>CM062296.1:157222351-158422351 GCA_031216915.1 Pictodentalium vernedei | reverse complement strand
CTTGCTAATCAATTGCAGACGTATGTGTTGGCTTGTCCAGATCTCTGAGCTAATACTGTTAACGCTCTATTGATCTATAGGACGGAATGATAGGATACGCATATCCTCCGGCGCTGTTGTTTTAGCAGGTATTGCTAAGATAAACAACCACAATACATTTCTGTTGATAGCATCTCTATCTTCACAGAGATCATGAGTAATTTACTCTCTTGTCTACTGTGGATCTTAACGTGAAATCTTCCTCTATGTGAGGATCTTTTTTCACTGGGTAAATCGTGTCATCTTTATCACAACCAGCAAGGTCGCAACCTTCATGTATTCCGTTGTGTGGTCCGTATTGCATTGTAAGCACTGTACTGGACGAGCTTTGGACGCGATTTCTTACTATAGGAGATCCTCTTCTTCGCTATTCTATGCGACTAAAGTGGAGGCTCTTCCGTCGTGATGTAGGGATCATTATGTTCATATGGTTGATCCCTCCATACTACTCATTGCTATTTTTTAGTATACTTGTTTCACAAGATCTACTGCAGCCTGTTGTTATTTAGGTTATAGGTTTATGTTACCTCATACCTATGCACTCTACGATAGTTTACAATTGAGTCTTTTGTCTCTTTATCTAAGTCAGTTAGTAACTTTTTGATAAATAGACTTAGAATCTTTAGATTAAATTCCTATACGGATTTTAACTTCGGTTCTTTTTTAGCTAAGTAATCATTTGAGCCTCTGGAAACAGAAGTTTTCAAATTCTGACCTTTTAGACAGTAATTCTGTTGGTTTCTCTTTTACTGTAGAGTCAGTGAGTTTCATGCACTATCGATGGATGATTTTCACTTTCATAGTTTCGGAATCAATACTTCCGTTACTATTTAGGTTGGATTGTTGCATAAGAGTTAGGCTCCTATTATCCGGAACCTATTATTTTAAGGTCCTTCCGTCTTCGTATGGGCATAGGCCTTTACTCTTTCCGGGTACAGTTTATGTATTTATAAACAGATATCTGTTTATTACAAGGGCGTAAGCTTCTTCTGTCTTTGATGTCTAGTAGAAGGACGTTACACTCCATTTTATTGTTAATGGATTCTATTAACTAGCGTACTGCTTATGGTATATCATTGGCTTAGCAGTTGTGCTTAAGATTTCGGCTCATGAAGTAAGAGTTCTTCTACTTCTTGGGCTTACATTAATAGTGTTGCTATTATACATTTTTGAAGGCTGCTCATTGCGCTCAACCATCCATTCATGAATTTTATCTCAGAAATATCGAGTCCATTTCTGGAGGCCTCTATTGTTAGGTCTATTATCTACTGCTCAGAATGTCATTCACTTAACAGTTGCTACTATAGCTAGGTAGGCTTTCTGTTTCGGCAGTGTCTCCGTTCGGCTGCCCTCTTCGCTCTGGGCTATTTGACCCAGGGCAAGAAAAAGGGGGGGGGGGAGGGTGTTCCCTTGGGTCACCTGTTTTTACTATAAAAACAAGGGGATACCTCCTCCGGAGTTAGTAATTCTGAGCTGTTATTGGGATGGTTGTTTAGTGAGAAGTTTAAGTTTATAAAATTCATTCAAGTCTTAGTTTTTAAAGTATAGCTTTTGAATATTGCATATGTCAACGGACATGATTATGCAATTCTCACACACTTTTAGGAGTATAAGAGTCTCTATTCTCTAGACTTACTTTATTATTGGCTTACTTTAAAAATTATTAGTATAAGGATTATTGGATATTAATAGAGTACATGGATGTATGAAGCTCAATTTTTGGAAGGTGTTGTATCTTTCTAATTTATCATAAATAAGAAAGATACATGTAAGGCCTATTACTTCTTTTCCCTACAGGGGATGACTCTATTTTATTTTATTGAGTGTATTCCATTTTGCTCTATGTCCTTGGCCCTCCAGCCTTTTTACTATTCAGCTATGTCTGGGTCATTGGTACAGTATAAAAATGTTAAAAAATTTATAGTAATTTATATATTTTTTATACTTACCAATGACCCAGACGGGGATGGCCCTCCCAGGAGTTGGGAACTCTTGCCTCCCCGCTGAGTACATAGCGCTTACCAGGCACTGGTTATTAGAATGATAAATGGCGCCAATTTCGGAACGTCCTTGACACTGCGCATGCGCAGTAGGGGCGAAGTGTGGAGGGCCTTTCAGGACATGTTTTCTTTAGTTTTAGATGCAAATTTTGGGGATTGGGGGGCAAAATTTGTGTTTGGCCCTATATTTTAAGAGTTAGCACCAGCTATGTCTGGGTCAATGGTAAGTATAAAAAATATATAAATTACTATAAATTTTTTAACTTTCAGATCAAAGCATCGGAAAGCAGACAGAATTTTAAATGTGTCCAAAAAAGTGTCAGCAGTAATAAATGATAAACTTGTTTGCAAACACAACTGATGATGAAGTTTTGGAAAAATGGGCCGACATAATAAATACATTACAAGATGTTTAGTTAGTGGATATGGTTTCACCTGAGACTCAAGTGTGAACAGTATTAGGCTTGTCTAAAGCCTTGCCAAATATTTTTCTCTCTTTGTCTCATGTGACATCGTATCCACCAACTGAGTCCTGTAAATTATAATATTCCCGTAATTAAAAGTTGTATTTTTCTTCCCGCACAGTTTTATAGTGTGTACTAATGGGGTTTATCTGTTGAATTGTAAGTAACAAAATAACTTTCATGTATAGAATAAAAAACTGTCGCCATTATTCTTATGAGGTGAATGATAGTTGAACAAATAAGCTATCTCAAAATTTGAGATTTTATTCTCTGCCATATTCACATTCTCTGTTCTAAAGTTATTCCCCTTGAATTAGTGAAAAATAATATTTTTATGGTTTTCGGACAATAAGTTAAGTTTATTTATACCAACTTTTTAAATGGTTGAGGGCTAGATTATTTTTGGTGGTCTGAATTTGTTATTCAGAATGTGTTTTAATACAAATTATTTGATAGTGCCCACTCGCTATTAATTTGTAATAGAACAAATTTATATAAACAAAATATTATTTGCATTTCAGTGAGTATGAAACATGACCAAGGAAAATGTTGGATTTTGTTCTGGTACGCTAATTTTTTTATCTCAACTTTGACGAAGCCAAATTTGAGCTTATGCCATGGCCAGTCGTCTGTCTGTCAACATTTCAATATGGCTCGGGCTAGAGGCCGTATTTATGAACCGATCATTACGAAACTTCTTGGGTACCTTTGTTATGACCGTGGGACGAGTTCAAGTGTTTTTGGGTCCGATCCGAAATTCAAGTTGGCCGCTGGCTTAGGTGAAATCAGATTTTTGCGCAGAACTTCCATATGAAAGCACTGATTTGAATAATTTTTTGTATGAATGTTTAGTACCATGGGATGCATCACATATAATACAGGTTTTTTCTCGTACGTAAATTATGCAAATTAGACTAACTTTGATGTATTTAGTGTTAATTTCAGCACTGTAAGTGCAAATGCCAATACGGCTCGCTCTAGAGGCCGTATTTATAAACCGATCTTTACGAAACTTCTTGGGTACCTTTGGTATCACCGTGGGACGGGATCGAGTGTTTTTGGGTGCGGTCCAAAATTCAAGATGGCCGATGGCAGCCATTTTGTTCAAAATTAGGTGCATTCAGATTTTTACACAGAACTTCCATATGAAAGTGCTGATTTGAAAAATTTTTTATGTGAATGTTCAGTACCATGGGATACATCACATATAATATGGGTTTTTTTCTCATGCAGAAATTATGCAAATTAGATGAACTTTGATTTTTTCAGTGCTACTTACAGTAAGTACACATGTCAATACGGCTCGGGCTAGAGGCTGTATTTATGAACCGATCTTCACAAAACTTCTTGGGTACCTCTGTTATCACCTTGGGACGAGAACGAGTGTTTCTGTATTTATCAACCGATCTTCACGAAACTTCTTGGGTACCTTTGTTATCACCTTGGGACGAGAACGAGTGTTTCTGGGTGCGGTCCAAAATTCAAGATGGCTGCTAGTGGCCATTTTGTACCGAAATTAGGTCCAATCAATTTTTTGTCACAACTTCTATACAGCTCGTATTTATGAACTGATCTTTATGAAACTTCTTGGGGTACCTTTGTTTTCACCTTGGAACTAAGGTTTCCACGTTTACACGTGTAAACGTGAATGTTTCATTTATGGGCATTAAACGTTTACAGTTCTGGTAAACGTGGACACGGAATGAAGTTTTAATAGAGTAATTTCAAAATTGCAGATTAATGCAGAAAGTCAAAGAAACAAAAAAAAAATTTCCAACTTTGCAATGCAATATTTTAGTTTAAACAATATTTATTCAGCAAATGGCATGTGTATACATTTCACAATAACAGAGGATAACAAATATTCTGAACAACACTAGATACAATAGTATACACAAAACAAGGAAATCAGATTACTATGTAAAAGAGGGATTCAGACAGAAAGCTAAAGCTTATGTAAGTCGTCTCCCTAAATGCAATATTTTGGTAATGCTTCAGAAAAACTGTACTGGTTCCGACTGGCACCGCCGCCATGGTAACCGAACGAAATCATCTTCAAATCATGTGATATCATATGTGGCATAGTCACGTGAGCCGCATGGCACGTGCTTATCTTTGGTGTTTCCTTCGAAACATGTGTGGGATGTTTTAGTTCATTTGGATTTACATGTATATTCCCAAAGTGATACACAATTGTTCTCGATGATTTCGTTCACCTGACATGGATTATTAATTTATTATTCACACATGGGATGATCTTAGGATCGATTTATGGAGTTTGACAGACAGACTGACACTTGCGGATTCCCCTGCATGGTTTGTAGACTTTGTTTATTTTTGCGACATTGCATTCCACTCTCAAGTCCGGTATTGTCACTATTGTGTGCCATGGCAACTCGCTCCAACATTACTGTTTGAAAAAACACAAGGAATTTCACCCCGAACCCACCAGAATGAGCTCAGAGACCCCCATAAGTTTCAAAATTTACCTGGGGGAGAATCCCCCCCCCCCCCCCCCCATAGACCGAGCGATTTTGCCTTCGGCATCTGCATGCTGTGATCGTTCGTCTACGTCGTTTTTGGACGAACTGTAAATCGGCTGTCTCAATAACATAAATTGTATGCTCTGTATATATTTTGGGCTTCAGTCAGACCCACTCTGGGACTCGAAGATTTCTTTTCTAGTTTAGCATCTGACTGTCACCCACCTTTACAATACTTTACCTATACATTTGTTACAGGCTACGGTCAGTATTTATGTACAGACCGTTACAATACTTTATATGTACCTTTGTTATCAGGTCATTACCTAGATCTTTGTCATTGCTGTGTCACATACTATGCATGCACATGTCTTGACAAGTTGAGCTACAGTGTCATTGACACTTTCATTTTTGAAAGCCCTGATTTGCTCCTAGCATTCAGCAAGTTAAAAAAATTCAAAAAGATTTTGTTTGCAATGACAAAATACCACTCAAGTTTACTCTCGATTGTTTTCAATTTGTAAGACTGTGGAGAGTGAGGTTGGTTGGGGGAGGGAGGCATTTCCATCCTGCATCTTCCCGTGGGAACCCCGGGAAGTGAAGCAGTGCCTGTTCACTGCGGTAAACAGGCTGTGTTTTACTGGTAAAATAGGACCCACTCACCAGTGCCTGGGAGGTGCAAACCCTCTCTAAAATGGGTAACATGGCTTATTAATGCTCACCCCTGGTCTTGAGTTGATACTCATTTTGTGGTCATGATTATCCATTGTTCAAAAATATGTGACCTTAAACACCAATAAATAAATATTCCCATCCTGCGAGTACATTTACAGGCCTGGTCGTTTGAAAAATGAAGGCGAGCTACTACCACTCGCCTCAAATCACCCCAGACGGGCGATAATGGTGGCCCTTAATTCACCTCTGGGAGCCATCAATCAAGAATGCCCTATCATTTTTAACTTATCTAAGTCCAGTGACGCCTGGAACAAAAAATGCAGGCATGTGAAAATCAAACTCGCAGTTTCCATTTTAAATTCTTTACTTTATTTCGGATTTTCCCAATGTTAACTGTAATCGGAAATTAATAAATAGGATGCAATTTTATAATTTTCCCTGTTGTTTATTCAAAGCTCACGGGTATGACTTAAAACATGGCGTGATATTGTTCAAAATGTATGGCACATAAACAAAAGTCCTCGAAAACTGTTCCATATGAAAATGAGTTCTGGTCAATGTGCTGCAGTATGCATGGATTCTAAAGTGATAAATTAAACTTGAAAGTGGCACTTTTCTTCACTGAATCGATAAGAGGTTATGAAAGGAGCACCGTTTAGCAATATTGTGCTTGTTGGAGAAAAAATCACCATCGAAGTAAGTTCCGGAAAGAATACTGCATTATTCAGAGAATGACCGAAGTTCAATGACAAGCGGACCTTTTTGTTATGTCAGTGAATGATAACAGGGCACCGGGTTTTTTTTTGCGAATGTGCTGATATTGTTTGAGAAAATAATTCGGACAAAACTGATTTCATAATAAGCCGAGAGTAACCAATAATAATATACGTTGTTGTTTTTTTTTAACAAATTTTATAGTTTTTAACTCACCTACATCTGTAAGATGTGGTGAGCTATTGTCATAACCTCGGGTGTCAGCGTTGGCGTCCGGTGTGTCCAATATTGTAAGATTTAATGTTAAGGTTAATTTCTCAAACATCAGTGGGCTCAGGCCTTTGATGTTGCATCTGTAGGTTGTATGGGACTATCAGAACAGTATTTAACCCTGATACTACGACTTTTTTCCAAATTTCACCTAAAATTTTCTGCCAAAAGTTGTTAGAATTTGCATTTAGGTGTTGTAAGAATTTGTGTTAAAGTCAGCTTTTGTGCAGATTGTGCTGCTTTAACTTCTCATTACTGTTGATTTTCCTATTTCAATAACAACTGTAGGTATTAACCCTACTGTATGCAGAAATTTAATGGAAATTTTCTTTTTTTTCAGTCAAAATTTTCATGTTTTTCTCGGACTTAGTAAATTTTAAGTTGTAAAACTTTGTAAACTTTGTGTTTAGGTGAGTTGTGTTTCTGTGTGTCTTTCCAGGCGATTAATATTCTACACTTGGGTTACTGAACTCCATTGCAGTAATATTTAACCCTCATTACATGCATATTTGAGGAATTTGAGGCTGATTTTCTGCCAAAACTTGTAAGAATTAGCGTTTAGGTGTTGTAAGAATTTGCGTTAAAGTCAGCTTTTGTGCAGATTGTGGTGCCTTCACCTCTCATTACTGTTTATTTTCTCATTTCAATAACAACTGTAGGTATTAACCCTACTGTATGCAGAAATTTAACTGATTTCTTTTCTTTTTTTCAGTCACAATGTTCGCGTTTTTCTCTGACTTACTCAGTTTTAAGTTCTAAAAGTTTGTGTTAAGGTGAGGTGTTAAGGTGAGTTCTGTTTCTATGTGTCTTTCCAGGCAATTGATATTGTACGCATGGGTTACTAAACTACATTGCGGTAACGTTGCACCCTTATTACATGCATATTTGAGGAATTTGAGGTGGATTTTTAGGACTTATATTCACTTTCTTTAAAAAAGATTTTTTTTAACTTTTTTTTTTATTTAATACTTTCTCATACTTGTTACTAGTAACATTAAGGCTTATTTTAGTTGTTGATGTGATGTATTTTTGTTGGGACTTATAGTCACTTTCTTGAACGAATGTTTTTCCGCAACTCCTCTTTAACCAATGAATGTACTTCAATTACAATTTCAGTGATTTATGAAAGCCTTTCCTAATTCTTATTTATGATTTAATATCTGGCCTCACGATTCATATTCTTAATCATAAACATTTATAAAAGAAAAAAATGCTTTTATATCCAATGATTCTATGTTGAATTGATATATAATAAATGCAGAAATATAGACTTTCCAAAGCCATCACATAAACCACATTAATCATTTGATGCCTAGTTAATGATTTATATTAACTAAATATTAGGCATGTTACAATGGAACGACATTATCAAGCGCGAATGTAGGTGAGCGTTGGGATGTAACATCCCTCTTGTTTATAGTTTTAATCGCCCACACAAATTGATGTTAGGCGGACAAAATATGCCCGCCTTATTCTGAATCCAGGCAGGCAGAGGTGGGCGGGAGCGATCGCCCACCTCAGATGACCATATTTAATTCTTTCTTCAGCAGTTACACTGGAATTCTGTTAATTGAATATTTTTTAGCCACTTTAGCAGAGAAAAATATTCAATTAACAGGAGTTATAAGTATGTTGGGGAGTTGGACCGTTGCTCAACACTGCTTGGTTTTTCTCCCTGTGCACTCAAGCTTCCTCCACCCATAAGACTGTCCAGCACGTGGTGACCCTGACTGTCGAAAGTGTTATCCCCAATAGATAAATAAATAAATACTTAGATACTTAGAGACCTATTTCCCTGTATTCAAGTCAGATCACCATCGCAGTATCCACTAACCCTTTACGCCACACACACATCAAAATTTATTTTTATTATATTCTAATTTTTCAAAGAATGTCACCAAATCCATATGTAACAAGCTATTAATTGAAAATGTAACATTTTGGCCTTGGCAAAAGGAGGTTTGCCAGTGTAGATCATTGCCGATGTTTTTTCAGCAGTTTTGTATCAGAAAAATCTGTAAAATGTTTGGCAGTCATCATCGTTTCTAGTAGAATTTCTAGATAAAAAAAATCCAATAATTGTTGGGTAGAGCTGGGAGGTTGTAGGATTTACAGTTAAAACTAAAAGTCCTGTCTTGAAATGTGCACAAATAGCATGTCGATCTGCGTGTTAATCTATGCGTTATGATCATAATAAGGCTATCAAATTCTGTACATATGGCCTGTGCACAAGCAATGTTTCAGCCAATGGACCTCCGGGTAACCTGGAGATCTCTTGGCAGAAACATTGCCTGTGTTTGCTATGAGTAACCAGGAGAACCTGCCATGCCTTGGATGCCATTCGATATAGCAATTGCGTGCAATTCCTATACGCAATTAAGCCTAGATAAGCACACAGTTCATGACAGGACTTCTAGTTTTAACTGTACACTGCAGTTTCGGTTTTTTAAATCAAAGAACCTCGGTTGCGGTTTCAGTTATCTTTGAGCATATAGAAACCATCCGTATATACCTATCAGATCGGCCCTACTACTAATAACTAACAAGGCTTCTTCTGTTGACTGTATTGGAATAAATAGACATTATTACCATTATGTGGATGTACAAAATATGTATCCGAGTGGAGCTCCGGGTTCTAAGGGCAGATCACGACAAGTCGAAGATGAGTCGTGATCTACCCTAAGAACCTGGAGCGAGACTCGGATACATATTTTGTACATCCACATGATGGTAATAATCATTTTATCTTACAATATATTGGGGGATAAGTCAAGAATGTAGACGAATATATAACGAACTATTTATTCGTACGGATGAACAAAAAGAAAAAAATGGAACTCGCGCGAAAGGAACGTGATTGCATCCGACCCACTGATACACACATCTGTATCAGGGAGTCGGATACACGACAGTTGCAGAGATAATACAGACAAAATACATGTTGATTGTAAGATAAATAATTATAACATATCTATGCCAGTAATGTTGTAAAATGTCAGGCCAAAAAACCTGCACAAAAAACAAACAAACTGTGTTTAGGCCTTTAGGGAAACCCGACAGACCCTAAAATATTATGCCGACCCTAAAAAAAATTTGGAGTAAAAGTCCCTCATTTAGGTCATTGTTACCTTAAATTTCCATCCAACTTCAGCTGTGAATTTGAAACTGATTTTGGAGTTTAAGCTTTCAAAATTACATGTAGAAATAAATATATATCAGATGTGTAAAAGAAGAGCTAGTTCAACAAAGGAAAACGAATTTGATAAACTGATAAACATTTTACAATGCTCCACTGTTGGTGTTGAAAGGTCATGCATATTAATGTAATAGTGTTGAGTTTCGTGTATCAATACTGAAATCTTTGCTTACTGTCTTGAAAATGTTATCGATGCAAGACTGCCAAGTATTGTGCACAACAGTTTTGTTTTTTAATTCCATTCAAACGTATGCTTAGAAATGATAGGCAATGGCCAGAAAATGCATACATATTGCATTTAAGTGAATTATGTGGTCATTTTGGTAATTCAATATTTGTTTTATTTCTGTCAGAACACGCTGGAATTCTAAAACCAAATTTGCAGTTGTGTTAATTGGAGCACGGTTGCGATTTTTGGTAGTCTCACACTACCGAGCCCCACCTGTGGCTGCGGTTAACCTCCCAGCTCTATTGTTGGGGAACTTCTGTGTTTTTGAAGTACTATTCTCAATATAATTGTCCACTGAAAAATTTTTCGGGGGACCATAGAAATCAGCGGTGTCTGTCCGTCCCACTTGTGTACCCATGATAACTCCAGTTTGGATCATTTGATTGGAACCAATTTTGGTATGTGACCTTCTTAGCCCAAACCACAGGTCAAGTTCAAATGTGGGTTCGATCAGATTATTTTTTATTAGAGTTATACCCCTTTTTCGACTTAGAAATTTCAAGATTTGCGGTGTCCGGATGATAACTTCTGTTAGGATTATTTAATCGGAAAGAATTGTGGTATGTGACTTTCTGAGGTAAAAATACAGGTCAAGTTCGAATATGGGTTCGGACCGATCATTTTTACTAGAGTTAGCCCCTATTTCGACTTGTTTTTTCGTGGGACATATGGCCGAGCGGCCTTTTATTGCAACATTAGTGGGTGATATTTTATTCAAATAATTGGGAGCGTGGTGGCTCAGTGGTAGACTTTTGGACTTCTATGCTAGAGGTTCCGAATTCCATCCCTGTCAGGGACGACCCATGTTCTGTCCTTGGGCAAGACACTTTATCATGGTTGCCTATATGGGGGCATGATGATGCTATGTACTAAGGCATACTGCACATCGATGGTGCACATGTCTTCAACTGCTGTAACACTGCTTAAGCAGAGCTTGAACAGAGTTAGAATGTTGAGGAGCTGACAGTTGTTCGTCGATGCTCGGTGGTTCTCTGTGGGTATTCCAGCTTCCTCCACCCATAAAACTGTCATGGTCATGATTATCCATTGTGCATAAGTATGTGACCTTAAACACCAATAAATAAATCATAAATAAATCAATTCAAATAATTCATTGTTCAGGATGGTTCTCCTTATTCATCATCCCCCATTTTTGGATGTAAACAAAAGAAAATTCTCAGTACTCATGAGCAAAGCATACACCACTTGACTCTTCAGCCATCTGTCAGAAATTAATCATACATGTAGAACAGTCCTACAAAAGAACCAAGACTAAGGCCAAATAAAAAAACCGAATTGGTTCTCAGACAATTTTTTTTTTAAATCAGTGAGGGAGGGAGGATTTTATTTTTAATTTTAATTTTTTTTTCCCTCTAAAAAGTTGTGCCAACTCAGTTAATCTTTTTGCCATCTTTCTACTATTGAAAGAGGGACAGTTATTTCATACTGTATTTATGGCATACCTTTTATATCCAACTGCAAGTACTACATACAAAAGGATTTCTATTCTGTGGCTCTTCTTAGTAGTGTCTGTCAAACATGAGCATGATGGTCCTGTGTATCAAAATTTGCCTTGTTACAGTTTATGGGAGAGTGCCTATTGGCACTCTCCCATAAACTGTAACAAGACAAACTCACTGCATACATGGATAAATAATTACATGTTAAAAATGGAAGAAAAAAAATTATCAAAGTTTTCACAAGTTCTCAGAATAACCGACACAATAAAAATGTTCAACGAGGGGGTTCAAATCCAGTGAGGGAGGTGCCTGAGAACCAAAACTTTAATTTTTAGCTCAACTTGACAAAGTCAAGCTGAGCTATTGCCATCACTTCTCGTCCGTCGGCGTACGTACGTACGTACGTATGTACGTACGTTAGTATGTTAGTACGTTAGTACGTACGTCCACAATTTCCTTTGGCACACCTCACAGGTCGCATTTATGATCAGATTACTTTGAAACTTCTTATGCTTGTTTGGGGTGACCTCTAGATGGGAGCTATCGATTTTCTTCAATTTCCGTCAAAAAATGTTGCCGCGGCCAACGTTCTTAGAACTTAGTTTAGTCAAACCACAATATTTCCCTTTGGCACACCCTACAGGGCACATTTATGATTTGCTTGCTTTGAAACCTGATACGCTTATTTAGGGTGACCTCTAGATGGGAGCTATCGATTTTCTTCAATTTCCGGCAAAAAATGTTGCCCCGGCCAACGTTCGTAGAACTTAGTTTAGTCAGACCTCAATATTACCCTTTGGCACACCCTACAGGGTACATTTACGATCAGATTGCTTTGAAACCTGGTATGCTTGTTTGGGGAGACCTCTAGATGGGAGCTATCGATTTTCTTCAATTTCTGTCAAAAAATGTTGCCGCAGCCAACGTTCTTAGAACTTAGTTTAGTCAGAAGACTCAATATTTCCCTTTGGCACACCCTACAGGGTACATTTATGATCGGATTGCTTTGAAACCTGGCATGCTTGTTTGGGGTGACCTCTAGATGGGAGCTATCGATTTTCTTCAATTTCTGTCAAAAAATGTTGCCGCGGCCAATGTTCTTAGAACTTAGTTTAGTCAAACCACAATATTTCCCTTTGGCACACCCTACAGGGCACATTTATGATTTGATTGCTTTGAAACCTGGTATGCTTATTTAGGGTGACCTCTAGATGGGAGCTATCGATTTTCTTCAATTTCCGGCCAAAAATGTTGCCGCGGCCAACGTTCTTAGAACTTGGTTTAGTCAGAAGACTCGATATTTCCCTTTGTCACACCCTACAGGGCACATTTATGATCGGATTGCTTTGAAACCTTTCATGCTTGTTTGGGGTGACCTCTAGATGGGAGCTATCGATTTTCTTCAATTTCCATCAAAAAATGTTGCTGCAGCCAACATTCTTAGAACTTAGTTTAGTCAGACCACAATATTTCCCTTTGGCTCACCCTACAGGGCTCATTTATGATTAGATTGCTTTGAAATCTGGTATGCTTATTTACGGTGACCTCTAGATGGGAGCTATCGATTTTCTTCCATTTCCGTCAAAAAATGTTGCCACGGCCAACGTTCTTAGAATTTAGTCTAGTCAGACCACAATATTTCCCTTTTGTACACCCTACAGGGCACATTTATGATCGGATTGCTTTGAAACCTGGCATGCTTGTTTGGGGAGGCCTCTAGATGGGAGCTATCGATTTTCTTCGGTTTCTGTCCAAAAATGTTGCCACTGGCAAAAAAACTGACATTGGTCCCAATGATCTTCAATTTTGCCATTTCATTTATAACTTACCAAGTTCAAGTTTGTCAAGTTGAGCTACAGTGTCATTGACACTTTCATTTTTAGCCTAATCAGCAGCCGGTTACAGTGTCATGATTCCAGTGCAGTGAAAATGAGCAAAGTGTCCCCCACTTATGTTTTCATTGTTTGTTTGTTTGTTGGTGGTTAACGTCACATATTTATGCACCATGGCTAATCGTGACACAACATGGAGATGAAGTCAAGTTTAGTCAATCGTTGATCTACATGTTGCCCAGTTTAGAGGACTTTCACCCCAAGCATTGGTGACTGGGTCCTATTTTACTGGTAAAGCGGAACTGGTTTACCACAGTAAACAAGTGCTGCTTACTTCCCGGGGTTCCCACGGGGAATGTTTTCATTAACCCTTTACCTAACACGAAAAACAGACGACACTTGCAAATAAATTACTTGAATAACTATTTTTTCATTTTTTATCACAAAAATACAGCTTATGACCCCTCATTGGAATGAGCTCAGCGAGCTCATTCCAATGAGGGGTCATAAGCGATGTTTTTGTGATAAAAAAATAATGAAAATTGGATAGTTTTTTTTGTAAATAACGCTGGCCGGTTTTGGTCGTTACGTTAGGTAAAGGATTAAACAACATAACTTATTCTTGACAATGTTTTGATTCTCTAATGTAAGTTTTCAACTACTGCATTGATGTCAGAGGGTTCAGCAACTTGAGTGATAAGCAATATCAAAACAAAGTTAAACAAATTCAAGCTCACAACAGTAAACAAGACCTTGATCACTCCATTAATCTTAATGATTATCTTTAACAAAACAAATGGCCCTACATGTAAATTCAGTTTCCTTGTATCACTTCAGCATTTCCTGGAATTATAGTCTGTTTTAAAAAGCTAAGTGTGGCTGCCAGGTTTTACAATTCCCGGAAATGTTGTGTTTACATTATGTCATCAGCGCATGTAGTTTATATACAGTTGGGTAAAAATTATTCCATGTTCCAATACACTTGGTTGTATGTATTATTTCCATTTTTTCCCTTTGATGTGATCTGCAACAAAACTTCTTACTTATGGGTGCCTAGAAAACACTGTTCGACATGCCATATACTTTTTCTCTTTTGACTTCACATGTGCTATTTCTCAAGTCCATGCAGTATCAGTATCGGTCAATATCGAGAAAGGAGATATTGATATTGGTATTGGCTATAACCTCTACAATCCTCAGTTGATTCCAATGGGGGGTCATAAGATGGGTTCAAATGCTTTTTGAGAATATTACTGACTGGTTTTTGCCATTTTGTTGGGTAAAGAGTTGTTATAGATAAGATTTACACAAAGGTTGTACAGTGCATAGGATTAGTTACTTAGTTAACCCTTTACCTAACATGAAAAGCAGACGACACTTGCAAACAAAATTATTGAATAAATAATTTGTTTCACTTTTTGCGTCAAAAACATAGCTTGTGACCCTTCATTGAAACAAGTTCAACAAGCTCGTTCCAATGAGGGGTCATAAGCTATGTTTTTGAGGCAAAAAATAATGAAAATTAAATGGCAATTTTTGTCAATAGCGCTGGCCGGTTTTGGCTGTTATGTTGGGTAAAGGGTTAAAAATATAATTTTTTTATAACCAGAAAGAATGACTAACCCTGTGCAATGCTATTCACAGAGTTAGTCACCCTTTCTGATTACATGTATAAAAAACTGGCAACTTCAATATCACTCCCTAAATGAAAATGTGCACTCACTAAGGCTGTTCAAATTGCAATGTACAGGGTTAGTCGTATAAGAGAAATAATCTTATTTATAACCAGAAAGAAAAGAGTGACTGACCCTATGCATTGCGCAGAGTTATTTGGTAAGCTAACATATACGGTCATAACCATTGCACAGGATTAGATGATAGGCTGCCATATCACACACTACAGTTAAAACAAGAAGTCCTGTCATGAAATGCTCGCAAATAGCACATTGATTGGCGCGTTAATCTACGCATTATGACCATAGTAACGCTATCAAATTCTGGACATATAGCCTGTGCACAAGCAATGTTTCAGCCAATTGACCTCCGGGTAACCCGGGGGTCCATTGGCAGAAACATTGCCTGTGCTTGCTATGAGTAACCAGGAGAACCTGCCGTGCTTTGGATGCCATTCGAAATTGCAATTGCAGGCATTTCCTACGCGCAATTAAGCCTAGATAAGCGCACAATTCATGACAGGACTTCTAGTTTTTAACTGTACATGAAAATATACACTGACGCAGGCTGTAAAAATGCACAGGGTTAGTTGGTTACATGTTACATAGTGTGCAGGATTCAACAAACTAATTGAAATACTCACATGTATTCTGGATTGTGGAAATTTTTCTAAAGTGAATTCACAAAATGAAAGCATATTCTATTTTTAATTATTAACTCGTTATGTGATTCCCTCATTGGAACGAGCTAGTTCCATTGAGGTGTTAAATGATATGGTTTTGTGGAAATTGTTTATGCTCCCACGATGATTAGTCTTTGGGCATATTGTTTTACCCCTGTCTGTCTGTTTGTTCACCATCTGCTGTCCATCCGCATCCAGGGTACATTGTTTGTCCGGTTAACTCCTCTCACAGTTTTGAAGCTCGGATTTTTGTTTTTTATTTTGCAGGATGTTTGTACATATACCAGAGGTGTGCATATTGTCAGGATTTTGATTTGCTGTAATATTTCACAAAAAATTATAGGTTGTTGAACTTGGTCATTTTTTTGTAGAATTTCACCTATATGGTGTGTGATTTGTATGTGGTAGAAATTGCGTGGGCATCATATGTGTCTTAGACATAGCTCATGTACGAGTAACAAATCAGTTTGCTCTTTAATCTCCTGTGTCCATGTGCAGTTCAGGGACATGCTTCAGTCTAGTTGGTTGAGTTGTGTTAACAACCGAGACCTTAGGCAGGCATCAGGGCATCCTCATACTGTTAGCTCAATAACTTGAATAAACATTCTCTGATTTGACTATTATTTGCCATACAGGTCTTTTGCAATAATATCTCGAGTGAGTTCGAAAACTAGCCCAGTCCTATTTTTCATTATAGAGTTATGGGCCTTAATTAGTCAATTTTTATGAATTTTGAGCTCGTTCGTCCTATAGCTTGTACAAACGTCTTCCAATTTGACTAATATTCGTCATACAAGTGTTTTGCAATAATAAATCAAGCAAATTCGAAAACTGGCCTGGTCCGATTTCTCTTTACAGAGTTATGGGCCTTGATTCGTCCATTTTTATGAATTTTGAGCTCATTGGCATCAATTTTTATGAATTTTGAGCTCTGCGTGATGAGGTTTCTGATCTTCAATACAGAGTGCATGAAAGTAGCCACAACTTGATGCCTGCATCTCCGATGCGCACCTCTTGTTTAAAAATTATATTTTTACAACTGCTCAATTTGTAAATTATGTGGGTGGATGTGGCCGGTTCTTTAAGGAAAAGGGTTAAGATTCACCTAGAATGGGCTAAATGATGGTCTGAGACTAATATACCAACTCCATTGCTACTGTGCTGGGCATTTAACATGGAGAGATGTATTGATTAAAATCCGGGAGCACAGTGGCTCAGTGGTTATAGCATTGGACTTCAAACTGAAAGGTCCACGGTTCGATCCCTCCTGGGAGTAAGTACGTTATGTCCTTGGGCAAGGCTCTTAATCCTGATTGCCCACATGAGGCACAGTGGTACTGTGTATTAAGGCATAATGCACGTTGATGGTACATTTGTCTTCAAACAATGCTAATCCTGCTTGTGTGGAGTGAGTATGTTGGGGAGTCTGACAGTTGCTCGGTGGTTCTGTTCGGGCACTCCAGCTTCCTCTACCTGTAAAACTGTCCAACACGAGGTGACCATGGCTGCCAAAAGTGTTGTTGAACACCAATAAATAAATAAATTGATTAAAATCCACTATAATTTTTCTTTTTTCAGCCCTGGTATACCAACTTTGATTGTTTGTGTTGAGTGGATTTTACAGGCCTGCATATCAACATTTCCATCAGACATGCCTTACAGGTTTGGACCAGCATGTCCTTGTGATAATTGTTGCAGCGAACACTTGTCAGGAGAGACACGCCGTGTGATTGACCTTAGACTAACACCTCCTATATATTGCCATAAAAAGAGGATAGATATTCACCCACAACTTCGACATTACTTTAAATCAAAAGAGGTATGTGAAATTAATAAGTGACATATTGTCAGTGGGGCTCTTGTTTTGAGCTGGGCGATTGCCCTCACCTTTAAGAGCACACATGATTTGAAAATAAAGAAGGTAGCAAATGCCTACGTAGAAAAACTTATTGAACTAAAGAATTTGGAAATCTATGTCTCCTAAATAAATCTAATGGAAACATACTTAGTTTCTTTTAACCCTTTTTATTCAACACACAGGATATATAAATTTATTATTTTAATTATAAATTTATTATTTTAATTATTGTTTTTTAAAATTTAAAAACAAAATTTCAACAAAACCAAATCATGTGAGCCCCACCCACCCCCTCATTGGAACGAGCCTGATTAGCTCATTCCAATGAGGGATCAAATGATACGGTTTTGTTAAATTTAAAAAAAAAAAAATTTTCAACTGCTAAACTTGAAAATTATTACATGGGCAGATGACGTGATTCATTAGCTAAAGTATTAACTTGGATTGCTCCTGAAAGTTATCTTTAAACTCCAATAAATAAATAAATGATTTTTGTTTTCGGGAATTTTAAGTCCGAACATCAAGCCTTTTGCTTATTTGTATGTTTTGGATCTAAATTTGCAGTTCATGAACCACAGGCAGTCATATCAAATACTATGTGTATATCATCTGATATGTAATTTAGCCAATGAACAGTTGTAACTAGTGAATGGGAAGCACGGTGGCTCAGTAGGTAGAGATGCAAACTGCAAGCGGAGAGGTCCTCGGTTCAAATCCCACCTGCGGCAACCGCGTTGTTTCCTTGGACAAGAAACTGACACTTAATCCCAGTTGCCCATATGGTTGCATGGTGGCATTGTGTACTAAGGTGTGCTGCACGTCGATGGTGCATTTGTCTTCAATCAATGCTAACCCTGCGTATGTGGCGTTAATACATTGGGGGAGTCTGGCAGTTACTCACCATTGCGTGGTGGTTCCATCTGGGTACTCTGGCTTCCTCCACCCATAAAACTGGCCGAACCGTGGTAACCCTGGCTGTCAAAAGTGTCATTAAACCCCAATAAATAAATAGCTAGTCAACGAGGGCTGAGGGATACACTGACAACACTGGTCAACAGTGAACCCACATTTATTCAGTGTTCTGAAAGTGGCAGTATAATAGTTGTCACTGTCGGCCATTTTGTTTTATTGCAAAAATCGCAGTCTAAATTCGGCAAATTGTCTCTTTAGAAAGTCTGTTTTCAGCTCAAAGCATCAGAAAGCAGACAGAATTGTAAATGTGTCCAGCAGTAATAAATCATAAACTGGTTTACAAACACAACTGATGATGAAATTTTGGAAAAATGGGCTGGCATAATAAATACATTACAAGATGTTTAGTTGGTGGATATGCTTTCACCCGAGACTCAATGTGAACAGTGTTAGGCTCGGCTAAAGCCTTGCCTAATATTTTTCTCTCTTCGCCTCATGTGACATCGTATTCGCCAACTGAGTCCTGTAAATTATAATATTTCCCTTAATTTAAAGTTGTATTTTTCTTCCCGCACAGTTTTATAGTGTGTACTAATGGGGTTTATCTGTTGAATTGTAAGTAACAAAATAACTTTCATGGATAGAAAGATTGATGCCCCCCTCCTGACATGGGTATGAATTAGGCCTGAAACGGTTGTCTCATTTTTGTAACCGACTAACCGAGAGCTATAACCGGATAATATCCGGTTATCCGTGGCCATTATTTCACCGAATATGGGATCAAGACTATAGAAATTGGAAAGCAGTATTCTCAAACTGTTCCGTAGTGTGTATACAACTGAATGTTGTCGAGTACTCGACTACGTTCGTTTGTATACACACTATGGAATAGTTTCTGCGATTTCTCATTACTCACGGAAATGGCCGATCATTAACAAAGTCTTGAACGCCAATATATACTATGCAGCTTCGATGTGTAATCTATCACAAAGGAGAAGCGGCAGATTTACTACATTTTAAACGTCGAATGACAATCACTATCGATATTACGGATAACCGGTTGATGGTTTTTCTAATCGGTTAGGTAGGTAACTGGTTTCAAACCGATTATCCGGTTAACCATTTCAGTACTCGTATGAATTAACTAGTTGAGTGCTAGAAGCCATTCTCATGGCTCTATTGGAAGGTGCTGGAAGCCACTTTAGTGGCTTTATACAATAGCATTTGCTTGAGGTTTGCTCAGCAGAAGAAGAAAAATTTATGGGAGAGAGCCCATGTTGTAACAAGGCAAAGATATGTGAATAAATTTTGATGGTCAAATAATTTAGCACTCTACCCGTTATTAAGGATTCCTACTATTTTGAGTAAGCAATAGCCTGCTTGCTTAAATATTGTTTCTTTCTTTCAGTTCAGTCCTGTGTTGGCTCTCCATCCTATTATCTATTCAGCATGTCTGGGCCAGTGGTATGGTGGATAAATAATTGAAATTTCAAGTAATTTCTGTATTTATCATACCTTCCACTGTCCCAGACAGGAAGTGCCCTCCTGTGAGCTATTCACTCCCACCTCCCGGAGCTACACACAGCAGGCATCATAAAAGAATGGTTATTGGCGGGAACTGAGGTCATTTCCTTGTCTCTGAGCATACACCAAAGCTACAGTTGGAGGACTATATGGGACTCTATTTTAAATAGCTCATCTTGACAAAGTCAACCTGAGCTAATCTCATCGCTCTCCGTCCGTCGTCCGTCCATCCATCATCTGTCAACACTATGTTTTGGTCTTCTCCTCCAAAACCACTGGGCCAGTTCAAGTGAAAGTTTGTGTGAGTGATGTTACCAAAGGGGCATTGCATTTTTGTCAACTCAACATGCCCAGCCCTATAGGGAGGGAGTGGGGGAAAATGCTCCAAAATATTTTAAAAGTCTTCTTCTCATGAACTAGTGTGTACAATGACTTGATATTTGTTATGGAGCTTCTTTTTGAGGTGTAGAATCAAGTTTGTTCAAACGAAGATTTTTGGCCCCACCCAAAATTTCTGTATTTTTATACTGTACCAATGACCCAGACATAGTTGGTGCTAACTCTTAAAAATCTAGGGCCAAACACAAATTTTGCCCCCCAATCCCCAAAATTTGCATCTAAAACCAAAAGAAATCATGTCCTGAAGGACCTCCATACTTTGCCCCTACTGCGCATGCGCAGTGTCAAGGATGTTCCGAAATTGGCGCCAATTACCATTCTTTGTTTGGCCCTTCATCAGTCAACATCTCACTGATCTTTGTGCTTGTAAATCTCAGTTTAAAGGATGCCAGACACATAATTATTGGAGAAATGGTGATTCTAAGGAGGATATAGAAGGAGGAGAGGAAAAAGGAGTGACAGAAAATAATCAGGGCTGTAACTTAAAATATTTTTATACTGTACCAATGACCCAGACTTAGCTGGTGCTAACTCCAACAAAACCAGGGCCAAACACAAATTTTGCCCCCCAATCCCCAAAATTTGCATCCAAAACAAAAAGAAATCATGTCCTAAAGGACCTCCATACTACGCCTCTACTGCACATGCGCAGTGACGCAGTCGTCCCGAAATTGGCGCCAATTATCATTCTCTGTTTGGCCCTTCATCAGTCAACATCTCACTGATCTTTGTGCTTGTAAATCTCAGTTTAAAGGATGCCAGACACGTAATTTTTAGAGAAAATGTGATTCTAAGGAGGATAGAAGGAGGAGAGGAAAAAGAAGTGGCAAAAAATAATCAGGGCTGTACTTAAAATTTTTTGATGAAATTATGTTAAGTTGCCTATTTTCGAGGCATGGGCCTCTTGTTGTCATTCTTGCTAATTGTTGCACTGCTTATTCAGTGTTTCGTCTCCCCTAGCCTTCTAAAGTCCCCCCTGGCAATTCTCCCATACTTTTGGCATATTTTTGAGAAATTTCATTTCTAAAATTTCCTGGGAGAGTTGCTTGGTTACAGAATGTTTTCTGTTATTTTCCCCATAGTTACGTTTTCACCCATGGGTGTATAACGTTTGTGTTCTGCATCTTCCATCTGATGTTCTACAGATTCTCCTCTGGGAGTCTCTGTTTTGCATCAGATAGAGTGTAATTGATGACTGATTCCAGGCCAGTTTTTTCAGTGCCTGGAGTCATGTTTTCTAGTGTGTTTACACTGTTTGTTTTCATTGGCTACAGCCTTTTTTGAGGGGGGCTGTTTGCCTTTGTGGTAGTTTATCTCATTATAAGATACATTTATATTATCCGAAAGTGTCTCATTAATTATTTTATATAAATTTAAAATTTTTGACCACACTTTGCCATCGGATCCATCGGGGCTCAACGTTACTTTTCAGCAACTTGGGCTTCTCTGAAAAAATATTTTTTCAAAATTATTTTGTTTTGCAATTGTTTTTTCATTTATTAATGGATCATGTTATTATGTATCTTTGTGTCAGGGGTTTTTGCGAGTAACTAGGACTTATTGTTGTTCTTTCACAATGAAGAGACATTGTTCAAATTGTAATAGGAAGAAATCTTCCTCTGACTTTCATGATCATTGTATTAATTGTAGTCAGTGTTCTCGCATTAATCCCTGTCCTATATGTGAACATTGGGATGAGAAACATTGGAAACGTGTGTCACGATATGTTGTTTCTGGAGAAAGAGCGATGCCGGCTCTTTCTCCACAAGGTCACTCTACTCTCTCAGTTTCTATTTCAGAGGAACCAGAACAGGGTGATGTTTCCATGTTATCTTCTTCAAGTGTGCGTCCGTCGTCACAAATGAATTCAGAGCTAGCGGCAAAAGTGCTCATGGAGATTAGACAAATGTCGTCCGCTAGCTCGCCCGGTGTAGCGTCCATTCACCGAATGGTTCGGCAGCCGGGTTCGTCCGATGCGGTCCAAGAGGAAATTTTGGGTGATGCGAGCACTATAAACATAATAGATGCACACCCAGTGACGGCGGATAGTAAGCGAGAACGCAGGAAGCCTTTTAGTCCGGTTCCTAGCTCGTCCAGGTCCAGCCGGGCCGCGAGCGAGAGAGGTCCCTCTCTCGTACAACAACATCTGGGACCAGATGTTGTGGTACAAAATGTGTCTTTAGCGGAGCATACGTCCGTCGCTCGGGACGCTCCGTTGTATAAGCAGTCCGCAGAGACTGTTAAGGCTTCCTCTTCTCGTCAGCACACACGACCGCACCTTGGCTGCGTGACCGCCGATATTTTACCAGCTTCGCCGATGAAGGATTCTTCGGCGACCAGGTCACACCATCCGGCAGCCAGGGATTCGAGACCGATGGACTCCGGACGTTCGCATAGGAAAAGTATGCGGGAGCCATCTGATGCGGAGCTGCCCTCGGCGAAGCAGCGAAAGACTGCGCCTCCGCAGGTCTCGACGTCGGACATTCTTGTGCAGATAGCACAGCTTATCGCAGCATCCCAGCAGCCGACAGAAACGGTGTCGGATCGAGAATTATCCGACGGCGCTGGGTCGGTACGCTCCGCCGAAGCATCGGGGGCGGACGACCGGGAACATCGGGAGGTCCGACCGGATGGTGAAAGGGATACGGATGACTTGGAGCTATCCCTTTCGGAACAACATAAAGCTGCCGTGGACTTCATCCGGCACTTTCTCCCTCAAGTTGTTCCGTCGGGCCAGACTGCTGCGCTTCCGGACAAGAGAATTATAGCGTCATTGGACTCTGAATTTTTTGAGCGGTTCAGGGACATCGCTCCCGAGTTTCCGTCGCAGTCCAATAATGTTGCAAGAACATTTGAATTATTGAACGACGCTATATTTAAACTTGCTTCCAGGATGGGGAAAGCAGGTTTCTTGTCCGCTAATACTCTCAACCTGCCTTTCATTAATGCAAGGAATAAATTCGATACGGCAGGACAGGGTATACCGAGAGTTCCTCTGCGTATGGACGACGAGGCGGAAGACTTAGAGCTATCATTACCGTCGTCAGCTTCTATTCCAACCGCGGTGTTGGAAACAGCTATTGCGTCTAACAGAGCCAATTTAGATGCCTTATCTTACGCAGATCACCTTACTAAAGCGTTATCACTGCGCCTTCAAGGGGAAGAGTTTCAGGATGTACAATCCTCTTTAAGACTTCTTTCAAGGGCAGTAGCTTATTCCACGTGTAACTCCGCCCTTTCAGTGGCAAATCTGGAGTTGGTTAGACGTGACGCAGCCCTAGCTACATCCACACTAGTGGATTCTAAGGTGAAGAACTCTCTTAGAGTCGCTTCGGTCTCAGGAGAACTTCTCTTTGACGGCAAGCTTTCCGCTATTTATGATAAAATTAAAAAGAAAGCTAATGATTCTCTGTTGTTCAGATCGGCTCCTAAAAAGTCGGATACAGCAGACACGAATAAGACAGGCTCTTCTGGGTCTAATGCGCCCAAGAGAGGTTCCTATAGAGGTTCTGGTGCGTCCTCTTGGTCTTATTCGAGAGACCGTCAGGATAGCGACTCTCGTTCGGGATGTCCTTCAGGCCGGGACAATCGGTCGGACGCCCCGAGGTCGACGAGGCGAGGTGCGGGTCGTGGAAGACGTGGTTTCTCCTACCGCAGGCCTCGCAGGTCCAGGAGGTGATGGCTTAAACCTCTATCGCGTTCCGGTTGGCGGAAGGTTGTCGAGTTTTTCACAAGAGTGGGCGTCGATTACGGACGACCCTTGGGTGAGAGGAGTGACTTCGGAAGGTCTAAAGATATCCTTCAAACGAAAGCCTCCATGAACTCGAAGTCCAAAGTGGACTCATCTTCCGTCAAATCCACAGAAAAGAGACGCTCTGTTATCAGAGGTGCAGTCTCTTTTAATGAAGAACGCGGTAGAGGTCGTAGAAAACCAGGAATCTCTGGGATTCTACAGCCATCTGTTTCTGGTTCCGAAACCAGACGGCTCGTTCCGTCCAGTCATAGATTTGAGCTGGATAAACAAGCTGATCATCGCTCCGAAGTTTTATATGGAGACGATTCGATCGGTCAGAGCGAGTATTCGGGTGAACGATTATGCAACGAGCATAGATCTCAAAGATGCGTACTTTCACGTCATGGTACATCCGACATTCCGAAAGTATCTACGCTTCGCAGTCCTAGGAGTGGTGTATCAATTCCGGGCGATGTGCTTCGGATTGAATCTAGCACCCTGGGCTTTCACTCGGGTAATGAACTCGGTAATGATCTACTTCCGAGCTCATTCGTCTGCGGTAACGTCGGCCTACCTGGACGACATTCTTCAGAGGTACGGCAACGAGTTAACGCTTCAGAACGATGTTCAGAATCTTCTTCTATTGCTCCGACATCTCGGTTTTATAGTAAACGAGGAGAAGTCGGATCTAGTGCCGTCCAAGTCATTCACTCATCTGGGAATGAGCTTCGAGACGCACAACAATCTCGTTCGTCTGCCGTTAACCAGAGCGAAATTAGTCAGTTGTTCCGCTCGCTATTGTCTGCACGCAGACAAAGTCACGGCGAGAGAATTTATGAGACTGATAGGTCTGTGCGGAGCCGCCGCGGATCTCATTCCGATGGGGCGGCTACGCACACGTCCTCTTCAAATTTTCCTGACTCAGAATTGGAGTGTGAAAATTCATTCGCTCGATGTAGACGTTCTCTTGTCAGATCAAGTGAAACAAGAAATTCAGACTTGGGCAAACATTCAGTGGTTAACTCAAGGAGTTCCGCTGCAGTTGCCGGATCCGAGTTTTACCGTTATGACGGATGCCAGTCAAACAGGTTGGGGTGCATCATTAATCCCAACGGATTCGAGATGCCAGGGTCTTTGGGATCCGCAATTCCTGTGCAAGCACATAAACATCAAGGAAATGATGTCAATTTGGCTTGCGTTACGTCACTGGATGGACATTATTCACGATGCTCATGTCCAAATTCTATCCGACAATACGACAGTAGTGGCGTATATACGGAATCAGGGAGGCACTCATTCAGTTCCGTTGTTCAATCTAACGGAAAGAATCCTTCTGTTTGCGTTAGAACATCACGTTCTTCTTTCGGTCCGTCACATACCGGGTCGTCTGAATGTGCTAGCAGACTCCCTTTCACGAAAGGGTCACTTGTTGCCGTCGGAGTGGACTCTCAACAAACAAGTATTCAATCAGATTTGCTACCAATGGGAACGGCCAATGATAGACTTATTTGCGACACATCTCAACAATCAGTTGCAGACGTATGTGTCTCCGTGTCCGGATCCAAGAGCATTTGCAGTAGACGCTCTGTCGATCCCTTGGGACGGAATGATAGGATATGCGTATCCTCCAGCGCCGTTAATTCAACAAGTATTGCTAAAGATAAAACAATCTCAATGCAAGATTCTGTTGGTAGCATCTCTGTCGCCACAGAGACCGTGGATAAATCTACTCAGGTGTCTGTTGTGGGACCTACCACGGAAGCTTCCTCCACGAGAGGATCTTCTTTCGCAGGGGAAATCGCGCCAACTCCATCACAACCCGCAAGGTCTCAACCTTCACGTTTTTCCGTTGTGCGGTCCTTCTTGCATGGCAAGCACTTTACAGGACGAGCAGTGGACGCGATTTCTAACTGTAGGAGGACCTCCTCTTCGCTAAACTATGCGGCTAAGTGGAAGGTTTTTCGTCGTTGGTGTAGGGATCATTCTGTAGATATATTTGATCCCTCTATACCAGACATTGCAAACTTTCTAGTATACTTGTTTGACGAAATCAAACTGCAGCCTGTTACTATAAAGGGTTATAGATCTATGTTATCTGATACCTATGCACATCATGATAGTTTACAAATTGGATCTAATGTCTCTTTATCGAAGTTGGTTAGAAACTTTTCGATAAATAGACCCAGAACTCTTAGATTAATTCCTAAGTGGAATTTAGCTTGGGTTCTCCTTAAATTGAAGGAAAAGCCATTTGAACCTCTTGGGACAGTAGATTTCAAATTCTTATCTTATAAGACAGCTTTTCTCTTAGCTTTCTCTTCTGCCAGAAGAGTCAGTGAGCTTCATGCACTATCGGTGGATGATTCTCATTATCGTAGTGTTGGGAACACTATCACCTTCACTACTAATGTGGGTTTTTTAGCTAAGAATCAGGCTCCTAATAAATATCCGGAACCTATTGTTATTAAGGCTCTTCCGTCTTCAGACGGGCGTAGGCCTTTACTCTGTCCTGTTAGAGCACTACGTATCTATAAACAGAGATCTCAGTTTATCAGAAAGGGACGGAAACGTTTCTTTCTGTCTTTGATGCCTAATAGAAAGGACATTTCAGTCCATTCTATTGCTAGATGGATTCAGTTAACTATCCGTACTGCTTATGAAGATTTATCTTCTTCTCAGCAGTCTGTGCTTAAGATTTCTGCTCATGAAGTAAGAGCTCTTTCTACTTCCTGGGCTTATGCTAATAGTGTTGCTATTACAGATTTAATGAAGGCTGCTTATTGGTCTCAGCCATCCACATTTACGAATTTTTATCTCAGAAATATTGAGTCCATTTCTGGAGACCTGCATTGTTTAGGTCCGTTATCTGTTGCTCAGAATGTCGTCCACTAAACAGTTGCAACTATAGTTATGCAGGCTTTCTGTTCCGGCAGTGACTCCGTCTGGCTGCCCTCTTCGCTCTGGGCTATTTGACCCAGGGCAAGGGGAGGGGGGGGGGGGGGGGGGGGGGGGGGGCGGGTGTTCCCTTAGGTCACCTGCTTTATAGTGAAAAGCAAGGGAATGCCTCCTCCAAGTCAGTATTTCTGAGTCGCTTCCGGGATGGTTTTAAAGTGTAATATTAATGTTTAAATTCATTCATGTCTTATTTTTAAAGTGTAGCTCGGTGTGAAGCATTTGTATATGTCAAGTGTCAAACGGGCTTTAATATACAATACTCGGACACTTTTAAATGATTATAAAGAGTCTCAATTCTCTGGACTACTTTATTTATTGGCTTGCTTTAAAAATAATTAGTATAAGGGTTATACTGGATGTTAATAGAGAACATGAATGTTATTGTGCTCAATTATTAAGGGTAGTGTATCTTTCTAATTTAATATTAAATAAGAAAGATACATGTAAAGCCTAATACTCCTTTTCTCCTTAAGGGGTTACCTCTTTACTATATAGTTGAGCTTATTGGATTTTCCTCTATGTCCTAGGCCCTCCAGCCTGTTTACTATTCAGCTAAGTCTGGGTCATTGGTACAGTATAAAAATGTTAAAAAATTTATAGTAATTTATATATTTTTTATACTTACCAATGACCCAGATGGGGATGGCCCTCCCCGGAGTTGGGAACTCTTGCCTCCCCGCTGAGTACATAGCGCTGACCAGGCACTGCCAGTAAGAATGATAATTGGCGCCAATTTCGGGATGACTGCGTCACTGCGCATGCGCAGTAGAGGCATAGTATGGAGGTCCTTTAGGACATGATTTCTTTTTGTTTTGGATGCAAATTTTGGGGATTGGGGGGCAAAATTTGTGTTTGGCCCTGGTTTTGTTGGAGTTAGCACCAGCTAAGTCTGGGTCATTGGTAAGTATAAAAAATATATAAATTACTATAAATTTTTTAACTTTTTAGTGAAATTATGTTAAGTTGCCTATTTTCGAGGCATGGGCCTGTTGTTGTCATTCTTGCTATAAAGTTGCACTGCTTATTCAGTGTTTCCTCTCCCCTGGTCTTCTAAGTCCCCCCTTGCTATTCTCCCATGCCTTTGGCATATTTTTGAGAAAGATCATTACTAAATTTTCTTGGGAGAATTAGCATGGTTACAGAATGTATTCTGTTATTTTCCCCATGTTTACGTTTTCACCCATGGGTGTTTAGACATTGTGTTCTGCATCTACCATCTGATGTTCTGCAGATTCTCCCCTGGGTGTCTCTGTTTTGCATCAGATAGTGTGTATTTTTGATGACTGATTTCGGGCCAGTATTGTCAGTGCCTGGAGTCATGTTTTCTGCTGTTTATACACTTTTTGTTTACATTGGCAACAGTCTCTTTTGAGGGGGGCTGTTTGCCTTTGGAGTAGTTTATCTCACTACAAGATACATTATTATTATCCGTAAGTGTTGCATTAATTATTTAATATAATTTTAAAATTTTTGACCACACTTAGCCTTGGGATCCATTGGGGCTCAACGTTACTTTTCAGAAACTTGGGCTTCGCTGAAAAAATATTTTTCAAAAAATTATTTTGATTTTCAATTGTTTTTTCAATATTAATGGATCATGTTATTATGTATCTTTGTGTTTAGGGGTTTGTGCGAGTACTAGGACTTGTTGTCTTTTCACAATGAAAGGATATTGTTCAAATTGTAATAGGAAGAAATCTTCCTCTGACTTTCATGATCATTGTATTAATTGTAGTCAGTGTACTCGCACTAACTCCTGTTCAATATGTCAATATTGGGATGACAAACATTGGAAACGTGTGTCACGGTATGCTGTTAGTGGAGAAAGGGCTATGCCGGTCCTTTCTCTGCAGGGTCACTCTACTCTATCAGTTTCTATTTCAGAGGAACAAGAACAGGGTGATGTTTCCATGTTATCTTCCACAAGTGCGCTTCCGTCATCACAATTGAATGCAGAGCTAGCGGCAAAAGTGCTCATGGAGATACGACAGTTGCCTAAGAGGTCCCTAGTAGGATCGACGGCGCTGTCGTCCGCTAGCTCGCCCGGTGTAGCGTCCATTCACCGAATGGTTCGGCAGCCGGGTTCGTCCGATGCGGTCCAGGAGGAAATGTTGGGTGATGCGAGCACTATAAACATTCAAGGTGCACACCCAGTGACGGCGGATAGTAGGAGAGATCGGAGGAAGCCTTCTAGTCCGGTTCCTAGCTTGTCCAGGTCCAGCCGGGCCGCGAGCGAGAGAGGCCCCTCTCTCGTACAACAACATCTGGGACCAGATGTTGTGGTACAAAATGTGTCGCAAGCGGAGCACACGTCCGTCGCTCGGGAAGCTCCGTTGTATAGGCAGTCCGCTGAGACTGCTCAGGCTTCTTCATCCTCTCACCAGTGCACACGACCGCACCTTGGCTACGTGACCGCCGATATTCAACCAGCTTCGCCGATCAGGGATTCTTCGGCGACCAGGTCACGCCATCCGGTAGCCAGGGACACGAGGCCGGTTGACTCCGGACGTTCGCATAGGAAGAGTATGCGGGAGTCACTAGATGCGGAGCTGCCAGCAGCTAAGCAGCAAAAGACTGCTCCTCCGCAGGCCTCGATGTCGGACGTGCTTGCTCAAATAGCACAACATATCGCAGCATCCCAGCAACCGACAGAAACGGTGTCGGATCGGGAATTATCCGACGGCGCTGGGTCGGTATGCTCCGCCGATGTATTGGGTGCGGACGACCGGGAGCATCATGAGGTCCGACCGGATGGTGAAAGGGATACGGATGACTTGGAGCTATCCCTTTTGGAACAACATAAAGCTGCCGTGGACTTCATCCGGCACTTTCTTCCTCAGGTTGTTCCGTCGGGCCAGACTGCTGCGGTACCGGACAAGAGAATTATAACGTCATTGGACACTGATTTCTTCAAGTGGTTCAGGGACATCGTCCCTGAGTTTCCGTCTCAGTCCAATAATGTCACAAGAACTTTGAATTATTGAACGACGCTATATTCAAGCTTGCTTCCAAAACAGGAAAAGCGTGTTTCTTGTCCGCCAATGCTCTTAACCTGCCTTTCATTAATGCAAGGAATAAATTCGATACGGCAGGACAGGGTATCTCGAGAGTTCCTCTGCGTCTGGACGACGAGGCGGAAGACTTAGAATTATCATTACCGTCGTCTACGTCTATTCCAACCGCAGTGTTGGATACGACTATTTCGTCTAACAGAGCCAGTTTAGACGCTTTATCTTACGCAGACCACCTTACAAAGGCGTTATCACTGTGTCTTCAAGGGAAAGAATTCCAGGATATACAATCCTCTTTAAGACTTCTTTCAAGGGCAGTGGCTTATTCCACGTATAACTCTGCCCTTTCAGTGGCAAACCTGGAGTTGGTTAGACGTGACGCAGCTCTAGCTACATCCACATGCGTGGATAGTAAGGTGAAGAACTCTCTCAGAGTCGCTTCGGTCTCCGGAGAACTTCTCTTCAACGGCAAGCTTTCTGCAATTTACGATAAAATTACTAAGAAAGCTTCAGATTCTCTGCTGTTTAAATCTGCTTCAAAGAAGTCGGACTCGGCAGATAAGAGTAAGACAGGCACTTCTGGGTCTAATGCGCCCAAGAGAGGTTCCTATAGAGGTTCCGGTGCATCCTCTTGGTCTTATTCAAGAGACCGTCAAGGCAGCGACTCACGTGCGGGACGTCCTTCGGGCCGGGACAACTAGTCGGACGCCCCGAGGTCGACGGGATGAGGTGCGGGTTGTGGAGGACGTGGTTTCTCCTCCCGCAGGCCTCGCAGGTCCAGGAGGTGATGGCTTCAACCTCTATCGTGTTCCGGTTGGCGGAAGGTTGTCAAGTTTTTCAGAAGAGTGGGCGTCGATTACGGACGACCCTTGGGTGAGAGGGGTGATTTCGGAAGGTCTAAGAATATCATTCAAACGAAAGCCTCCATTAACTCGAAGTCCAAAATTGACTCAACTTCCGTCAAATCCGCAGAAAAGAGACGCTCTGTTATCAGAGGTGCAGTCTCTTTTAATGAAGAACGCGGTAGAGTACGTAGAAAACCAGTAAACACCGGGATTCTACAGCCATCTGTTTCTGGTTCCGAAACCAGACGGCTCGTTCCGTCCAGTCATAGATTTGAGCTGGATAAACAAGCTGATCGTCGCTCCGAAGTTTTATATGGAGACGATTCGATCGGTCAGAGCGAGTATTCGTGTGAACGATTATGCTACAAGCATAGATCTCAAAGATGCATACTTTCACGTCATGGTACATCCGACATTCAGAAAGTATCTACGCTTCGCAGTCCTAGGAGTGGTGTATCAATTCCGGGCGATGTGCTTCGGATTGAACCTACCACCCTGGGCTTTCACTCGGGTAATGAACCCGGTAATGATGTATTTCCGAGCTCATTCGTCTGCGGTAACGTCGGCCTACCTGGACGACATTCTTCAGAGGTACGGCAACGAGTTAACGCTTCAGAACGATGTGCAGAATCTGCTTCTTTTGCTCCGACGTCTCGGTTTTATAATAAACGAGGAGAAGTCAGATCTGGTGCCGTCCAAGTCATTCACACATCTGGGAATGAGCTTCGAGACGCACAACAATCTCGTTCGTCTGCCGTTAACCAGAGCGAAATTAGTCAGTTGTTACGCTCGCTATTGTCTTCACGCAGACAAAGTCACAGCGAGGGAGTTCATGAGACTGATAGGTCTGTGCGGAGCCGCTGTGGATCTCATTCCGATGGGGCGGTTATGCACTCATTCTCTCCAAATTTTCTTGACTCAGAATTGGAGTGTGAAAATTCATTCGCTCGACATAGACGTTCTCTTGTCAGATCAAGTGAAACGAGAGATTCAGACTTGGGCAAACATTCAGTGGTTAACTCAGGGAGTTCCGCTGCAGTTGCCGGATCTGAGTTTTACGATTATGACGGATGCCAGTCAAACAGGTTGGGGTGCATCATTGATCCCAACGGATTCGAGATGCCAGGGTCTTTGGGATCCACAATTCCTAGGCAAGCACATAAACATCAAGGAAATGATGTCAATTTGGCTTGCGTTACGTCATTGGATGGACATTATTCACAAAGCTCATGTCCAAATCCTGTCCGACAATACGACAGTAGTGGCGTATATACGGAACCAGGGAGGCACTCATTCAGTTCCGTTATTCAATCTAACGGAAAGAATCCTTCTGTTTGCTCTAGAACATCAAGTTCTACTTTCGGTCCGTCATATACCGGGTCGTCTGAATGTACTAGCAGACTCCGTTTCACGAAAGGGTCGCTTGTTGCCGTCGGAGTGGACTCTCAACAAACAAGTATTCAATCAGATTTGCTACCAATGGGAACGGCCAATGATAGACTTATTTGCGACACATCTCAACAATCATTTGCAGACGTATGTGTCTCCGTGTCCGGATCCAAGAGCATTTGCAGTAGACGCTCTGTCGATCCCTTGGGACGGAATGATAGGATATGCGTATCCTCCAACGCCGTTGATTCAGCAAGTATTGCTAAAAATAAAACAATCTCAATGCAAGATTCTGTTGGTAGCATCTCTGTCTCCACAGAGACTGTGGATAAATCTACTCAGGTGTCTGTTGTGGGACTTACCGCGAAAGCTTCCTCCACGGGAGGATCTTCTTTCGCAGGGGAAACCGCGTCAACTTCATCACAACCCGCAAGGTCTCAACCTTCACATTTTTCCGTTGTGCGGTCCTTCTTGCATGGCAAGCACTTTACAGGACGAGCAGTGGACGTGCTTTCTAACTGTAGGAGGACCTCCTCTTCGCTAAACTATGCGGCTAAGTGGAAGGTTTTTCGTCGTTGGTGTAGGGATCATTCTGTTGATATTTTTTATCCCTCCATTCCAGACATTGCAAACTTTCTAGTAAACTTGTTTGACGAAATCAATCTGCAGCCTGTTACTATTAAGGGTTATAGGTCTATGTTATCTGATACCTATGCACACCATGATAGTTTACAAATTGGATCTAATGTCTCTTTATCTAAGTTAGTTAGGAACTTCTCGATAAATAGACCCAGAACTCTTAGGTTAATTCCTAAGTGGAATTTAACTTGGGTTCTTCTTAAACTGAAGGAAAAGCCATTTGAACCTCTTGGGACAGTAGATTTCTAATTCTTGTCTTATAAGACAGCTTTTCTCTTAGCTTTCTCTTCGGCTAGAAGAGTCAGTGAGCTTCATGCACTGTCGGTGGATGATTCTCACTATCGTAGTGTCGGGAACACTATCACCTTCACTACTAATGTGGTTTTTTTAGCTAAGAATCAGGCTCCTAATAAATATCCGGAACCTATTGTTATTAAGGCCCTTCCGTCTTCAGACGGGCGTAGGCCTTTACTCTGTCCTGTTAGAGTGTTACGTATTTATAAACAGAGATCTCAGTTTATCCGAAAGGGACGAAAACGTTTCTTTCTGTCTCTGATGCCTAATAGAAAGGACATTTCAGTCCATTCTATTGCTAGATGGATTCAATTAACTATCCGTACTGCTTATGAAAATTTATCTTCTTCTCAGCAGTCTGTTCTTAAGATTTCGGCTCATGAAGTAAGAGCTCTTTCTACATCTTGGGCTTACGCAAATAGTGTTGCTATTACAGATTTAATGAAGGCTGCTTATTGGTCTCAGCCATCCACATTCACGAATTTTTATCTCAGAAATATTGAGTCCATTTCTGGAGACCTGCATTGTTTAGGTCCGTTATCTGTTGCTCAGAATGTCGTCCACTAAACAGTTGCAACTATAGTTATGCAGGCTTTCTGTTCTGGCAGTGACTCCATCCGGCTGCCCTCTTCGCTCTGGGCTATTTGACCCAGGCCAAGGGAAAGGGGGGGGGGGGGAGGGTGTTCCCTTAGGTCACCTGCTTTATAGTGAAAAGCAAGGGAATTCCTCCTCCGAAGTCAGTATTTCTGAGTCGTTTCCGGGATGGTTTTAAAGTGTAATATTAATGTTAAAAATTTATTCATGTCATATTTTTAAAGTGTAGCTCGGTGTGAAGCATTTATATATGTCAAGTGTCAAACGAGCGTTAATATACAATCCTCGGACACTTTTAAAGAATATAAAGAGTCTCAATTCTCTGGACTAACTTTTTTTATTGGCTTACTTTAAAAATAATTAGTATAAAGGGTTATACTGGATGTTAATAGAGAACATGAATGTTTTTGTGCTCAATTATGAAGGGTATTGTAACTTTCTAATTTATCATAAAATAAGAAAGATACATGTAAAGCCTAATACCCCTTTTCTCCTTGGGGGTTGACTCCATATTATATAGTTGAGCTTATTGGATTTTCCTCTATGTCCTAGGCCCTCCAGCCTTTTTACTATTCAGCTATGTCTGGGTCATTGGTACAGTATAAAAATGTTAAAAAATTTATAGTAATTTATATATTTTTTATACTTACCAATGACCCAGACGGGGATGGCTCTCCCAGGAGTTGGGAACTCATACCTCCCCGCTGAGTACATAGCGCTGACCAGGCACTGCTTGCAAGAATGGTAATTGGCGCCAATTTTGGAACGTCCTTGACACTGCGCATGCGCAGTAGGGGCAAAGTATGGAGGTCCTTCAGGACATGATTTCTTTTGGTTTTAGATGCAAATTTTGGGGATTGGGGGGCAAAATTTGTGTTTGGCCCTAGATTTTTAAGAGTTAGCACCAGCTATGTCTGGGTCATTGGTAAGTATAATAAATATATAAATTACTATAAATTTTTTAACTTTCTGAACCGATGGTTCGGTTTGAACCAAATTTTGTATGTGGTATTATTGGGTCATAAGTACTTGACTCATGCAACAACAAAAAATTCTTGCATCCCCATGGGAACCCTGGGAGCTAAAAATAGAAATATTTTCAAACGCCCATATTTCCCAAACCACACAGAACAGAGAACTGTTATTTGGCATGAAGCATCCTTAGGACCAGTAGAACTGAATGGTAAAAATAAATTGTCATCGGTTATGTTAGAGTGTTCTGTAATGGGCATCAAAAAAATGCTGAGTCTGCATATTTGCAAAAAAATTCAAAAAATCTTTTCTCCAGAACCAATCATCAGAAGCTTTTGATATTCAGTATACAGCATTCATAGGGGAGGAGGGGGTGGGGGAGGGGGGTGGGGGTTCAGATACAATTTTGTTAAAATAAAGCCCATTGGTTCATATTTGGGCTCAATACAGGAGCCCAAATTTTTAACTTAGGGTAATATGGGGAATATTCTTTAAAAAATCTTCTTCAGAGCCACCAGTCAGAATCTTTTAATGTTTGGTATACATCATTGTTATGAGGGTCAGATTCAAGATTGTTCAAACCAAGTCCCTAGGTTAATATTTGAGCTTCCTATGGAAGCCCAAATTTGAACTTTGTTCAATATGAGGGATAATTTTTAAAAATCTTCTTCTTCAGATCCACCAATCAGAATGCTTTCATATTTGGTATGCAACATCTCTAGGGGAGTCAGATTCAAGTTTGTTCAAATCGGATCCCTAGGTGTATATTTGGGCTCGCTATGGTAGCCCAAATTTTTACTTTGTGCGATATGAGGAAATTTCTTTAAAAATCTTCTTCAGATCCACCAGTTGGAATGCTTTCATATTTGGTATACAACATATCTAGGGGGGTCAGGTTCAAGTTTGTTCAATTCGAGTGCTTGGGTTAATATTTGGGCTCCATATGGGAACCTGAAATTTAACTTAGTACAATATGAGGGAATTTCTTCAAAAATGTTCTTCTGATCCACTAGTCAGAATGCTTTCATATTTGGTATACAACATCTCTAGGGGGGGGCAGATTCAAGTTTGTTCAAATCCGATCCATAAGTTAATATTTGGGGTCGCTATGGTAGCCCAAATTATAATTTAGTGCAATATAAAGAAATTTCTTTAAAATTTCTCTTCTTTAGATCCAACAGTGAGAATGCTTTCATATTTGGTACACAACATCTCTAGAAGTCAGATTCAACTTTGTTCAAATCGAGAGCTTGGGTTAATATTTGTGCTGCCTATGGGAGCCAGAATTGGCCATGTTGCTGAAGAATTAAAAATTTTGTATTCATTACCCTCTAGAGGTGTGTAACTAAGATTAATCCACATAGGTTGTATCAAGGGGCTCCGTAGGGGAGCTCTACGTTTTACATTGTGATCAACTGAAGAAAAAGCATGATACCTGGATTGTTTTTTTCACTCCTGAGGGACTCAAGGATTGACAGTGTATCCTATGGAGATGGATTGCTTAATGTAGACTCATTCTTGGACTCTGTTTATATCGTGTTCTGTTCAAGATGAGTGTTTCAGGCCCCATGGGGCCTCTTTTTTATTGTGTTGGCTTAATTTTTTTTTTTGGAGGTAGGAGAGGGGTGGTTAGTTAAATTAAGCATGCATTTGGTCCATGCATTTGGTCTGAATTCTTGCGAATAGAGCGCCAGCATGTCTGGGCCAGTGGTAGGTATGATAAATAGAGAAATTACTTGAAATTTCCATATTTTTATACTGTACCAATGACCCAGACATAGCTGGTGCTAACTCTTAAAATATAGGGCCAAACACAAATTTTGCCCCCCAATCCCCAAAATTTGCATCTAAAACTAAAGAAAACATGTCCTGAAAGGCCCTCCACACTTCGCCCCTACTGCGCATGCGCAGTGTCAAGGACGTTCCGAAATTGGCGCCATTTATCATTCTAAGTTTGGCCCTTCATCAGTTAACATCTGACTGATCTTTGTGCTTTTAAATCTCAGTTTAAATGATGCCAGACACATAAATATTAGTGAAATGGTGATTCTAAGGAGGATAGAAAAGGAGGAGAGGAAAAGAATGTGTGACAGAATATTATCAGGGCTGTAACTTAAAATTTTTTAATGAAATTATGTTAAGTTACCTATTTTCAAGGCAGCAGCCATTTTGTTGTCATTCTGATTATTTAGTTACACTGTTTTTTCAAGTGTTTTCCTCTCTCCCTGTCCTTTAAGTTCCCCCTTGCTATTCTCCCATGCTTTTGGCATAGTTTCTGTAATTATTATTACTAAAATTTCTTGGGAGTTTTAGCTGAATAACAGAATGAATTCTGTTCTTTCCCCATGTTTACGTCTTCACCTACGGGTGGTTAGGCGTTGTGTTCTGCATCTACCATCTGATGTTCTGCAGTTTCTTCCCTGGAAGTCTCTGTTTTGCATCAGATGGTGTATTTTTGGTAACTGATTTCGGGCCTGGGTGCCTGGAGTCTTATTTTAGTGTTTTTACACTCATTGTTTACATTTACAACAGCCCTCTGTGTGAGGGGGGGATTTCTAAATAATAATATCTTTATGTTATTTTAATCATAACTAGATACATTATTATTGTTCGTAAGTGTTGAATAAATTGTTTAAAATATTTTTAAAATTTTTATCCACACTTAGGCTTGGGATCCATTGGGGCTCAACGTTACTTTTCAGAAACTTGGGCTGTTCTGAAAAAATATTTTTTCAAAATATTTTGATTTCAATTATTTTTTCTATATTAATGGATCATATTATTATTATGTATTTTGATTGCCAGGGGTTAGTGCGAGTACCAGGACTTGTTTTCTTTTCACATTGAAAGGAAATTGATCAATTGTTTTAAGAGGAAGTCTTCCTCTGACCTTATTATCATTCTATATGTGGTCAGTGTACTCGCATTAACTCCTGTTCTGTATCGTATGATTTCGATGACAATATGGGAAGCGTATGTCACGGTATGTTGTTGGGGATTTGGACACTCCGGTCCTTTCCCCGCAGGGTCACTCTACTTTATCAATTTCTATTTCAGACGATCAAGATTAGGGTGATGTATCTGTGATGTCTTCCAACAGTGTGCCTCCGTCGTCACAATTAATGAAGGGCTAGCGGAAAGTGCTCATGTAATACGCCAATTGCCTAAGAGGACCCTAGTAGGTTCGACGGCCTTTGACGTCCGCTAGCTCGCCCGGTGTAGCGTCCATTCACCGAATGGTTCGGCAGCCGGGTTCGTCCGTTGCGGTCTAGAAGGAATTTTGGGGTGATGCGAGCACTATAAAATTAACTTAATGCACACCCAGTGACGGCGGATCGGAGGGAGAACGGAGGAAGCCTTTTAGTCCGGTTCATAGCTCGTTCCGGTCCATCCGGACGGCAAGCGAGAGAGGCCCCTCTCTCGTTCAACAACATCTGGCCCCAGATGTTGTGGTACAAATGTGTCGCTAGCGGAGCATACGTCCGTCGCTCGGGACGCTCCGTTGTATAGGCAGTCCGCTGAGACTGCTAAGGCTTCCTCTTCTCGTCAGCGCACACGACCGCACCTTGGCTGCGTGACCGCCGATATATTACCAGCTTCGCCGATCAAGGATTCTTCGGCGACCAGGTCACACCATCCGGCAGCCAGGGATTCGAGACCGATGGACTCCGGACGTTCGCATAGGAAAAGTATGCGGGAGCCATCTGATGCGGAGCTGCCCTCGGCGAAGCAGCGATAGACTGCGCCTCCGCAGGTCTCGACGCCGGACATTCTTGTGCACATAGCACAGCTTATCGCAGCATCCCAGCAGCCGACAGAAACGGTGTCGGATCGAGAATTATCCGACAGCGCTGGGTCGGTAGCCGGGGACTCGAGGCCTGCAGACTCTGGACGTTCGCATAGGAAGTGTGCGGGAGTCAACGTACACGGAGCTTCCAGCGGCAATGCATCGTAAGTCCGCTACTGCACAGGCCTCGGGAACGGACGTGCTTTCCTTAATAGCACAGTTTATCGCAGCATCCCAGCATCAACTGAATCTGTCGCATATATTTTATCCGACGATGCTGGGTCGGGACGCTCCGCGGAAGCGGGTACGGACGTCCGAAAGTTTCATCCGGTCCGACGGGATACCGAAAGGGATTCGGAGGATTTCAAGCTTTCCCTTTCGGAACAACATATGCTGCGATGCCGGATAAGAAACTGATAGCATCGGTGGACTTAGAAATTTTTGGTTCGGTTCAGGGACATCGTCCCTCAGTTCCGACATAGTCCAATAATGTCACACAAACTTTCGAATTATTGAACGACGCTATATATATTATTATTTTATGCTTGCTATCCAAGCATTTCTGGTTTCTTGTTCGAAGAGTTATGGAGATGTCTTTCAAAAGTGTGCCTCTGTCGTCATAGTTAATGAAGAGTTAGCGGCAATAAGTGCTCATGGAATATGTCTATCGCTTACGGAGTGACATTCGCTAGCTCACCCGGTGTAGCGTACATTCATCGAATGGTTCGGCTGCCGGGTTCGTCCGTTGCGGTCTAGGAAGGAGATTTGGGTGATGCGAGCACTTTAATTACTTTAGTACTCACCCAGTGACGGCAGATTGAGGACAGATCGGAGGAAGCCAACAACATAGGGGACCGCATGTTGTGGTTCAGATATTTTACATTCGGAGCATATGTCCATTGCTCGGGACGCTCCGTTATATTGACAGTCCGAGAGACTGTCTTTAATGCTTCCTCATCCTCACAGCAGGGCTCACGACCGCACATTGGCTACGTGACCTCGAGTATCCGATCAGTTTCGGCATTCAGTGATTCCACAGCGAATAGGTCGCGCCATCCGGTAGCCAAGGGACACGAGGCCTATACACTCCGTTCGCTCGCATATTGGAAGTATGCACGGGGTAACGATCTCGGAGCTTCCTGCGGCAATGCATCGTAAGACCGCTTCTCCTCAGGCCTCAGTGACGGACGTGCTATCCGAGTTAGCACAGTTGTTTCGCAGCATCCCAGCAATTGACAGTTTCTCGGTCGAATCAGGAATTATCCGACGGCGCTGGGTCGGTGCGGTCCGCGGTTGCATCAAGCTACGGACGACCGAACGCTTTATAGGGTCCGACAGGATGGCGAAAGGGATTCGAAAGATTTCGAGTTTTCCCTTTAGTAGTATCGGAAGATGCCTTTCATATCTTCTGGCATTTCTTCCAGTGATTATTTTTCGGACTTCATTGCTGCGATCTTGGATAAGAGACTTATAGCGTCATTGGACTCGGATTTTTCGATCGGTACAGGGACTTTGTCCCTGACTTACCGACGCAGTCCAATATTGTCATTACAACATGTGTTTTATTTTTCGACGCTATATATTTATATATATATACAAGCCTGCTACTAAGCATGATAGTTTAGTTTCTTGTCCGCGTGGCTCATTTCTGCCATTTTATCTTTTTTACAAATAGTTTATTTTGGCAGAGCAGGGCATACCGAGAGTTCATATGCGTCTAGACGGTGTGTGATTAAAGACTGCATATATTCTTTTTCGCCGTTTATGTCTTTTCCAATTTCAATGTTGGGAACGACATTATGTATAGTAGACTTAACTTAGACGCTTTATTATACGTAATCCGCCTTACTGAGGCGTTATCATTACGTCTTCAAGAAAAGATTTACGGGATATTATTCTCAATGTAATTTCTTTTGAGGGCAGTAGTTTGTTCACGTATAACTCCGCCCTTCAGTGGCTGATTGGAGTTGGTTAGACGTGACGCAGCCCTAGCTACATCCACGCGTGGATAGTAGGTTAAGAACTCTCTCAGAGTCGCTTCGTTCTCGGAGGAGCTTCTCTTCGACGGCAACTTTCCGGCAATCCATGAATTGCTCGATTTATACATTCTCTTGTCTATCTAGTGTTACAAGAGATTCAGACTGGGGCAAACATTCGGTGGTTGACTCAGAGAGTGCCGCCGCAGTTGCCGGACCCGAGTGTGGCTGTTATGACGGTTGCCAGTCAAACAGATTGGGATATATACTGATCCCTACGGATTCGAAGTGCCAGGGTCTTTGGGTTCCGCAGTCTTTTAGCTATCAGTTTAACTTCCGCGGAATAATGTTTTTTAGGCTTGCTTTATGTCATTGCATGAACATTATTCAGAAACGCATGCCCAAATTCCTGTCCTTTAATTCGACAGTAGTGGCGTATCTCCGGAACCAGGGAGGCACTCTTTCGTTTCCGTTATTCAATTTAATGGAAAGAATCCGTCTGTTGGTTATAGTACACCAAGTTCAGTTTTGGTCCGTCATATTCTGGGTCGTCTGATTGTTTTATCACACTCCCGAACTCTTACGGGTCGCTTGTTGCTGTCAGAATGGACTCTCAACAAACAAGTATTCAATCAGATTTGCTATCTATGGGAGCGCCCAATGATGTTTTATTTATGACACAGCTTGCTAATCAATTGCAGACGTATGTGTTGGCTTGTCCAGATCTCTGAGCTAATACTGTTAACGCTCTATTGATCTATAGGACGGAATGATAGGATACGCGTATCCTCCGGCGCTGTTGTTTTAGCAGGTATTGCTAAGATAAACAACCACAATACATTTCTGTTGATAGCATCTCTATCTTCACAGAGATCATGAGTAATTTACCCTCTTGTCTACTGTGGATCTTAACGTGAAATCTTCCTCTATGTGAGGATCTTTTTTCACTGGGTAAATCGTGTCATCTTTATCACAACCAGCAAGGTCGCAACCTTCATGTATTCCGTTGTGTGGTCCGTATTGCATTGTAAGCACTGTACTGGACGAGCTTTGGACGCGATTTCTTACTATAGGAGATCCTCTTCTTCGCTATTCTATGCGACTAAAGTGGAGGCTCTTCCGTCGTGGTGTAGGGATCATTATGTTCATATTGTTGATCCCTCCATACTACTCATTGCTATTTTTTAGTATACTTGTTTCACAAGATCTACTGCAGCCTGTTGTTATTTAGGTTATAGGTTTATGTTACCTCATACCTATGCACTCTACGATAGTTTACAATTGAGTCTTTTGTCTCTTTATCTAAGTCAGTTAGTAACTTTTTGATAAATAGACTTAGAATCTTTAGATTAAATTCCTATACGGATTTTAACTTCGGTTCTTATTTAGCTAAGTTATCATTTGAGCCTCTGGAAACAGTAGTTTTCAAATTCTGACCTTTTAGACAGTAATTCTGTTGGTTTCTCTTTTACTGTAGAGTCAGTGAGTTTCATGCACTATCGATGGATGATTTTCACTTTCATAGTTTCGGAATCAATACTTCCGTTACTATTTAGGTTGGATTGTTGCATAAGAGTTAGGCTCCTATTATCCGGAACCTATTATTTTAAGGTCCTTCCGTCTTCGTATGGGCATAGGCCTTTACTCTTTCCGGGTACAGTTTATGTATTTATAAACAGATATCTGTTTATTTCAAGGGCGTAAGCTTCTTCTGTCTTTGATGTCTAGTAGAAGGACGTTACGCTCCATTTTATTGTTAATGGATTCTATTAACTAGCGTACTGCTTATGGTATATCATTGGCTTAGCAGTTGTGCTTAAGATTTCGGCTCATGAAGTAAGAGTTCTTCTACTTCTTGGGCTTACATTAATAGTGTTGCTATTATAGATTTTTGAAGGCTGCTCATTGCGCTCAGCCATCCACATTCATGAATTTTATCTCAGAAATATCGAGTCCATTTCTGGAGGCCTCTATTGTTAGGTCTATTATCTACTGCTCAGAATGTCATTCACTTAACAGTTGCTACTATAGCTAGGTAGGCTGTCTGTTTCGGCAGTGTCTCCGTTCGGCTGCCCTCTTCGCTCTGGGCTATTTGACCCAGGGCAAGAAAAAGGGGGGGGGGGGGGGAGGGTGTTCCCTTGGGTCACCTGTTTTTACTATGAAAACAAGGGGATACCTCCTCCGGAGTTAGTAATTCTGAGCTGTTATTGGGATGGTTGTTTAGTGAGAAGTTTAAGTTTATAAAATTCATTCAAGTCTTAGTTTTTAAAGTATAGCTTTTGAATATTGCATATGTCAACGGACATGATTATGCAATTCTCACACACTTTTAGGAGTATAAGAGTCTCTATTCTCTAGACTTACTTTATTATTGGCTTACTTTAAAAATTATTAGTATAAGGATTATTGGATATTAATAGAGTACATGGATGTATGAAGCTCAATTTTTGGAAGGTGTTGTATCTTTCTAATTTATCATAAATAAGAAAGATACATGTAAGGCCTATTACTTCTTTTCCCTACAGGGGATGACTCTATTTTATTTTATTGAGCGTATTCCATTTTGCTCTATGTCCTTGGCCCTCCAGCCTTTTTACTATTCAGCTATGTCTGGGTCATTGGTACAGTATAAAAATGTTAAAAAATTTATAGTAATTTATATATTTTTTATACTTACCAATGACCCAGACGGGGATGGCCCTCCCAGGAGTTGGGAACTCTTGCCTCCCCGCTGAGTACATAGCGCTTACCAGGCACTGGTTATTAGAATGATAAATGGCGCCAATTTCGGAACGTCCTTGACACTGCGCATGCGCAGTAGGGGCGAAGTGTGGAGGGCCTTTCAGGACATGTTTTCTTTAGTTTTAGATGCAAATTTTGGGGATTGGGGGGCAAAATTTGTGTTTGGCCCTATATTTTAAGAGTTAGCACCAGCTATGTCTGGGTCATTGGTAAGTATAAAAAATATATAAATTACTATAAATTTTTTAACTTTTCCTGCTTTCTGCTTTCTAACCTAAGTTGGGTTCATCAAAACCAAACTTGACATGTGGGTTGGTATGATGAGTGGAAGAACCCTTTATATTCTGGGGTCATTGTGCCAAATTTACAAACTTTCCTGGTTTTTGCTCACTAATTAAATGTCTGCTGTGCCAATCAATGTCAAACTTGACATTTGAGTTGGGTATGATGAGAGGATTTATTTTGAGGGGAATTGTGCTGAAGGTCAAGATCACAAGGACCTTTAACTTAAACATTTTCTGGTTTCTGATCTCGTTGCTGTATCAGGACATTTTGTCAGGGGATTAGCTACCCCTGGAGTCCAGCTCTAGTTGTTAGCATAAGAGAGGCAAAACATTAAATACTGGTATGTCTACATGTACATGGCTGAGAGGAGCAAACAGGACAACTGATCATGAAGTGTATTTCATGAAATTATTTCACTGAGCCGTTTGTATGCTGTGATGTGATACATCGTTGGAGATAGGTCTGAGAGCCCTTTCCAAAATGGTTTTACATCACATCTCTTTATCACCAAGTCAGGTCAGAGAACACTAAATTTTATCATCATTACGTCTAAAAAAGTTAAAAATCTGTTTCTCAGGCCCTCCTGTGTCCTTTTGGCTGTCGTATGCTCTCTTTTTATAACCAATGCAAACTTAAAAAAATAATTAATAGCTTTATGTCCGATATTTTACCCAGGTTAATATAATTGATAAATTTGTCCCTTGAGTGCAACAAGTCTTTGCACTGCTTTGGCATTGCAAAGTCTTGTTACACTGAAGGGATGAAATACACCACCACCCATGCTCATGCTGTTCTGTAGATTATGAGGCCCAAAACATAAAACAAAGCAAGAACATGAACTTTTGATGGCAAAGAAATAACTACAACAATAAAAAATAAAATAAAAAATCGCCTGTCTGCCCACATGCAATTTGACAAAAAATGGCCTGAGAAACAGAAGATGTACTTTGTGGGGCCTTATGAAGTAAATATAACAAATGAATGCCAATAAATGAATGTCAGTGGTGGTTTGAGTGTACAGTTTTGCTTCTCATCCAATCTCTAGTGATGTGAGCAAATAAAAAACTCGCCATAATTCTTATGAGGTGAATGATAGTTGAACAAAACTAGTGATTAACCGATATTTGGCAATTGCATCTGACATCGGCAGGTTTTAAGCCATAAGTTGACCATCAGTAGAGGTGTTCGAACATCGGTCCATGCTGATGATTACACGGAACACCACTGGATCAAAATTGTTTGTATTTACGTTTGATTAACAATCTCATACAAGCAGTAACAAACTTAATAAGTTGCCACAATGATTAGCAGGAATCAGGATTGGTCTAATCTCATTGGTTGGTCTGATCTTGCCCTTGTTTGCTGCTCATGACACACATGCCACATGTTGTGTGATGACTCAATGAAATGCAACGTCCGCAGAAACAAGTTAACAGTGAAGCATCTTTGATCATTGATCAAAGACACTATGCTGTTAACTCGTTTCCACTGATGTCGTATTTTTATTTTAACACACACACTTATATACTGTTGAGGTCAACAAACCAGTCAACCTGACTGTGCTGTAAATTTAACACTGTTCTATGCATTCTTAAACATACTACTCCTTTTGGTTGTTACTATCTGACATCAGCACTTACAATCAGCAGATTGTGTGCTCAGCTAATCGGCAAGCAGATGATGGTTGCAAATCCTTATCGTTTATTCATTAAACAAAACAATTGTTCACCCAGTTTGTATTGTAAAAGTCTGAGTAAAATTGATGACATATCTTACGCATTTGTTATAGGAACCAACAGCGTGCAGATCCATTGAACCTGTAACAGCTGCATCAATGCAGAACTCGCACCCTGTCCGGGTTATTACCATGAAGATAAAGATTAATGAATTGCCATGGTCTGTTGTGAACCAACTGGCTTTGAAGCTGTCATTACCAAATAAATTATATAGAGACTGGAGAGGATTAGCAGGTATACACACTTCTCATTAAGTTTGCAAAGTATGTTGCAGATCTGGGTAGGATATTTGGAATAGCTAGAAGACCTAGGCCCTAGGCCTTTGAAATTCCCCAGACAGTGGCATTGTGCCCAAATAATGCAAATTGTGCAGTGTTTAAAGATATTTTTCAGTGTTTTGCAGTAATTGGGTCATAAACAGTTCGGTTAAGTCTCCCCGATGCATGCAGTCTAGTGTTGGGCCTACCTGGCAAATCAAACATTTCAATGCAACAGATAAATAAGTTTAAAAAACCACAGAGTTTGCTAGTGAAAAGTAATTTGCATCAACGGTGTCATACATGATAGACTTTCCTTTTGTGTACAGCATTGTTGTCGCATATTGCTTTTCATAGGCATACTCTGTACAAGCAGGTACTCAAAGCTTGATATCAAATACATTCATTTTTGTAGCCTATTGTTTTGAATGTCATTTACATTTAATTCTTAACTTGCTGAGTATTTTTTCCATCAAGCCATGACAAGATTTGATGGAAAATTCAAGAGACTTTAACTCAAGAAATTACTGGACAAAATGTAAATACAATTTATGGAGGAAAATTTGGTGAAAAGTGCCCAAATTATACTTATTATGCCCCTGACTTGACAAGTCGAAAGGGCATCAAGTGGAGACCTCTGTCTGTCTGTTCATCCATTCATCAGTCCGTTCGTCCGTACTACAACATTTTCCCTTGTATCTCGGACACTGTTACTCCAAACAATGCCTGAGTAACGTGAGTTTCTTCGACACAATGTTTCCAGAGTTATGGCCCTTTTGCACTCTTTCGACTTAGAAAAATGTTTGCAGTCATGGGCATTAGCAGTGCTTTGTGATGCAGGCTTCTTGTTTTAGTTGCAAGAGATTTTCTGTCTTGGGCAGAAATATCTGCCAGCAGCATGCAATGAGTTTAAATGATGTTTAGGCTTGATACCAGAAAACTAAGAAACCTCAAGTGTACTTTAGTGAAAGGAGGAGAACCAATAATAACCAATAATAATGGTGAAGACCTATAACAAGAGGCTGTAAACCTGCTAAGGGGAAAATAATTGAAAACAATATGAAACAGATGCGGAGAATGCAAAAATACCAGTGCCTTTCTTTCCCATCAGGACACAAATTTGTGGGTCTGCATTTGCAGTTTGGCCAAATTACACTAATCTCAAGGACTGGGTCAAATATTAACAAAGAGCATAAACTGACTGATGGTGAGCTGTGTGATATTTGATACTCTGCTACCTTGTGTGGGCATGGTGTCGCTGTGTACTAAAGGGTGCTGCACGTCAATGGTGTACTTGCCTTGTGTAGAGTGAGTATGTTCGGGAGTCTGATAGTTCCTTGCTACTACTGTGTGCTTCTCTCCTGGCACTCCGGCTTCTTCCATACATAAATCTGTCTAACATAATGTGACCTTGGCTGTTGAAGATGTCGTTAAAATCCAAATAAAACAAAACCCGCTCTGCTACCTGACAGTTGCACATCTATTGGAGCCCACTTAATTGGATATCTCATAACTGAATATCCCTGTTAATTGAATATTCCATACCATTTATCACACACCTATTAATGTAAAACACAGGATTTCCACTGTCCTGCCTGTACGATAAAAATAAAGTTGTATCACACATGTGGTGATACAAAACATGTTCGATTTCGTTTCCAACCTAAACAGACAAGGAACCTGAATAAATTACATCAATCATTTGTCGAATGCACCAGAGTCGAGATCGCTTGGAAATTCCAAGTTCCTTATTTAGATTTGTTTACACGGGATATTTAAATCATCAGATTCGAGTAAAAAATTTACAAAATAAAAATAACATTCTGACTGCTTGTTCCTTGACAAATACTTTCCACAACTGGTCATATAATGATGGAGTGTGCTAAACGTATTAGCTATTTAAACATTTTTTGTTGTGTTATTCCCCGCAGTTTAGTCTATATTTGAAGTTCGATCATTGTGACTGTGACACTGATTGGTGTCAATTGGTTTTGACCAATTGAATGCCATAAAAATTAAAAAGCAAATTAGGGGTGGTACCCTGTCAACTAACAATGTTGTTCTGTTGGCAATGAAGGAAACAGCAATTATCCAGCTGAAAAGTGCTTTTAGGTCAATTTTCGTGTAGACTGGTTGTTACATGGAAGGTGTGTGATAAATACAGACCTGCACATATGTTTGAATAGGTTAAGAGTTATCGCACTCGATTGCTTTGGCCCAGAATATCATTCGAGCCTTCAGCTCTTGTGATATCGTGGGCCAAAGCAATCTTGTGCGATAATTCTTAACCCATTCAAACATTTGTGCGATTCTGTATATTTTCCATACCTTCTGCACAAATTGACCTGTTAATTGCATATATCATATAGAGCAAAACTCTTGCAGTGGAATAAAAATTCTTGCAACATGTTGAGAAGTTACCCTGCATCCCTAGACCTATTTGGCCGTACTACTTTCAGTGCAGACGCTTAATCTATTGTATCTTGTTTGACAGAGCTCCATGAGCAAACAAGGTATAATAGATTAAATGCTCAGTTTGCCTTAGAATATAGGAAAATGACAAACCCCTATTAGTTGAAAAATATTCACTGGCAAAGTGGGTATTCAGTTCAGTGTTTCCATTTTGAGGTGTGTTATCACTTTTGAGCATCATTGCTCCTGCAGTTTTTGGTTGAGTTTTTTTCAAAAACTCGAACTATAGTTGGATCAAGTTGGTGTGGGTGGACAGTTTTTTTTGGCCTTAGCACAATAACTTGAACAAATATCAATGGATTTGGTTGGTATTTGGTATGTGAGACTTAAAGGATGTCTTGATTGGGTTCAAAAACGGGTATGTTTTGGCCATACTGAGCAGAGTTAAGGCCCCTTAATTTGTTAATTGTTGCCTGTTTTTCAGCTTGTGAATGTGATAACTTGGAACAAATATCATTGGATTTGGTTAATATTTGATATGTGAGACTTTTTAACAATGTCATGAATGGGTTCGAAAAACTGGTATGGCTTGGGCATACTGAAGGGTTATGGCCCTTAATGAGATAATTTTTTTGAATGCTTTGTCTGTCAAGAACAAGACCAATACTATTCTCGACACGATTGACAATAAAAATATCTCCATATTGATGATCACCAAAATGTTTTTTACAGATGTTGATGTTACTGCCATCATTAAACACTAGCCTTAAGGTTCAATCCTCCATCAGAACCAAGCCTGGAAATAAGTAATCTGTCGTTTACAGAATGAGGTCCCCAGAGGGTGAACTTGCTAATGCTATCTCAAGCAGTGGGCCAATTTATCCTCAGGGTACCTCTTTCTGATTAGGCCTTAGACCTTTATTCCGATTGAAGTTCACAGAGGGTAAATTTAGAGTTTCTACCCTGCTGTGTAGGGTAGCATCACCAAATTCACCCTCTGGGGACCTCATTCTACAGATGACAGTCTGCTTATTGCCAGGCTTGATCAAAACCCCAGGAAAAGCTGGAGAGCTGGTGCAGTTGGAATTATTTTCAGAAGTTTATTAAGAATTAAGTGCCTTCCCCAAACAAACTTAAGTCGTCTTGAATCTATGGAGACTCTTTTAACACAAGAGTTAACACCATATGAATCATGCTCCTCTGTTTGGATATTTACGGCTTGTTAGGCTTCTAGTTATTCTTAAGTGATGGAAGGAGGTCCTACTTGTTTGGATATTTCCATTTTGTATTTCGCTTGTTATGAATCCTCCATAACAAATGTATGTACAGTTTTCATCCTCAACTGATTGAGTGCTAGAAGCCACTATAATGGCTCTATTGAAACGTGCTGAAAGCCACTTGAGTGTCTTTACACTATATGCATTAGCTTATTGTGTGCCAGGTAGTATCTAGAAAAATGTTAATATAAAATTGTTTTGTTACTATTTATTGGAGAGTGCCCAAGGGTCCCCAATAAATTGTTATAAAACAATTATTTATGAACAAAATCTGGCTAAACTAAGGCTCCCCATGTTGGTGGCATGGAATCTCGGAAAAAAAATATGCGTGTCACAAATCACCTTTGAAAAATAATTTATCACTCTACCAGTTAAACAGCCAATACTGTAGCTAGTGGTGGCACTGGGAAGTTCTATGAGTTCTGTGAGACAAGATAGAATATAAATGTTCAGTTTTTAATTAGAAGATAGGAAAATGATCCAATTCATAATTGCATACTCCTGTTAAATGAATATTTTTCTCTGGCAAAGCTGCTATTCTATTATCGTATATGTCCGTGTATAAGTCGCACCCCCAACTCACACTTGGAATTCCTCCCTTTTGCCTAAAGTCCATGTATAAGTCGCACCCCCATTTTCAAATATGTGCAGTCAAAAAGAATTAGATGCAAGTTACGTTTTGCCAATTTAGGATGCAATGGAAATAGGTAAGTTTTCACGAGTTACCACGTGGTGAATAAGATAAAAGAATAAAGGAAAATTATTATTAAAGATTTAAAAAATACTCGTTTGTGACTGAAACTTCATTGTTTCAGAATCAGAGCACCATTTGCGCCGTAACCTGCGCTGTTGTTGTGATTATGTGGGTTTTTCCGAAATGTTCTCTCATTGTTGGCATACATTTAATGTGTTATTATTTATTTTTTCATTGTTATTTTGATGATTTTGTATTTTTTATGGTTTCATCCATATTGGCCCCACAAACCTGTTGATTTCCGGTACACACACTGATGTAAACACATGGGCCAATTGAACAATAACGACTAAATAGAATACTTCTTATTATTTATGGATAAAAGTAACAGAAAACACACATAATATTTTATTGACAATTTATTTTCTGAAGAATTTAAACTGAAATAAAATGAAAAGAAAATAATTTTGGTGTATCTGCACTCAGTCAAAACCACATGATTGTACGGTCTGTTATACAATTGACAAACGGTAGGAACAACGTTTGTCCGAAGAAGTCATGCCCTGAAAATTCTCTGAAACAAGTCGTACCCATGTATAAGACGCACCCCCGATTTTGACATAACTTTTCAGGTAAAAAAGTGTGACTTATACACGGACATATACGGTAACAGGGTTTTACTCTAACCACTTGTGGCTAGCCTGTAATTGTTTGCTTCTAACAGGCCTATCAATTTCAGGCAGGTGATCACCTCGGGCTGCAGTCACCCGCCTGAGGTCAAAATTCTGTGGACAGTAAATGTTTGCCTAACCCTGATTTCTGCAGACTATTACTTCAATCAAAGGCATCTCAAAATCAGCTGTGGATACAAGGAGGCAACAAAGTGCAATTCCCGCCATGTGACTTTGTAAACTGTTGACAAATTCACAACACCATTACATGTATATTTAAAATTTTTAGCGATTAACAATTGAATAAACTTTAGGGTACTCACTGACTGAGCTGAAACCAGTATCTTTAATAAAGCATTTTTTGTAAACATGCACTTTGTTATTTTATTTTTTGATTTAAAATCACAGGATATAATATGGACAGCTCATCACATGGAAAAAACAATTAACTGCCATGACCTTTTCCTCAAAAACAATATCCCACAATTCGTCATTGCAGTGCTAAGTTTTATTTGTTGATGAATATTAATTGATACAGCTGCTATGGGTGTGTGGGCACTTCGTACCCTGTGTTTTGCTCTCCGTTATTTGGTTCTTGTTATGAGCTATAATACAATAGCTATAACACTGGCATATCTAGTGTTAATAGATATGCCCAGTGGTATGTTTGTGTTTGTTATTAATGTTCATGTAAGCAGTTATTGATGTATGAATGGATTTTTGTTATGCAGGCTTCTCTTTCTTTCTCTTTCTCCACCATGTGTACACATATATACCCCCCCCCCCAAACTACATCTGATGTGATGCATGGGTAACATATCTTAGAGGGTTAAGATGTAAATACTATGTTTTTTTTTTATTCCATTATTATACAGCCGCTCATATGAGGGGGCCATATTAAGGTATGGCGATGTCCATCTCTATCCGTCTGTCCGTTAGCTTTTGTTTGTCCACACGATAACTTGAAAACAATACATCCAACAGATATTATTTTTTTATGGTTGATTAGTCATGACTAGAGGATGGTTCCTTTCGATAACCAGCATTCTGGCATATCAAAGATGGCCACCATGGCATGGACTTTTGATTGTCCATTTGATAATCCAACAGATACTGTTTTTTTATGGTTGATTAGTCATGACTAGAGGATGGTTCCTTTCGATAACCAGCATCATTGTCTGTCCGTCCATCCATTTGTCTGTCCGTCCGTCCATCTGTCCATCCATCCATCCATCTGTCTGTCTCCATCCGTCCATCCATCCATTCATCCATCCGTTACTTTTGTTTGCCCACGTGATAACTTGAAAACAATACAATCAACAGATACTGTTTTTTTTTTATGGTTGATTAGTCATGACTAGAGGATGGTTCCTTTCAATAACCAGCATCAGTGTCCGTCCGTCCATCCGTCCGTCCGCACTAACAAATGACTACTTATGTGGCTACGAGTTAGTAAAACAGGATACTTATGTGGTTAAAGTCTGTTACGTGGCTAGCCACATAACAGAATCTCTTATTGTGTGTGTGTGTGTGGGGGGGGGGGGGGGGGGGGGGGGGAGGGGGGTAAAGGTAGAGTAGGGTTAGGGCATTGCAGGGTGGGGTTTAGGAGTGGGGTGGGGTGGGGGTCAGTGAAGAGGTGTTAGAGTTATGTGGCTATGGTTAGTGTTAGGGGTGGGTAGGGTTAGGGTCAGTAAAGGGTAGGGTTAGGGTTAGCTGACCCCCCCCCAAATTTTCCCCCAAAAAACTTGTTTTATTATGTTGGACATGTGTTTTAGCTTAGCCACCTAATATGTCCATAAAATAGCCACATGAGTAGAATGTCCATCCATCCATCTGTCTGTGCATCTGTCCATCCATTAACTTTTATTTGTCTATGCTATAACTTAAAAACAATACATCCAACAGATACTGTTTTTTATGGTTGATTAGTCATGACTAGAGGATGGTTCCATTCGATAGCCTGCATTCTGGCATGTCCAATATGGCCGCCATGGCAACCATCTGGGAGTTTTTGTGACTTTCGATTCTCCACACAATAACTTGAAAACAATATATTCATCTTTAATGGGTCGTAAGCCAGGAATGTACAATTATTTTTGAAGGAATTATTGACCTTTTGTTCAAGTAAAAATATCTTCATAATTGCATTTTCTTCATAGTCGGTGCACTTGCTAATTTCTGGGATAATGTTTGTAGGAAAAAAAAAATCAACAAAATGAAAACAAATTCAGTTTGCAGTCACTGATACCTAAAGTGAGGGACATATTACCCTCATCACAGTTACCATTGATCATCTCATTAATATTTATGAGTTCACAGTGACAGTTTTGATGGAAATGTTGATCATCCTGGCTCCAACTTTTATCTCTTTCTCGGATGGGTAGAATAAATAAAACAAACACTCCCCATAATGATTTTGAGAGTAATTTTATTTCATACACACGAAAACGTGAGATTATATACACAAAGGTGTCAAGAGTTCATTCCCTGAATTCAGCGCACACCCATAGTTTTCAACTTTCAAATGGCTTGTATGTCTCTCAGACAGCTATTGTGTCGCACATTCACGTATATGCTTTCACTCATCTCACAGGAGGAAACAAAAATGGACGCATCGATAAAAGGAAATCATGTTAAACTTTCAACATTTTGTACATGGAATACAAGGGATGGTGTGATTGGACATGAGACCATTCGTGAGAAAGGCACACATTACGTTAACTGGTAGAGAGTTGGGAGCCAATATTTGGGTTTTGTTCAGAAGTGCAGGTCCCAAGACTTGAAGGCTTCATATTCTGTAGATATGCATCATATCTCTCTCCCCTGTATTATAACAAAGTAAAGACACGTGAACAAAATTTGATTACCACAAATAATTTAGCACTCTACCAGTTAAACAAAAATCCCCCCCAAACCAAAAATGGCCCCCGTAAACAAAAAAATGGCTCTCTTGGGGTAATTTGAGGCAAACCGAAAATGGCCATCCTGGAGTCATTTAACATGAACCATTATTGCCCTTCTGGAATTTTGAAAATGACAAGCCTGCTTTTAATGATTGTAACAGAGTTTTGTTAACCCTTTACCCAATGCAGACGATATCAAAATTTATTATTTTGAATATTTTTTGAAATTTTTCAAAAACCTTCAACAAAACCATATCATGTGACCCCCTCATTGGAACGAGCAATTAATTTTTTGAAAAATAATATTTTTTCAACTGCTGAATTTGCATATTACGTGGGCGGATGCAGCCGATTTGTTGGGTAAAGGGTTAAACAAATTCTTGCAAAGGAAATGAGTGGTTATGAAAACCAGTCAGTACTACAGTACCTAATTTTTTTAATCTGTGCAAGTTTTTTCAAGTGGACATTACTGTGACAGCATGTGCGAAATGGTAAGAAAGCAAATAGTTTGTTTTTTTTTCTACTGGTAATTAAGGTAAAAGTGGATCGATGAAGAATTTTATTATATTTATTCTAAATTCCAAGTGCAAAATATCCACAGAAAACATCCGATATATCTTTAAAAACTGTCCTCCTGTGTCTGTTTCAATCTGTCATCGTCTGAGTACACAGGTTTTAGGCATCAGAATTTACACAGTCATAATATGTTGATTCATGTAATGTTGAAATTTCTCTCTCTGGCTTTAGGCATCAGAATTCACGCTCTTCTCATGATACATCACTTCTAGTAATCTTGAAATTTCTCTCTTTTTTATACAGGTTTGATGGGAAAACTAGCTGAAGAAGTCAGTGCTTATGAAAGCCTTAATTCACCAGCTTATGTCTTGCTTCGTGATTGGGGTCAACAAGAGAATGTAACTGTCGAAGATTTGATTAAGTTGCTCAGTGACCCAGAGTTAGACAGACAGGATATTATTAAATATCTACATGAACTTGAGGAAAGCAGTTAGTCATACAACTGTTATTAGCAGAGACGGTGGAACCAGGGGAAGGGGGGACATATGCCCCTCCACATTTTTCCACAGACATGTTGTGTGGTTACACAATGAGGTAAAATGGGCGCATTCAAACATGCCAATATACAGGCGTTCCTGTAATATATTATTTGCAAATCCAAACTGCATTTGGCCAAAGAATCCCACCTTCGGTTGCTTCAGTCTGTTTCTTCTACTTCGACCATCTGCCAACCCAAAGGCTAGCCTTCAGGTTGGAAGATGATTGAAGTAGAAGAAATGGACAGGACAGTGACCTCACCGCAGTATGCTCATCTGAACGAGACATTATAGTGTGTCATAGTACATTTACCGACATACAAATGTAACTTTTTCTCCCATTTGGTCAAACCATGGTAGCCTTAAAAATTTGTGCCCCTCCTCTTTTATTGAGTTGCCATCAAAAGGTCATGTTCTTGGTTTGTTTTATGTTTTAGGCCGCATAATTAACAGAATAGCATGGGTGGTTGTGTATTTTGTCCCTTGAGTGCAAGAAGGCTTTGCAATGCTACAGCAATGCAAAGCCTTGTTGCACTCAAGGGACAAATTATTAATTTGGGTAAAATATTTTTTTCATTTTTTTAAGTTTGCATTGGTTATAAAAAGAGAGCATGTGGCAGCCAAAATTACATTGTTGGAGGGCTTGAGAAACAGATTCTTAACTTTCTTAGGCCTTAACAAGTTTTGTAAACATCAATTGATGATTCAGATCTCTCACAAGAGGCAAGTGATGCACTTCATTCCTGCTTTTATCCCAGGGCCAATGTTTGATATGTTATGTACATAATTCCATTCAGTTTGGACATGGATATGAGGAAATGGTGACCTTTGCAGCCGAAATTTGGAAAAATTCCCTGAGATGTGGAAAAGTTTCTAACTTTGGACTTCAAAAGTCATAGATGTTTGTTATGTCCAAGCTAATTACCTCTTTTAAAACTCTACCTCTTTCCACTTTGAAATATGAACCACAGGCCTTAAAATCTTTTCTCATTTGTCAGAATCCATTTTGATTCTCTCAAATTCTTGATCTGAGAATCAATTTTCAGTTGTTAACCCTTTACACACTACACACAATAACATAATTTACAGTTTTAAGGCCTAAAAAATTAAACTGTTTCTCCGGTTTTCCCACATGGTCCTTTTGGATGCTGCATGCTCTCTTTTTATAACCAACTAGCAGGGTTACCCGGCATAGCTCAGGCTGAGGAGAGTATTCTCCCTTAATACACTAATATACTTAATATTCGTACCCCTAGTAGACCCCTTTGAAGACCTATATCGGTGAAAAAACATGCTGGTCATAACTGTTGGTGCCCCTCTACACCCCTACCCCCACCCCACCCCGGCACTTTTTTAAACCTCACCATTAGATTCCTGGTAAAAAATTACCCCTAATAGACCCCTTTGTAGACCTATATTGGTGAGAAAAATTTTGGTCATAACTTTTTGTGCCCCTCTACACCCCCACCCCGATACTTTTTTAAACCTCACCATTAGATTCCTGATAAAAACATACCCCTAGTAGACCCCTTTGAAGACATATATCTCAACGGATGAAATACAACACCACACATGCTATTCTGTAGATTATGAGGCCTAAAACATAAACCAAGAACATGGACTTTTGATGGCAAAGAAATAATTCCTGAAATAAAAAAATAAAATAAAAAACTGTTCACCCACATGCATTTGTAACTGCGACTAGCAGCTCTATAAGTGGCAATGTCGGTCTGTCTGTGACCAACGAGTTTCAAAACTCAATAACTTTTGAAATACTTCATGGAATGACTTTATATTTGGCATGTAAATGTATCTTATTGATGTCTAGCCGCTGTTCAATGCATGTGTTGTTCCAAATATTTTTCTTGGAGTTATGGCCCTTGATGAACTTAGAATTTTGTGAGATTGCACCACCCGTCGCAGCTACGGCGTCGATGTCGCGATTTTTACAAATAATGGCCTGAGAAACAAGATCTGCTTTGTGGGGCCCAATTAATTTTTTTTTCAAATTTTTAAAAACAATTTCAATGAAACCATATCATGTGACCCCTCATTGGAATGAGCTTGGCGAGCTCGTTCCAAGCGGGGGGTCACATGATTTGGGGGGGGGGGGGGGCAAATCTTTTGAAAAATATATCTTTTCAGCTCCTCAACTGGTTGAGTACTAAATTATTTTTCAAAGGTGATTTGAAACCTGGGTATTTTTTTTGTCAAAGATACTCTGAGACCAGCAAGAGTACCCACAGTTTAGCAAGATTTTGTTCATCAATAATTGTTTTATTTCAATTTGTTAGGGATTGCCAGTTTGCACTCTCCACTAAATTGCAACCAAACAATTTTACATCAAAAAACTTTTTTCGGCTGAGCAAACATCAAACTAATGCATACAGTGTGAAGCTACTAAAGTGGCTTCCAGCACTTTTCAGTAGAGCCATAATAATGGCTTCTAGCACTCAACCAGTTAATTTGCAAATAATGTGGTCAGATGCGACTGCTCAGGTGGGTAAAGGATTATATAATTTAGAACTTGAGAGTATAAATACCCTTGTATGTGCAACCAGTAGTACACATATTAAAAACAAACCTCATATATTTATGTTGTTTCAAGAGTTTAACATCTTCTCTGTAACCGCTGGGCCAGTGTGAACCAAACTTGGCAGGAACGGTCTATGGGAGGTCCTCTACAAACGACCCTCATTTTGTTCCCGTTGGATGAAAAACATGACTTCCAGAGGCATTCTTTGGTTCTGGTTGGTGGAAACTTCACATAAATGATGACTGGGACCCCCTCTACCAACGATCCTCATTTAATGTTGATTGGGTCACAAACATGACTGCAATTGCGGCTTATAGTTACTGTAGAAACCCTATGGGAAATCACATTTTCCTCTTCTTTGGAAAAACAAACCTGGCAGGGATATTCTATGGGAGGTCCTCTACAAACGATCCTCATTTTGTTCCCGAGGGTTGAAAAACATGGCTGCCAGAGGCATTCTTTGATTCTGATTGATAGATTTTCAAAAATCTTCTCCTCTGAAACTGGCAGGCGAAATGTTTTGATACTTCACATAACTGATGACTGGGACCCCTCTACCAACGATCCTCATTTAATGTTGATCGGGTTGCAAACATGGCCACAATTGCGGCTTATAGTTTCTATAGAAACCCTATGGGAATCACATTTTCATCTTCTTCTCCTGAACTACTGAGCCGACGTGAACCAAACCTGGCAGGGATGGTCTATGGGAGGTCCTCTACAAACTATTCTCATTTTGTTCCCGTGGGCTGAAAAACATGGCCCCCAGAGTCATTCTTTGATTCTGATAGGTGGATTTTCAAAAATCTTCTCCTCTGAAACTGCCAGGCCAAATGTTTTGATACTTCACATAAGTGATAACTGGGACCCTCTCTACCAATGATCTTCATTTAATGTTGATCGGGTTGTAAACATGGCCACAATTGCAGCTTATAGTTACTATAGAAACCCTATGGGAAATCACATTTTCATCTTCTCTGAAACTACTGAGCCGACGTGAACCAAACTTCGCAGGAATGGTCTATGAGAGGATGGAAATATGTGGCCACCAGAGGCTATATTCTAATGCTTAACCCAGTGCCTCTCCTGTCTGCATGAAGATCGGTACTGTCAGCAAAATACTTGTTTTTTGATAATCTGGTGAGGGTTGGTTCCAGTTTTCTCCACTGAGAACTAGGAAAAAAAACCCAAAATATTGTGTATACAGTTCAAGTCAAAATAAGCTGTAGCATAACTGCAATAAACTAAGTAAACTGCTGCTCCTGCCCTGACAAGATCAGAATCTGACATTTTCTGGAAAGCTATCAGTGAGAGATTTCCAGAAAATGATGTCACCTTCTGGTCTTTTCAATGTAGGAAGAGCCCATTGCCCACGTGGGGGCATGGTGACGCTGTGTACTAAGGCGTACTGCACGTCAATGGTGCACCTGTCTTCAACCAATGCTAACCCTGCTTGTGTGGAGTTGGTATGTTGGAGAGCTGACAGTTGCTCGCCATTGCTCGGTGGTTCTCTCCGGGTACTCCGGCTTCCTCCACCCATAAAACTGTCACGGTCATGGTTAGCCATTGTGCAGAAATATGTGACCTTAAACACCAATAAATAAATAAATATAAATAGTGTAGGAAGAGAAAAAGATACATAGTTTTTTTTTGGATTTTCCTACAACTTATTTTGACTTAACTGTAAAGCATTGCAACTGTACATGGATGCTGATACATGCATCATTAGTCTCATGTTACTTATCAGAAAATACGGATTGATGACAGGTGTTTGGAAAACCAGGGGAAGTTTTGTTTACATTTTCTTGCAATCATGTCAGCTCAGATGACAGTAATTATTGTATATCTTTTAAGATTTGACAAAAATTGGAGTAATGTGTTTCCTGTAACCCTTTACCTATCCAAAGATATTTTGAAAAGAGAATACTGTCTGAAAAAAGTTGTAATTTTCAAAAATATTTAACCTTTTACTGATTTTTTGGTTGAAAACAGAATTCATAAATGTGTACATTTTCAAGAAAATCTTTGAAACTACAAGGCCAAATGGTTTGAAAACTTAGTGTGACTGATGACTGTAACCCCCTCTACCAATGATCCTCATTTTAATCTTCATTGGGTTGCAACTATGGCTGCAATTGTGGCTTATAGTTACTATAGAAACCCTTTCGGAAATCACATTTTCATCATCTTCACTGAAAGTACTGAGCCAATGTGAACCAGACTTGGCAGACATTGTCTATGAGAGGTTCACTACAACTGTTACTCATTTCATTCCTGTTGGGTGAAAAAACGTGGCTGCCCAAAGCATTCTTTGATTCTGATTGGTCAATTTTGAAAAATCTTCTCCTCTGAAACCACAGGGCCAAATGTTTTGAAACTTTGCATGTTGATAACTGGGACACCCTCCACCAACTTTCCTCATTTTAATGTTGATCGTATTGCAAACATGGCCACAATTGCAGTTTATAGTTACTATAGAAAAAACCTGTGGGAAATCACATTTTCATCTTCTCTCTGGAACTACTGAGCTGACATGAACCAAAACTTGGCAAGAATGGTCTTTTGGAGGCCTTCTTCAAACGATCCTCTTTTTGTTCCCGTTCACAGAGGCATTCTATGATTCTGTTTGATGGATTCAAATGTTTTGAAACTTCACGTGATTGAAGACTGGGGCACCTCCCAATGATCCTCATGTAATGTTGATGTAATGTTGCAAACATGGCCACAGTTGCAGCTCATAGTTACCATGGAAAGCCTATGGCAAATCACATTTTTGTCCCCCGACCCTTCGGGGGACTATTGTAATCAGCAGTGTCCGTCCGTCTGTCCGTGCATGCGTCCGTCCGTCCGTCACACCCTTGTCCGGATGATAACTTTAATTTGGATGATTTTACTGAAACTAAATTTGGTATGTGTCTTACTTGGGTGGAAATGCAGGTCAAGTTTGAAAATGGGCACGCTCCACTGATTTCTACTGGATTTATTCCCCTTTTTCGACTTAAAAAATATAGTTTTTGCGTTGTCCGGATGATAACTTTAGTTAGGATCATTTGATTGAAACGAAATTTAGTATGCCGCTTATTTGGGTGGAAATGCAGGTCAAGTTCGAAAATGGGCACGCTCCACTGATTTTTACTGGATTTATTCCCCTTTTTCGACTTAGAAAATACGGTTTTTGTGTTGTCCGGATGATAACTTTACTTTGGATCATTTGATTGAAACGAAACTAAGTATGTGGTTTAATTGGTTGGAAATACAGGTCAAGTTAAAAAATGGCCATGCTCTGTCTATTTTTACAGGAGTTATTCCCCTTTTTTGACTTATAAAATACACTTTTTGTGTTGTCCGGATGATAACTTTACTTTTGATCATTTGATTGAAATTAACACCCTTAACCTCTCATAAAGACCATGCTCTTGGAACAAATTGCATCCTAACAGCTCCCTTGAATTTGCCATCTTGGTCGGGGGACCGGGGGCATTGCCCTTGTTATATGTAGTTCCAGGTGAGAGATTACAGGCTCTGTAGAGCCTCTAGTTTCAACTTAGAAACACTTGGCGGGAAATACTGGTGGCGTTGAACCTTGTTGTTCTTGTGAGAATCAATTCTGGATCTCGCATGAACTTTAAGCCCTGAATAGGGCCCAGCGAAGCTTCGAGATTTGATTCAATTTCGAATTTTAAGTTGGTATTTGGTTCAATTTGAAATCAGCTGCTCGTTTCGTTTCATCTTGAATCTTTTTCATAGGGACATAGCTTGGTATCAGTCAGCATCATCGTCTCACAAAACGTGTAGTTCAGATGGAAATCATACATAAATAATGTTGAAATAAAAGACTGAGTGTAACTTCAGCTACATTAACATAAATAACATATGCACTCATGCCACCAGCCATGCTAATTTCAATATAACTATTTCCTACCACTGTTAAAAGCAGATTTAAAGTTTAGAAGCAATGTCAATGGTAAAGTATAATCCTGACAAGGTAATATTCCAACTACATTATCATGACATGCCTTCAATGAAGGTATGCTTGATTACAGTTAAAACTACAAGTCCTGTCATGAAATGCGCACAAATAGCACGTCGATCTGCATGTTAATCTATGCGTTATGACCATAGTAAGGCTTTCAAATACTGTACATATGAGCTATGCACAAGCAATGTTTCAGCCAATGGACCTCCAGGTAACCCAGAGGTCCATTGGCAGAAACATTGCCTGTGTTTACTATGAGTAACCAGGAGAACCTCCTATGCTTTGGATGCCATTCGATTTGGCAATTCTTACGTGCAATTAAGCCTAGATACTTAAGTGCACAGTTCGTGGCAGGATTTCTAGTTTTGACTGTATGTAATTGGTTAATTTTATCAGTCCCAAACCCTCATCTCTCATCTTCAAGACATCTCTGATTCGAATAACAGACGTAATTTTGCTTGAGATTTGATTTGAGTCGAAAATGTATGATTTGCAGGGACTTGGCCCTGAACCATATGCTTGACACCTTGATGAGCTAACTATAGTGACTATTAAAGGTCCTAAGCCCCCAACAGAATTCAGGGCTCAAAATTCCTCTTCCTGACCCTGATACAACCAAAATATTTCATGCATCCAACAGTTTGGCTTGAAAATTTGCCAACTTACCACACTCACTATGTTTTCAGAATCTACAGATCCATCGACCGATATTATTAGCCAGAGTAATTGACAACGTTGTTGTAAATTTTGTAGACTTGTAGTAGATTGGTGTTGTCATGGTGGATAATTACTGTTGCAAAACAGGCATTACTTTCCATTCAGTGGAAAGAACATTTTTAGGAACCATAGTTAAATCTTAAATGTTAAGCACATCTGTTCTCCTTTTCATACTAGCTAGGTGATTTGCAAAGTAGTATTCCCCGTTATAATCACTGTTTTTTGTCTCTGAATAATGGGATCAAAACCTGCCTTCTACCTCTGCTTGATAGAGCAATGTTGCTTCATATACCTACCGGTATACAGAAATATATAAAATTTATAATGGCAATGGTTAAACATACATGTAGTGCCTCACTAGTGGGCTCAGTGACATGAACCAAGTTTGAGATTACCATTCCAAAACTGTTGGTACCTGTCATAATGACAGGCACATGAAAAAATATTTGCAGGCAAGGGAGATGACATTTGCAAAAACAAATTCTAAGAATTTCTTCATTTCGTTGGCCTCAAAAACATAGCTCATAGCTTATGACCCCCCTCAATGGAATGAACTCCTTGAGCTCATTCCAATAAGGGGTCATAAGCAATGTTTTTGAGACAGAAATCCCTGTGGGAACCCTGGGAAGTGAAGCAGTGCTCGTTTTACAGTGGTAAACAGACTCTGGTTTACTAGTAAACTTGGACACAGTCACCAACGCTTGGGGTGGAAGTCCTCTAAAATAAGCAACATGGGTATAAATGATTGGCTGGACTTTATCCCCATGTGGCAGTCACGATTAGCCATTGTACAGAAGTGTGTGTCCTTAACCCTTTACCTAACGAATCGCCTGCGTAATATGCAAATTCAGCAACTAAAAAAATATTTTTCGAAAAATTTCAACAAAACCATATCATGTGACCCCCTCTTTGGAACGAGCTCATTCCATGAGGGGTCACATGATATGGTTTTTTTGAAATTGTTTGAAAAAATTTAAAAAATGATATTTAAAATAATAAATTTTGATATCTTCTACATTGGGTAAAGGGTTAAACATTAATAAATAAATATATATGAGACAAATGAAAAAAAATATGCAAGTTAAATAGTGATTTTTGTGAATAACTCTGGCTGGTTATGTCCATTACATTGGGTGAAGAGGTAATCATTTGAGCTTGCTCCATTGAGGTGTCAAAACAAATTTTTTTAAAAGTTGTGTGATTTGTTATGTGTACAGCACTGGGGTAAATTTCCAGTTTGTTTTGTAGAAGATTAATTAATTGTAGTAGCAGGGTTCATGCAAGGACTAGGATTGATTGTGAGTCATTCAAGTCTCGAAATACTGGAAAATGTGCCAGAATATTCAGGAATAAAAATCTGTGATATAAGTGAAAGCAGGTAATCATAACCACATGTACTCCGCACAAGGTGGGAAATCGAAAGAAAAATGATATTTGATCCCATTTTTGAATCAATGCTGACGTGCCCCATGGTATGTAAATATTAGCAAGGTTCACAACTCGCTTTTCGAAAACGATAGCACACATCTTCGTTATACTGCCCTCAAATTTGTTTCACGCAATGTATCCAACAGTATCCGGTATCTGGAAAGGGGAATGAATAAGCTTTACAGTGGTGTATTACATGACCGTTGGGTGTTCTTGGGTTGTTTATGATAACTGGGAGAATTCGCAGAAAAGGCCGAAAACCATTTAGTTGGTCAAGATAGTGCTCAGTAGAATGTGGATTACGAGCAACAATTATCCGATTTATTACAAATAATTCGAGGTCCCATTGTCTATGGATGGCAGATTCAAATATTAGCCATATACCTTTATCAATTTTCAATCTTGGGTTGACATTTATTCATTTCTGGAGTTCACATTTAGCCGTAACTTTGAAATAGTTGATGGCGTCCATAGATACGTGACTTGTGCAAATATTTTCCCCATTCTCCCATTGGCTTATTTTCATTGATGATATTCTTGGCATAAATAGTAGCCAATGGGATGTTTTCGTGACTATCTTCGCTTCTATGGATGCCGGGCCGTTAGCTTGTTTTGTTTCCAAAGGAAGGTTAAAAAATGTATAAACGGCAAATGTGATCGCCAGAAATGAATAAATGTGGATCCGAGATTAGTAATTTGATAAAGGTATACAGTTAATATTTGAATCTGCCCTCCATAGACAATGAGACCTCGAGTTATTATAATAAATCAGATAATTATCGCTCGTAATCCACTTTTCATTGTGCACTATCTTGTCCGACTAAATGTTTTTCGGCCTTTTCTGCGAGTTCTCCCAGTTATCATGAACCCCGGGAAGTAAGCAGCACTTGTTTACTGTGGTAAACCAGTTCCGCCTTACTAGTAAAATAGGACCCAGTCACCAATGCTTGGGGTGAAAGTCCTCTAAAATGGGCAACATGTTGATCAACGATTGACTAAACTTGACTTCATCTCCATGTTGTGTCACGATTAGCCATGGTGCATAAATATGTGACGTTAACCACCAACAAACAAACAAACTATCATGAACAACCCAAGAGCACCCAACGGTCGTGTAATACACCACTGTAAAGCTCATTCATTCCCCTTTCCATTGATACCGGATACTGCTGGATATGTTATGTTAATCAAATTTGAGGCGGGTATAACGACGATGTGTGCTATCGTTTTCGAAAAGCAAGTCGTGTACCTTGTTAATATTTATATACCATTATAGGGGCACGTCAGCATCGATTCAAAAATGGTATCACATATCATTTTTCTTTCGATTTCCCAGCTTGTGCCGAGTACCTGTGATCATAACTATATAGTTTTATATTCTATAGATCGTGAAGGCATAGATCCTAACTAGGATCTTCTGGTTGTTACTCTCTCCTCCCACTTACCTTGACGGGAAGTGGGAGGAGGTGGTAATGACCAGACAAATCCAGATAAGACGAAAGAAGATGGTGTCTTGAAAGTCATTGAATTTGGCTGTTGTTGGGCCTTGAAAAATGCTGAAAAGTGTCATGAAATGCCCATGAACGTTGTCAGTGCTTACCTGCGTGAACCCGGAGTAGTTGCACAAGTGTAATTGCATTATCTTTTCAGCACTTGTACCTAGAGATTATTTTACAAGCATTTATATTTTTAAAAATTGTATAAATATTTCATATGCATTGTAAATATATTGGCATTTACCATTATTAACCCTTTGAAAGAGCGGCCACTTTTCCGGCCAGGAACATGATACATCATTAAATAGGATGGCTGTTCAGTAAATGTGTGGGGTAGACCAATCAATATTTTCAGCGTGCAGCCTCATGGCTGCATGTTGAAAATATTAATTGGTCTGCCTCAAATAATGAATATGGGCTCTTCTAATTACTGCCATTCAACTGGCATGGAAGATACCATTTGAGTTCAAAGGGTTAATAAGAACCCAAGCCTGTTATTTTGAGGAAGTTGCAAGTGAATGTCCTTACCCTCTCTACCATCCACCTGATCTTCTTAAAATAAGGAGAGCAGTATTAAAGGTACTAACTATAATTCATTTCTGTGGTCCAAGGCTCGAAATAAGTGGCCAGACAAGGACAATGACCGACACCAAACTTACTTTGACCAACACACTTTGAAATCCATCAGACATTTTGACCAACACAAAATTCTGCTCAATATTTTAGAATCCAAGGTTAAAAAACACCGGTATAAACTTAAATTCCATTGCGAATTAACAGCAAAATAGTCACACATCCATTTGCAAAGACAAAAAAAAAATGAAAATTAATTCCAGTAAACTCAAAAACAGCTAAAAAAAATGGTCATGGCAAATCATGGGTTTTTCACTGACCGAAACACATTACTAAAAATATAACAATCAATTAAAAAGTAAATTGATGTCACAAAACATCCATCTGCCCTCTTGAAAAGTTTCAAATTTAAGAAATCACCTAAAAAACAATGTATACGTACATTAATAGCTTCATCAAGTCATTTCCTCATTCAGTTGTCACTCTATGTCAATTTACAATGGGTAAAGCCACATGTTGAAAATGACCTGCACCAAATTAAAATGACCTCCTCCAACTACTTGGGAGAGGACATTTTGACCTGCACTAGAAAAAAGATTATTTCGAGCCTTGCTGTGGTCCAGACAATAAATTCATTGGAAACAAAATCAAGTTTGTTTCCACCCTTGACGATTTAGGCAATTTTCTGGACTTTCTATTACAACACTTGGGGTGTAAAGATACATCGGTACTCCAATGCACTTTGATACAAGCTTTCACCAGAACAGCCTCTCAGATATTTCCATATCATGATACATAGAGATTATTACCATTATGTGGATGTACACAATATGTATCCGAGTCGAGCTCCGGGTTCTGAGGGCAGATCACGTCAAGTCGAATACGAGTCGTGACCTACCCTTAGAACCCGGAGCGAGACTCTTGCAATAAGTAATATATCATTCTTGACAAGAGCATATCTTAACACCCCTTCGGTATGGCCACCGTGGACCAGTCACTTTCCACGGGTGGGCAATATTTCCGTGGATGCAGTAATATTAGATTTGAAACAAACTCTAATTATAGGAATAATCATCAGAAATTTAATTAGTGAAGCACTGGGTACAACCCAGTGCTTCATTAATTAAAATTTTGCTGATGATTTTTATTATCTGGTAAATGCATGCATGGACATCACTGCCTACGGCGCATGGATTATGACCAGTCCGCAGTTACTATTCCATTATTTATTTATTGGTGTTTAAGGTCATATACTTATGCACAATGGCTAATCATGACCGTGACAGTTTTACGGGCGGGGAAGCCGCAGTACCCGGAGAGAACCGACGAGCAGCTGCCAGCTCCCCAACATCATAACGCTGTGCTGCAGCATAGGTAGGGTTAGATTGGTTGAAGACATGCGTACCCTCGACGTCCAGTACGTCATATTACACGGCAATATCGTGCCCCCATGTGGGCAATCAGGGTTAAGTGTTTTGCCCAAGGACACAACACGGGAGTCTGATTGATCCTCTCAAATTTTATGACTTGATTAATATCATGAGTTTCCAGGACATGATTTTACTTCATTAGTGTGGATTTTCATTGGTTCAGATGTGGGCTGATTCCCTTTCTAGTGCCCTATCTGCCCTCACAGACCTTGGAATGTTTGATTTCTTTCCAAACTGTTCAGGGCACTGTCACGATTATAACAAAACTTTTAAAGTTGGTTACATCTTGGCACAAGTTGAGGCAAGAAGACACATGTGAGCCTGTTCATAGTTGGCAGTCATGGGAATCCGACTTTTGCAATTTTTTTTTTTTTTGGGGTGGGTGGGGGGGGGGGGGGGGCATGCTGCCTGCTGCACGCACAATTTTAATCCTACATTAGCATTTTTTTTTTGCACACCCAGTTTCGGTTGTTTTCAACATTGCCAATATATCAGTCACTCCAACCGCTCTCTTTACGAAAGGTAAAACAGAAGTGGCATTTAACCCTCAAGAAAGAAAATTTGCTCTGCCCAATCAGTCCGTGGTGAGTTGGGCTGATAATCATTCCTGTTGGGTCATCATAAATGGCCGTGTGGTCCAAAATCATGGTATTAATTTCTCCATGGGAACCCAAAGCAACCCCAGGAAATGAAACATTACTTGCTTACAGTGGTAAACAAGCTCTGTTTTATATGTAAAATAGGACTTGGTATCCATTGCTTGGGATGAAGTCCTCTAAAATGGGCAACATGGGTATAAACGATTGGCAGGACTTGACTCTGTATCCATGCTGCTGTCTAGATTAACCATTGTGCAGAAATATGTGACCTTACTTTTTTTTGAATGCTAGAAGCCACTATCAGGGCTTTCAGGGGACATAGTGGCTCAGCAGGTAGAGGTGCAGGCTGCAAGCCAAGAGGTCCTCGGTTTAAATCCCTCTTGCAGCAACCAGGTTGAGTCCTTGGGCAAGACACTTCACCTCCATTGCCCACGTGGGGGCACAGTGGTGTTGTGTACTAAGGTGTACTGCATGTCAATGGTGCACTTGTCTTCAACCAATGCTAACCCTGCTTGTATGGAGTTAGTATGTTGGGGAGCTGACAGTTGCTCGCCGTTGCTCAGTGGTTCAAATTTTGATGAACAAATTCAGACCACCAAAAATTCTCCAGCCTTCAACCAGTTAAATAGCAAAAAATAATCTTATTAATCGATATTATCTACAGTAATATTATTTCAGTTTTGCACACAACAGTATCTATTTTCATGAGGAGAAATGTTTGAATTTTCACAAACTCCTCTAACCCATTCTAAGCCAGTGAACAAGAAGTTCTGCATGGATCTACCCCAGTGTGGGTCACTGGAGCAGGAAGTTCTACTTGGAATCCAGGCAGAACTTCTTTCTGAACTGGCACATATTGGGGTACAGGGGAGTTTACAAAAAATTAACACAGGTTCAATGGCTGTTTGTCACTGATTGGTTTGTATGCATTCAATGGAGACCACACGCCATTTACTAAGCATTTAGAAGATGTTTGAGAAGCAAAACAATGAAAATTAGTTCAGGAGAGCAATTTTTTGCAACCCTGTATTTTTTAAAAAGCCAAGTCTGAGTTGGTCACATCAGATGGATATATTGGCCAATGGCATCCTGGGATTTTACTTGGGAAGAGACCCTCGCGTAACTTTGTGATTTGATTCGATTTCAAATCTGAAGTTTCTATTCGGTTCGATTCAAAATCAGCTGCCCGATTCATTTCCTTTGAAATCTTTTCACAAGATTGTAGCTTGGTGTCAGTTATCTACGTCATCTCACAAAAATAGTTGAGAGGGAGAAATAATACATAAATAATGTTGAAAATAAAGATCGTGTTTAATTTCTGCTATACAGTGGAGTCCACTTAATTGTATATCCCTCAACTGAATAACCCTGTTAATTAAATATAGCTTCCAAACAAAACCATTTACCATTCCTTCAATACAAGTTTGACCTTTTAATTGCATATTGGTTACAGATTTAACTTGTGTTAAATGAATAAAACATCATGTAATATGCTAGAAATTACCCTGACAATCAACCAATTAAAAGACCTTATTGTGGTCTCCTTACATCCAATACAGACATTATAAGTTATGGGGCTTTCAGGGGGCGGATATGGTGTGATGTAAGGCGAAGTGAGATCAATATTAGGCGAGGCCGAGCCTAATATTGATCTCGCTGAGCCTTACTTCACACCATATCTGCCCCCTGAAAGCCCCATAACTTATTTATTATGCCAGTCCTCTGAAAGAGACACAACCATAAGTGCTATTTATGTTCAATATCAATCAACCTTCAAGTTCAATCATTCAAATCAAAACAAAACAGACGATAAAATTTACAGTCCAGGGGGAGTAACTCAAAAATATTTGCATGAACTTAGAAGGGCAGATTATTCGGGTACGGATTCTCGCCTGAGTTCGTCTCAGACAGTGCCAGTTGGCTTCTATACATGTCGTTTTAGTGGTTTATTTATTGTATTTATTTACATTTGTTTATTAAAATTTCTCAAAGACTGGAAGAAATGTATTATAGTTGTACGTTGCTCAACAGGCACACACGCGAAATTATTTGTTGTTCGTCGAACATGTGAAATTAGGAAAAACATCGAAGCGAGCATTGGATGTCAAAAACAAAATGTTGGAACTGACTGTATATATAGACAATAAACATATAGTGTGTTTTTATATCTGTGTTATACAACTCGTTGAAATATGGTTTATTTTTTCGAGGCTTCGCCGAGAAAAAATAAACCATATTTCAACGAGTTGTATAACACAGATATAAAAACACACTATATGTTTATTGTTTTTATCTGATAACAAGCAGACACCCGTCTCGTGCGTCTACCCGACTTATATATGCTTCCCACGGGCCTCCAAAGAAAACCAGTCTATGAGACAAAAGAAATAGGACAAGACGCATAGAGTTGTGTCCCTTACATTACAAAATCGATGACGGCGATTGTAAAGTGCGATTGCACTTCTTGCATCATGTAACTGCGCTGGAACAAAATAAATTTCAACTATTTTATTAACAGTAACAAAACGGTGTTTCAGTAGAGTTATTCTTTTTTTGACATAGTTCCAGTTTTCTTCCGTGTTTTATGCTGTAGTCCCAATATAACAAATAATTTTGCGTTTGTTTACAATTTTTACGAAGTGTTTTTTTTTCTGGTAGAGCAGACGAACTTTTAATTAGCGCAGTTCCGCGAGTACTTTTGATCGAGGCCGTGACTATAAGTAGTTCGCAGTCGCCGCATACTAATTACTATTAACATTCAAGTAATTTCTACAATGTTTTGAAGCAAAATTTTAGGTTGCCTTTATTGAAGCAAAATAAATAAGAAATGACACCATCAGAGGATTTTGACAAAGTGCAATAAGCGTACAATTAATACCTGCCCTGTGATATAACGATGTTTCATGAATGAATGAATGAAAATGGAATTGAAAGAGGTCAGAGGTCGTTCGCATAAATTATAATTATATACAACACCAGTTGTATATACTTAAAGTATATACAACGGTTGTTATACTCTATGGTTATCAGATAAAAGCTCTATATATGTCAGCTCGATGATACAGTCTAATATACGGTCACTAGATATTGAAGCTGATTGATTAATGACAATTACTGGCATAATAATATTATTTCTTGTATGACAGAGCTCTATGATACTTCATCAGTTCATCATCACCACAACTTAGAGACTATAGAGGCATTTTATTTTGAGTGTTGAGGTATGCAGGCCTGGTAATCTAGAAAATCAAGGAGTGCAAAACAGTTGCACTCCTCAGATTGCTTGGGAGTGCAATTGCACTTGAAATTTTCAATGCAAAAACTTGTATGCTATTTTGGTTATATTCACATCAAGGTATTAATATTGTGACTTAAAAATTGTACTACATTCGGCTACATAGTGGAAAAATTGGCACACACATCTTCTCATTATTCAAAATGGTACATCCAATTCCTTTGTGACTGCCTTCTACACTCGAAATGTATCGAAATGCAACACAGAATCGGTCATGAATTATTGCATATCAATGCAACATTGACAAATCGTCCCCCGAGTTCCAATGTGTTCTCTGTGCCAGTAGACACAGAGAACACATTGGAACTCAGGGGATGAAATGATATTAAATAGATTTTAATGACACTCCCAAACACGTGTTGCATTCCTGAAAAATCAAGGAGTGCAAACAGTTGCACTCCTCAGATTGCTTGGGAGTGCAATTGCACCTGAAATTTTCAATGCGAAAACTTGTATGCTATTTTGGTTATATTCATTTCAAGGTATAATATTATGACCGAAAAATTGTGCAACATTCAGCTACACAGTGGAAAAATTGGCACACACATCTTCTCATTATTCAAAACGTTACATTCAATTCTTTTGTGACTGCCTTCTACACTCAGAATGTATCGAAATGCAACACAGAATCAGTCGTGAATTATTTCAAATCAATGCAACATTGACAAAATCGTCCCCTGAGTTCACATTGGAACTCAGGGGATGAAATGATAATAGATTTTAATGGCAGTCCCAAACATGTCTGGCATTCCTGAAAATCAAGGGGTGCAAAAAATTGCCCTTTTCAATTTTTTCTAGGCATGCAGTAGGCGTGCAGCACTCCTGCACTCCTAAAGAATGCCAGGCCTGTGTGTGCTTATTTTAATACTTCTTGTAACTTAGTGAGTGAGGCATGTGCTGATGTGTAAGTGCAATCCCACACCTCAGAATGTAAGAGCAGTGCTATTTAGAAATGGAGACACTTCTAAAACCATATAGTTTAGGAATCACACCCGAAATGTCTGTCATATCTCGATTAAAACGTCCGCTATTTGTTTGAAATTCCTGGTGAACATTTTGGTCTTCCCAGAAGACATTTCTGTTGATATTGCACGCAGGCTTTTGGTCAGGTGCATTGTTAAGCATATCAAAGTCGATATTAATCCATATAACATACTGTGGTATCATTTTCTGAAAACTGAGTTATTCAGTTATCTTAATACTCCTAAGCACTACATTTTTGCACCACACACTTTGGGATTCTAGGAACTTAGCAGTGATTTCTAGCCATGTCTTGCCTGCCTCTACCAACAACCAAGGATTGACTAGAAGCAATTGGCACAGGCCTAGCATTTTCAGGAAACTTGCCCACTGCTCGCCTTAAAAAAAATTCAGGAGAGCAAAAGCTAGCCGCCCCACCCCCACCCCCACCCCCAGCCTTAGAACGTAATGATTACTATAACCGGCTATTCTTAAAGCCCACATCTTTTCAGATCTCTGCTATGTTAGTGGTCTCTGTAAGATGGCCGCACTGCCCCTCCCACACCTCCAGGCCTGGCTGAGGCCCAGAGGTGTGGGAGGGGCAGTGTATCCATCTTGCAGAGACTACCTTGTTAGCAACACCAAATAAAATGTACAAAGTCCACAAGGCAGAATTCATTAATTCTAAAACTTTTTGCAACTTTTAGATTTTGTGTGCTTGAGGAGAGCTAATCGATCGCCTAGGCCATACAAGGGGAGGTTATTTTTAGTCCTCCTGCATTTTTAGCTCAACTTGACAAAGTCAAGCTGAGCTATTGCCATCACTTCTCGTCCGTCGGCGTACGTACGTACGTACGTTAGTATGTTAGTACATTAGTACGTACGTCCACAATTTCCTTTGGCACACCTCACAGGTCGCATTCATGATCAGATTACTTTGAAACTTCTTATGCTTGTTTGGGGTGACCTCTAGATGGGAGCTATCGATTTTCTTCAATTTCCGTCAAAAAATGTTGCCGCGGCCAACGTTCTTAGAACTCAGTTTAGTCAGAAGACTCAATATTTCCCTTTGGCACACCCTACAGGGTACATTTATGATCGGATTGCTTTGAAACCTGGAATGCTTGTTTGGGGTGACCTCTAGATGGGAGCTATCGATTTTCTTCAATTTCTGTCAAAAAATGTTGCCGCGGCCAACGTTCTTATAACTTAGTTTAGTCAAACCACAATATTTCCCTTTGGCGCACCCTACAGGGCACATTTATGATTTGATTGCTTTGAAACCTGGTATGCTTATTTAGGGTAACCTCTAGATGGGAGCTATCGATTTTCTTCAATTTCCGGCAAAAAATGTTGCCACGGCCAACGTTCGTAGAACTTAGTTCAGTCAGACCTCAATATTTCCCTTTGGCACACCCTACAGGGCCCATTTATGATCAGATTGCTTTGAAACCTGGTATGCTTGTTTGGGGAGACCTCTAGATGGGAGTTATCGATTTTCTTCAATTTCTGTCAAAAAATGTTTCTGCGGCCAACATTCTTAGAGCTTATTTTAGTCAGAAGACTCAATATTTCCCTTTGGCACACCCTACAGGGTACATTTATGATCGGATTGCTTTGAAACCTGGCATGCTTGTTTGGGGTGACATCTAGATGGGAGCTATTGATTTTCTTCAATTTCCGTCAAAAAATGTTGCCGCGGCCAACGTTTTTAGAACTCAGTTTAGTCAGACCACAATATTTCCCTTTTGTACACCCTACAGGACACATTTATGATCGGATTGCTTTGAAACCTGGCATGCTTGTTTGGGGAGGCCTCTAGATGGGAGCTATCGATTTTCTTTGGTTTCTGTCAAAAAATGTTGCCACTGGCAAAAAAACTGACATTGGTCCCAATGATCTTCAATTTTGCCATTTCATTTATAACTTACCAAGTTCAAGTTTGTCAAGTTGAGCTACAGTGTCATTGACACTTTCATTAAGAATGCCAGACCTGTTAGTAAGGCAATTTGACTATGGTCCACATGACCTCCTCTTGTTTGACCGATGAAGGTTAACATCTCCCAAAGGACGGTGTTAAAAAAAATGTAATGGTTTAAGATTTCCTATCATAATGGGATTACTGTTATACATTGAAGCCCACTTAATTCTGTATCTTTTGAGTAATCTGGTCAATTGGATATGACTTTCAAACACCAAACCATTTACAATACCTTCCCTGTGGAAACCCCAGGAAGTGAAGCAGTGATTGTTGACTGTGGTAAAGTAGCTCTGTTTTACTGGTAAAATAGGAATCTGTCAACAATGCCTAGGGTGGAATTCCTCTAAAATGGGCAACATGGGTATAAACGTTTGGCTGGACATGACTTTATATCCATGTTATGGTCACGAAGTCCCTGTGGGAACCCCGGGAAGTAAGCAGCACTTGTTTACTGTGGTAAACCAGTTCCACTTTACTAGTAAAATAGGACCCAGTCACCAATGCTTGGGGTGAAAGTCCTCTAAAATGGGCAACATGTGGATCAACGATTGACTAAACTTGACTTCATCTCCATGTTGTGTCACGATTAGCCATGGTGCATAAATATATGACGTTAACCACCAACAAACAAACAAACAAACATATGGTCACGATTATCAATTGTTCAGAATATGTGACCTAAAACACCAATAAATAAATATCTTTGCCATACCTTCATTACAAATTTGATCTGTTAATTGGTTGTACATGTTGGTTATTGAGTAAACTCCCTATGTGAACCCTCAAAAGTGAAGCAGTAATTGTTTATAGTGGTAAACAATCTCTGTTTTACTGATAAAATATTCACCAATGGTGGGGTGGAAGTCCTCTAAAATGGGCAGTATGGGTATAACGATGGACTTTATCACCTGGGTGCAGTCACCATTAGCAATTCGGCAGAAATATGTTACCCTAAAACCAATAAATAGAGTAAACTCTTAACTGAAAAAAAAAAATTCTTATAACGTATCAATTAACTCTGACAACCATTGACTTCTGGGGGTGCGGTGGGGGGTCACCCTATTTGGCCTCAGTTCATCCAATATATCAGTAGGTGGTTAATATAAAATAGAATAATGCTCATTTAAAGAGGAAAATGACCAAATTTAACTGTTAATTGATTATGCCTGTTAATTGAAGAGTTTTCTCTGGTGAGGTGGCTATTCAGTTTACAGGGTTTCACTGTACTACCTGGCATTCGCCATACAAAATTTCATTCCAGGAGGACATTAGTCGCTCTCCTCAAAACTACAGGCCTGAGAATTGTGAGTTTGTTAAGTTTTTGTGCTTGAATATTTTAAATTGAAATCTTATTGCTGTTAATTGGGCGTCACTGATATGGTGAAATATCGTGTAGTACCAAACTCATTTCTGGAGAAATGAAATATTGTTGATATAAATAAAAAACTGATATATTGTTACCTGAATTTCATGATTGAATTGGTTTATTTTTAATATATTGATTGAATATATGGCCGTAAATTTTTAGACAGAAATTGTTTTATTTTTTGTATTGATTTAATATTTGCAGATAAAGAGAGCATTTATTAGCTTTGTACAGTGTGAAATGGAAGTATTTTCTTATGAGAAAAAAATGTTGTTGATGAGCAAATGACATTGCTACAGTACAGCAGCCATGGACCGGTCACTTTCCATGGGTGGGCAATATTTTCACGGACATAATGATAATATTGGATTCCAAACACTAATCATAGGAATGATAAACAGGGAGTGGGTTACCGGGTCATATTTTACCTGTACAACATCATCAGCACTTCATTAATTAAAATTTTGCTGATGATGATTTTTATAACCCGCAAACGCATGCGTGGACATCACTGCCCAAGCGTGGATTACGACCAATCCGCGGCGGCTGTACTGTAATATCAAACTGGTTAAGAGGATAACTAATAATTCACCCCACCCCCGCCCCCGTGGGAACCCGGGAAGTGAAGCAGTGCTTGTTTACTGTGGTAAACAAGCTCTGTTTCACTAGGACCCAGCCACTAATGCTTGGGGTGCGAGTCCTCTAAAATAGGCTTGACTTGACTTTATCTCCATGTTGTGGTCATGATTATTGTACAGAAGTATGTGACCTTATTCACCAGTAAGTAAACTAATAATTCAAACTTAATTATCAGAATGTAGGATGTTCCAGCCTGGTTGTTTTGGATTGGGACAGTATGGTTGAATGTTTTTGAGCTAGACAGACATTTTTTTATATATTTTTTTGAAGATTGATGAGATGATGGGTATGTTAGAAAAAGCAATAACCGATACTTCCAATGGCAATATCAGCCGGATGCTGATATTGATAAATTTAAGAGAACTGTTCAAATTAAAAATGTCATGGCGAGAACTAAGTATATTTTGTAATATGTTACTTTTAAATTGACCTTTTTGTTAAAATACCTGTATATTGTGATATTGAACAAACTGTTATACTGGAAAAATAGGCACTGGTCACCAGTGCCTGGGGTTGAAGTCCTCTAAAATGGCCAACATGGATATTAACGATTCGCTGGACTTGACTTTATCTCCATGTTGTGGCCACGATTAGTCTTTGTGCAGAAGTATGTGACCTTAAACACCAAAAAATAAATAATTGTGATAATGGTTTCAACCTTCCCCCATGGGAAAATCGGGGAGTGAAACAGTGCTCGTTTAATGTGGTGAACAAGGCTTGTTTTACTAGTAAAATAGGAGCCAGCCACCAATGCTTAGGGTGAAAGTCCTCTAAAATGAGCAACCTGGGTATAAATGCAAGCCTGAAAATAATTTGCATTGTGCTTCCAGTCAAAATGTCAGACACCAAATGAATCAAGTCTGTCATTTAAGAATGATATCTGACGGGGGAGGGGAGGGGGCGTGGTGGCTCAGTTGGTAGAGGTGCAGGCTGCAAGCCGAGAGGTCCTCGGTTTGAATCCCACCTGCGGCAACTGCGTTGACATTGGGCAAAACACTTCACCCCATTGCCCATGTGGTGGCACGGTGACGCTGTGTACAAGGGCGTACTGCACGTCGATGGTGCACCTGTCTTCAACCAATGCCAACCCTGCTTGTGTGGAGTTAGTATGTTGGGGAGCTGACAGTTGCTCGCCATTGCTCGGTGGTTCTCTCCGGGTACTCCGGCTTCCTCCACCCGTAAAACTGTCGTAGTCATGATTAGCCATTGTGCAGAAATATGTGACCTTAAACACCAATTAATAAATAATGATATCTGACATATTACAGATTGGAGTTTGAGTAATCAAAATAAAGTGTTTTGGGTGTACAAGTACCTTCATCTTAAAACTACTCAGAATTAATCCAACCATACCTCAGTGAGCCCTGCCAAACAAGGTATGATTGGTTTCATTCTGAATTACCCTTCAGACATAATTCAGATACACGTATGGCTATATCCAATCGTATTCCTTCACATGCAGTTAATACTGACGAGCTGTACAGCCACTTTCTTCACACTTCCCAACCTGCCAGGACCAGAAATCGCAATAATCATTAATTGTAGGCTTGCTAGTTACGTACATGATTTCCAGCATGCATGATGTTCTGATCACTGAACTTCATTGATAATTTTGGCATCAGACATTTTGACTGATGATTTTAAACCTCAGTCGGACATTGGCCTTTTTGTACCTGACATTGTCCTTGTCTGACCACTTATTTTCTGGTATGTATAAATGATTGACTAAACTTGACTTTATCTTCTTGTTTGTGGTCAGGGTTAGCCATTGTGCAGAAATATGTGACTTGAAACACCAATAAATAAATTGATTTTAACACGATCACGGGTATTCAAAGTGGAAACCCGAGGAATTGAAGCAGTACAGTGCAGTGTTTACTGTGGAAAAGAGTCTGTTTTACAGGTAAAATATGACCTGGTTACCACGCCATGTTTTGGAGGTCCTCTATAATGTGCAACATGAGTAGAAACGATTTTCTGGACTTGATTTTATATCCATGTTGCGGCCATGCTTTTTTCAGAAACTCAACCTACAGTTTGATGAAGTCGGTGGGCGAACTTTCATCACCTTTCTTGTAAGCGCGATAACTTGAACAAATATCGATGTTTGGTCAATATGAGACTTTCTTGACAATGTCTTCAATGGGTTTGAAAACTGGTACGGTTCGACCATACTGAACAGAATAAAGACCCTTGGTGTGGGAGAAGTAGCATGGTGGGGCGGACGGTGTGTGTGTGGGGGGGGGGGGGTGTGCACGTTAGGTTCAGATCCATTCCTTAGTGTTTTTCTTTAACATTTGCCTTTCATGACTTCATTCCTTTGTATTGTTGAAGAACCACGTCTAACTGAATGTGACCTCAAATACTTCTTTGAACCACTTTGGCAGGTGAGCGATTAAGGACCATTTGGGCCTCTTGTATTCAGGTTGTGGTCACGATTAGCCATTGTACAGAAATAAGTGACCTTGAACACCATCAAGTAAATAAAGAGTTGTTAAACCTTTAGCCATTACACTCCGACAGACTTGCAAATATCTTGAATTATTAAACATTCCTGATGTCTTTAGCCTAAAGCAGAGCTAATGGCGCCGAAATTGGAAAAATCTCAAGAGCTCGTTTTCCGATGAGGTGTCATAAGCTATGTTTTTTACGGCGATGACGATTTATTTTGTGAATGGCATTGATTGTTTTATTCCATAACGTAAGGTAAAGGGCAAACGATCGTTTTTTATTGATTCTTGGATATAACATTGACTGCTGAAAATGTGAAATTACAAATAAGTTGAACAAATTTGAATACTCTATGTCTTCTCTTGGTAATGCCCGAAACGTAGACATCAAGCATCATAATATTTTTTATGCCCCCCCCCCCCCCCCCCTCTTCCGTAAGAGGTTTCAGTGGGAATGCAGTTGAGGCCATCGTACGTCTGTACTTCCATACAATTTTGTATTATAACCCAAGCATCGGTTGTCGGATTCTGATCTCATTTGGCATTACGGGAGATTAGCCATTGTGCAGAAATATGTAACTTGAACCCTTTGAAACTGATGGTATCTTCCATGTCAATTCAATGACAGCAAATGGATGTGCCCATATTCATTATTTGGGGGTAGACCAAATAATATTTTCTACGTGCAGCCTTGGGGCTGCACGTTGAGAATATTGATTGGTCTACACCACAAATTCACTAAGCAGCCATCCTACTTAATGAAATTATGGAGTATCGTGTTCCTGAGCTGGAAAAGCAGCCTCTGGGGTTCAAATGGTTAAACACGAATGAATGAATAAATAAGGGATATGCATGCATACTTATCACAATTAAGCTCCTTGTTAGACTTAGAAAATGAAATGAAATAAAGTTTATTCAACGAAATACCAAATTTACAAGTAAGATTTGTACAAAAAGTTTTACATATATGGAATACGCTGGTAAATTGTTGGGAGACACAACATAGCCACATTGGCTGTCTTCCTGTTGCCCCCAGGAAGTGAAAAAGACTACACAGAAATGATTACACAGAAATGGAGTAGACTGGATATTTATGTTCATAAGTACCACTGCCCATGGCTCAGCTATTGAGTGAATGATCAGGAGAAGGAAGACCTCGAATCTACATGCTGGCCCCTTCCCAGTCTACGCGAAAGACTGCACCCGTTATGCGCGAGTGCAATCTGACGGTAGACTACAAATTTGGATAAATAAGATTAAACGAGAGATGATGGGTCAAGACATGATTTGGAGATCAATTCGAGGACGGGAGGGATGAGATAACTGGAGAAGTCACCGTCATAAGCTGGCAATGGCGTCCTACGATTAAGAATGCTTTTTTCTTGGCAGGTAAGACTCGAACAGTCTTCGCCTTGAGTAGAAGTGTTTAAAATATAGCTCGTTTGTAACTATGAGGTGGGAATGTTAATGGTAAATAGGACGATTTCTGTCTTCATTGACGTCATAATTAAGGTCGCCATAGTGCCAGAATACCCTATGTCCCACTGGCACATAGAGCACTCTGGCACCCAGGCGACGACTTCTTTCTCTCATATCAAGGGTCCCACAGGGGGGTGTGGCGACGTGCATGTGTTATTGGGCGTTAGGTCTACAGTCTGGACACATTCGATACGAACAGGTAACATGTGAGGAGTAGCTTGCTAAGCATTCATTAGTAAGTTGTTTCCTGAAAACATGTCGGGAAGGTAGGGCCCGTAAGTTAGCATCAATTCCATTCCAAATCTTTGGGAAGCTATGTTTTGGCAGTTTGGCAGAGAATTGAGTTCTAGCTTTCTGCGACTGTATCATGCAATCTTGTCTAGTTTGATGTCCGGATAAAGAGTGTACACTAAAAAAAAACTGTCCGTATGAACTTTTTGTATTGTTGTATTTTTGTCCAAAGGAATAATGTTTATTGAATGGCAGAAGACAATAATTTTATATCGCCTATGATGAATGGGTATATATGGAGTGTTTTACTGAGTTAGTCTACATGTGTTAATTCAAAATGGCAGACATTTATGCCGTCTTGAGAAATGCCACCCCTCCAATGAGCAACATCCGCTATCCGTGGTATTGCAAGAAGAGGCTTATGCAACGCTTGGCATTGCTCTTTTTTTCTTGCTGCTACAGTAGGGTTTAAGAAGTTAATAGGTTGCTTTGTAACTAGAGTGAAGTTTGTTTCTCAACTTGGCATTAGTCCCACATATATAATAAAAGTTATAAAATTTATATGACATTTGTTGTACTTATTTCTGCTTTCCACCTTTTTGGACGGCAAGAATATTCTGGAGCAGAAAGGCAGTGGGCAACTTTGTTTTACTCTGGTGGATCTCTTCTCCGGAACATGGGGCGAGATCTAAAGTACGGACTATGGACTCTGGTTTATCTCCTTGCGAAAGATGGTAATTAAGATGGGAATAGACTATATGTATGTAGTGGTGTTGGTACACCCTGATTTGGGTATTATGACCATTGCGCGTCTGTACGTAGAGAAGAGAAAGGTCGAGGAGGGTGAGAGTGATAGGACAGAAGAGATCTAACGTAATGGTGTAGACCGACTCCGGAAAATGTGTGGACGGAAAAGGTTTAATTGGATTATTGAACAATGCGTTGATCAGTTGTGTTTTGCAACAAGGTGGGAACATGTACGATATATATTCCAAATAAAAAACAATTGTTAAAAAAGAAATATTTTTATGATTTTAATTCAACAAAAACTTTTCCAAAATTTGTAGACCGACAGTGCCGACTCGAGTTGAACTTGAAGTTAGTCGCCGACATATCGAAAAACGGCGCGATAGGTGGAAACAATAAGGCTGTTAGTGATGTGAATAATAGAGATTAATTAATGCAGTGAATATATGGGAGAAGGCACCTACATTTTGTCCAAAACACACTTTGTTGAAATTTTGGGGTTTTTCTTCCAAGAAAAATAAAAAAAGGAACCCAACGTAAGATTTCCCCAGCAGCAAACTTGATATTAATTACGGACAATCGCAATAGTTTTCAAGTAAAGAAAGACCAGTCAAAATCGGTGATATTCTCAATCAACTGTAGTTCTTCACAGTTGACACTTGACATATGCGTAACCATAATAATTTATTTTTCCTGCTTACGATTCGCAGGCCTATGGCCTTTTCCAGTCGAAGCCCTGCAACATTTTTTATCCGAAGTGGGTAATAAATATTTCAGCGGTTAGTGGAAGTAAATACTGGATTAATAACCCTCTTGGTTAAAAAAGTAAGCCGCTATATAGGTACTCTCTTTGCCCATGTATCACAAATACACTCCCCAAACATTTATTTACATCGTACGCGTATGATGATATTATATTGCTTCATGCTCAGCCATCAACAAACGGGACTCTTCTAAAATGGGCAACATGGGTATAAACGATTGGGTAAACTTTACATTATTAGCTCACCTGACTGAAAGTCAGGGTGAGCTTTTCTGATCACTTGTCCCGTCGTCTCTCGTACGCCGTGATGGTGGTATTTGGGTCATTTTCTCCCAGGTCACTGGCTGCAGTTCAGTTTAAATTCACATGAGTAGCGGTTATATAGGGGCATTTGGGTTTTTCTTCCAATTGGGTTTCTGCTCATATTGAGAAGGGGGGTGGGACCAAAATGCACAATTTTTTTTTAAAATCTAATTCTCATGAACCAGCCGTAGCAGATATTTGGTATGCAGCTTCCATTTGAGGTGTAGACTCAAGTTTGTTCAAGAGAAGTTTGACGGGCAATATTTGCCTTTGTTCTGGGAGGGGCAAGAATTTACGCCTAGCCCAAAATTTCTATTTTCCAAACCGAGAGGCAGATTTGAACCAAATTTGATATGCTGGCTTATTGGGCCATAAGTACTTAATTTATGCCCAAATTTTTTTCGCGTCGCCCAGGAGCAAAAAATAGAAAAAAATTAAAACGTCCAGATCTCCAAAACTACTCGGCACTGAGAATTCTTATTCGGTGTGAAGCTTCCTTAGGACCAACAGAATGGAATGGTAAAAAAAAAATTATTGCTTTTATCATGGGGTACTTTTTGGGAACTTTTGAAAAAGTGCTGAGTCAGCATTTTTTCACACTGTTGGTAATGGGAAAAACATGTAACACTACTTTTCTCCCAAACCACTGCTCCAAAAGCTTTCACATTTCACATATAACATATTTGGAAGATTGTTTCAGACGTTTATTGAAATCATTTCCCTGGGTCCATATTGGGGCTTTCTATGGGAGCCCAAATGTTTAAATTAGTGCAGTGTGAGGAATATTTTTAACACTGTTGGTAATGGGAAAAACATGTAACACTACTTTTCCCCCAAACCACTGCTCCAAAACCTTTCAAATTTCACATATAACATCTTTGGAAGACTATTTCAGACGTTTATTGAAATCAATTCCCTGGGTCCATATTGGGGCTTTCTATGGGAGCCCAAATGTTTAAATTAGTGCAGTATGAGGAATATTCTTTAAAAATCTTCATCAGATCTACCAATAGGAATCTTTTGATATGTGGTATGCAGCATGCTTTGGGAGCTGAGATTAAAGTTTGTTCAAGCCAAATCCCTGGGTTCATATTTAGGCTGAAAATTTGGGGTCCCGGTCTGGACTTAGAAATTTTGGACCAAAATCCGGAAATCAGTTTTTTTGTTTTTATGCATTTTGGTCAATTTTAAGACAAAAAAATTATTTTTTTTACACTGAAAATTTGGGGTCCGGGTGCGACTTGGAAAATTTTGGACCAAAATCCGGAAATTAGTTATTTGGTTTTTTATGCGTTTTGGTCAATTTTAAGAAGAAGAAAAAAAAATTTTAGTCTGAAAATATTTTGTTCGGGACTTCGAAAATTTCCGAACAAAAAAAAAAAATCTGTTTTTTATGCGTTTATCTCAATTTTGGGACGTAAAAGTGCAGGAACTGAAAATAGAAGGAAAATGCTGTGTATTGTGTGGGCACAATCACTTCATCTAGTTGGTATATGCTTTTCTTAGGAGGGGCGTATGCAGCTTAATCAAGTCAAGTCCCTGGTTTGATATTCAGACTACCATGTCGGGTGAGCGCTCTGGGTACAGGCGAAAACGGCACCGTGTAAAAACTGCACCCCAACTCATTTTGGCGAAAACGGCACCAAGTGTGGCTGGCAAAAAACGGCACCAAATGCGGCTGGCGAAAAGGGAACCAAACCAAAAGAACAACACTATGAAACACGATCAAATATTTAATTTTCCTCAGATCGTCGTTTTGATTTTTTTTAGCTTTTCTCACATATATACAATAGTATCGAATTTGAACACGGTGCATTACACATTTGGTCACGAGTTATTCTCGTCAATACAATATACAACTACAACATTTACTCATTTATACAGAGACGGCGCAGGTCTGATGAAAATACATTCGGATGCGGCAATTGAGCAGGCACGTAACCAGGGTTTGCTTTTTTGAGGGGAGGGGGGTGGGGGAGGGCGTCAAGCACAAATAATCCTTCACATTTTAATATATATTTTTTGTATGCGGGCAGCTTTCGGATTGTATCGACATGACCAGCGCGTGTCACTAAGACTAGCGAGTTCTTTTGCACGCACGTTATCCCTTTCCTGAATTTCTATAAACCATCTATGCACACGTGAACGGGACATAAACACATACAAACTTTCCACTAGGGCGAACAATTCACTTGTTGATTTAATACTCCTACACACATTAACGAGAACCAGGTTTAATCGATGTGCATAACAATGAGCATAGAAAGCATTTGGAAACTGCTCCCTCAAACGGGTTTGAACACCAGGGACTTGCACTTGCATCGTCATAACACTGGGCAACAAAATTAACGCTACCTAATCCAAGTGATTTTATTTCTCTCACAATTTGTTGGGTAAAAGCTTCAGCGCTTAGTTTGTCTGCCCTATGAAATTGGAGAAATTCCTCTTTTACAACATGAATATAATGTTAGATCAAATGGTTTCGCGCACCGAAATCATTGAAGTAATTAGCTGAAGCTTTTTCACAGATGCCGACCACGACAGGAAGCAGCAGAGGAGGAAAGGCCAAGGGAGGAGGCTTTGGTGCTCTTATTTGTGATCTCATCGTGGTGTCAAGCCTCCCTCGAGTGAGGACCAGTGTGAGAGGGGGCCCTCTCGACAAAGGTGCTACCTCTCCCCGAGGGTGATGTGTCTTTTTCGTGCAAGTATTCATAGCGGTTATAATAATTCCGTAACGCGGTAATTGTGGAAAAGAGAAAAAAAAAACGGTTAAGAAGCGTTTGTGATAAGTGGCTGTCTTTGTCTTATCCCTGTTGGCCAGCTGGATTAAATTCGCTATCAATGACCTTAATTGACTGCAGTAACAAAATATGTTCTATCGACCACAAGCCCACACAAGTGGAAGTGTAACTTGATCCCTCTGGGGCTTCTGGATGAAGTAGCGTTATCAATGAAATTAGTTGACTGTCATGACATAATAAACTCGACCGACAATAATAAACTTAATACGGAACACCCGAACTCTAAAATCTGCATATATATTTTTTATAAATTTAATTTTTTTTTCTAGAATAATTTGAGGGGGGGGGGGGGCATGCCCCCTCGGCTACCTCCTTGCAATTGAGTAAGAGTAACCCCGGATCTCGGGATTTTCGGGTTAGGACTGCCCCCAGTCCAAACATGGCCTAAAAGACCTTTTTTTATTTTTTTGCTTTGCTTTGAAAGGACGTACCAAACCATAAAATTAAAATACGGGCTTTCAGCCCATGTTTGGACTAACTCCCAAGGTTCTGACTTCTGAGCCAATAGTAAACAAGGGGGTTGTATCGTGAATCCGGGTTGGAGAGTAGTAGCCCCGGAGCCCGGAACTTTGTGGGGCCTGGGTTTGGTCCACGATTTTTCGGTTAGGGCTGCCCCAAGTCCAAACATGGCCGAAAACTAAAAGACCGTGTTTTAATTTTTGCTTTGGTGCGTCCTTTGAAAGGACGTACCAAACCAACTAATTAAAACACGGTCTTCTAAGACTTCATGTGGGCAGTGAGTTTTCTTGAGGATGTCATCATCCCGGCGTTTGGTGGACGGAGATTTCTTCTTTCCCTTTTTCTGTTCCGCTGGATCTTGTGGTTTCAGTGATGGTGGTGGTTTCTTTCCCTTCCTCTGGTGTGGACCAGTGCGGACGGGTGGGCCCTCGAAAGGTGCTACCACTCCCAGAGGTGGGTTTCATCCGATACTTGATGGTGAGCGGAACGCAGCCACTCTCAACATGGACATCCCCGTTGAGAAGTGAACTGGCGTCCAACACCATCAGGGTGTCCTTAATTTTCTTCGGCAGGAAATCCCTGGCTATTTAATTAAAGAACCTAAAATTCACCCGCAAGCTTAAATACTCAGTTTCAAAACAAAGCATAGAAAATGGCAGAATGAAATGAATTAAATAATGGTGCCGTTTTCGCCATGTGAACCGGTGCCGTTTTTGTCAACCCGTGGTGCCGTTTTCGCCAGGGCAATTGGTGCCGTTGCCGCCACCGCTGGTGCTGTTTTCGCTCACTTGGTGCCGTTTTCACCAGGTGCCGTTTTCGCTATAACCCAGCGACCTAAGGCCCCCCTGGGGCTTCTTGTTTTCATTTTGTGGTCACGCTTTGCCCTTGTGCAGAAACATGTGACCTTAAGCACCGATAAATAAATAATCTGGTCTCGTATTGTATCCAATTCGTAACCATAGGTACATGTAGGCAGGCCTGTCGATGTGAGGCGAACGGCCATTTGGGTCCAGTGGAGGTTACCTAAAATGAAAAACAGGCGAACGAAAAACTGGTTGCACCAAAATGTTGCCCGGTCACGCGAAATGTTCCCCAGATTGCATGTTTTAGTACAAATGAAGGGTGGAATGATGTTATGCATCAAGCAATCATCAGCTGCACAGGTGTTTGCATCTGTCTGAAGTATAGCTGCTCTGCTCGCCAGTTATTGGCCAACAGAGCAGATATACTTCAGGCAGATGCAAACAACTATGCTGATAATTAGTTGATGCTCAATATTTTAAACTGTTGATCATCTGAAGGTGTAAGTAACATGGGTACAAATTCAAGAAATGGCAATAACTAATGTCTCTGCCATAAATAGTGATTATCGGATTCGGATGCCATAATATTCTGCAGCATGCTAACCCATGTCAAGATTAGGCTATAATTGCAACTGATTTGTATCTGAATTGCTGTAACGCAGCCCCATTATTGTTCCTAACGATTCATTTCTATTCATCAGGATATAGCCCATATGAGCAAGAACTTGGCTATAATACTCCAGTTCAAAAATCACAATAATTACCATACTTATGTATACTACTCAAAGTTTGCAAAGCACCAAGAAAATATCCAACTACCTGTTTTACGTTTTAGTTGAAATATTGTAATGAAAAGTGTATACATGTTTTATTTAATTATATATTTAATGATTTAAGTACAGAAATTAAGATTTTATTTGTGTTTGACATTATTTTTCAGCTTTTGAATACGATAACCATGGAAAATGGATATTACTGGTAAAGGAGGAAATTTTTTCAATTTGCCAAAAAGTTGACGGAGCGAACTGGTATGGGTTCAGTATCGAGTATGAGACCCATTACTGAGTTGCAGCTTGCAATTTCAGCCGTCTAGTCCAGCCAAGAAGTGTCCAGGAGCTTGGTGCCATGCTGGTCAAAGAATGGAACAACATCCAACCAAGGACCACCAGGAACCTGATTGGGAGCATGAGAAGGCGTTGTCAAGCTGACAACGCTTTCTCATGCTCCCAATCAGGTTCCTGGTGGTCATTTGTTGGATGTTGTTCCATTCTTTGACCAGCATGGCACCAAGCTCCTGGACACTTCTTGGCTGGACTAGACGGCTGAAATTGCAAGCTGCAACTCATTCCAGACATGTTCGATTGAATTGAGGCCAGGGGATCTTGCTGGCCAGTCCATACGCTCATCCCCTCCCTCTGTCGGTACTCCCCGACAGCATGGGCAGCATGAGGACGGACATTATCGTCCATCAGAATGAATCAATCACCCACTGCACCTGCATACAATCTGACGTGGACGTCCAGGATCTCATCAATATACCGCTGTGCAGCCAATGTACCACGTTCAAGGACACAGAGCTCTGTACGTCAATCCCTGCTGATGTCGCCCCAGATCATGATTTTCCCTCCACCATAGCGGTCATGCTCAGCAATGCTGGTTGCATGGAATCGCTCTCCTGGCCTTCTCCATACCTTAGAACGCCTATCTGTGTGGTCTAGGCAGTACCTTGACTCATCTGTAAAAAGGACAGGTCGCCAATCTTCTCTGGTCCATCCAACGTGGTCCATGGCCCATTCATATCGTACCTGACGGTGGTTCTGGGACAGCGGAATGCGAATACATGGTCTTCTCGATCGAAGACCACATTCGGGCAATCTTGCCCAGATAGTCTGCGTCGAAACATTTACCCCGGATGCATTCTGAAGGTCACTGTGAAGCTGAGTTGCTGTGTCAAAGCGGTTCCTACGGGCTTGGATGATCAAAAACCGGTCTTCAGTTGCAGATGTTGCCTTGTCTCTGTCAACACCATGCCGTCTTACTGGTGTGCAATACTGCTGAAATCTTGCCCAGGCTCTGGTGATCACCGTATGGTGCACACCAAGGGCGTCACCGACCTGATGATGGGTAGCCCCTTGCTCCACCATCCCTACAGCCCGCCACATTTCTGCTTCAGACAAATGTCTTTTTGCATTTGCCATATTCAATCATTAAATCACAAGGGTTTGTGTTGAAATGAAGATTGAATACCCTACACATGTCATGTACTTGTAGACAGTACACGAAAACATCATGAAAATCAAGGGGTACATGCTTTCCATGACTGTCACGAAAAGTCTGCCTGTCAAGAGAGCTGATGTAAACACTGGGGACCATCTCAATACATTCCTCAATCATATCCACCAAACATATCGCAAATATGTCACAAGCAAATTTCACATTGATGTGTCAAATATTTGGTGCTTAGCAAACTTTGAGTAGTATATTTAGATTACTTAACGGGTTACCTGAATCAAGTACAGGGGAACGAACGATAGGTTATCAAAGCTCAGACTGGGTGAACAATAAATGGGTTACGCAAACTTTTGAAGACAGCAGGCCTGTGTGGGTATGTATACCCACTTGCGAGCGGAAAATGTTGATGCTAGTGTATTTATATCTTTGTGGAAACAGTACCACCTTGTGGCCGACAAATGCAAGTGATTTTAAACCGTTTGTAAATGGTTAACACTTTATCTAATGCAACGATAACGCGGTTGAGTCAACACTATTAACAGAAGTTGTCTTTCAATTTTTGCCTTTAATGCAGAGCTTTGTTGTTCGAAAAGGCAGTTATAAAAATAAAAACCACAGAATTGTGGTGTACGTTCTTTGTCACTTCAGGGAAAAAATATTATTGAGAATAGTTTGGTTAACCTTGGTCAGACTACGTCAAAATAAATGAATAAATATTAAATAAATAGACAGAACGCGATGTGTGTTTGAATCGTTGGGTGTTCAAAGTTTACATAACTCGTTGGAATGGCGGAGTCATATTTCGCGAGAGCCGTATATGATTACGCCATTCCAACGAGTTACGTAAAACATCCACCGAATCAAATACCCTACACATCGCGTTCTGTGTTCAACCCATGCATTATAATTCATTTAAATAAACAAATTTGAATTCCGATGTCTGAACCCAAAAGTGAAGACTCCGCTTGTTTTGACTGAAGCTGTACTGATGAAATGGATCGATAACAAGAAAATTATAGTAACACTATGCAAAAAGGGCGATGGCAAAAATGGCAGTGATTCTCTATTGCGCCGTACAGATACAAATCTGGTTTCGTGTATATTTCAGTGGTATGAAGATGGGTTTATTTCGTGTCATTAACCGCGTTATTATCTAATTATTATCAAGTACTTGTGGGACACAGCAGTGCGGTATGAAAACATAAACACGAAGAAATTCCTTTTGGTAAGATTTAAATACCAGAACAGATGTACCGGTTATGTTCCTATTTTTGTACCTCTAATGAAAAATACCGTAATGCTTCATTAGAGGTGCAAAAAACAGGAACATAACCGGTATTGCGTTTGCGTTAATACATATCACAGAAAGGGATATGAATGATAAAATTCTGTATTTAAATTAAATAGAGCCAGGTCAGTTCGTCGCGTAGTTTATTCGGTTTCTATGTAGCTCATGGTACTATATATAAAATTTAGTAGAAATCGAGTAAATGTTTAGTTCACTGCAATGGAAATGGGGTGGAGATAAAATGACGTTGTTGCACTGTTAGTTTTTTCTTTCTGGTCCACTCACAGTCCTAACTTGGAAATAGCACAAAAATCCACCATGAATTAAGCTAACATGTAAGGGAGCAGGCGATTGCTACGGATCTACGTGATTTGATTATCGAGAGGTTTGTCCAGTCTCTGAATAAGTTGTGTGCATAAATAAAAAAAAATCATTTCAATTAAACGTGGGTAGACCCAATGACCCAGTGGGTTGATCTTCCAATGCATTATGGGCTCAGATACCAAATTTTGTTAAAATAGGCCCAGTAGTTTGCCCCTTGCTAGGGAGTCGCACCGGTTGCTATGGGTGTGACATGACACGGTCAGTGTCCCAATAGATCGAACTCCCGAGGCTTTATGGTTTCATAGACCAAGTATGGATGAAATCGGCCCAGTTGTTTGCCAGTTGCTATGACATCGGGTTGATTGATATGGGAGTTATGTAACATGGTCAATAACCCAATAGGTTGAATTCGTAATGTATTGTGGTTCCACATAACAAATTCGGGTAAAATCGGCGCTGCAGTCTGCCCGTTGCTAGAGAGTCGCTTTGGTTACTATGTATGTCACGTGACATGATAAATGGCGCAATAGGTCGATCTCCCAATGTATTATTGGCTCAGATACCAAATTTGGTTAAAATATGCCCCGTAGTTTTCCCATTGCTAGGGAGTCTCGCACCGGTTGATTGGGGGTTACGTGACATGGTCAGTTGTCCAATAGGTCGAATTCCCGAGGCATTATGGCTTCATACACCAAGTTTGGTTGAAATTGGCCTAGTAGTTTGCCCGTTGCTATGGAGTCGCGTTGGTTGCTATGAAAGTTATGAAACATGGTCATTCACCCAATAGGTCGATTTCGTAATGCATTGTGGGTCCACATACCAAATTCGGTCAAACTCGGCCCAGTACTTTCTCCATTGCTAGGGAGTCGCTTTGGTTACTATGGATGTCAGGTGACGTGATAATTGACCCCATGGGCCGATCTCCCAATTCATTATTGGCTCAGATACCAAATTCGGTTAAAATAGGCACAGTAGTTTGCCCCTTGCTAGGGAGTGGCGCGGTTGCTATGGGTATTCCGTAACATGGCCACTGTCCCAATAGATCGAATTCCCGATGCATTATGGTTTCATACATCAGGTTTGGTTGAAATCGGCCCAGTAGTTTGCCCGTTGCTATGGAGTAGCGTTGGTTGCTATGGGAATTATGTTACTTGGTCAGTGACCCAATAGGTCCTATTCGTAATGCACAATGGGTCCACATACCAAATTCGGTTAAAATCGGCGCAGTAGTCTGTCCGTTGCTAGGGAGTTCCGTGTCGATGTGGAAGTTAAGTGAAATGGTCAGTGGCTCGATAGGTCGGATGCTAACTATATTTTGGGTCAATCAAGAGAATAATTCCAACTTGTTGGGTGCGGGATGTTAACTCTCTTTTTATTTTTTCCACAACCACTATACAACCCATGCCGTTATTAATATTTTGCTGATTTGATCCTCAAATGGCTTAATTGCAAGAACAGATAAGTTATGTCCCTTGATGTGCGTTGAGTGAATCTCCACTGCCAATTTCAATCTGGGGCAGATAATTCTTTTCTCCCCGTGGAGCTGTGTGTGATCAGTTTTGAAATATTGTTGAAGAGGACTGTCAGCCATATTTTTTTCATTTGTGGAGAAGAATATTTTCATGCTGAATTCCCTGATTTCATTGTAAACAAAAAAAAAATGCACATAAATGAATTGGAAATGCTGACATTAGAAGTATGTGTTAAATTATGGGCCAAAAGACTTCAAGGCAAGAAGGTTTTAAACCACTGTGATAATTCAACCTCCGTTTCAGTTCTAAATAAAGGTTCAACAAGAAATGGTTTCATGCAGTCTTGCCTAAGGAAAATAGCCTTTATTGCAGTCATTCGTGAGTTTGAAATTCGAGCTAATCATATCGAGGGAGCCACAAATCGTTTACCTGATTACTTGTCAAGATGGAATGAGGGATTCTCCTTTCAAATTTTTTTTTTTATCTCAGTACTCAGAATCTTTATATTTGTGAAGTAAAGGTTCCTAATCACTGTTTTATGTTAGATAATGATTGGTAAATTATTTGGTTTTAGGCTCACAGTTATATAGTTTGAAAAAAGAAGCTCAACAGTCATTTTTCTCATCCTTTGCCATTGGAACTTACAAAAATCTACAAATTCAGTGGACATCATATCCTCTGTTTTGTGAATATTTCAACCTCACAGACTTTCCAGTTACTTTTGAAACTCTTAAATTATATTCTCAATTTCTAAGTAGATCTTTCAAATCTCAGTCAATTAAATGTTATCTTAGTGGAGTTAAATCCTTACAGAAAATATTAAATTTTGACACTTCGGCCTTTGAATCATATGAACTCAAACTGTTACTTAGGGGTATATCGAGGCAATTAAAGCATTGTCCCCGTCAAGCCCTTCCCATCGCTCCACATAACTTATTGGAATTTCATCAAATTTTAAATTTTAATGATCCTATTCATATTTCATTTTGGTGTTCGTTTTTGTTAGCCTTTTTTTCTGATGATTTTCTGTCGCTAATTATGATGCTTCTGAGCAATAAACTCGTAGAGATATTTTTATAGAACAAGATATGCTATTGGTGGTTATTAAATGGACAAAAACCATTCAATATGGTCAAAGAAGTTTAAAAATTCCGCTGGTCTCCATTCCTGATTCCCCTCTCTGTACAGTAGCTTCATTTAAAACAATGTTAAAATTCATACCTGGTGTAGACACAGATCCAGCCTTTATGTATTTAACAAGTGGTAAGAAAACTCCCCTCACTTACAATCAGTTGCAAACTTTTGTTAAGCGCCTTAAAGCTAATACAGGTATGGATCCTAATGAATATTCTTCACATAGTTTTAGAAGGGGTGGGGCTTCCTGGGCCTTCCAATCTCATGTACCCGCCGAATTGATTCAGTTAACAGGGGGTTGGTCCAGTGATGCTTACAAAGCATATCTTCATTTTACAGGAAAGACAAATTAATGGTCAGATCTAAAATTAAAGATTTGATTCTTTCTACTTTCAACTAATTTTATGTTTATATTTCAGCTAAACTACAACGCAGAGTTCTACTACTTAGTGATTCCATTTGCAAATACATCAAGGATATTTTTGATTTGGAAGTAAGGGCCTTCCCTGGGTATACAGTGTCACGCATGACCAGTGGCGGATACAGGAATTCTCAAAGGGGGGGGGGGATCGTGCAGATGCCGAAGGCATCTGCCGCGAGTGCCGAAGGCACGAGCTTGTGTAGGGTAGTCTGGGGGGGGGGGGGGGGGAAATGAGCGACCAAATGGGGCATTCTGGTGGTTTCTGGGGTGGAAATCCTCTTGAATTTTTGAACGGCTAATTAACACTTTTTAAACAGCATGTTTCAGAATTTCAAATTCTGTCATACGTTTAAGACAGAATTAGAAAATTTGAAATATGCTCTTCAGATCCGTTTACCATAATACTGTATTTTGGACACACTGTTTACAGTTATAACCGACTTAACCTCAGGAGAACATTGCGATCTGCCAGCGTTTGAAAGTTTTCAGCAGTCAGCCCTCTAGGCTTAGGTACGCCATGACTATGCCAATTAAGATCCTGACCCATAACTGGCATAGCCATGGGGTACCTGAGGCTAGGGGCATGTAACACCACAAAATCATACTGTGTCGGTGACGCTATAAATGGAGGCGACCAGTAGATATATTTTGCATAATTTCAACGGTATATTTGTTTTCCATAGCGAATAGTGATGGAGGAAATAAATGTCGTTGTATGTTTTTACTTCAATTCATGTATTGTCCCCAAATGAAAATCCTGGCTACGCCCTACATACGAGACAAACACGAGCTAAAGGGGGGGGGGGGGCGACTGCCCCACCGCCCCCCCCCCCCCCCCCCCCCTGTATCCGCCATTGCGCATGACTTATCTTCTTAGTTCGGACATTTCTGACATTCATCAATTCACTTATATCATTTTTCATGTTGGCACGAATGACATTGAAAGGAAATCAGTTGATTCTATTATTTCTGCTTTCAATAACTTATTCACGACAACCAAAAGCAAATATCCGAGTGGACAACTTATCATTTCCTCCATATTTCTCGTCCAAAAGATCATGATAAACTGGGAGGTAAAATTTTGGAAGTCAATTCAAAACTACAAAAATTATGCCAGGACAGAAAATTTTACCTTTGTCAAGTCTTTCAAACCTTTTGTGTCTGGGGGTCATCCAAAAAGGGAATTATATGCTGAGCAATATGCATTACATTTGAATTTAGAGGGAACTCGACGATTGAGGCATTTTTTCATACAAGTAGTAAACGGGTTATTCTAGTAGGATATGCTGCCAGAAGTGTCATTCAGATCATTGTATTTTATCTGAAGCGATGTTTCTTGAAGTTTTTGCCCGATTCTGTTGGGAATAACTAACACAATTTTCATTTATTTTCAGTGCTTCCTTTGCAGTTCGCTTCTTCAAGGGTCATTGGCTCCTTGGGTTGCAGCGTCAAGGTATGGAGGTCTGAGCTTGCACCTCATTCTTGTGCTCTGCTGAGTAGGTTTGATACATATATGTAATTGTGGAAGCGTCGGTAGATGTAAGTTTTTTCCAATTCCTTTCCTTCTCCTGTTTGGGGGGCCTTCGGCTTGGTGGCTTTTTGCATGATTATTGCCTAAAACAAGTAATTTATTTTACTCAGTTTACATTTAGTTCCTGGATTTTTGGCATGGTCCTTTTATAAAACCTGCTTCGTACCACGATTTGCAGATACGATCTTCACATGATCTTTCCAATTCATTTCTATGAGCCGTTTTCCAATACCAAATCATGTCCATGTTGCGGGTATGATTCGGTTTTGGAGAGCAGATTGTGTTTCCATGTAGTGGCATTGAGCAGGACATGATTTAGACCCGATTTCTGTAACAGCATGGTTTTGTTGCAGCTCGGAAACTAAAATCACAGGGTATAAACCGTATAAACCTTTAGCCGGAAGTGGAGATAAGCGAGGCGAGAGATTTCTATTTTTATCTCAAAGTTTCAGTCGCAGCGTATCCAAGATCACCGAAAACAAGATTTTTTAAATGAAAGGAATGACAGAAGAAAGCAAAATCAGTAAGTATGTTATATAAAACAATATTTAACAATGAAACGACACAACTTAATGGAAAAATCGACTCTTGTAGTATGAAAAAACATCTGCTGATCATCTCGGAAAATGAATTTCTCGGGCAAATTTCTCCTTCAAATATCGTTTTTCACATGTTCGCACAAATGTTACACCCCCTCCCCCAATGAGGACCCTGATTTTTGAAAGTTGAAAATTTCATGGTTCAAATTTCAAAAGTTGGAAACATTTAGTTCTAAGCAAATATAGAACTAGTGATTCTTGGTTGAAATACATTTATTCTTTTTAGTATGACCCACTAGTTCTTTTTCGCGCAGAACTAAAATGTTGATAATATTCCAAGTTTGTAACTGCGTAAGCTAGCAAGCAATACATCGAGATTGCGCTTTCGTAAATGCACACAAATAGTATCAATTTGGAACACCGGGGCCCGCCGATTTTCTCTAATTGCCTTAAGTTAAGGCAGGATTCTCTTACGTGAGAGTCCTCCACTGCTCGTCTAAATGTGACGTGCAGTGAAGAGGCCGCACGCACGAGTATCCCGCCTTCAGGAAATTACGAGAATCGGCGGGCCCCCAATAACGCCCCCCCCCCCCCCCCCCCCCCTCTCGACGGACCCGCACAATATAGCAGTATCATGTACCACAAGAAGAAGTGTTTCGTTAGGCCAATTACAAAGTCTACTCATAATTGTGGAGAAAAGGCCAAATATCAAGCGAATATGATGTAATTTGTACATAAATCTATAAAGAAAATTCCTTCTCAAAACCGATCATCAAATGTCGGAAACTTTTTTATGGTATCAATTTGAAATGAAAGTTTGGAAATTTGAGGATCTCACTGTGACACACATCGAGTCTGAACTACCCAGAAACGTCCCTGGGAGCATTTGGATCCGAGATGTGTTTTGTTCTTCAGCAGGAGTGAAATGAAAATGAGAATGTGAATAGTATTGAAGGCTATCGTCGGACAATAAATGTGATCGATTAATTTGAAAGAAATGATCGCTTTGTATTTTTGACAACTTGACCCTGCTCTGAACTGCTACTGACAACAACGTAATTTAATTTCAGCTACTGTTGACCTAACTGTGCTTATCCTACATCATGTAGAATGTTGTTTGGCATTCAAGTTTCAAAAAGAAAACTGGTAACCGAAGTCTTGTTTCGAAACTGTTTCCGTGAAGTCGTATGTAAATTGAGTGAAAATAAGATGAAAATTTATAAAATACTTATGTAAGGCGCGAATTAGTCTGTTTATTTCATCTTTTTGCCTTTGTCACACGGTAGGGTTAGCTTGGTGAGTATAAAGCTTGTTTTCGACCCTGGATCTGTTTGGTTTCAACACGACATTGGCGAGATATCGAGGGAATCCCATGTGACGTCACGCCTTATCTAAAAATACTTTAGTTTAGTTTAAACAGTATTTATTTCAGATAAAATAAGTTCTCAAAGAACAACATTGAATATTTACAAAAGTATAGGTATGGTAGGATTCCATAGTGTTTCGCTAATTTCTCTAAAAATGGAATCGTTAAAAGCCAGATACTTTTTGATGCAGTTGCTTCGAAGAGAATACTATAAAAATAGCCCATTTGATGTTTGTTTCCCCGTGGGAACCCCGGGAAGTAAGCAGCACTTGTTTACTGTGGTAAACCAGTTCCGCTTTACTAGTAAAATAGGACCCAGTCACCAATGCTTGGGGTGAAAGTCCTCTAAAATGGGCAACATGTTGATCAACGATTGACTAAACTTGACTTCATCTCCATGTTGTGTCACGATTAGCCATGGTGCATAAATATGTGACGTTAACCACCAACAAACAACAAACTTGATGTTTGTTCGACAGTTATTGGACACAAAAGACTGTTGCCAAAATGAGAGAAACTACTAGCTCAGCATGCTGTCAGGCAAACTGGTTTCAATTAACAGAGGATTGGCGTATTGTTATAACACGCCGTTATCTGAAGTGAAAACATTTTCTTCCCATTCGACTGTCGCCCCCCCCCCCCCCCCCCACAAGCACACACTTCAAGAACATAAAATAAAATAAATGGAAAAAAATAATTTAAAAAAGCCGGGCAAAACCGCAAAACATAGACACTGAATGATCGTTATGAAGTAAAAACGACCACGGTCAAAAACGGTAAACAAAAATTTTTTAAAAAGGTCATTAAAAAGAATGAAACAAACCCCAAATACCCCCAATTGGAAAAATAATTCCCCGACAAAGCTGTGTGAATGTATGTGTGATGAATAAACAGCTCAAAAATAACAATGGGATTACCTTCATAGACAAGTGATTATGGATATGTTAATTACAGGTGTGAAGGAATTAGAGCCAAGGCAAAATGAAGTGTTACAGTTGTAACTGAACTAATTTACCCTAATGCATAGGTAAATTAAAATGAAAGTGTCAATGACACTGTAGCTCAACCTGTCAAGACATGTACATGTATAGTATGTGACACAGCAATGACAAACATCTAGGTAATGACCTGATAACAAAGGTAAATATAAAGTATTGTAAGGGTCTGCACATAAATACTGACCGCAGCCTTCAACAAATGTAAAGATAAAGTATTGTAAAGGTGGGTGACAGTCAGATGCTAAACTAGAAAAGAAATCTTTGAGTCCTAGAGTGGGTCTGACTGAACCCCAAAATATTTGTTCTCATAGCACAGTGACAACAAAGGCACCCCAAAACACACACAGTCCTGTCCCAAGCTGAAAACAAAGGTACCCAAGAAGTTTTGTGAAGATCAGTTCACACAAATACGAGCTGTATAGAAGTTGTGACAAAAAACTGATTGGACCTAATTTCGGTACAAAATGGCCACTGTTGCTATCTTGAATTTTGGACCGCACTCAGAAACACCCGTTCTCGTTCCAAGGTGATAACAAAGGTACCCAAGAAGTTTGGTGAAGATCGGTTGATGAATACAGCCTCTAGCCCGAGCCGTATTGACATGTGCACTTACAATGTATAAGTAGCACTAAATAAATCAAAATTCATCTAATTTGCATTATTTTTGCACGAGAAAAAAAAACCCGTACTGTATGTGATGTATTCCATTTTACTAAACATTCATACAAAAATTTATTCAAATCAGAACTTTCATACAGAAGTTCTGTACAAAAGTCTGATTGCACTAATTTGGGTACAAAATGGCTGCTGGTGGCCATCTTGAATTTCGTACCACACCCAAAAACACTCGTTCTCATCCCACGGTGATAACAAAGGTACCCTAGAAGTTTCGTAAAGATCGGTTCATAAATACGGCCTCTAGCCTGAGCCGTATAGAAGTTGTGTACAAAAAACTGATTAGACCTAATTTCGGTACAAAATGGCCACTGTCAGCCATCTTGAATTTTGGACCGCACTCAGAAACACTCGTTCTCATCCCAAGGTGATAACAGAGGCACCCAAGAAGTTTCGTGAAGATCGGTTGATAAATACAGCCTCAAGCCCGAGCCGTATTGACATGTGTACTTACTGTGTGTAAGTAGCACTGAAAAAATCAAAGTTCATCTAAATTGCATAATTTCTGCACGAGAAAAAAACCCGTATTATATGTGATGTATCCCTTGGTACTAAACATTCACACAATTTTTTTTTCAATCAGCGCTTTCATATGGAAGTTCTGTGCAAAAATCTGATTGCACCTAATTTTGTACAAAATGGCTGCCATCGGCCATCTTGAATTTCGGACCGCACCCAAAACACTCGTTCTCGTCCCACGGTGATACCAAACGTACCCAAGAAGTTTCGAAAAGATCGGTTTATAAATACGACCTCTAGCCCGAGCCGTGTTGGCATTTGCACTTACAGTGCTGAAAGTAACACTAAATACATCAAAGTTAATCTAATTTGCATAATTTACGTACGAGAAAAAAACCCGTATTATATGTGATGTGTCCCATGGTACTAAACATTCATACAAAAAATTATTCAATTCTGCGCTTTCATATGGAAGTTCTGCGCAAAAATCTGATTTCACCTAAGTCTGTACAAAATGGCCGCCAGTGGCCAACTTGAATTTCGGATCGGACCCCAAAACACTCGTTCTCGTCCCACGGTCATAACAAAGGTATCCAAGAAGTTTCGTAAAGATCGGTTCATAAATACGGCCTCTAGCCCGAGCCGTATTGAATTGTTGACGGACAGACGGACAAACGGACGACTGGCCATGGCATAAGCTCAAATTTGGCTTCGCCAAAGTTGAGCTAAAAATGAATGCCGATTGAAAAACGTGGTCTGAAATCTTTCTGGTGGGGGGCGAAAGTTCATCGGGGGGAGGAGCGGTCCTCTCGTGTGTGACATCAACGTTGTGCATTCGAGTCTGTTCATATGGTTTGTTAACTGATTAGACCTTCGTACATGCACAGATATGGGCATTGGAACGATCATATGGGAAATCGAATAATCTCAACTGGACGTATAATTATCACCAACTCCCGATCAACGATTTTACCAACTGGGCGTATAAAAAAATCGATAAGGTGACATTATATTTTGAACAGTTTCAGTAGCACCGAACCTCCTTCGTTGTTATGGTTGATAGTTTCTGGTGTGGAATTGAACGCCGAATCTGTCGATCTATGATTTTAACATGTTACATTTGTGCGAACATGTGAAAAACGATATTTGAAGGAGAAATTTGCCCGAGAAATTCATTTTCTGAGATGATCAGCAGGTGTTTTTTCATACTACAAGAGTCGATTTTTCCATTAAGTTGTGTCGTTTCATTGTTAAATATTGTTTTATATAACATACTTACTGATTTTGCATTATTCTGTCATTCCTTTTATTAAAAAAATCTTGTTTTCGGTGATCTTTGATACGCTGCGACTGAAACTTTGAGATAAAAATAGAAATCTCTCGCCTCGCTTATCTCCACTTCCGGCTAAAGGTTTATACGGTTTATACCTTGTGAATGTATTTATTTGTGTATATTTTGTTTATGGTGTAATCTCCTTGTACTTCTGTAATTGCATGCTTGTTTCATGTTTGTGTAATTGTTTGTGTGTGTGATGCTGTGAATTGCATGATTCTATCCGTGCTGTGTATCAGAATAATATGCATTGATCACCAATATTTCAAAGAGGCAATTCAATAAATATACATTTATTAATTCTCACTTTATTTATCGTTACTTGCAATTGTGCTTATTTGATCCTCAAATGGCTTAATTGCAAGAACAGATAAGTTATGTCCCTTGATGTGCATTGAGTGAATCGCCACTGCAAATTTCAATCTTGGGTTTGATAATTCCTTTCTCTTCGTGGCGCTGTGTGTGATCACTTTCAGTTTTAAAATATTGTTGAAGAGGACTGTCAGCCATAATTTTTTCTCCCTCCCTCCCTCCCTCCTATTTCAATGATTATTGCCTAAAACAAGTAATTTATTTTTCTCAGTTCACATTTAGTTCCTGGATTTTTGGCATGGTCCTTTTATAAACTCTGCTTCGTGCCACGATTTGCAGATACGATCTTCACATGTTCTTTCCAGTTCATTTCTATAAACTGTTTTCCAATACCAAATCATGTCCATGTTGCGGGTATGATTCGGTTTTGGGGAACAGATTGTTTTTCCATGTCGTGGCATTGAGCAGGACATGATTTAGACCCGATTTCAGTAACAGCATGGTTTTGTTGCAGCTCGGAAACTAAAATGCATGTGAATGTATTTATTTGTGTATATTTTGTTTATAGTGTAATCTCCTTGTACTTCTGTGATTGCATGCTTGTTTCATGCTTGTGTAATTGTTTGCGTGTGTGATGCTGTGAATTGCTTGATTCTATTGGTGCTGTGTATCAGAATAATATGCATTGATCACCAATATTTCAATGAGGCAATTCAATAAATATACATTTATTAATTCTCACTTTATTTATCGTTACTTGCAATTTCGAAATCATAGTTTCCAAGAAATCGTTTAAAATCTACAATTCCGACCTGTGCTTCTTTGAATAATCCTTGATTCACTCTGAAGCCTCGGCGAATCAAGTCTCGCGAAAAACTTCCGACGATAAAAAATGTGAAAACAATATAAAGGACGATTTCGCTCGACGTCGGCTATCGACGCCGTCTCGCTCGAGAGCCCTCGGCTCCATCGTCCTTTAAAAAAACAAAACAACCTTTTCGGAAGCAGTGCATCTTCAATCGCCTTCCTCATTCACACTTCTGAATTCAGAGCGTGAGCACCTGATCGACATCATGGAAAAGCTGGAATTACCAGAGCGACTAATCAAAACCATTTCAGCTCTGGGCACCTCCTACCCTGTCACCTGGACTGTCCAGGAGACAGGCAGGAGAGTCCACCTGAACCTGGAGTTTGAGATAGAGACACCATCCTCTTCGGGGAGAGATAGCACCTTTGGAGAGAGGATCCCCACTCCGACTGGTCCTCACCCGAAGAGGCACGGAGGCCCAGAAAAGAGAAGAAAGAAGAAGAGTCCATCAACCAAGCGCAGGTACGCCCGGCCCTTGGAGGCATTCCGGAATAGGAAGAAAGAGTTGAGTGAGGGGGTGGAGGTTCTGGAGGCAGCCGCCAGTTCCCCTCCTAGTCCCACTGGTACACCCAATCAACTGCCGGCTCCTGAGCCGGTACAGTTGGATGAGGAACGTCCAGTGGAGACTGAGGAGGAACTGGAAGCTGCTTTTTCACCGCCTCCCACCCCTCACTCCCCTCTTCCTTCACTACCGGAAAGCCCGGGAAGTAGCAGAAGAACAGCCTCCACATCCTATAGACGTCATCATTCAAAAGGCACTCAGAGTAATGGAAATGGCAAAAGTACAATCCGCCAAAACTGAAGAAATTTTAAAAGAATCAAGGGAATTATCAGGACATCACGCGCATATATCAATACCACCACCAGCCTCATCACCATCACCATGCCAACCTCCACCAAAGAAAAAGAGCCGGAAAAAGCCCAGAAGGTGATAAACCTTCTCCCTCCTTTCTTTTCCTCCTCTACCACGTCTCGACATCATCCAAAATCAAACAGCCAACGAGGGTCGAAAGGGGCTTGTTCCCCATACCGTCCCTGCGCGCCTTCGGCTCGCGAAACCGCTTCGTTCGATTATCATCCCATTCGGAACCAGTGTTTGTTGAAATTCGTATCGCTGTTTCTCTTTGGCTGGTGCCCGTTCACGCCTAACCATTTGGTGGCTATTACTGTTAGTAAAAATATAAGTACAAATTTGTGCAGATTTGAAAAACAGCTGGGAGAAACATTTTTAAAAGAAGTTCGAAGCATGTTAAGATGTACGAAGATTTACCGAAATAAAGTTGACCAATTTAGATATATCGAATCCACAAAACGAGACAGCCACGGGACTTGGTTAATGTTCTGTTGGAAATGATTGGAGTTTTTTTTTAAATATTTTCTCATTTTTGGTTAACTAATTTTCATTGAACCGACTTTATTTTGCTTTGGACGTTTTCATTTTCACACTGTGCGACAGACTGTCGATAATTGTATAACGAAATTTGGAAACTTTTCGAAGCGTAACAAATGACTCGATGGGAAAGGAACTAGTATGAACGGCGCTGGGGAAAAAGTTCCGGCTTGTACATCACCCATTGAATACAGAATCATTTATCACGCTGGTCATCCGATTACCACCTTTGCGGTGCAGAACCTCGTTTGCGGTGTAAAAAAGACGGAGATTGTTGCTGATACAAGTTGGAAAATTGGTGAGTACACGTATTTCAACAAGCCTGCTTGTGTTACAAACTCTTTCAGGGTAGGTATTAATCACCAATACTTTCATCCAAGAAATGTTTTCATGAGAGAAATAAAAAACAAATTTTTTAAAGTATTTTAAAGTGGAAATATGGAGATAAAAATTCCAGTTGTTGGGTTTGAACTGCGAATTATATTTAAAATATGCTATTATGAGTCCTTGGAGCAGCATCCGTATAGAGGATTGTCTTATTTTAGCCAAATGTGTAAGTTACGTTTGTGAGCCTTTTGTGAAAACATGTTTAAACTGAATTTATCGAAACGGGTAATTGATTTTTATGAATACCTTATTTGCGGTGTAAAGTACCACCTTTTGCGGTTTCGGTGTCTGCTGGGTGTACCACAATTGCGGTGCGAAACATTTAATGGGGTCACTCTTACTAAAATGTTACCTTATCTGGACACCTTTATTCTCTCTTATCTGTATACAATTAATTCTAAAGCATTTGTTTGATATAAGTCCAAGCATTTATGATATGTTTAGCCCAATAGTTGGACATTGACTAACTTGAATTGTCTTTGAAGCTCCGAAAACAAATATCATGTATTGGGCCAATTCAGATTTGTTGATTATCCAGACCGCAAGTTGTTGTTTTTCGCGTGCATCTCCAGTGGCAAGCAGGTCTAGTAAGCGCTCAAATCTGTCTGTCCGTCCGTCCGTCCGTCCGTCCGTCAGTCAGTCCGTCAGTCAATCCGAAATACTTTGGGTTGAAATTTCTAGTCAAAATTTTCTTGGCTGGTAACAAGGGAATGATTTTATATTTGGCCTGGGGCTTGATAATGTTTCAATGTACCGTGTAAGCAGTGTTCAGATCTTCCGTGTGGCCACTTCCTGCTTGCCAATTGTTTGAAATTGTACTGTACCCACTGAATATAAAAATTCCAGTTGAAGTTTCCTTGGCTTTCTTGATGAAAGGGATTGATTTTATATTTGGTTTGGAGCTTGATATTTTGAGTTGTACCGTGGAAGCAATTTCCAGATCTGCCGCACAGGCGGTTCCTGTTTGCCGAAAATTTGAAAATGTACTATGCCCACTGAAAAGTTTCAGACTGGTACTAGTCTTGTTTTTTTGGAAAAAGCCCTTTGATAATTGATCACTTACAAAACAGAGACATTTTTCAAATTCTGGTACGTTTTATCACATAATCATCGTAACTTACAAATCACCGAGAAACTCTATCAGAGAACTTTTCTATGAATTGTAAATAGCAACGATTAAGAAAGAAAAATGTCATTTGCAACACAGATATTTACAGGATGCCATCTCAAAATTGTGAATTCTGGATGGTTAAAGTTTTAATTGAACATACATATTCAAAGTAAATTTTAGAGAAAATGTTTTGGAATAAAGGGCAATGGGAATTTATTTATTTTTTCAATCAATCAGCCCTATAAATCACAAATAATGCGATATAGGGTCACCTGTAATAAAACACTATTGTCGGGTGGAAAATCCACCTTCCCACGATTTGGTAGTAATTCAACCTACATACACAGAATGGCCGCTGGCGATTATCATCAATAATTCGACTTGATGTCTTAAAGAAAATTTTCAGGAGCAATTACTATAATTAATTCAATGTGTACCCAAATATTTACTCACTACTTTCGTTCAAAAAAGCCAATTTTCCTAAACAAACAAGTGAAAACATATTAACATTTTCATCCTTAACAATTAAGAAAAATATCACTTTGCATCAAAAACAGCATTTTGACCCTTGGTATTCCAAAATCGGCAATGCTGTTGTAATGAGGGAACAGAGAGAATAACCTGGGGTACCGGTTACTGTCGAAGCCTTTCCTAGAATCTTAGTCGAAGTTCGACTAAAATTCTAGGAAAGGCTTCTGACAGTGAAAGTTTGTAACTTAGTGCGGTTTTGTGAACGCACATAGATAGTGTTAGTTTTGGAAACCTTGCCCGGCGTTATAGGAGCCTCACCAATTTTTTCTCATTTCGGCTAATTACCTAAAACCAGGATTCTCTTAGGCAGGATTCGACTTGCAGTGAAGGCCTCGCTGTCCTCGCAAGTAAGTGTAGAAAAGATATATGTTTATATAATACCGCCGATTGTTATTCTGAACTCTTGCGACGATAAATTAATTGACAGTCGCCTTAAGAGTTTGCTTAAGAAAGTGGGTCGATTTACTGGTCGACTGATGAATCGTTTCAGATTGAGTGGTCCGTGCTGATTTGTGTGAGTTAGCACGGACTAATAATGCACGGTGGTTATTTTATGTGGTTTCGGACTCTCGAAGTGGGCAGAATTATTTTGAATTTCGTCGGGTACGTACCATAGTTTTATTCCTCCGTATTGCACCCTACCACGGGCCGGTCGTTATTTATTTTTTTTTACATTTGTTTCTGACCTTCGTCTTGCGTTGTGCTTAGTCGATTGACGAGGTACAACGCATGACGCGGGTCGGTCGCCATTAAATTTTGGCCCATACATTTTCGGGGCGAGTTCGGATGGACAGTTGAAAGGCCCCCCCCCCCCCCCCCCCCCCTCATTTTTCTTCGGCAGTGTTCAAACATTTGGTCATTTGGTTAGATGTTTGACTTAGTTCTCCCCTCAGTGGATATTACAAATATTTAGGAGGGCAGAAGACGTAATTAAAGCATGAATTTCTCCCATTCATGGGGTGTGAGAGTAGGATGTTTATCGTTTTGATGTGCTCTCCCTTTTCTTGTTTAAGGGTGGTCGCGGTAGAATTTTCCTTTTGTTTATGACTGGTAAATAGTATTGTCAAAATTTTATGGTGGAAGTCGTAAATTTTATAAATTATTTACTTCAAATAATTGTAAGAAAGCTTCCCGAATGTATGTAAGGCGCGATTTGTTTAAGAGGCTTCCAGCTCACTTTAGTCTGTCTGGATATTTAATCGCTGCGTGTGTAAAGGGTTGGCGTAGATATTTTTGTGCGCCGGATCTTTAGAAATTCGGCTGCCTTTTGTCGCTCGCTCCTCTTTGGTCGGGGTGTTTGTGGCGTTTGTTTTTGGTAAGTGAAGCAGTGCTTGTTATTATTAACTACTTTGTTTGGTATACGACTCCCTTGGTAGATATTTTTGTGATATGCTATGATGCTAGTCATAAATAGATTAAGTCTTTTCACAGGAAAGGGTATATATGACACTTTGGTAGCAGGGGAATTTTGCTTTTAGTGACTTGGGGCTTAATTTTTGTGGTGTCCTCCCTTATCTTAGAAAGGGCGGTAGCCGAGTGTTTTTCATTTTTTTTCTTGGATATGCCCTAAGGGTGAGAAAGCGATAAATTAAGGAGTGATATGTATAGAATTAATGAATATGATACTCCTCTTAGATAGGAGAGTATACAATCTGTTTGTCATAATACTTGAATAATTGAAAGAAAAAAAAAATAAGGGAAATAAAAAGAATGAAATTAACTTAATGTTTTTTTGCCATTTACCCGTCATGTGACCTTTTATCACTGAATTTCTCGCGAGTTTTTTCTTCTTCTTTTCTTCTTCTTTTCTTCTTCTTTTCTTTTTTTTTTTTTTTTTTTTTGTTCTTTTCCATGCCCTTATGAAAATATTTTAGAAATTCTTAGCGAACCTGAAGACACCCCAACGACAACAAACTTGTACGACTGGGCTTGATTGGCTTAATGGGACACTGTTTGGTGGAAGCTCATTTTTGGTAAGTTTACATCAGAAAGTGTCCGCCTATCAAGTTCTAGGCGGGGTGTCGTTACATAAGACCGTAAGGGAATCCTGCTCTAAAGCAGTTATGGAAAATCGGCGGGCCCCCATAACGCCAGACTCCAGTGTTACAACACCGCCCCCATCTCGACGGTTTTGCGCGGATTTATTTTAGGTGCGATATCATTTATGGAAATCAGGTTACTCCGAATTTGCGAGGTCTGATATTCCATATATAAATTACAAAATATAAATTTGTATTAAAAATATACATCAAAATGGAGGTTATGGTGGATAGAACACGCGTTTATCCCACAAGTGCTGATTGTGGGCACCTGTGGTTTATGGAAGTCTGCGATCGTATTCGTATGAAAAACGACAACCAAACAATATTTCACGAGAACATCTCGGGGCTACATATGCTTCATACATCCATGAACAATGCTAGGCAATCAGACCACCTCACAACGCAGCGACAGAACTAAGTCCGCAAAAATGCCCAACACTGCCTGCATTTTTTGAAGACCTTGTCCATGGGTAACGGAAGTATTTTATATGTGGTAACTGTGCAATCTCCACATCATGACAGTAGGTAGGGCGAGGATGATCAGTCCCATTATTTCATTTTGAACGATATTGTTTATCGGTGTATTTTGGTCCCGTTGACCTGAATCTCCACATTGTGATGAATGTAAACAAACGAAATGGTTTGACATTCATCTTAAAGCAGCTCTGTCGCTGCGTTTTGAAGTATTTCGATTTCCCAGATTCGTTCTTGAATATTTGGCCACGAGTTCTCACGAGTTGTTCTCACGAAATTTTATTTGATAGTCAGTTCTCGTACGAATAGGATCGCAGACTTCCAGAAATCACCGATGCCTGCTATCATTGTTGTGTGTTGGACGAATATATTTTTCGTGTTCTATGCATCATAACCTTTATTTTCGTTTGTTATTTGTGTATATGTCATCCATATATTAACGGAATATCAGACTCAGAGTAAACCGATTTCCACTGCTTCCATTACTTATCAGGGCTCAAAATAACTGGATTAGCATAGCATTTCGCTATGCAATTCCTGAATTTTGCTTTTCCATAATTATCAGCCTGCAATGCATTTGAATCAACTGCTAATCAATTTTCTCGGTGAATAGTAAATTGCTATTCAAAATTTTCATGTTAATTTGAGCCCTGTTACTTATATATAGCACCTTATATAAAATGTGTAAAATACATCCTGCGCGTAAACCACTCTTATCAACTCAATACGTCACAACGGTTTCAAATTCCTCGGACCTTTCATTAATTTGGTTGCATAAACTAAAATTATTTCGCAGCACACAATGTTGTCTGCATCTATATACTATTATAAAAAAGAGTAGCCTACTAAACTTGGTCCAAACAACGGTCCATCCAGCTCCCAAAGGTAATACTGTTTTCAATCAACACATGGCAAGTCAATAAATGAAACACGGGTTATTCTCCCTAGCTCTCACCAGGCACGGTTGACAAACCCTTTCGACTTGACAGAATGCTCATTAGATCACTGGTTTTGATTGATTAGTGTGGGTTTATACTACGCACGTCGAAATAATTCAAGACGTCTGTACATATAAACTGAAGGGCCAAGGTCATGTTTCGTTAGTAATCTTGAAAGATTGACACCGCAAAATGAGGTACTGTGAACCGCAAATGAAGGTACTCATTAAAAGGACAACACCGGAAATCAGGTATTCTAAAAGTTCAACACCCCTCGTCGAAGCTGCCAAATAAGGCGAATGCAGGACTTTTTATGAAAGCTGAAGCTGACCTAAACTCAAAGACAAAATTCTGAAGCAACAATGGAGCGAAGGTTTGACCTTCTGTGTCCTTGATATAACCGGAGAGAAGAAATTTTGTCGAAAATTTCCGAAAGAATGAGGATGAACTCTAATGTATTTTCAATAACACAGCTCACTTACTTCATAAAACACACCGGTGCTCTGTACACGAATGCAATAATATTCCATAGATCGCCAGATTACATTTTTTCAGTGATATACGCAAGTTAATAGCAGTTATACCACATTTTATGCCACCAACCTTCAACCGTTTCCGTCTTTTTTAAACCGCAAACGAGGTACTGCACCGCAAAGGTGGTAATCTGATGACCAGCGTGTTTGTCATAGTGGCTATTCCGTTAAATACAAGGGTTTAAAGTTGAATGGATTTGTAATAAAAATACATTCGTTCTATATATAAGACAATTCGCAGAAACTTTTAGTCTCTGAAGTTCAGAGAGCGGTCTGTTAATTTTCAGCTCAGTGTCCAAAGTTCCGGCGGAACGTCCATAAATCCGGCGAGTAGTCCCACTTTTTTCGACGAGATGTCCAAACGATCATGAGCTGTCCGAATTTTTCTTTCGGCGAAATGCCCGACCCCCTGTCGGTCTACACCTCTTAGTGATAGCCTATTTTCGTTTCGTCAGCCACGGTCATCATGAAGGGGTCATAATTCTGGTGTCTACGGGGACCGACGTAAGGCAGTGTTTATCACACGTAGCTGAATCTGGTGAAGCATTTAAAAAATATGAATGTTTTATTGAAGCAGGGTCTATGTGTAGGTTCGGAATAAACCACAGTACGAAACTACGGTTCAGAGGCCGTCCAACAAAACTGACCAGGGTATAAGAAAATGGAATTTATCATATGACTCGTCCGTTTTATTCACTTTAAAACATTTGATATTTTGTTTTCATATTAATCAGTGATAAATAAAGCCTTCCGTCAATTTCATTGGTCAATTTCAAAACTAGACAATTTGATTGGCTGAACAAAATACAACTGGGCCACATTTTCATAATTTGCATAATTAGAGTTGGGAGCTTTCATTGAACAATTTCAAAACTGGACAATTTGATTGGCTAAACAAAATACAACTGGGTCACATTTGCATAATTTCAGTAGGGAGAATTTACGTTATCTGTCCTATTTAGGGTGGGTTTTATTGTATTAATATTTTACCTAACGTAACGGCAAAAACCGTCTCGCGCAATACAAGAAAAACGCCAATCATTTTTTTTTATATTTTCACTTTTTGCTTCCAAAACATAGATTATGACCCCTCGGGTCATAACCTATGTTTTGGAAGCAAAAAATGAAAAATTTTAGTTATAGGAGGATGTTTTTTTCCAAGTGCCGTCTGCAACTCAAGTTAGGTGTTAGGTTAAAAAGTCATACTAAGTGGCTAATTTCTGCGTGTGTGTGTCATATGCTAAATAGAATATGAAATCAGTGTTTTTCTCATATAATATTTTTGAAACTCATCCGAATTTTCCGTTTGGGCTCGCCAGAGGCTCACCCAAACGGAAAATTCTTAGACTCGTTTCTTAAATATTATATGAGAAAATCACTCATTCCATATCCACTATATATTAACTTTTTCACGAAAAAGAAGTTATGAGTTTGATGACTGATTACAAACAAGCTTATGATAGCATAAGTTACCATCACAAAAATCACGAATAGATCGGTATTTCTAACCACTGGGTTTCAAATAAGAGACTAAGAACCCCAGACTCTGAGAAAGTATATTTTATCATTTCGTCTCTGATGAGTTACAAACGTGCCAAAAAAAAAATGCACGAAAAAGAAATCAGCTGTGATTTGGAAACCCTAAGCTGGAAATTGATCACATGACTGTTTCTTACCAGATAAGGCAAATAAAAGGTAAATAAATAAATATTGTATGAAGTTGATCTTTTCCCCACGGGAACCCTCGAGAATTGACGCAATACTTGTTTACTGTGGTACAAAAGCTCTTGTTTTACTCGTAAAATAGGATTCGATCACCAAAGCTAAGAGTGGAATTCCTTTAAAATGGGCAACTTGGGTAGGAGCGATTGACTGGACTTGACTTTTCTTGCGATCACGATTAAGAAGGGGGTCGTCCAAGTTAACTTTGGACAAATTTCCGGAAAGTCCTAAAATGGCTAGAAGAAATAACCCTAATAAATTATATACCAAAATGTTTGGAATGCAACATTGAACATACGGAAACTGAAATTTTCCATGGAACAGTTGTCATGTGGTTGGGAGCACTGCCTTAAAGTCTGCCATGTCATAAGTAAGAGACCAACATATTGGCAATAAAATACATTAAAAATGACTGAATAGTTGTATTTTGCCACCCTTCTAGACCATAGTTTGAGAAATCTTTTTGCCATTCACGAGAAGAATGAGCAGTAAGACCAATTGCAACCCATAGTATAATATAAATCCCAAACGATCGCATTTAATCATGTTGTTTTTCTGAAGAACGTTCATCAGATCTCAACTCCAAACTGTTCAGAGAATAGGCATGTAGGTACAAGAGACCTTATCAATGAAGAATGTGCAATGTGAACATTTTGCACTGATTATACCACACAATTCTGTTGAAGATGGTTTAACCCTTTACCCTATTGCAGACGATATCAAAATTTATTATTTTAAATACCATTTTTTTTAATTTTTCAAAACAATTCAACAAAACCATATCATGTGACCCCTCGTTGGAACGAGCTCGTTCCAACGAGGGGTCACATGATATGGTTTTGTTGAAATGTGTTGAAAAATAATATTTTTTCAACTGCTGAATTTGCATATTACGCGGGCGGATGCGGCCGATTGGTTGGGTAAAGGGTTAATATTCTTGTCAAATCCACAAAATTGATTTCATTCATAAACTTAAGAAAAAGAAATCTACCCAAATTTATTTATCTAGTGTCGTGCGTGTCATTCTTAGTGTTTGATAATGACAACTGCCATCTGAATGTTCAACTAAAGTGAACTATGTCAACAAAGGTAGGAAAAACAAACAAAACTAACATCAATCAATTGATTTGGTTTGGAGCGTGTGAATGCTCATAGCTATGATTTACTTTGCATAATTACCCCCCGCCAAACGAAGTTTGCGGGGGATATAGAAATAGGTTCCGTCTGTCCGTACGTCCGTCCGTCCATCCGTAACAACTTTGGACCTCCATATACTGACGGAAAAAAGAAACCAAAGTTCAGTTTTGGTAATGTCATTTTTATCCTAAACGAAATGTAGTAAAAATTGACACATAGCTACCCCAGTGTACTGTCTAAAGTGTCAGTGGATAAAGGTCAGTCAACCATGAACACGAGCGAAGGTGCATGCTTTTGACAGATTTTTTGACAAAGCGTGCACTCGATACACTCCCAAGTGCTATGGGCTTGAAAACCACACCGAATCGAAGTTTTGAACAGTACACATCGATTGCACAACATTTCATTTCCACTTGATTGAAAAGCAGAATGCCACAAGTTGATAGAGGGAGAGCTATTGCTCCCTTAGCCCAGCAATTTGGGGTCCACGAGTCAACGATAGCTCGTTTAGTTGGGCGTCTCAGAACCACAGGAACGTCCCAGGAGCGAACGTCCGCGCATTACGTCGCCACGTCAAGATAGAGGCATACGTATCTCTCACCCCCGTAACCGATTTCATAGGGCGACGGAGACTGCGAGTCAGGTTGTAGGCATTCATGGTCACCGTGTGTGCCCAAGAGCAGTTAGGAATCGGTTGCGGGAGTGCAATTTAAGGCCACGACGTCCCTACGTTGGTCCGCAACTTACACCCAGGCGACGTCAACGTCGATTGCAATGGCTGCGGGCACATGCAACAAATCGGTTTCACTTGGCCCGCTGGAGACGTGTACTAATGACGTGTATTATTCACTGACGAGCCACCGTCCACGCTTTATAGGTTAGATGGACGACAACGTTGCTATCGATGTTGAGGTGAGCGAAATTCTGTTAAACGACAGATTCGGGGGAGGATCTGTTATGGCTGGGGGTTCTCATGGCGCGAAAACACCTCTCGTGGTCATCCAAGGCAATACTGTTATAGGCTGGCTTATGCAGTAATTACATTGTTGCATAAGCTGATAATCACTGATTAGTCCTTCAGGTAACTGCTACACGCTGCTTGGCAAATCTTTTATTTATAAAAGGTTTAATTTCTGTTTGGGAGTTATATTCATCCTTCGTTGTTATGAGTAATTGTTTTGTATATAATGTTGCTAATTTCTTGTTAGCAGAAGTCTGGCTATACCGGCTGATAAAGAAGTACGGTTGGTTATTCCGCCGCTAAATGTGAATAAATGTATAAAGTTAACAAGCGCTTTGAGCGAGCTAATTTCCCCCACAGTCTACACTTTACGACATTTGGTGGAGAGATCCTGGCAGACTAACTTTTTAGCGTAGTCACGATCCTAAAAATGGACAAGATTCCGGAAATGTTTTACAGCTCATCGGAAGTCTAAACGTAGAAAACTTGTCACTGTCTTGGCTTATCCAAGAAGACGAAACTTCCGTGAATGTATCGTTCAGATGGAATAAATTGTCAGAGGAGCGAATAGACAAATGTAGGTCAAGAGCTAAGATGGAACGAGACAACAGACGTAAAGCGATATACTTGGAACGAAAAGACAAACAATCAGCCACATGCGACGGCACAAGGAATCGAGAAAGTGAACGCACTGTGGAAATTAACGTCGCTGAGGAAAAGAAGCATATTGATGTGAGTACCACCACACAAACTAACTTTCTGTCATTGAATGATGTCTGTGTAAACGCCGTTGTAAAACAGCAGACAGGCAAACCCAGTGTCAAAAGTATCTTACCGAAACATCTACTCAGACTATGCCTTCATTAAATTGTGCAGAAATCAACGTACTTGAAAATTTAGACAATGTTTCGAAACGTTTTCAAAATGCCCAAGACAGTTTCGAAAAACGCAGTTCACAGGATTCTTTTAAGGGAGAAAAACCAATCGAGAGCAGTGACAAAACAAACAGTTCAATCAAAAATACAGGAAAAACGATTCCTCACAAGGTCCTCAAAACCAAGTGTATAAATGGGATCAGACACTATCTCGTTAAATGGTTGGATTACCATCAAAACACATGGAAACTACAAGAAAACATTGGTCCGTTTTTCATATGGGAGTTTTTTCCAGGAGAAAGGCCGCTATTGAACAATTTCAAAGAGTACGAGTGAGCCGTGGCGGAATGATCCATATTACTAACTACCGGTGCAGCTTGAAAACTTAGCTAGAATTATTTATTTATTTATTTATTTATTGGTGTGCCCCATACTTCTACACAGCGGTTAAGGGGTCGTATAGTATAGAGTACAAGGAATGGAATATATTCACCTTTTCACGAAAAAGAATTATTATGAGTTTGATGACAGAAAGCTTCCAGTGGTATAAGTAACCAATTGCAGAAATCACAAATAGATCGGTAATTCCAACCACTGCGTTTCAAATAAAAGACTTCGAAACTCAGAATCGGAGAAAGCATATTTTACCATTTCGTCGCCGATGTATTAAATCGCCCCGAAGAAAAAGCACGAAATTGAAATAAGCTTCGATTTAAAAATCCGTGCTTGAAATCGGCCACATGACAGTTTGTAGCCATATACGGGCAATGTAAATCGCAAACTTGGGTATATAGAGTTTTCAAAGACCTAAGAACTGCACCAATGATCGCAATCTTCTCAAATCTGCAATAACTTTATGTGGTTATACTCCACAATGAGCTGATATGTCCCCACCAATACCATTCCACTATGTTCAATGTCATGGTTGTTGTTGTTACTAAAATTGCATATCACTTCAAGGTTAAGTTTTCTGGTCAAGTTTTTCAATCGGCTATAACTTTTTAACAATTGACGATAATTACAAGAAACTTTATGGGCTATGCCTGTTTGTCATTCCGCATATACGACATTTCCCTCCATGTGTCTCGATTATGTGACTTTCCTCCATATGTCTCGATTATCTGACTTCCCATCCATCCATCTGTCTGTTACACATCTTATCAGACATTAACTTTGTGTCCCGTGGTTGCGCAATGCTCATTCTTCATAAGTCGGTTGCCCACAATGTAGTGTGATTGTGATTGCTTTTCATTGGGACTTATGGATCGAAGGTCAAGGTCCCTGTTACTATACGTAGATTTTTGTTTTCCATACCGAACCATACCTTCAAACACTGATAAAACACTGAGAGGTGTCGGTGATTGCATTTGGGGTTAATAGGCCAAAGTCGAATTGCGATAAATAGATTTTTTACTTATGGGATTTTGTGTTAAAACTGAACTATACAGACCGATATAGTTACATCGGGGACGCGGAACCGGTGGGGGGTGTGTGTGTGTGGGGGGGGGGGGGGGAGCTTCAGCCCCACCACTTTTTTGCCGGGCCATGTTCTTTTGTACGCATATATTTTAACACAACTAATGACTGGTGAAACAAGGGGCGGATCCAGAGCCTCCCCCATATTTTCGCCAGCTATGTTTCTCTCGTACTGGTTCAGTTTCGATGGATTTCGGATCATTTGTATACAGTCTGTTAAAAAATCGGTTAACTTTAATAGATCGTAATCTTACAGACATACAAGTACCAAATCCACCCCCAGACAAGATAATCCACAGACAGTATAATTTCTGATAACGTCTGGTAAAGGATACAGGTGAGGTCTATTTATCAGCTTTGGTCGTAAACGTTTTTAACGGCTCTCAAAGTGTGAAATCTTTCAAATACATCTCCTGAAAAAACTCAAATTATCCGCTCCGATGCATGGAAATGGGGGTTTTGGGACCTGGAATTAAAAATTTCATGACACGGACCGAACCATGGTCGGCCCGTCATACCGACGACCATCCATCGCCCGATCCAGCCCCCTCACTTTGAAAATCATTTCGCCGCCCCTGTTGCATTAATCTGTCCCAACAACACTGAATTTAACTGCGAACGTTCCAGATTCGATTAATTCGGTTTAGAATCTTCACTGATTGGATTCGAAGCTATCAAACCATCTCAGTCAAATCGAACCACGACAAGTTTTGAAACACCAGGTACGACCAACAGTGCTTGCGAGACATTCCGTTGCGCCCCCCACCCCCCACCCCCCCACCCCCCCACCCCACAACACTAATATTGACACCTCGTGATGTAACCTAAGCAGCTGGAGTGATGTAAAACCTAACCAACAGACCTTATACGTGGGAACCCGGGAGGTGAAACAGTGCTTTTTTTCTGTGGTAAACTGGCTCTGTTTTACTGGTGAAATAGGACCCACTCCCAAATGTTTGAGGTGGAAGTCCTCTAAAATGGGCAACATGGGTATAACCAATTGAGTGGACTTGATTTTATCTCAATGTTTCGGAGGCGCGGTGGCTCAGTTGGTAGAGGTGCAGTCTGCAAGCCGAGAGGTCCTCGGTTCGAATCCCACGGCAACCGCGTTGTGTCCTTGGGCAAGACACTTCACCCCCACTGCCCACTTGGGGGCACGGTGACGTTGTGTACTAAGACGTACTGCACGTCGATGGTGCACCTGTCTTCAACCAATGCTAACCCTGCGTGTGTGGGGTTGGTATGTTGGGGAGCTGACAGTTGCTCGCCGTTGCTCGGTGGTTCTCTCCGGCTTCCTCCACCCGTAAAACTGTCACGGTCATGGTTAGCCATTGTGCAGAAATATGTGACCTTAAACACCCATAAATAAATAAATAATAAATATCTCCATGTTGCGCTCACGGTTAGCCATTGTGCAGAAGTATGTGACCTTAAAAACCACTAAATAAATAAATAACCAGCAGACCAATGGGGCAGAGAATACCACTATTCAATCTCAAAACCTAAGGACCTTGAATGATTGAACGTAGAAAGTCCCAACCCAAAGCCACCCAATTGACCGATGTTTGTCAAGCTTCGTGTACGTTCAAACCATTTCGTTAACATTTCCAAATAACTTTTCGAAAGTAGTCACCACTTAGTTGGCTGCTTCAGGCAGGCGAGATCCAGGTAACGCGGTCGCATTATTATGCTAGGTTTTCATTTTATGTTCTGATGACGTGAAAGTTTTTGCTCTGAATTTTTTTTGCTTTGAATGTAGTCATATCATAAGACGGGATGAATTGCCGCATTGATTGGCTTGACGGCACCAAGGTGAGAGGGGAAGAATGAGTTGCCCCGGCTAGCGACCATTGGGGACGTGACAACCGTTACTTACTCCAGGTTCCTTTCTCGATTTTCATTATCAACCGAAAATCGGTGGATAACGAATGTCGAATAAGGAACCAGAAATAAGTAACGGTTGTTACGTCCCCAATATCATTGTTGTTGGTAGATTTGCGCGAGAAACTTCAGAAAGTGGTAGAGGGAGTTTTTTTTAGCTCTACGTACGTTTCTGGAAGAAAAGCTGTTCTTTAAAAGCTCAAGAAAACGTTTGTTAATGGTCGATTGCTTTGGTGTTTTTGCTGGAGTAAAAGAAATAACTCAACACCTAGAAATGATAAATCAGGGGCGTAGCCAGGCCAAAGAAAGTGGCCAATAAGAGCAGAGAAATATGTTATCCACTCCACTTCATTTCACCCCGCGCTTGGTTAAGATTGTATACACCGGGAAAAGGCCTGGGTCTTTACCGGAGAAAAGTAACTTTTTTGTGGCAATTATAGCACCCTGGGTGTATTTTCAACGCTTAAATACCTTGGAAGTGGAAGAATAGACATAGCAAAATGACCAGAGGAGTATCCGAGTGAACGAACATGGACCACTCTTAAGATTCCAAGCATGAATGTATATTTGGTTGCCATTTTGAATGATAAAGAACCATCAATCCCCTCCCTGACTACAGTACAGACACCGTGGAATTGTCGTAATCCACGCGTGGGCAGTGATATCCAGACATGCGTTTACCAGGTCATAAAAATCATCAGCAAAATTTTAAATAATGAAGCACCGGCATTTGTCATTCCATTCGCGTCTCTGACATTAAGTTTTGGAAAAACGATTTTGATCCGACAATCTGCCGTCTCCAGATTGGCGATGGAACACTCCACGAGAATCCCGGGAAGTGTAGACCTGCTGTTAACCATGCTGGTAAAGAAGTTATGTTTTGCAAGTGAAATCAACGCCCGGAGTGAAAGTCCGTTAAAGTGGGCAGCATGGGTACCGTACGCACAAGGTGATTGGTACACTTTCGTCAAATTAAATCAAATCAAATCAAACTTTATTCAACAATGTACCTAGGTTTAAACAATATTATACACAAAGCACAATTTTAACATGTGGTACATAGCTGGGAGACAACATGGCCAGTTATACCATCTTCCTGCTGCCCCCCTTGCATAAATTGTTATTATAGGAACATAACAGTGCAGGTGCTTTATAATTTCTTAGCTAATTCGTTTGCAGGTCACAAAATAGTTAGAGGTAAACAATAACTTGGATTCAAACAACGAACATACTGAAAGGGGTATTTGGGCAGGTGGGGTATTTGTTTTAGACTGGGGATTGCACAGTATTATACCCATTCGTAAATATAATATATCACATGAAACGTTGTTAATTTCGACGTAACAACCCATGTCTTATTTCCTGATTATCAACTAGTGTCTAATCGGCGCGTGGTCCCATAGCAGCAGCAGCATTGTATTCTTGTGCGTAGTTCACATGACGTCAATTACGACAACAGGTGCAAGTAAAGCGTATTCATGACATCATGGTGTGAAGCGTTTGAGCCAACGAACTGATTGTTGGTTGTTTTGGGAGAATTTAGCGACAATGAATTAAATAAAAAGTGTAAAAAACATTCGAAAATTCATGTGATATGCAGAATCTTTAACTCGTGATGTTTGGATATAAGATTTTTTGAAACTCGTTTGATGAATTCGATTCACAACGAGCCTGAAGGCTCGTTGTGAATCAAATTCATCAAACTCGTTTCAAAAAATCTTATATCCAAACATCACTCGTTTGAGATCTTCTATATAACAATCTCTTGTTTGACTTTTTCGCATTCCCCTTTGTACTTAAATGCTTTGAAAGGGGAATTAGATATGAATGGAAATATTTCTCTTCTTTTCTTTTTTCTTTTTTAGTTTAGGTGAATGGGTCTTGTGAGCTCTAGATTTGTGCCATTCAGATATTCATATCCAGTAAAAGGTGAGCATCAGTAAACTGATGGTTGTCCTCGGCTCTCCTGATTGTGTATTTAATTATTCCCGCAATCAGGGCAGGTTGAATTGTTGCAATTAACAAGAGTCGAATATGAGTTGATTAAAGTTCTGAAGAGCGTTTTTTTTTTCAAATTTAGATCTTGGAAGAATGCATTGAAAGTTATTGTCAAGTTCGTTCCAGATAGTAGGGAATATGTGCTTAGGAAGCTGACCTGCGAAGTGAGTGCGTGTCTGGTCCTCATGCCAGATGGATTGTTGATGACTTCATAGGAATTTTTAAATGAATTTGGAAGGTTGTTATTTTTCCAGTCAAACATATACTTAAATACACGCAGTTTATAAATATCTTAAAGCTTGAGTATATTGTTACTTTAAAATAAGGGATCTCTATGCGAGTTATACTTTTTATTATTAATTATTCGCATCGCTGTTTTGTTGGAGAAATAACCTATTTGCTGCCTTAGCGTTACCCCAAATCTCAATTCCATAAACTAAATGACCATGTATAAGCAAGAAGTATAGAGTTCTTAATGCGGATTTGGGAAGTACGTTTTTTGCCTTGTTCATTGCATAAATGGCTTTGGTATTTTTTTACTAACCATCTCGATATGTTACTTGAAGTTTAGGTTTTCCTCTATTTGTATTCCAAGAAATTTGGCAGTAAGCTCAGTATGGTTGTTGTCAACCTGTTTTAATTCATTGTCGTTGATTGAGATTGTTCTACCATTAGAGTTGTATCTGCTATTTGTTGGTTGGATGATTATGTATTTAGATAGATTTATTGGCATTCAAAACTATCTTATTAGCGGAACACCACACACTTAAATTGAAAAGTTCTGTGTTTATATTGTCGAAAAGAGTATCAATGTTATGATGCGAATTATGAACCGTTGTATCATCTGGGAACGATAATAGGTTCAAATTTGTCGAGCAGTAAATATCGTTGATATGGATGAGGAAAAGAAGCGTCGACCGCTATGTCGGTGGACAACAGGAGGATGGATTAAGAGTCCACCCGGGGTCCGTTGATAGTAATCTACGCCACATTGGCGCCGGTTGGACAAACTTGTGGATTAACAAGTCCATCACTCAACGAATGTGAACACCGGCGCATTGGGCGGACCGGATTAACTTGTCTGTTGTTATTAATTAGCCTCCCGTGCATTGTATGGTGTTTGAGTAAGTAATAGTTACAAACTGAGCTGGAGGTATTCATGGATTTGAACAACCTGCCAACGTGCGGTATGAGGCGCCGAGCCGCGAATCGGCGAGGTGTTACAGCATGTTGGCAGGTTGTTCAAAATTTAAAAAAATACCGACAGCAAGATTAGTAACTTACTTACACTCCAATTCACAGAACGCACGGAACCAGGTATGGTAAGTGAGTGACGTCACTTGAACACCTGGTCTGTTGTTCTCTCGGATATTTCACGTCTCTTACCAACCCGAAGAAGACAAAGGAATTGGTGTGTAAAAACCGACACCTACTTTTTATTATACGCTAAACGATAGATTATCGAAGAAATTGCGGAAAGATAAAAATCGTATCCCCGACTGGGAGGATATAGAAATGTTTCCTTTCACAGTATCAATCAAAATGACCGCTTTCAAAGCATTACTTCAAAGTGAATACGAGTCAAATTATCACTGGAAATGATCAATTTGTTCTAACAAGCATAATGAAAAGAAAATCTAGTGTTTTTGAGTTTATACCGATCATTTCCAGCAATAATTCAACACGTATTCACCATGAATTGATGCATGGAACCCACTAGTCCAAAGATGGCCTGAAAGTCCGTAATATAAGTTTTTGAAAGGATGTACCAAACCAAAAAGTTTTATTACGGACTTTCAGGCCTTGTTTGGACTAAAAACCCGCCAACTCAATCAGATTGCAAGACGCTGTCTGTTCTGATTATCGATCAAATCACTTCCGCGTATCAATGATTCAGTGCGCTGTTTACTTTCATGCATCAATTCAAGGTTGAAACGATTGGAATTATCAGGTTTTTTGTATGGATACTGAAAATTATCTCACTTATGACCGAGACAAATGGATATTTTCGTTCGCGCAAGCGCCCGCGTAAAATAAACACTTGTTTCGGTCACTCGTGAGATAATTTTCGGTATCCACTCAAAAACACTAGATATCCTCTATATTGTTGTCCCTAAAATTCACAGATGCATACAAGTTGATATAACTGACTCTTGTGCTACTTGGTATACAACATCCTTAGATAGGACTGATTCGGGCTTGTTCGAATCAAGTTTCTGGGGTAATGTATGGGCTCCCTTAGGGAGCCAGAATTTTAACTTCATGCAATATGAGAACATTTCTTTGTAAAATGTTCTTTAGGTCCGAATATTTTGATAGTTGACTGCAGCGTTCAGATTCAAGTCGTTCAAGTCCCAAGAGTCATATTTGGACTTCCTGTGAGAGCCCAATTTTTAACTCAGTGTAATATGAGGAATTATTCTTTAAATACCTTCTTCAGACCCACCAGTCAGAATCTTTTGATATTTGGTATGGAGCATTCTTAGTGAGATCGGATGAAAATATGTTCAGAACTAGTTCCTGGGTTAATATTTAGGCTCCCCTGGGAACCCGAATTATAACTTAGTCCAACATGATGAAAATTATCTCAAAATCTTCTTCCTCAGATCGACCAACCAAAATAGTTTAATGATTGGTATACAGCATACAAGACTCAAGGGCGTTTGAATCAAGTCCCTGGGATTACATTTGGACACCCTATGGGAATACGAATTTTAACTTAAGGGGTGGGGGATATATTGGAGTTTGTTCAAATCATATCCCTATATTTGAACTCTAAGTGGGAGTCTGAATTTTAACTTGGTTCAGTATGAGAACCATTCTTTAAAAATCGTCTTCAAATCCACCAGTCAGAATCTTTTGATATTTAGTATGCTGCTTCCTTAGTAGGGTCGGATTCACGTTTGTTCAACTCAGACTCCTAGGTGCATATTTGGACTCCCTATGGAAACCCGAATTTAAACTTAGTCCAAATACGAGGAATATTCTTTAAAAATCTTCTTCTTCGCACCCAATTTAAAATTTGTCCAAATACGAGGAATATTCTTTAAAAATCTTCTTCTTCGCACCCACCAGTCAGAAGCTTCATATTTGGAATGCAGCAGTCTTAATGGGGTCAGATTCAAGAGTGTTCAAACCCAGTCCCTGGGATCATATTTGGGCTTCGTGGGGATGAGGGAGCCCAAACTTTCACTGGTTGTAATATGAAGAAGATTTTTTAAAAATCTCTTTCAGATCCACCAGTTAAAATCTTTTGATATTTGATATGCTGCATCCTGAGTGGGGTCTGGTTCAAGTTTGTTCAAATCTAGTTCCTGGGATAATATGTAGGCTCCTCGTGGGAACCCAAATTTTAACTTAGTCTGTTATAAGGAAAATTCTTTAAAAACTTTGTTCTTTAGATCCACCAGTCAGTATATTGTGATGATTGGTTTACAGCATCCTTAGAAGATTAGATTCTAGTTTGTTCGAATCAAGTCTTCTTTAAAAGTCTTTTCCAAATGTATAAACGATTGCCCAAAGTTGACTTTACACTCGTGTTTGTTCATCATATAACCATAGATGCTGAATGTCATCTTACATTACACGAATAGCGATGAGAATGTCTATATAACAATAGACTTTAAAAAAAGTCCAGAACCAAATTCTTTTCGGGGGGGAGGGGGAGATAGCACGTTTTGAGGGATGGTCCGCCCACGCTTGTTGGCAGACATTAAAATATGCAAAAATTTCGCTACCAGCGTCAAAAAGGGTTAACTTGCTCAACACCGTCGCTGCGTGTAAAACCCAGTAATGCGTTCGTTTCTGTGGTGGGGGTTTATTTGAAGTGGGTAGCATAATTATAGCCGATCTTCTAAACGTGACTTGATGCTGGTGTTGTGGTCACGATGCAGTCATAGATGTTAAAAGTGATGTAAAACCCTTATTTGGTCACTAAACAACTGGATTTCTGGAAAAGCAGAAAAAAACATCGTAACTCAATTTCACCCAACCTCCACCCGCCCTCCTCAAGATGGTACAGGCCAATCAACGTGATAACTCTTCCCATCGAGAACGCTTGGTGTGAAGCTTTTACATCATCAAAGTACCATACAGTACAGTCGCCGTGGACTGGACTTGTCGTAATCTACGCGTCGGCAGTGATGTCCTTTACCAGGTAATAAAAATCAACATCAGCAAAATTTTTATTAATGAAATTTTTGAAGATTATTCCTATAATTAGTTTTTGAAATCTAATATTATTGCGTTTGTGGAAATATTGACCACCCGTCCGGACTGTATGGAAGTCAAGCACGAAAAGTATCAACTTTCCAATCTCAGTAATTCGTCCCCCGAGTTCCAATGTGTTCTATGTGCCAGTAGGCACATAGAACACATTGGAACTCAAGGGACGAATTGTTTTGTTTTATCAATAATAACTAAGAAATGTTGTAAATATTCAAATTGTATTGCCGCAAAAATGTGCACATCATCAACATATTAATTTTTTCACAGGTATCAAAGTTTTGTCTTTAAAAAGCGATCGCCGATTGCGGGGCTTCAGAAAAGTTAAACCCTTAAAAAAAAGTTTAATGTTGAGCATCGTTTATTTACAGCAGTATCCACGCCCCCAAGATGGCGGCGGTTGAGACACTTTTCTTCATGTGAACAATGAGCTTCCAGCAATCCGGTTCTCTAGAGATCAGAGGTAAAACCCCAGTAAACAAACTAATAAGTCCAATGGTGGTTTCTTACGCGTAGGAATATGGCATCTAAGAAAGTCATCAGGCAGTTTATTGCCTGGATCCTCAATATCTGCTCAGTTCATTTAAAAGCCTGAATCCCGACTCATGGACGGATTCAGAGTGGGCGCACGCCCCTCCGATTTTTTGTATTTCATTTTTTTTTACAAGGACCGATGCCAAGGGAAATTTATATTCGCTGATACCACATGAACATCCACTACCTTTTACCGATAATGCTATAGGTCTAGCTCTTACTCGCGTCTTGTGTGAGCCGAAAAAATTGTCTTCTTTTATTCAAAATTTAAATACTGGAAAATTTCGGTTGGAAAACATTGCTGTCATATGCAAAGAAGCCATTGGAGGGCCACACTGACCTTCCATGTTCCAACATTTTCCCACGAGATTCCCTGGAGCCATCTGACAAGAATGGGATACCCCATCTTGTGCTCGCCACAAACTCGCCGCTAAGATCGTCGAGTGATGATTCGCATCATAAACCATGTTTGAAATGTAGCGCCCCCTCAAACTCAGAATCATGGGTCCAGCATTGCGGGAAGCCGAGCAGTATATATGCAGCAGTAAAGAAGCTATGTTTCATTGGTATAATGTTACTCGGTGGCCAGTGATAGGGGTGAACGTTTCCACTAGAATTGGCCAGCATGGGTTCAAACGATTGGTTAAATCTGGTTGGATCTTTATAAATGTGGTGGTAATATAGCCATAGACGCAGAGAAGTGACCTTAGAAACCAATAAAGAATCAAAAGCCAGAAAGATGGTATACTGCAATCTTGATTAGAAGTGGAAATTAAAAAATTAGAAAGGTTACATTGTTTTGAGGTTTTTTTGTTGTTTTTTTTTGTTGTTTTTTAAGTCTTTTATTCAGATAAACATAAAGAGATACATAATATATATTCCCAAATTCATAACAGGTTAACAGAAGCAGAAGTTACAGAAAACAGAAAATACTCAAAATAATGTTTTACGAAAAGTATTTATTCGAAAGGTATTTTGAATTGATGAATTTTCACTCAGTAGAGCGTGCTTTCAAAGAGTTTTGCGAATGGTAAAAAAAAAATTTGGCGGACTGTCAATCGAACTAAAAATATTGGGATTTATTTTTCCTTCAGTGTGTGTGAGAAAAGTTGGTGTGTACGTATGCACTGACACAAAATATATGCTTACATGCACATTTGTTTGGGTATCAGACATGCACATGTGCGCGCGGACGAACGCACCCAAATACTACACGCGCGCACACACAAGCGCGCGCGAAGGCCTCAGCACGTGCGCATATAAATGTCCAAACCATACTTGATAATAATTGCTTTATCAGCCAATGGTTAGCTGACAAAACAATTCTTTATCATATGACATCTCATTTTTATGCTGTTTGCCTTTTTCAAAGAGTATGGCCATGTAGACAGTAAATCCAGTTTGTAATACGCTTGAAATCAGATCTTCAATGAAGGAGAAAATATTCAGCGTGTATTTTCCCAGTTTACAGGCGTAGATTTATTTTTTCAAAGTCAGTATATCATCTGTTGCTGTCTCGCAAGAATCTACAAGGACTTAAGCCTTTGAACTCTTGTGGTATCTTTCATGCCAGTTCAATGGCCGCAAGTAGAAGAGTCCATATTCATTAGCTGGGGTAGACCGATTAATATTTCCAACGTGCAGCCTTGGGGCTGCGAGTTGAAAATATTGATTGGTCTACCCCACACATTTACTGAACAGCCATCCTATATAGGTCTAATGACGTTATGACGTATCATGTTCCAGGCCGGAAAAACGACCGCTAGTGTTCAAAGGGTTAAGCGATGTTCAGTTGGGGAGAAATATTGCATTTGTCTTTTAGTAATTCTGTAAAATTCAAGGGTACAGTTTCTGAAAGTGGGCATTCAGAAAATAATTACGGTATTGTCTCTTTTATTCTATTGCAGAGTTTGGAAAGCTCCGTTTCAGCAAGTTTATATTTATGTTGTTTTGAATTTGTGTACAATGTTCGCTGCAACAATTATATTGTAAAGTTTGTAAGTAGGTATCATCCGTTATTTGGAAGGAACTTCTGTACATCTTCTACAATTGTGCGATTGTTCATGTACTATGCTAATATCCAGAACTGCTTTAAATTTATTTTGTGCATTAACCGAGGAAGAGTCGAAAGTTCTAGAAATAAGGGGAGCATTCAAGTTTCTCTGTAAGACTGTCGGTAACAGTTACTGTCTCAAGTCTAGGCGTTTGTGTCATTACTTCTTTCCAAGACCTTGGTATTGCATCAACTATTTCCTGGTAGACTGTGAACGGAGTTTTAATATTAAAGTTTTCTGAAAATTCAGAAAACCTAGGAATTTTTTATTCTTATTATTTTTCGCACAACATCTCAAATCGAGAGCTATATAATTATCTACAGGCAATAAATGTACATCATTTGAATATGTAAATGTGGGATAATTGATCCGGTGCCAGACTGATTATACAGTTGGGCCATCAAGATGTTGAAAACGAGAAAATGTTTACCGATCGTGAGGGTACCCAATCAAAAAACGGCATGGCGGACTCAGTTTCTCTGACAAAGCGGACTCTAAAAAGATGTGGGTGTGGCTTAGCGGACTCTAGGATATATCCTAGAGTTAAATCAATTGTATTTGCATGGGTTCTGCCTTTTTGGTACTCAGAGAAGATTTATTTGCACACGTTACATAATAGAGGTACCTTGATAACATTTTGTTGCACACTTAATTCATCCTTCCAGATTTTTACGATATATTCTGGAATTATTCCTATAGAGTTTACGAAAGCAAAAGAGAATTTAAATTCTCCTAATCTTCTTCTCACAGTGAAAATATATATGGTTCGACACTTCATGTGCAGGTCAAACGCTCACGATTTAACCCTTTACCTAACATGAAAAGCAGACGTCACTTGCCCAAAAAAATCTTGAATAACTAATTTCTTTAAGTTTTTGTCTCAATTCAATGAGGGGTCATAACCTATGTTTTTGAGACAAAAAATGAAAAAATAATGAAAATTAATTGACGATTTTGTAGAATATACTGGCCGGTTGTGACCGTTTCGTTGGGTAAAGGGTTAAAGCTTTTGTTGATGCTATTTTTATGGCCATCATTGATACCTATAAATGGCAGAACTGCGTGATGAGGCGGTTTCTAACATAATTTTAGCAGTTGTTGATATATATATATATTTTTTTACTGCTACTGATGATTTATATAGTGTTTTCTCTGTCTTTTCAGAAAAAGGAAAATAACGCGCATTCAAATGGACGAGACTGAAAAGAAAAAGAAATGATACAGAACAAAAGGAGGCCACCAAACCGATCACAGATGAAATTGTTTCAGAAGGGAATCAAACTCCGCCGGGGGCATTGAATCCCAGCTGATTCGCCATGGCCCCCCGAAAATACATTCAAATGAAGAACGTTTATGCTCGGAAGATGCTGTTCAAACAAAGGCCTAAACAAGTGGTATCCCAAGAAGCAGCTGACCTTCTGAGAAGCTCGGGTCTTCATAAAAAAATTTCCGAACATTTTTTAAATTAGTGGAGAAAGAACAATTCCCTTTGGAGAATTTAACTTTGCTTACATTTCTGGAAACAGCCAGGTGGTTCTCTCTAAACCCACTACACAAATGAGATATTCTCAAAATACATCAGTTTTCTGGTAGACCGGATACAGACTATTTGGATAAAAGTTCTTTCTTCTCATGAGCGGAATGAAGAACACAATGCAACTGGTCACCGGAGAAGCGCTCGAGGGATCATACGACCGGCCGATTCTGCCATAAATTTTGTAGTGCCATCAATACAATCGTTAAATAAACCGAACGAGGACTTTCCATCGAGAATAATGCCAGGAATAATTGAAGAGGCCCTGCGAAGCGAGGATGGCGATGACTATATACTGAGTTTTGATGGGAAAAAGTAGTTCCTGGTGTTAATGACCGGTTTGGTCACGTTGTCTTATTCTCTTATGAAACTCATAGTACGTACTCGTCAGAACAAGTTCGCCTTCCAAATGAAATGAAAGACCTGGATGACAAAATAAACAGATTACATGTGTTTTCGGAAACTGGTGTTGGATATTTTGGATGTGTGGAGGGGGTCCTCGGTTCGAATCCCACCTGCGGCAACCGCGTTGTGTCCTTGGGCAAGACACTTCACCCCCATTGCCCACGTGGGGGCACAGTGACGCTGTGTACTAAGGCGTACTGCACGTCGATGGTGCACTTGTCTTCAACCAATGCTAACCCTTCTTGTGTGGAGTTGGTATGTTGCGGAGCTGACAGTTGCTCGCCGTTGCTCAGTGGTTCTCTCCGGGTACTCCGGCTTCCTCCACCCGTAAAACTGTCACGGTCATGGTTAGTCATTGTGCAGAAATATATGACCTTAAACACCAATAAATAAATAAATAAATAAATAAATGTGTGGAGGGAGAAATAAAGGAAGGAATTGCTCGGCTGGGACAGGGTTTGTCTCAGATAAGATCTCTGAAGGATAAACAGAAAATGATTCTCGTGCGACTAACCGAGAAAAGTAAACAGAGTTCTGGCAGCAACCCGTTGAGAGATAACCACCTGGCTGTTTCCAGAAATGTAAGCAAAGGTAAATTCTCCAACGGGAATTGTTCTTTCTCCACTAATTTAAAAAGTGTTCGGAAATCTTCCAAAGGACCCGAACTTCTCAAAAGTAGTGCTGTGCGTCGGATCCGATAATCCGAATCCGATCCTATCCGATCGGATTCGGATTCGGGTCGGATCCACGATTGTTTTTCGGATTCGGATTCGGGTCGGTCGCAAATTACGCAAAACTATTATTTAATATAAATGCGTCTGTCACATTTACCGCAGTAATTAACCCTTTACCTAAAATGAAAAGCAGACGACACTTGCAAAAAAAAAATCTTGAATGACTATTTGTTTTCATTTTTGTCTCAGAAACATAGGTTATGACCCCTCGTTGGAACGAGCTCAACGAGCTCGTTCCAACGAGGGGTCATAACCTATGTTTTTGAGACAAAAAATGAAAAAATAATGAAAATTAATTGGCAATGTTCGTGATTAGCGCTGGCCGGTTTTGGTCGTTACGTTGGGTAAAGGGTTAAAATATTTGCAACATTCGGCAGTTAGATAATAGATATTGAACACGGATTGGAAAATACGCTCTCGTGTCGAGTTTTTGTCCAACTTTGTGTTTTCAGAAAAAAACATTATTCTCATTTATTTAGATTATAGATGTGGTCGTGATCAGCATTCACTCATTAACTAACCCATCCCCTCACCAACACAAATTAAAAAGAGAATTTAAACTAAAATTTAGTGATATCGGAAAACATCGAACATCGAAGATTGTTCCGATATTAAAGGGTTTGCGCAATCGCTGTAATGCGCATGGACTCCATGCGCATTGCGGTGATTGTGCACACCCATTGTCGGAACAATCTTCCTTGTTCGATTTTTGCAGTGGAGCCATGGATGGTATGCATTTTCATAAGTACAGATCTTGTAGGTTAAAATGTCGCTTTCATTTTTTTTAACGTCGTTCTACCATATATATATATATATCGGATTCGGATTTTCGGATTCGGATCGGATTTAGGGACCAACGTCGGATCGGATTTTTAGGCCATGTCGTATCCGACGCACAACACTACTCAGAAGGTCAGCTGCTTCTTGGGATACCACTTGTTTAGGCCTTTGTTTGAACAGCACCTTCCTAGCATGAACGTTTTAATTTTGAATGGTTTTTTTTCGGGGGGAGGGGGGGGGGGGGGGGCATGGCGAATCTGCTGGGAATCAATGCCCCCGACGGAGTTTGTTTCCCATCCGAAACATTTTCATCTGTGATCGGTTCCGTGTCCTCCTTTTGTTCTGTATCATTTTTTTTTTCTTTTCAGTCTCGTCCATTTGAATCCGCGTTTTTTTTTCCCTTTTTCTGAAAAGACAAAGAAAACACAATGTAAATCATCAGTGACAGTAAAAATATATATCAACTGCTAAAACTATGTTAGAAACCGCCTCATCACGCAGTTCCACCATTTATAGGTATCAATGATATCCATTTAAAAATTACGTTAGGTAGGCCTACGTTAACATCAACAAAAGCTTTAAATTGTGAGCGTTTCACCTGCATACGAAATGTCAAACCATATGTAAGCGTTTTTCACTGTGAGGAGAAGATTAGGAGAATTTAAATTCACATTTACTTTCGTAAACTGTATAGGAAGGATGCCAGAAGATGTCGTAAAAATTTGGAAGGTTGAATTAATTGTGCAACATACAGATTATCATGATAATGTGCATGTCCTGTGATTTGTATCAGATTCGAGGTGGTGTCCAGAACGGGGTCTCAACGAGCCGGCGTTGCCGGCGAGTTGTGATCCCATTTTTGGACACCAACGAGAATCTGATACAAATCACAGGACATGCACATTATCATGATAATTCATTTATCTAACAATTCTCTCACATAAACAGATTAACCCTTTACCTAACGTAACGGCCAAAACCGGCCAATGCTATTCTCAAAAAATCGTCAATTAATTTTCATTTTTTTAAAATTTTTTGTCTCAGAAACATAGATTATGACCCCTTGTTGGAACGAGTGGTCATAACCTATGTTTTTGAGACAAAAAATGAAAACAATTAGTTATTCAAGAATTTTTTTGCAAGTGTCGTCTGCTTTTCATGTTAGGTAAAGGGCTAAATTATTTTCAGACACTTTTGGGACATAATGTTCGGTCGATCACTGAAACGCACATAGAATGTATCCATGTGCCTGTTATGATAGCCCGTAGCGCTACCGGAAACGAGTCGTCTATATGATACGGAATCAGAATGAATCGTCTATATGATACGGAATCGGAACACATTATGTGATACGTACCGTTTCTCGTGGTTTTCAGGCCCAAATCTATCTGATTGTTAGATGCTATGAACGTACCTCTTTTATGTAGCGTGTGTAAATAAACCTTCTCTGAGTACCAAAAAGGAGGAACACGTACAAATACAATTAATTTAACTCGAGGATATATCCTAGAGTTCGCTTAACCACAACCACATCTTTTTTATTTGGAGTCCGCTTTGTCAGAGAAACAGAGTCCGCTATACAGTTTTTTTGCCTTTGGTATGCATGAGGCTGGGCTACCTCCAGATGAGCTCGCTGCCGAGTTCGGTATCACTGTGGCCACTATTTACCATCTCATTGGAAGGTATAGAACCACTGGATCTACTGCCGACCGACCGCGTTCAGGTCGACCAAGAGTTACGAACCCTGCACAAGACCGAAACATCAAGACATCTCACTTGCGGGATCGCTTCTTTCCGACGACGGGGACAGCAGCAATTATCCTGGTAGAACTAACAATAGAATCAGTGCACAAACTGTCCGCAACAGACTCGCTGAACACGGCATCCGAAGTAGGCGTCCATACCACGGACCAATCCTTACCCAACGTCATCGTACCGTAAGAATGGAATGTGTACGTCAGCGTGTTCGCTGGACTCAGCAGTGTTGGAGCACAGTTCGTTTTACTGATGAATCACGATTTTGTCTACGGCGCGCTGATGGTAGGGCAAGAGTGTATCGCCGACGAGGAGAACGGTTTTCTGATGCATGCGAGCGGGAATGCGACCGTTTCGGCGGGGGCAGTGTAATGGTTTGGGCAGAAATTTCCTTGCACCATCGAACGCAGTTGATCTTCATCGATGGTAATCGGAAATGGACAGCGATACAGGGACGACATCCTTAACGCTGTTGCTGTCCCGTTCTTCAACGCTAACGTCGGATTGCAGTTTTTCCAGCAAGACAATGCCCGATGTCTTGCAATCCAAGAGGCAAACGATGGACATACACACTATTTACTACGGAAGCCTATTAGCTTCACGTCGTTTTTAGTTATTAAATTGTAACTACAATTTAATAAATTGTAACTACAATTTAGCTAAATTGTAGTTACAATTTAATAAATTGTAGTTACAATTTAGCTAAATTGTAGTTACAATTTAATAAATTGTAGTTACAATTTAGCTAAATTGTACTTACAATTTAATAAATTGTAACTACAATTTAGCTAAATTGTAGTTACAATTTAATAAATTGTAGTTACAATTTAGCTAAATTGTACTTACAATTTAATAAATTGTAACTACAATTTAGCGCCTGTACCTTTATTGGTCAAGCTAAATTGTAGCTGCAATTTAACTAGCCAATCGGGTTCGTTGTTTTGTTTTCGCGGAAAATGGCCTGAATAATCTCTTTCTTTGAGATGTTTCACACATTCCGCCGGTTGAGTCAGTCACGGCAACAAAATCTAACAACAGAAATGGGAAAATAAAATCATCATCATTTTATTATAAATATAATTATTTTTATTTTGGTTATCATTGGGCATAAATTGAGTATTATTGGGTAACATTGGCAACTTGGGTGTCTTTGTGTATCATTGGGGTAAAACACATGCCGTAAGAAATAGAGGGCCCTAGGTAGCGCCGATCTGCGTGGGCCTGTAGATTCAAGTAATGTACAAGAATATCAACCATGTTGTGGCCCCGAGGGAGAAATTTTGTTTAATCCAAAAGGAAAAGGAGCCATTTCCTGGCAATTGAACCTCTCAAAAACATCGTTTCACGCGATTCATGTTGCATATTTGAGAGAATGTTATCGTTTTGCACAATTCCGTGTGAAATGTGGGACCCCTTAAATTATTGAAACCCTGGGCGTTTGCCAGTCTGGCCATTCCTAAACAATTGGTGGAAAGGTTTTGTGTACGACTTTTTGTGATAACATAGAACATATGTAGGGAGACTGGCGTGCACAATGGGCGGGGAGGTACAGTCATAATTGTACAAAGTTGAAAATGGTTGCTTTTAAAACACAAACTTCAAAAAGTTCTGCCTTTAAGAACATTAATAAAAAATTGCATAAATTGTTTGTTTACCCCGTGTGCCCCGCCTGCTGACCAAATGCAGATATCTTGGTTTCGCCCGGCGAGTTCATGATTTTACATCTTAGTCACATACATCCCCGATTTATGGATTCGATCCGAGCTAAAGTACTCGGCGCCAAAATCTACTCCCATGATTTGAAATATCTTGGCTTTATTCCCTCAGCATGCAACCAGGATATTCATAAAACAACTACAAACCCCATAAGTGACGTGAAGGTTATTTTTGTTAGGCCTAATTAGTTATTTTGGTTTCATGACACTTTCAACGACCAGTGTTGTGTTATGTCGGTGACAGGTTTACGGATGGAGGAAGCCAGAGTACCCAGAAAGAACCACCTTGTAACGATGGACACCTACCAGCTACCCAACATCATAACTCCACCCTGCAGCATAGGCAGGGTTGGAGCGATTGACAACAGAAGTAAGTCGATAGCGGTTTATATACGTCCATACACAGAGTCATCGTGCCCAATGTGTGCACTGGGATGAAATGCCTTGTCCATTATACAATGAGGGTCGCTCTTATGGCATAACAAGCTTGAGCTCAGAGCCTCGAGCACAAAAGTCAAGCCGTCTATCAGTGATTCACCACTACCCCTAAATTGATCATAACAGTATCCTCATGGAATTAACTCAAATTGAGGATGACCTCCATGCTATCATAATTTACCAATTGAGAATGTTGGTTTTCCTTTACAAATGTTCAAGCATTTTTTGGAGCTGGGTGTGCCTTCAAAGATTGAAATTTTTCCGTGTCGGGAAACATCCTCAAAACGCTTACCCTCTTTGGGACGCAATTTTTCTCACTACCGGTACTATAACACCTAAATCCTGCCGGTCTGAGTGTTATGATAGTGAGCCAATTTCAAGCTATCGCCCAAAAATGCCACGGCTTCCGTGTTTCCTAGGCTATAGATATTACATTCCCTTTCTATCTAACACTCTATTTAATGCCCCCCCCCCCCCCACCGCAGTTCTAGTGATTTCGATCTAACCCTAAACAACAGTGACCCCAAGCGAACAACCACGATAACGTTCAAGAGCGGACGCCTCTTTCTTACTTAGCCTGTCAAATAAGCTTTTAGATTTAACACCCACCCTCTCATTCCCATTACAATCCTCTAAAATTCTATAAAAACTCCCCGACTGATACTGTTTTAAACTCCTAATATTTGCCCCTCATAGTGAGGATTTTCGACTATTTCAAGTGTAAATGCAGGATTGAGTAGAGAGCCATGGTACGTGCGAATGCCACCGATTGGCCACTTAAATTGCAGCTACAATTTAGTATGACCAATGAAAGCACAGGCGCTAAATTGTAACTACAATTTAGCTAAATTGTAGTTACAATTTATTAAATTGTAAGTACAATTTAGCTAAATTGTAACTACAATTTATTAAATTGTAACTGCAATTTAGCTAAATTGTAGTTACAATTTAATAAATTGTAGCTACAATTTAGCGCCCGTGCTTTTATTGGTCATGCTAAATTGTAGCTGCAATTTAAGTGGCCAATCAGTGGCATTCGCACGTACCAAGGCTCATTACTCAATCCTGCATTTACACTTGAAATAGCCTAAAACCATCAATTTGAGGGGCAAATATTAGGAGTTTAAAACAGTATCAGTCAGCGAGTTTTTTTTATAGAATTTTAGAGGATTGTAATGGGAATGAGAGGGTGGGTGTTAAATCTAAAAGCTTATTTGACGGGCTAAGTAAGAAAGAGGCGCTTGCTCTTGAACGTTATCTTGGTGGTTCGTTTGGGGTCACTGTTGTTCAGGGTCAGATCGAAATCACCAGAAATGCGGGGGCGGGGGCATTAAAAAGAGTGTTAGATAGAAAGGGAATGTAATATGTGTAGCCTAGGAAACACGGAAGCCGTGGCATTTTTGGGCGATAGCTTAAAATTGGCTCACTGTCATAACACTCAGACCGGCAGGATTTGGGTGTTATAGTGCCGGTAGTGAGAAAAAAATGCGCCCCAAAGAGGGTAAGCGTTTTGAGGATGTTTTCCCGACCCGGAAAAATTTCAGTCTTCGAAGGCACACTCACCTCCAATATGCTTGAACATTTGTAAAGGAAAACCAACATTCTCAATTGGTAAAATATGATAGCATGGAGGTCATCCTCAATTCGAGTTAATTCCATGAGGATACTGTTATGATAAATTTAGGGGTAGTGGTGAATCACTGATAGATGGGTTGATTTTTGTGCTCGAGGTTCTGAGTTCAAGCTCGTTAAGCCATAAGAGCGACCCTCATTGTATAATGGACAAGGCATTTCATGCCAGTGCACACATTGGGCACGATGACTCTGTGTATTGAGGTAAAAAACCGCTATCGACTTACTTCTGTTGTCAATCGCTCCAATCCTGCCTATGCTGCAGAGTGGAGTTATGATGTTGGGTAGCTGGTAGGTGTTCATCGTTACTAGGTGATTCTCTCTGGGTACTCTGGCTTCCTCCATCCGTAAACCTGTCACCGACATAACACAGCACTGGTCGTTGAAAGTGTCATGAAACCACAATAACTAATTAGGCCTAACCAAATAACCTTCTCGTCACTTGGGGGGTTTGCAGTTGTTTTATGAATGTCCTGGTTGCATGCTGAGAGAATAAAGCTAAGGTATTTCAAATCATGGGAGTAGATTTTGGCGCCGAGTGCTTTAGCTCGGATCGAATCCAGAAATCGGGGATGTATAGGACTAAGATGTAAAATCATGAACTCGCCGGGCGAAACCAAGATATCTGCATTTGGTCAGTAGTCAGGGGCGGGGCACACGGGGATAAACAAACAATTTATGCATTTTTTTATTAATTTTCTTGAAGGCAGAACTTGTTGAAGTTTTTGTTTTAAAAGCAACCATTTTCAACTTTGTATAATTATGACTATACCTCCCCGACCACTGTGCACGCCCTTCTCCCTATATATGTTCTATATTATCACCAAAAGTCGTACACAAAACCTTTCCACCAATTGTTCAGGAATGACCAGACTGACAAACGCCTAGGGCTTCACTCATTTAGGGGGTCCCACATTTCACACGGAATTGTGCAAAACGATAACATTCTCTCAAATATGCAACATGAATCGCGTGAAACGATGTTTTTGAGAGGTTCAAGAGCCAGGAGATGGCTCCTTTTCCTTTTGGATTAAACAAATTTTCTCCCGCGGGGCCACAACATGGTTGATCTTGTACATTACTCGAACCTACAGGCCCACGCAGATCGGCGCTACCTAAGGCCCTCTATTTCTTACGGCATGTGTTTTACCCCAATGATACTCAATGACACCCAAGTTGCCAATGTTACGCAGTAATACTCAATTTATGCCCAATGATAACCAAAATAAAAATAATTATATTTATAATAAAATGATGATGATTTTATTTTCCCATTTCTGTTGTTAGATTTTGTTGCCGGATTGGCGGAATGTGTGAAACATCTCAAAGAAAGAGATTTTTCAGACCATTTTCAGCGAAAACAAAACAACGAACCCGATTGGTCAGTTAAATTGCAGCTACAATTTAGCTTGACCAATAAAAGTACAGGCGCTAAATTGTAGCTACAATTTATTAAATTGTAGGTACAATTTAGCTAAATTGTAGTTACAATTTATTAAATTGTAAGTACAATTTAGCTAAATTGTAACTACAATTTATTAAATTGTAAGTACAATTTAGCTAAATTGTAGTTACAATTTATTAAATTGTAAGTACAATTTAGCTAAATTGTAACTACAATTTATTAAATTGTAACTACAATTTAGGTAAATTGAAGTTACAATTTATTAAATTGTAGTTACAATTTAATAACTAAAAACGACGTGAAGCTAATAGGCTTCCGTAATTTACTGCATGTGTGAACTTTTCACTTCACCCCATGTCTGAATTGCGACGTCCTGACGTGACGCTGGCAACAGTAAGAACATGAAATTATGCACATTCATACAGCTAGACTCGAAATATGAATTTACAATAATTTGTTTGGGATTAAAGTCGATAATACTAAAAAAAATTGCTCCTCGAAGTTTATTATACTTTCTTTTTTGACTCAGTATATATAAGTTTAATAAATATCGTAAATGTATAGAAACAGAAAAGACATGTTGGTTGCTCATATTTTCCACTTTAAGCCTATACTTAAATGTTACTGTAAAAAACCCAAAACGATCACTTCAGGCAACCAGCGCTATCCACAAACCGCCATTCGTATTTTGTTATATTTTTCGTTTTTGAAAGCAGGAGTGTCGCTGGGAGGGGGGGGGGGGGTACCCCCCCCCCCCCTATGCAATGTAAGATATCGATTCTCTAGTGTTTGTCATCATGTATACTTTCTTAAGGGCGAAAGGTAAATTACTTTTAGTCATCAAAATTTGTTCACACGTCTTTGCATTGTTACAATTTATGGGAGAGTGCCTATAGGGAACATTGTAACAGGGGCACTGTCCCATAAATTATAGGCGCTCTCCTATAAATTGTAACAAGGAATTTCTATACAGATCAAATAATTTAGATTCAAAGATAATATGAAGGATACCGACAGAGTTTGAAGCCTCTGAGTTGCAAAACATGCACTTTAGAGTAAAGCCCAGATATAGGATTCCAGCTCTCAACCAATTAAAAGCCCAGATTTGATACTGGGCTTGTGTCACTCACATTGTTGGTCAAACAAATGGAGGTCTTCAGACCCGATTCGGGCCATTGGGGGTCCTGCATGACCGACTCGGTACGTGTAAATCAGATAAGAACCTGCGTCACGAATACTACATATATATTTTATGTATTCACAAACAGATATTCCAAGTCTTGTGTTTTTCACTACAATTGTGATTGTCTAATTTTCCAATTACATCCTAAAGGCATGCTTAGGAAGGCTTAGCGTGATGATGTAGTTGGAACAGTAGTCAGTCGGGATTCGAATCGTCAATGTCAGGCCAGGCCAAATATCAGGTTGACCCTCCCCCCCCCCCCCTCCCCTCACCTCATCGGTAATCTTTGCGACGTTCTTACATAAAATAATAACTTATAAACCCTAACTGGAACTAGTTTCCCGAGCTCATTCCACACTGTCCTAATCGATTTCGGATGGAAAAGATTCATTTGTTCCAATATTTGATTTTATTTCATTGACTTCTTCTGTTCGCGTCAGTAAAAAGTTCCAGTGGTGCTTTAGATTTATGAACATGTCATGTGTTAGAACAGTTGAGTGTGTGTAATGAAGTCACGTGACAGGTTTCAAATTGTGACAAGCGACACGGATTGATTTGAACCTGACTGTTGATAGCGTCATAAACAGCCGCGTAGCCAGGGTTCTATAATTATGATAGGGGTTGTCCTAGCCAGTTTTGGGGGGCATGATATTTGTAATCCTGTTGTGTGGTGTGGGGGGGGGGGGGGGTGGTATTCTTAACTAGGACCATCCGGAGTCCTTGTTAGGACTAGGCCTCCAACCCCCAAGAAAATGTTGCAACATGCAGTGCTCTGAGAGCGAATTTCGGGTATTTATAGAGAGTGTAGCCATACACGTGTCTATTGGTAAATTCTTAAGGGCTCTATGTGTTATGTGAATGTTGCAATGGGCCATGTTGGGTTTTTTTGGTGGTGGGGTGGGGGGGGGGCTGCGAAAATTTTAGGTGATAGCAAGGTCCACTGCTCCTCCCCTCTGTGGCTACACCACTGGTCGTTAACCACGCAAAACAAACAAGCAGAAATAGGGTATCGGGAGATGGGGGATTTTTTTAGGTTGATCTAAGGAGTGTTCACGTTATACCATTTGACAATCTTTCGATCAATTGTAGTGTGACTCGCACTGTTAAGCTGACAAAATCCGAATTGGCTTTCAATGGTAGTTTTTGTTTGGGTGTAATTAACCTTTCACGATGCGACCGCATCCGCCCGCGTAATTTGCAAATTAAGCAGTTCAATTTTTTCCCCTCAAAATATGTTATTAAAATCATATCATGTGACCCCTCATTGGAACGAGCACATTGAGCTCGTTCCAATCAATAAGGGATCACGTGACATGGTTTGTGGCAATTTTTTGAAAATAAAAAAAACACTAATTAAAATAATAAATTTTGATATCCTGTTCATTGGATAAAGGGTTAACTGGTTTCCAGTGACAATTTTTATTCGAGGGCAATTCTGACATATAGAAAGAAAAAAACGACGAAGCAGCTTTTATTATATGCAAGCTTGTGAATTATCGCCAATAATCTGGGGGCGCGGTGGCTCAGTTGGTAGAGTTGCAGGCTGCAAGCCGAGAGGTCCTCGGTTCGAATCCCACCTGCGGCAACCGCGTTGTGTCCTTGGGCAAGACACTTCATCCCCATTGCCCACGTGGGGGCACGGTGACGCTGTGTACTAAGGCGTACTGAACGTCGATGGTGCACCTGTCTTCAACCAATACTAACCCTGCGTGTGTGGAGTTGGTATGTTGGGGAGCTGACAGTTGTTCGCCGTTGCTCGGTGGTTCTCTCCGGGTACTCCGGCTTCCTCCACCCGTAAAACTGTCACGGTCATGAAAACTGTCACGGGCATGGTTAGCGATTGTGCAGAAATATGTGACCTTAAACACCAATAAATAAATAAATCGCCAATAATCTAAATGATATTTCTCGATATCTATCGACTTGATAGATATTGAGAAATATTCCTCAGTAGCTTTCTAAATGACGTCTCGCTTTGGCGCATGGCGTTGCCTTGAAGGAACGATCAGCTGATCTTTGTTATTGTTTTGAAACATACGCATTTGGGGTCGAATTGGGCTGAATATTGTGCAATAAAATGTCTCGTAGCATATAATACAAATAAATCTACTCTTTTTTAGTCACTATCTGGAATTATCTCTTGAGTTGGACCCGAAAGTTTTATTTTTCACGAGCGCTTGCACGAGTGAAAAATAATACTTTCAGGTCCACACGATAAATGTTCTCAGTAGCTTCCTAAATGAGGTTACGCTTCGGCGCATGACGTCGCCTTGAACGCCGCCTTCAAGGAACGACCAGCAAGTTCTCGTTATTGTCTTGAAACTGTTTGCAGTTGAATTGGGCTAAATATTACGCAGTAAAATGTCATGTAGCATATAAAAAAACTATGCTATTTTAGTGAATATCGTGAATTATCTCATTCGTGCAAGCGCTCGTGAAAAATAAAACGTTCAGGTTCACACTCATGAGATAATTCCCGATATTCACTAGAACAGCGTAGATAGCCTCTACATATACTTTAAGTATGAAATCCCTAAAACTGGTTCATGTACACTCTCACCCTAATATTTTTGGGGTCAGATTCATACAGTTATTCCTTCATCTTTCCTGGGACATTAACCTCCAAACACAATACAGTGTCTCTAGTTAGCATGAAAAGTTATTTATTTTCTCCAGGGGAAAACTCAAGACGTTCATTTTTAGAGGAGGCCCACTCTCTACCCAGCACGAAGTGAAATGAAGTTTGTGTGTGTGTGGGCGAGGGGGGGGGGGGGGGCACTCAATTTAGCCTGGATACGCCCCTGAATACATCTTTTCACTCTGTTTCATTGCAACAAAACGACTACCGACCAGAGAACAACTGCTTAGTAAAACAAAATAATGTCAATCATCTGTCTAGAATGTAATTTTAATTTATAACCATAAAATTCATAAATGCATAACTATCACATTATATCACGAATTTATTTCCAACAAATTATAACAAAGTAATTAAATGCAAGTTAGACCATATTTTAAAAGCTATTGTCTACTATAGACATATATATACGTATATTTATAGGAGGCTGGTGGTAAGTATGTATGTTATCGGCCAACTGCGCAGCATAAGTTCATAAAAAACTACAGTCTTACATTTGCAGTTGGATAATATTTGTATTTTTGATTTTCTTCGAAAATAGTAATGACTTTTGTTGTGGTTGAGCTTTATTTTTAATTAAAAAATGTAAGTTGGCACAAGATCATCTGAAATAAAATTTGTATTAGAACAATATTTTCAAAAATTAATTTAGAGTCTAAGTGGTTGCTAAATAAATCATTAATACGTTCCTTTTCTGGTGGTAAGTCCACACTATAACATTTCTTACAGACAGTGACACTAGCGATGCAACCGTGCAACACATGGCCGCGTATCACAAATGACATCGTCACTTTGTTTTGGAATATTCGTGAATATTACTCTCCGACTTCACCCTTCACTTGGTGTAACGGTCCAAACCGGCCAGCCCAATTCACTAAAATCTCCAATCAAATTGTATTATGTTTTCAATTTTTGATTTTTGCCCCAAAATATAGCTTATGACCACTCATTGAAACAAGCTCGTTTTTCTTATTTTTGTCTCGAAAACATAGCTTATGACCCCACCCATTGAAACGAGCTCGACGAGATCGTTCCAGAAGGTGTCATAAGGAATGATTTGATGCAAAAATTGCAAAAAAGTACTAAAATATGGATGTCGATTTGTGAACAGTGCTGGCCAGTTTTAATCGTTACTTTAACTAAAAGGTCAACTTACCATTATGTGATAAAAAAATATCAAATTCGTCACGATTTGACTTGAAGTTTCTGAACCTCGTTCACCTCGGTAAACGTCGGCTCAGATCGACATAAGTAAACTCGGTACATAAATTTCGTATGAAATCGCGACTCATTAGAGATCCTCTATTTGCAAGCACCATCTTTTAATGTAGTCTAGGCAAAGCGTTAAGATGTTTATCACACGATCTGACACATTTCCGACCATTAAACTAATGCTTTAAAGTCGATAAAGATTTATCACTCAATAACATTCCGGAAGTAGCTACAAGTGTAGGCAATTGTATTCATACATGAATCTTGAACCATGACAGTTAGTGGACCATTTACATTTCGTATGCTACGTATAGAAAATCAGGGCTCCGGCAGTAATTTTATGAAGGTCAGGGGTGGAGTCAGGAACGTCACGAAGGTGACCAATTTGGGGGGGGGGGGGGGGGGGTAAACTGACTGTGATGTTCAAGTTTGGACTGATTAGATATTCAAACTCTATCATCAAGGCATGTCTTCGTTGAAGGCATGCCTTGATGGCGTGGTTGGAATCTTAGTCGGGTTTCCAGTTAAAAAACTCAAGACTTCTTTGAAATTAATTTTTGGACTTTTTATTATTTAACGACACGTTCGACAGCCAGGGTCACCTCATGTCGGACAGTTTTACGGGTGGAGGAAACCGGAGTATCAGGAGAGAACCACCGGCCAACGGCGAACAACTGTCAGACTTCCTAACGTACGAACTCCGCGCAAGCATGGATAACATTGGTTGAAGACAAGCGCACCATCGACGTGCAGTACGGCTTAGTACACAGCGCCATCGTTCCCCCACGTGAGCAATCGGAATTAAGTGCCTTGTCCAAGGACTCAACCCACTGAGCCACCGCGATCCCTTATTTGTGGATGAATAAAAAATATACAGGTGATGGTCATGAAGCAACATCGTATTCAATTAATCGTACCGGTAGGCCTACTCAAATTGGTCATGCTCCCCCCCCCCCCCCCCCACCATCCCCTTCTTCATTTGTATGACCGACCGCATGTCTGAGATCTAAGTCCAAGTATCAAATCTATTCTCGCAAGAAAGTGCATGATTACAAGCAAAGGCGAACCGATATCTAATAAGACCGCAAACTGAAGAGAGGGGGCATCTAAACGACTACCCCACCCACCCACCCCAGTGACGCACGCCCTTGGATGGTTACCGGATACCATACTGACGAGAATGGGGTCTATTTTTGCCAAACAATGGAATTCTGTTTAACAACGTATTTCATGCATTGTTTGTGGCTTTTTTTCTCGAATTGCTATTGAAGACTCCAAACCAGACAGATGGGGCACCTAACGACTACCCCTCCCACCATAGCGACGCATGCTCTTGGGTGGGAACCGATGCGAATGGGGACTATTTTGCCAAACCACGGAATTCTTTCAAACAACGCATTTCAAGCATTTTTTGAGGCTGTTTGTTTCTCGAATTGATATCTAAGACTCCAAACCAGAGAGAGGGAGCTCCAAAACGACCACCCCGGATGGGAACCGGATACAAAAATGATGGGAATGGAGACTATTTTGGCCAAAAAACCGGAATTCGTTTTAACAACCTATTTCGAGCATTTTTTGAGGCTGTTTGTTTCTCGATCCATTCAGGTATCTTTTATTGGGTTTTGGATCGTCAAAAATAGACTCTTCAACTCGTCCCAAGTTTACTGTGAAATTTTCGGTACACTTCCGGTAAATTAGGTCTGGGCCTTGCCTTTGTCTACTTTACTGGACGAGTTTCGAAACTTTCATCATTAACTGGGGACGAGATCCTCAGTGTCTTTCACCTTAACACATTGAACACAAAGGCCGCTTTTCAAGTCCAGGATCATGGAAACGACCTGAATTCATCAAGTGGACAGTAACTCAGTGAATTTGTGTGGTGGACCAATCAAGATTTTCAACGTGCAGCCCAAAGGCTGCACGTTGAAAATCTTGATTGTTCTTACCCCAAGTAACGAGTATAGACTTTACCAGTTGATGGCTTTGAACTGGCATGGAATTTTCCGTCAGGGTCCAAGGGCTGACGTGGGAAGTTTTTGAAAACGAAAGGCGCAATATCCTTGTTTCTCGCTGAAAATTAGCAATTGCTCTTATGATGATGGGGGTTATAAAAACTGATATCACACCATATTTCTGATCAATTCTTTGGGTGTGTAAATAGGCTGGAGCGTGTCGATTCTTTCTTTGTCTTCCAGTTCTGAACCTGAAGAATTGCTGACCTTTTGATTGAAAAAAGTCATTCAGTACATTGCGTACAATACAAACTCTCATGCATCATACGAATTTAGGCCTCTTATGCAGGGGTAGCTTCAAGGGCGGGGAAGGGGTCGGTGGGGGTTACAACCTCTCCCGATCGTGGAGGTCTAGCCACCTGTCGCGGAAACTGCCCCCTTTATTGTGGGCATGTCGTCGGGTCGGGGGTTACTCTTGCAGAAGGAAATCTTGGCGTCACCACCCCTCTTATGCTCACACTTCCCGATTCTTCTTCCAGCTGGATGCTACGCATGCAACACCGTTGAAGAGAGAAAATGGATTTATTCTTGATGCAAAAATGTCAACGTTTCATGTGAGCTGACATGCACAGCGGCCACGCGCGACGGTCAAAATCTTTTCTTATGGCAAGTCGAGATCAAATCAATTTCCATTCATTGTCCGTTGGATTGGGCGTGTGATAGAGGGACAATCTTACAGCCCGTTGTCTTTTCTGCAGTCCATGTTGTATTGCACGAACCACTTCTTCACTCATATCACCTGACCAACTATCACCACGAAGGGGCGATTGAGACTTTGCTCGCACTTTGATGTACTTGTCAGCTGACGTCCTGAGTGTGGCAGGAGACGCGGACCTGTTTCGAGTATACACAATGCTGCCAGTTGGGCCTGCAGCTCGCCCTCGCTGGTGATGGGACACACTGTTTGAGTAGCTGTTCCGGCCATCATGTCGTTGCCTATAACGGTGTTGCTGCTTGGATAAGAACCAGTTTTCTTCTTTTTCTTTCTCTTCCAGTCTTGCCGTAATCCCATCCGCGGCACTGATGTTGTTTTGGTGAATACTCTGAGAAGAAGTGCCACTGTCAATTCTGGTAGCTGCCAAGGTTTCATCGAACGTCTTCATTACAGACATCACTTGAGAGTCGTAAGTTCCTGGTGTCATAGGAGGACTAGAGGGTGAAACTTCCTCGCTGAAAGAAAGGATGAAAGAATGGTGAAAGACAAGAGAAATGCATCCAAGTTAACAGTGCAGCATCGATAGCCCTAGGGCTAGGCTAGGCTAAATGAAGTTGGGGTGCGGGGGGGGGGGGGGGCAAAATATTTCCATACTGTCGGATGTCAACCCTCCACTTCATTCCATCTCGTGATGGGATTTTGTATCCACCATGGGTGAAGATCCAGGGGCTTCTCGTGGAAAAAAGTAACTTGCCATGCCAATTGGAGCACCCGAATTGATTTTTGATTATTTATATTTATTTATTGGTGTTTAAGGTCACATACTGATGCGCAATGGCTAATCGTGACCTGACACTTTTAAGGGTGGGGGAAGCCGGAGTACCCGAAGAGAACCGCCGAACATCGACGAGCAGATGTCAGCTCCTCAACATTCTAACCCTGTTCAAGCTCCGCCTAAGCAGGGTTACAACGGTTGAAGACATGTGTACCATCGACGTGCAGTACACCTTAGTACACGGCGTCATCGCGCCCCCATGGAGGCAACCGGGATAAAGTGCCTTGCCCATGGACACAACACGGGTCGTCCCGGGCGGGGATCGAACTCGGGACCTCTAGCATAGAAGTCCAACAGTCTACCACTGCGCCACCGTGCTCCCCTTTTGAGTGCTTAAATACCCAGGAAGTGAAGATATAACTATAGCAAAATGACCCAAGAAACATCACAACATTAATTTATCTACTCGATATATTACAATGAAAATAACATGGCGGGAGAAGCCACTCTTCAGTATCTCGATGCAGTGAGATATCACGCAATCCACGCCGTTGTGTCCCCACCACGACTCGTGTGTTTTCAGTGATAATCCATTCTGTACGTTGTGAAACTACATCCCCTCAGACATGCCGATCCATTAGTCCTTTCTCTAACACGAACAGAAGACGACATTAATAAATTCCTGAATAAATAAACATGTTCCTTTTTGGGCTCACAAATATAGCATCGGGTGCAACTGTATTATAAGCTACAGCGCGTTTGGTTGGCAGATACAGTGTCATATACAGCTTAGAGAAAACAATATTAGGTTCGGCTTCTTGGCAGATACAATGTCATATACGTCGAAAAGAAAACAATATAAGGTGAGGCGAAGCCGAACCTGATATTGTTTTCTCTGAGCCGTATGTGACACTGTATCTGCCAACTAAACGCCCTGTACCGTATTTATTATGTACGGCATGCTAAAATGTCATTGGGGAAGTTAACTCAATGAATTGTTAAATGATGCGCACTTTTCGAAAAATGTATACAAAGCAGACGATTATTTCTATACGCAACAAGGGGAGTAATTTTGCTTCCGCATTCTAATAAATCACTCGTGACCTGTTCCATAACCGTCAATGTTTTGAGCTGGTTTGGCATTTTATTATAACAGTTTCATTCAATCGAATGCAATGTTTATACGACGGGGCTATTTTATATGGTGGGTCTTCTGTACGACTGCACTGCATCATGTACGTACGTGTAAATTAAAAGCTGAGGCGTGTGGATATAATGATAAAACAAAATGGCTGACGGGCACCTAATATTAAATTAAGATTGGGTACTTTTCATCAATCCTGAACCTAATATTGCGGAGTCTCTATCTTAGTAACTTCATTTGATTGGATAAACAAATTTACTAGCATAATAATATCACGTCTCGTCCACTTCCAATAGGCGGATCGATTATCATGTTGGTGATAACTCTTGCAAATCGTCATTCTTTCTTCGTAACATCGGCGAAAAGAATGAAATTAGATCAATTAATTGCGAAAATAATCTGAAATACTTCATTCCGACTGGATTTAGCGGTCTCTTACTGGCCTGTAATAATATGTATGAATCTTGTTACTAGTATCTCGATACTTGCTGGTACTTTTATCGTTATCCAAATAAATCCACCGAGAATCGGCGAGTACCGTAACTGTCGGACACTCTAAATTACTAACTTGGTACACAGGGAGTTAGATTTCTAACTGGTGTTGTGGTCCCAGCACGAGATGCCTTAGGCATGTCCTGGGGGCTGCAGGCCCGTGTTGGGGAGAGTTCGAGTGGGGCTATCTCCCTCTCGATGGTGGGAGAGGGCGGTCCAGGGAGCCTTCCCGGGGAAAGGTTTTACTTTTTGAACCCCTGGGATGGATTCTGAGGCCTCTCTCTTATTTAAACCTAGCCATTTTATCCACAAGAAAAGTGCATTTCTCCAGGTAGTCCAGTCAGTTGGAAGGAGCAGGTATTGGCTGAATAACTGTCAGTCTATAGTCCTTGTGTAGCCTGGCCACTGTAAGGGAAACGGAACAATAAATTCACAGATTCGAGTTGGAATTTCGGAATTTTTGTTTGCTGATTCGAAAAGTCGGAGAATTTTATCGAAAATTGGAAAATCACTTTGATTCTGACGGAAAAAATGTGACAGGAGCAAACTGAATTCATATTATTGAATTTCCAACTTTTTAAATTTATATCTCCGAATTTCCAACTTTTGAAATTTTAAGCGATAATTGGGGGGGGGGGGGGACCCTTCCATACTCCTCCCCTTGCTGCGTCCCTGCTGGAACAATTAGATTTAACGTTGGTTGAAGACAAGTGTAGGTTATAATCGATGGGCTACACGCTTTTGTACACGGCATCACCGTGCTCTCACTTAAATCGAGATTAAGTGTTGTGCTCAAGGACACGACGCAGTTACCGCTGGGTAGGGTGGAGCCGTCGACCTTTCTATCCGAAGGCAATGCGCTAAAATTGAGTCAAAGCGCTACCCCCGCAATCCGTCCGATTTGCGGTATAAAAATCATAAACAGCTTTAAATCGCAGTGAAAATGTATACATTCTGTCGAGTTTAACTGGCGCTATGCGAATCACATATTTTCGATTCGAATCGAATCTGGAATTCAGTCGAGTCTATTATTCGAAATCGAATCGAACCTCGAATCGAATACAGGCGTCTTGATGACCCGACTAATCAAATATTCCAACCATATCATCAAGGCATGCCTTCGTCGAAGGCATGCCTTGATGATGTAGCTGGAATATAACCCAGTAAGGTTTTTTGATCAAAAACGGGTGCGAGAATTCTGTACTGGTCACTGTACTGGGTCAGTCGCTAGCAACCGTTAACTCGTCGTTGATATTGCTTAGGAACTATCAATTTGCTTTCAGCAGTGGTAGCGACTAGTAAAACTGGATTTGGCACGGATGGTGGCATGAGTAGATATGCTTTTCATGTTAATATAGAGAAAATTACACTCAGCCTTTACTTTCAACATTATTTATGTACAATTTCTATCTCAGCTGTACGTTTTGTGAGTCGACTAAGATGGCTGACACGAAGCGAAATTCCAGTGAAAAGGTTCGAAGGAAAACGAATCAGACAGCCGATTTCGACTCGATCCGAACCGAATACCAGCTCAAGATTCGAAATCGAATGGAATCTCGACGCTTCACAGGGTCTTAAATTTAACCAATTTAAGACTGACGTTTCCAGTCTCTTTCGATCAGAGCCCCAATATTTCCATGCACCGATATTTTATGGAGTTATGCCATGTATTTTGAAATGGAACATTCTTCCGTACAAGTGAGCTATGAAGAACTGAAAAACAACTTCCCATAATTCACGTTTTCAAGGCTATAAATCATTAACATTGATTGGGAAAGTCTTAGCCGATCACACACACAAACAAGAGAAAGAAAATTTTAAAAATTATAAAATTTCATAACTTACTCGGTAAAAACAGAATCTTCCCTGCGAAATTTGTTGTTGTCTAAACTTCCTGTAAATTGAAAAATGAGTGTTGTCGTAAGGGACAGTATCAATCAAACCATTGCATCAGAGCAAGTAATTTACCTATGTTTACCACAAAATCAGTAACCACACAACCACAAAATCAGTAACCCCCCACCTCCCCCCCCCCCGATCCACCATGGATTGGGGTACCTATTTTATCTGACCATATGATACTCCAGGACTTAACATTTGAACCCTAGTTTCCTGGAATGGTATTGCCTTTGTGTACATATACAGTGAGATGGGTCAGTCCAATATCAATATACAGGGAGAATAGAATAATAACAGCAGTCTGCAGTCAGAGGGCTGCAGACTGCAGTTATTATTTTATCATCACTGCCTCGTTTATATGCCTCTTATAATAAGACAAACATGGGACTAAATTATGCTTTGGACCGAAAAATCGGTCTCACGAGTTCAAAGGGTTAACATTCAGTCGAGAATCATAATTGATTCTCGCACGAAAAACAATGAGAATCGATTTTGATTCTTGCAAAATATTCATTTGATTCTTGTCAGAGATTCTGAAAGTGTTCTTAAAGACCTCCAATTTTGATTCCGATATAATCAGCTGTGTTCGCGCTGTCTCGAAACTGTCCGGAGCCATATTTTTGGCCACTCTGGATACTTTAGTGCCGAACGAAGTGTTTGGGTGCCAAAGACTAATGTGAGAAGGGGAGGGGGAGTATTTCGCAGTCTAATCTAAAAAATGATCGAGTTTTGAAAAATGAACTGACAATTCCGGAAAAAATCCGACAGAACCTCGAAACTTCTGCCGAAATCCTCGGAAGACAAAAAGGGCGGTCACCTGAATTAAATCTATGCCACTGGATGATCAGGCTGAATGATGTCAGTACATATACCTCTGTTGTACTTGGATAATAGCAGACTAATCGACTGCTTACTGCTATTCTGCAGATCTTAGCGGATCGCGAGTTTTTCACAAAAGGCAGTATTTCATTAGACAAACACTTCATATCGGTCTTTTACAAAAGGCAGTATTTAACCCTTTACCTAACACGAAAAGCAGACGACACTTGCAAAAAAAATTCTTGAATAACTATTTTTTTTCATTTTTGTCTCAAAAACATAGGTTATGACCCCTCATTGGAACGAGCTCGTTCCAACGAGGGGTCATAACCTATGTTTTTGAGACAAAAAATGAAAAAATAATGAAAATTAATTGGAGAGTTTTGAGAATAGGGCTGGCTGGTTTTGGCCGTTACGTTGGGTAAAGGGTCAATTAGATAAATACTTCATACCTTCGCGAGAAACTCGCGACGGTACCAGGTACTTCACGCTACCGTGATGTACCAGAATATAGTGTTCGAAATCTGACTTTGAAGATGAGGAGATGTGGGACTTCAGAAAAGACCTCACTGAGATCTTCTTCATGGCCCTCTTGGCTTCATATGACGAAAAAAAGTGATTCTGCAAGCATAGATGTACCATAAAAAGGGTTCCGCGTAACGTGGCCGTTGAATACTCAGATCTGGAAGTGAGAGACTAAGTGAGGGATCTCCTCTAGATCTCATATACGACGAACGTGGGATTCTATAAGCATGGACAGACCACAGAAATTGATTCCGTGAGTGGGAATCAACGTAACGTGGCCGTTCAATACCCAGATGAGGATGTGAGGGACTTACTGAGGGATTTCTTCTAGGCCTCATACGACGAAAGTGAGATTCTATAAGCATGGATAGACCACAGAAATGGATTCCGTGAGCGGAAATCAATGTAACATTGTCGCTCAGTACCCGAAAGAGGATATGGGGGACTTGAGGTTCCACCTTATTGATGGATTTCCCCAAGGCCTCATACTACGAAAGTGGGGATTCTATAAGCATGGACAGACCACAGAAATTGGATTCCGTGAGTGGGAATCAACGTAACGTTGCCATTCAGTACCCAGAAGAGGATAGGGGCTTGAGGTTACACCTTACTGCGGAATTTCCTCGTGGCCTCATGGGATGAAAAACGAACGTCTCGATCTAAACATAATATGAAGTGATAGTGGGTGAGGGATTAGATGAATGGGGCCACCCGAATGGTTGAGGTCAGAGGAAGTGACAGGGCCAGAGATACAGTACGACTGCCGTGGACTGGTCACACACTTTCAACGGGTGGGCAATATTTCCACGGACACAGTAATATTAGATTCCAACACTAATTATAGGACAAACCATCGGAAATTTAATTAACCCTTTACCCAACGTAACGGCCAAAACCGGCCAGCGTTATTCACAAAAATCGTCAATTAATTTTCATTATTTTTTTCATTTTTTGTCTCAAAAACATAGGTTATGACCCCTCATTGGAACGAGCTCGACGAGCTCGTTCCAATAAGGGGTCATAACCTATGTTTTTGAGACAAAAAATGAAAAAAAATTAGTTATTCAAGAATTATTTTTGCAAGTGTCGTCTGCTTTTCATGTTAGGTAAAGGGTTAACGAAGCACCGGATACAACTCGTTTCTATGCATCACAAAGGTAATAGCGTCACAATATGGCCACCTGCGTGGGCTACCGTGACAACTCTATATGACGTCAGTGGGCCACGTGACCATGACAACACTTTTGTGGTCCGTTCAATCAGGCCCGATCTCCTCATCTACTACTAGCCTTGATAGATGTTCAGAGGCCATGACAAATGATGTCTGAATGAAAAGCATAGAAACATGGCCTAGGCTGATGCAAATAGGCGAGCCCTGGTCTAATCGGGGAATACTATGTTCACTCGTCGCTCAGATATTATCCATGAAAGAATCTGAAATGTATATCGGTGTGATGACCTGTGTATGGAAATGGGGTCGTAGGTCTGCTAGGGAGGAACCCCTCGAATTGTTACAGTATTTAGTACTTTTCGTTTTTGATCTGTGATGTTGATTTGAATGTTGATTTCAAATACATACATTAAGCCACATTAAGCGTGTTTTCCAATTATTCCTCCATGTGAGGTTGACTTGGAAAATCGTCCCTTGAGTTCCAATGTGTTCTATGTGCCTACTGGCACATAGAACACATTGGAACTCATGGGACGAAATGTCTATGATTAGAACTAGAGTTATGAACTTATGAGTGAAGTTATTTTCGTGGAGAACCGGTAGCCATCAGTCTCACTGGACTGCCAGATAATCCATCATTCTCACTGAATCCTGCAGCAAAATGTACTGACAGATGCAGTTTTATTCTATTTAATGTGTTATAATTTGTTGAAAATGTAGTTGTTCAGTCAAATAGCATTCCCGTCCTCCCCATCTTTCAGAGTTTGTTTGTTTTGGGGGATTTTAACGACACTATCACCAGCCTTGATCACATCGTGTCGGTCAGTTTTACGAGTGCAGGAAGCCGGAGAACCACCGGGCTGCGGCAATCAACTATCAGACTACCCGGCGTACTAATTCTGCTCGACGTGCAATACGCCTTTGTACACAGCGCCACCATGCCCCAACATGGCCAATCGGAATTAATTCTTAACCCGCTGAGTATTTTCAAGATATTCAAATAAAATTAAATAGCTAGGGGACGGAGCTAGGGGATTTTCTATGGGGGGGGGGGGGGGGGTTCTATGAAAATTCCAACTTGGGAAGGGTACTTGAATGGATGCCCCCCGGGGGGGGGGGGGGGTCAAAATGTTGACTCTGAGTGACTGTACCGATAGGTTTTAGGGCACTTTGAGAAACATTTCCAAGCAGTTTAAATGACTGCAGCTAAATATCTATAAACATACATAATTTGAGGTTTTAAGACAGCACAAAATGACAATTTCTTGTGGTAGTGGAGTCTGTCTGTAATTAGGCTCTATCTATCTTCATTAGGCATTGTGTTCATTACATGAATGTACATGTGTGGTGAGTGCTCAAAAATCAGTATTCAACCAATAATTTATTAATTAATCATCTCAAATATGAGGTCATGCTCCGCAGTGAGCACACTAATCTTGAAATGAACTCAATGACCAACAACCAACCATTCATTATGCTTGCAAGGATCAGTAATCAGTTAGCTAACTAACTCCGCCTATATTCTAGATTTGATGAACAAATAATCTAAATGTAACACAAGAAATCAATGGTGAAAAACTCCATTCTGCTTACAGAGCGAAAATATGATCAAATGTGCACAATATAAGTTATCTGCGCCAACATGTATGTATTTGGAGATTTAATACCTGGATGACGGTTTTTAAACACCGAGCCGCAGGCGAGGTGTTCAAATGAGACATCCAGGTATTAAATCTCCATATACCATACATGTTGGCAGAGATAACGTTTTTGTCCCGTTTGAAACACAATACAAACATTAGTAGAAATAAATTTCTGGACGCATTTTTAACGCTCTGCATCACTTGGACCAAATTCGTGAATATTTTTTGTTTTTATAAACGCAGAAGACAACAGATAGAGTAACATCCCTTAGGTCGTTACGGAAATGAGTAAACAGTATTTTGTTGACATATCGTCCCCTGAGTTTCAATGTGTTCTATGTGCCTAGTGGCATATAGAACACATTGGAACTTAGGGGACGATATTTGCTCTTATTTTATTTTTCTCAAGTTGTTTCATTTAATTACTCGACTATTTGATTTATAACGGCAAAATATGATCAAATTGTCGGAAATCTGATAATATTTGTGACTATTTTCAGGTTTTGGGGTTCGATTTTTAAAACGAGGCGAGTGAATGCGAAAAGCTTTCATTTAAACCATATACACCCGATGTTTCTCGTGCCCATATACTCTGGATGTTGCACACTCTCATATACGTTGGATGTTGAGTGCATCCTTTGTGATGGCTATTTGTCCAAGGCATTCTGACCATTTAAAAGACAGAATTTATCGGGATATAGTGACAAGTAAAGTTATACTTATTTTGGTGACTAGAGAAACTCAGTGCTGGGCAGAAATATCTGCCAGTATCATACAAAGAGTTATCTGCCTTACTCAATGACACACCGTAGTTACCGCTGATCAAACTTGTATCATCGCCCTTTCTGTTTAACCCTTTGCGGCCACGAACGGCCAGAAAATTAACCAATATAAAGCTGCCACAACCTAAAATATCTCGGCAGTTTCTCAATAAAACCATAAAAATATGGATATCATCAGAACCAGCTCGTCGAACTGATTCTAATTATATCCTTATTTATATGGTTTTATTGAAAAATTGTTTTCGAAAAATGTGAAATTTAATTTATTTTTAAAAAAATACTGTTGAGGTAAAGGGTTAAAGTTAAATGCAATAACCACTGAGTTACCGCGATCCCAGCTTATGAAGTGATTTCTTCTCACATTATTAATACATACCCGAAACAAGTCTTTTTATTTCCAGACGGACCTTTCTGGATTGCATTAGAGATGACATCTGTTTGTCTGTTATGGACTGCACTTTCAAATTCTCAATCTGTGAAGTAAAAAGTAATATTTTCATCACAAAAAATTAACCCTTTATCCAAGATAGAAGACGACGCATGCAAAAATGCAAAAACAATTATTGAAGGAATACTTTCCAATTTTTGTCTCAAAAACATAGGCTATGGCACTTCATTGGAGCGGGCTCATTCCAGTGATGGGACATAAGCTATATTTTGAGACAAAAAATGAAAAAATAATTTTTGAATTTTGTGAATCGCCTTAGCCGGGTTTGGTCGTTACGTTGGGTAAAAGTTTTATGTAGAAGATGAAGTTGAGCTAGAGGATGAGTTCACTTCTCATTTTTATTCCCCCAACATTAAGGTCCCCATTAGGTCGGGTGTTATATACTTTTCTGACGCGTGTTCCTGCGTTTATTGGGGATGCGTGCGTGTGCGCGTTCAAGCCCATTGCCGAGGAACTACTTGGGGCACACAGAAACCAAACATCGCGCAGCCCAGGGGAGGATGGTCTGAGGAGGTTGTAGCCCCCGAAATTTTTCAGAAGATATCATATCTTTTACAAGTAAAACAAAAGAATTGTTGTTGAACTTTCAAAACATTGCACATTCATAGCAGTAACAGGTGGAAGCAAAGCAAACTATCCTGAACTTCCATCCATATCCATATATATCAGAGACGTCTTTATTTGTAGTTGTAATTTGTGAGTACCAAGAGCCTCAGTTGGATAACTTACAGTCATGGGGTGGGGTATACAAATGGAATTCTGCATCCTAACCGTTTATTTAACGAATTGACTGCGTATATCCCACGGAATTTAGAAAATAGGCAGTTAGGAACAAAGTCAAAAAACTTATACAAAACCCAACCATATACCCCCCCCCCCCCCTCCCGTCACCATTGGAACGAGAACAGCGAGATCGTTTCATTGACGGTTTACATGATATGGTTTTGTTCAAATGTTATGAAAATTTAAAAAAATTAAAATGAGAAAACTTGACATCGCGCGTGAAAGGTAAAGGTTTAAAAGCTATAGCTTCTAGCTCTGATATGCCTCCTAGCTCCTATATAGCTCCTAGCTCATATAAAGCTCCTGACCACTAAACCATCCACCACCCTCATGGCGCCAAAGCCACCACTTGTCCATAGTCACCACCATCTGTCATGTGATCAGCTTCCACTATATTTGCCATTACTACGGTGTTCTACCAGCCATGAAGTCTTGTGCCATTACTGCCTTGTACCGTTACTATTGGCTACCATTATTCTGTACTGTGCTAGAGTATCTTAACCATTACTAACTTGTGGCATTAGTATGGCCCTTATTACATTAACCCTTTGAACCCTAGCGGCCGTTTTTCCGGCCAGGAGCATCATAAAGTCATTAAATGGAATGGCTGTTCAGTAAATGTGTGGGGTAGACCAATCAATATTTTCAACGTGCAGCCCCGAGGCTGCACGTTGAAAATATTGATTGGACTATCCCAAATAATGAATATGGACTCTTCTAATTGCTGCCATTGAACTGGCATGGAAGATACCACCAGAGTTCAATGGGTTAATGTAACTAAGAAAGAGAATATATATCAGAAACACATGTTGAGAACGCAAGAAAAAACGACACTTTTCTCCTTATTAGGTCGTATTTGCGTGGGTCCCTGTACGCCCCTTTCGCCCAAACTAGACGAATCTAAAGAAGTACATAGGGAACATTTAGAACTTGTGGAGCTGGGGCATGGTCAAGCAAGGGCACCCACATGCTGATATATATATACTACTCAAAGTTTGCTAAGCACCAAGTACATCAAACTACTTGTTTTACGTTTTAGTTGAAATATTGTAATTAAAACTTATATATATTTTTTTTAATTATATCTTTAATGATTTAAGTACAGAAATTAAGATTTTATTTGTGTTTGCCATTATTTTGGAGCTTTTGAATACGATAACCATCCAAAATGGATATTATTGGTAAAAGAGGAATTTTTTCAATATGCCAAAAAGTTTACGGAGCGAACTGATATGGCTTCAATATCGAGTATGAGACCCATTACTGTTAATTACAGCTTGACAACGCCTTCTCATGTTCCCAACCAGGTTTCTGGTGATCCTTTGTGGGATGTTGTTCCATTCTTGGACCAAGCTCCTGGACACTTCTTGGCTGGACTGGACGGGCTGAACTCATTCCAGACATGTTCGATTGGATTGAGGTCAGGGGATCTTGCTGGCCAGTCCATACGCTCAATCCCCTCCCTCTGTCGGTACTCTCCGACAGCATGACAGCATGGGCAACATGAGGACGGGCATTATCGTCCATCAGAATGAATCTATCACCCACTTCACCTGCATACAATCTGACGTGGACATCCGGGATCTCATCAATATACCGTTGTGCAGTCAATGTACCACGTCCAAGGACACAGAGCTCTGTACGTCCATCCCAGCTGATGCCGCCCCAGATCATGATTGACCATCCACCATAGCGGTCATGCTCAGCAATCTTGGATGTATGGAATCGCTCTCCTGGTCTTCTCCATACCTAGAACGCCTATCTGTGTGGTCCATGGCCCATTCATATCGTGCCTGGCGGTGGTTCTGGGACAGCGGAATGCGAATACATGGTCTTCTCGATCGGCGACCATCTTCGTGCAACGTTGCCCGGATAGTCTGCGTCGAAACATTTATCCGGGATGCATTTTGAAGGTCACCGCGAAGCTGGGTTGCTGTGGCAAAGCGGTTTTTATAGGCATGAATGATCAAAAACCGGTCTTCAGCTGCAGATGTTGTCCTGTCTCTGCCACCACCATGCCGTCTTACTGGTGTGCCATACTGCCGAAATCTTGCCCCGGCTCCAGTGATCACCGTATGGTGCACACCAAGGGCTTCACCAACCTAACCTGAAGATGGGTAACCCCTTGCTCCACCAACCCTACAGGCCGCAATATTTCTGCTTCGGACAAATGTCTTTTTACATTTGCATTTGCCATATTCAGTCATTAAATCACAAGGGTTTGTGTTGAAATGAAGATTGAATACCCTACACATGCAATGTACATGTAGACATTACACGAAAACATCATGAAAATCAAGGTTGACATGCTTTCCTTGACTGTCGCAAAACGTCTGCCTGCCAAGAGAGCTAATGTAAACACTGGGGGCCATCTCAATACATTCCTCAACCATATCTACCAAAAATATCGCAAATATGTCACAAGCAAATTTCAGAATGATGTGTCAAATAGTTGGTGCTTAGCAAACTTTGAGTAGTATATATATCAGCGGTGGCCCATGCGCTTTAGTGTCATAGCAGGAATACAACACACAGAGCTATATCTGCGACTCGTGCACCACGACATTGAGAAACATGAAGCATATGGCTCGATATTTCACAAATCTCTTGTTTCGGCCCAGTGGGGAATTTTGTTCTATGTGGAGTACAAAATGTGCAGTTTCCACGATTTGAAAGGCTATAGTAGAGACAAATCAAACGAGGGAATTCCTCCCATCTTAAGAGTAAACAGTTTGTGCACCCTCCACCTTTAAGGAATTGCCAGTGAGATGGCAATGGTTGGTAAGGTTATATTGGCTTAAACTCTCTCACTCACACTCTCAGTCTCTCACTCTCAGTCTCTCACTCTCAGTCACTTTCGCTCTGTCTCTCACTCTCTCACTTCCAGTCTTTCACTCCTCACTCACTCACTCACTCACTCACTCACTCACTCACTCACTCACTCACTCACTCACTCACTCACTCACTCACTCACTCACTCACTCACCCCAAATCCCCAACCCATCCACCCACTCACCCACACACACACCCACCCACCCACCCACCCACTCACTCACTCACTCACTCACTCACTCACTCACTCACTCACTCACTCACTCACTCACTCACTCACTCACTCACTCACTCACTCACTCGCTCGCTCGCTCGCTCGCTCGCTCGCTCGCTCGCTCGCTCACTATATATAAAGGTCTTGCATTGGGCCAGTCACCAATTTTGCTATCTATAACCTGTATACAAATCAAGTTACATTTAACGGATCTCAGAGGAATGCTGAGACAGGGCGAAGATGTGATGCGCATAATCTTCTCGTTCGCACCTTGAAGACCAAGTGAGACATTTCTCAAATATTCTATGCGATACGCCTTGCCACAATGAGACTGAGTGGTTTTATATACTCATTCTTCGCACGCCAGTGCTCAAGTTTTTCACCTAGTATGAAGGTATCAGGGATTCCTGAGGGATCTCGGATGGGAGAGGGGCGTCCACCTCTAAATTTCCAATTGCACCTCCACCGAGTAGACAAAACTTCGACTATCACTGCATTATTTCCAACAAGTACATGTATCAAATTCCATTAGCTCCTTGTCTCAAGTCAAAATGTTCCACCTACTTGTTTTAACCTTTACCCAACACGTACGGTGTCAAATTTTGTTATTTTAATTATCCTTTTAACCCTTTACCCAACGTAATGGCCAAAACCGGCCAGCGCAATTCACAAAAATCACGATTCAATTTTTATTATTTTTTTCATTTTTGTCTCAAAACCATAGCTTATGACCCCTCGTTGGAACGAGCTCATTGAGCTCGTTCCAATGAGGGGTCATAAGCTATGGTTTTGACGCAAAAAGTAAAACAAAATGTTTATTCAAGAATTTTATTTGTAAGTGTCGACTGCTTTTCGTGTTAGGTAAAGGGTTAAAAAACCTTTTTTTTTATATTTTCAGCTGCAGAATTTGTAAATTCTTCGGATGAGGTCGTTTCGTTAGGTAAAGGTTTAAGATGCTTAATTCCATTTGTACACCGCGGACTGTAAAGTATTCAACTGGGGCTCTTGGCAGACACAAATCCCAACTAGAATTCAATATTTGTGGGAATTTATACCATTTTTCTATCAATATTTGGCAGACCTTCACTACTTTTCAGTCTAAAAACACCTTATTTTAGCCAAATTGAAGACCTGTTTGGAAAAATTCCACGAGCGCCATGTCTGAAATTTCCATGTTTTTCCAATTTAGGGCTTCAAATTTCCATCTATTGTAAATTTGACGAATGATGGGGAAGGTGTGGGGGGGGGGGGTGAGAGAATCCCCTCTCCGTGGCAGCGTTCCTGAAGGTACCCACTGACGGTGCAGAGAAAAACTCTGCAACAATATGTTAAGTCTCTGCAAACTTATTAATCTCTGTCAAACAAGTGATTTGGTTAAGTTCCTAGTTGCATTATGGGAGACACTACCGGGAGCGCGCGTGAAATACAAGAACAACTCCAACAGGAGTCGTTGATTGCTATCCACCTTACTCTATCTGAGTTGTGTTCTGAGTGTTTTCAATTTATACCACGAATAAACTTGAATTAAATGGGTGAAGTTGATATTTTTAACCCTTTACCCAACGCAGACGATATCAAAATTTATTATTTTAAACACCATTTTTTCAAATTTTTCAAAAAAAATCAACAAAACCATATCATGTGATCCCTCGATGGAACGAGCTCGATGAGCTCGTTCCAACGAGGGGTCACATGATATGGTTTTGTTGAAATGTTTTGAAAATTAATATTCTTTCAGCTTCTGAATTTGCATATTACGCGGGCGGATGCGGGCGATTCGTTGGGTAAAGGGTTAAAGAAAAATATCACCTTCGGCGGTCTGTTTATATTCTTGCTCAACACTATTTTGTGTCGAGGCGTTTCATTCACGCCATTACGTCACTCAGACCAATCAAGTGCGGTCTTTCATGACGTTCTTTCACGTAATCCGGATTCCCCGCGTGGTGTACCTAGCACATTTCCCAATGACTGTATTGTTTCGCGTAACGTTGAATACGCACAACAATCGAGGTATAATTATTATTATCTATAGATATCTATGGTTAATAAATTAAAAAAAAATAATAAATTATAGCAGAATCAGTGTTGCAGCTGCTGCATAATATCCTACCTTCATAATTATATCTCCGGACAGAAGTCCACTCTTGGAGGCCGGCGAATTTTCTTCAACCCTCTTCACAAGTACATTCCTGGACTGGAGATGTCTGGAATTGAGACAATATGTTAAGATCCTTCAAAGATGTCCATGAAAAAAACACAAAGGACAAATGTTGACAATAGTATGTGATTCCATTTAAAGTAATCAGACGCACATCTTTGTGGTCAAAGGATGCATAAATATCAGCCCTTAACCCGAAAGGCGGTTTTTACGGTCCAGGATCGTGATGCACCTGAACTCGTAAAGTAGATAGTTGCTCAGTGAATTTGTACGGGTAGACCAATCAGTGTTTTCAACGTGCAGCCTTGAAAATATTGATTGGTCTTCTTCCCCCAAGTAACGAACATAGACTCTACTTGTTGAGGGCCCTGAACTGGCACGGAATATACCATCAGGGTCCTTCCACCCCCTGTAAAACTGTCCGACACGAGGTGATCCTGGATGTCGAAAGCGGCATTAAACCCAAATAAATAAATAAATAAATAAATAAATAAATAAATAAATAAATAAATAAATAACCATCAAGGTCCAAAAGGGTTTAAAATGTCTAAGTTTTAGCATAGGAACTTGGAACTTAATCAGTACTGAGCGACAGTCAGTAATAAATAACATAATAAGCACACACACCATCCTACTATATTTATTATATTATTAGGAGGGGGTGTGTTACAACCCACTTTGTAATACAAAGTTGCAAAATGTATTTATTACAAAATACAACTACATGGACGGGAAAAACGTTGCAAAATGTAATAAACATTTGTTTCAAGAGGGCAACCAGAAACTAATTCATATTATTATAGAAACATTAAAGTAAACTTGTATCTCTTTGATTCTACGACTGTCAGACACTGTCTAAGGGTATATTATGTGCACTCTACGCGTATTTGAGCGGGTTCGAAGATTTCCGAACTTTTTTTACTAAATGTAACTGCATGAACAGGAAAATTGTTGCAAAATGTAATGAATGTTACAAAATGTAACTACATGGCCCGGAAAAAAACGTTTCAAAATGTAATAATTGTTACAAAATGCAGCGAAATTGATTTGACAAGAGTTGCATTATGTAATAAACATATTTTTCAATGCCATTATGGAATTATCAGGAAAGTCTTCATCTGATTAATTCACTTGTACCCGCGCCATGTGCCAATCGACAATATGTTAAACCCTCCATTACCCTTTTCATTGATTTTGCAAATCTTTTAATTTTCTGCTACTAGAAGTATAAAGTTGCTGAAAAGACACAGTGATTCTTGCATAATTGGCGGATTATTCTCGTCCATTGCGAAAATACACGTTGACCAAATCGATATTTCTGCATGCGAATACATTCACCATAGGACTACTCTGCAGGGTGGACTAGTCTGTATATACTTTGTTGATGCGATATTTAACACCTCACCCTCCGACATCCGACAAGTGGTGAGACGATTTGACATTTCTAACCGGTTAACTACCAGAGATGGCCGGAATATAACCGATTAACCACAATAGTAAATCACCACCAGACATCGTAGGTCTGTGATTTATAGAAGTGTCACTCTTTAAGATATAGGGTGTATAAATTGCGAACCAACATGTTCGGCGCCTGGTGGATGTAGTGGTTTGCTATAGGTGTATTGTATTGTATTTTACTGTGCTTTAACACGTTTGGCTGCAGGAAACTCAGGTGTACTTTCTTCACATATGCTACATGTCGTTTTAACCTTTATGAGATAGATTGCTATATTTTACGTGTGTAAATACGCTACTAAACATCGTTTCAGCCTATAACTAGAAGAAAATACGAAAAATAGTCTACGAGATTACTCCTAGTTGGCGACTAGGACTGGGGGAGGGGGGGGATTGCGTGAACAGAGGTGGCGGTGGCTGGGTGGTCAGGTGCCAAAAAATATGTGTAAACAGTTTATGTAAGTTTTTTTTCCTTTTTCATTATTATTGCATCTGTGTGCCACAAACAATAACACAATGTCACCAATTGAATTAAAGCCTATTTAGAAGCATTATTAACAAAAGTAACCCCCTTAATATGAAAAATATTGGAGAATTTCATCAAAAACTGACTTGAGGATGGGGTGGGTATCCGGTATTGAACGGAAAAAAATTGTCAGACAATTTTCTCCTAAAGTCGACTAAAATATCCATTCACAACATAAGTCATTCATATTCGAGGTTTTTAAAGGAATATTCTTTAAAATGAAGCATAGTATATATAATATTGTATAATGAGTCATAATAGCTAGGTGGGATTGTTTTTTTTCAACATGAAAAAAATTGAAAATATTAACTTTTATTTCAACGAAAACAAAAAAGTTTGATTTATCAAAAAGAAAAGAAGTCTTTTTTATAGCCATCCTGCTATGCTGATGCCATAACAAAAACAAAAAGACAAGGTTTACTCTTCTTGAGTGAGAACAAACACAAGTTCTTTTTTACGCAACCAATATTTGCAACATATACATGGCTACGGCATAAGCAGTAGTAAATTAATTATGGGCACAGTGCTCACAAATGCCTGCATATGCCGTGATCTACAGGTCTGTTCGTATTGCATATCACTGCATATCAGAATATCAAAATTAGGAAAAGCTTATTTAAATTTGATTCAATATCGAAGGTTTCTGGGAAAAAGAATAATTGAGTTTCATTTGCAAGGTAAACACTGAGAAACCAGATTTGTAAGAATATTGAGCTATACATTTAGTTTGTCTGATCTGATTTGATTGGGGTTTTACATCGCTTTCAACAACTATGGCTATATGATGCCTACATCACAACGTTCTAAGTTCCCAAGATGAAGGTATAATTACTCAAACAGATCCACTAGATGGCCTAAGGAATCCACCAACCGCTAGGGTGAAACTATCAAGCTCATCCACACCGAGACCTCAACATAAGGATAAAACAAATTCCTTAGAATTTGCTACATCAATATAGTAATATGTCTATATATGAACAGCCAGGCCATCGCTGCTGTGCATTAACAACCTGGCTACCAAATGTGGACCAGTTATACCTGGACCCACACAGTGTTCATGCTGTGCAGTAATGTGTCTTTGTGGACTGATGTGAATCTGGAAAGTCTTGAATAATCAATGACAGAGTAAAGCCTCGTACAGACGAGCAAATTTAATTTGTCAAAGAAAATGTGGCAAATAAAATTTGTCACATTTTTTTCTTCTCGTGTGCATGCAACGGAACATTTTATTTGCTGACGGTGCTGCTTTGTACATAAGGTGGCGATAGAAATTATTACTCAATATACCAGCTGTCGTGGAAAATATAGGTTTGGGGAGTGGGGGGGGGGGGAGGGCATAACACATTATGTCCCCAACGGCCTGCGCGTTCTTGGACCAAGGAATCCTGTCGACCCCCTCCCCCTCCCCCTAACTTTCCGATAGAGATCTGCGCCCATGGTGTGAAGGGTGAGATTTTTAACTTTATAAAGTTTACTTTTTATATTCCATAGACTCTCCTTACTTTGAAACTCTCCCAAAAGTAAATATTCGGCATTGTCAGACCACCACATTTTTTAAAATCGCGGCACTATTCACTAAAGTCTTCTATAACTTCGAATTATTATAGCATGGTGGATAATGCAATACTTGTTTACGTACTTCTACATGTATGCATGCGCAGTTTCTCCGTGCACAGAAAAATGGCACATTTCATTGTTCAGTATCTGGTACGTCCAGATATTGAACAAAGAAATGTGTTCAAAGAAAATGTGACAAATTTTCTCGTACACACGGCCAAATTTTATTTGCTACATCTTCTTTATCTGGACAAATTAAGTTTGCTTGTCTGTACGGGGCTTTAAGTGAAAACATATTTGAAGATATGAAAATATGAATTGAATCAGTGTGCATTACGCATTTTGAGTTGGTGTTCGAGTGCCGAAGTTTTGAAGATAAAATGTATGAGAAGATATTGGTGGGTCTCCCAAAAATGTCATGGAAAAAATATGTAGGGTAAGTGTGGGTGGGTCAAAAAATCTGCAAAATAAAAATTTCCACCTATGTTCAGGCATTATTTTCCCGGGCTCTCCCTGCCTAGGAAGAAACCTTTATCCAGATGCCAACTACGAGTTATCTCTTAGAAATAAATAATCCAACACCTTTTCAGTGTGTTCCGTTCAAACTGCAGGCCCTCCTTTCTGACGTATTTGTACTGAATGCTTATTTACTTTTCAACCAGTATAGCGGTAAGAAGCATTTGTGCATGCTGAAGTTCGCAGTTTGTTTTCTTGGTGAGGCATTTGACAAACTTGATGATGCCCCAAACTCCACTACACCGCCCATGCCAACTGTAAAAACTTTAACTACCTGGTAGATTACACTCAAATAAATTTACACTATAGTAATTACGAGTATACTTGTAGCAGCAGAATCCGACACACTGAGAACTACGAGATAACCATGAGTGGCAGCGAACGTGTTAACTCGCTTTTACGTATTTATTTATTGGGGCTTTACGACACTTTCAACAGCCAGGGTCATATTGTGTCGGGCAGTTTAATGGGTGGAGGAAGCCGGAGTACCGGGATAGAACAAGCGAACAGCGGCGAGTAACTGTCAGACTCTCCAACGTACTAACCTGAGTTAGCATTGGTTGAAGGTCTGTGTACCATCGGCGTGTCATACGTCTTGGCACACTTTGCCACCGTGTTTCCACATAGGCAATGGGGATTAAGTGTCTTGTTCAAGGACACAACTTGAGTGACACGGACTCGGCTCGAACCTTCGATCTTTCAGTCTCAAGTTCGACAATGTATTCCATGTGCCACCGCGCTCCCCTTCAACTCGCTGAAATGAATACAAAAAATTGTGTGAAGCAGCTGAACTGTTTGGGCGAACAACAATTTATGTTTTTTTATTTTGCGACAGTAATCAAACTGCGATGACAAAATTATGAGTATAAGTGCATTCAACTGAGATGCCATGGTCTGATTACTTACGACTCACGATATACACTAGCCAGAAAACACAAGCTAATGCGTGTGTGTATGAAGAAAGTCGTTAAATTGTTCCTGGTAATCGCCAGCTTATGTGCTTCTTGGGAAATAAGGGGTGTGTGGGGGTGGGAATGGTTACGCATACCGAAGGAGCATAGGGCGCGACCCCCACGATATCCTAAATTACTTATATAATGTTTTTCATGCAAAAACGTAGGCCAGGACATTCAGGAACAAGAGAACCGAGAAGACCGCCAATACATAAGCACCCACCCAAGCCAGACGAAAAAAGAAAGTGGGACGAGGCCACAGCACCCGTCCGCCCTTTGGAGTCTACGAGGCAAACACAGGCGTCCTATACTCGCGACTCGGGCTACGGTGTCCAGCCCCTAGACCCCTCATGTGATATAACGCGGAGTGGTAAAGAGAATTGGCAATGCCATCAGGGCAGTCGCCCACTAGGCTTATGTCCGTTAATTCCGTTGATATTGAGCGTTTTGAATCCCTGGGCCTGGCCGACTGAGCCTGCAAACGCAGCTAGTCCATCCCAAGAACAGCCGTACTAATCTGGGACCGGGGCTACTCAGCAGCACAGCCCTCTCGCTGAGACCAAACAACGTCCAGTCACTCAGCTGTGTGGACAACGACAGCGCGCTCACCATGACGTCGCCAACGTCATAGCTACTCTCATTGTTTCTCACTCTTGATGCCTTTCCCATTCACATACACCATGCATTAAGCATCCACACAGCCTGCGATGTGCACTGTACATAGCCATGCGACTGGAGCTGGCCATTGAGCCTATAGTTACTGCCTCAGCGACAGGACATTGGGGCCCGGGGTACGGGAGGAGCGGGATTCCGGTTGATGGGTGAGAATAGGCTAATAAGGTAAAACATTATCCATATTTCAACTTTGTGAGTAAATCTTTTCACGGTCCACTGATCACGGTTAAGGGAAAGGTTCAGTGCGCCGCGCTCTGACTCACCAAAACGTTTTGTATTTACTTTAATTCATATGCCTATGGCACTATTTTCCGTACAGAAAAATCATTAATCGTTTATCTGACGCATCGCGTGCACCCACCCGAGTAATGTACAGACTGAGCAGTTGAAAAAAAAATTCAAACAATTTCGATAAAACCATATCATGTGACCTCTCAATGGAACGAGCTCGTGCAGCTCGTTCCAATGCGTGTCACGTGATATGGTTATGTTGAAATTTCTTGAAAAAACATTTGAAAAAAACCAAAAATAAGTAAAATAAGAAATTGTGATAGGGTTTACGTTAGATAGAGGGTTATTCTTGAAACTATATATATATATATATATGCACCGTAAAGCACAGCAACGCGGGCCAAACAATCCAAGCGTGAGACTGCCCGCATCAGAGAGTCCTTTGAATGAACAAAACATATTTATCTCGTTTATCGTTTAAATGCGTATTAAGTGTGTATTTAGATTAGACTAAAGCTGTTTGCCAGGCTTGGAGCTGACTGAACGACCGTGTCCTCGAACCCGTTACGCCATCATCAAAACAAAAAGTCTGTTTTGTATATTACTTTTAGAAGGAAAAAGTCATTTATTTCAGCTAACATATTTTACAAGGCTTGGTAGATGTGAGACAAGCTGGGGATAGTTTGAGATTGTATTCTTAATAATGGAAGTCATGATGTGACACACAAAATAGGCGTGGCCATGTGGTTATGCAATGTGGTCACGATTATTTATTTATTTATTTATTTATTTATTTATTTACTTATTTATTTTTTATTTCTTTATTTATTGGGGTTTATCGACAATTTCGGCAACCAGGGTCACATCATGGCGGACAGTTGTATGTGCGGAGGAAGCTGGATTACCCGGAAAGAACCACCGAGCAACGGTGAGAAACTGTTAGACTTCCCAACGGACTAACTCCACACAAGCAAGATTAGCATTGGTTGAAGACAAGTGCACCATCGGCGTGCAGTACGCCTTAGTGCACAGAGCCACTGTGCCTCATGTAGTCACAATTAGTTGTGTTAACAAAACTGACATGGATCCATATAAGAATGTCACAGTAGATGCAAATTCAAGACCGATGCTTTCCTGGGGGAACTTGGGGGGGGGGGGGGGTGATCACCGTTCCATGATTTTTTTCTGAGGGGGGACGGCGAAGGAACGCCGTCCCCCCACAATTAGAAGACTTGGAATAGCTTGATCTCGATGTATATCCAACATTCTGTGCAGCTAGCAAAACAAAGGAATGCTCGCTGTGTTCAGCACAGCGAGCACTCCTTCGTCTCGCGAGCCACATTAACCCTTTACCCAACGTAACGGCCAAAACCGGCCAGCGCTATTCTCAAAAATCGCCAATTAATTTTCAAAATATTTTCATTTTTTGTCTCAAAAACATAGGTTATGACCCCTCGTTGGAACGAGCTCGTTGAGCTCGTTCCAAAGAGGGGTCATAACCTATGTTTTTGAGACAAAAAATGAAAAAAATTAGTTATTCAAGAATTTTTTTTGCAAGTGTCGTCTGCTTTTCATGTTAGGTAAAGGGTTAATCTCATTGTTGTAAGTTAATTGCTTTCGAAATTATAAAATGATATAAAATACAGTCGGATATAAATACACAAAATGACGTCACGAAAGTGACATCCTCAGTAAGTTGCACGTGCATTTCTTTTGGTCATGTCTCACCAGAGCATTTCTACGTTTTTCTCAATAAAACTGATGTAGCGTAAAGCAGCTCAATTCTCGGGCAAGCATTCTAATGAAATTCACTGTAGAAAATCTACGACAATGTGAGTGAACACAAATAAATTTCAAAATTTTCCCACAGCCCCCTACACCCAAAGGTGGACCCCCTCTCGCTCTCTCCCCAACAACGAATATCGTCAACCATTACTGCAATTACAAGCCTCTGCCTTCCTACTTCTAAATTTCGAAAAGCATCGCTGATCCAAGATGTTTCGGGGGTTCTCCCCCCAAAAATTCTTTTAAATTAGTGATATGAGAAGCATTCTCCTGCATTTTCTTGACAATATCTATTCAATTATTTCCTTAGAATTTGGGTAATTTTTTTACCTGTACCTCTGTATGGATAGAGCATTTTCTCCAAAGATAATCGTGACCACCATGATGCAGGGAAGACCGATGGAAAACCAACAAACTGGAACAAGTGGGGTTTTTCTTAATATGAATGAGACCTGGCCAGTAATGCAACTCTTGCCACCTCCACCGGCGTCGGAGGTCCGTACTAAAAGCCTCCCCACGAATTTCAGCTCAGACTTATCGATAGGTCAGCCTACACTTTTTGAAACACCGAAAATCCAGGGGCCCTAACGGGGCCCGGGCCCTGGGACAGTTGCCCCCTTAACCCCCTCTTGGCGCTAGTGGCTACGAGTATTTTTGGTCAACACAATTGTGTAGTCTGATATTCTTTCATAAAAGACAGAACTGAAATGTGAAATCGTCACCTGAGTTCCAATGTGTTCTATGTGCCAAGTAGGCACATAGAACACTTTGGAAGTCAGGGGACGAAATACTCTGCGAACCAACTATTGAAAGGGTTATACTGGTAATGTAAATACCTTGATATAATACATCCGACTTTACCATCTTTTGTTGGATGAACAATAAGTTTCTTTGTCAGCTCTACATTACTGTCAGATCTATCAACTGAAACGAAAATAATAGAGGTGATCAGAATCTTCCGTCTTGATGGCGTATGCCCCACAACTTACGTGACCGTTGTGTACAAAACAAATCACACGTGGAAGTAAAGCACAAGTCTTCCCAAAAAATGGCTGACATGAACTCGCTTCACCGTTAAAGTGTCGTCCAACGTAACTTTGGTCAATTTGTTGACATTTTTCCCAATGCCTCAGAAACAGATAAGAGAAGTAAGGAAAGGCAAATTATGTATCAAAATAATGAGTAAAGTGCATAGAAAAGGTACATATAACATGATTTTTGCAGATACACTTATTTGTCTGATAGTGTTTGGAACATGTGTGTTGCCAGGATCTTCAAAAAGAAAAAAGAGTTAAACTTTGAGAAAAAAGGCATATGCCATGAGTGCCGGAGGTAGAGTCATACAAGGAAGAGAGCACCCACCCCGGGAAATTTTTGTCAAATGGAGCTCACTTGTCACCTTTTGGGGATTACTTTGCGTACTGCGTTCTTGAAAAAAAAACATGTGAACACCTATGAATGTGAGACCCACTGGATGTGCCCTCCTGATCCCAATATGCCAATAAACCTCTTTTGGAAAAGTACATGCAATAATGGTTATGGAGAGTTGATTTGACGTGGTTCTGAATAACAATGTACTTGCAGTGACAGGTTACAGTTACTCTTATTTATATATCATGAGTGTATTGGTGTCCAAGAGTAAACGACGCCATGTTACTTATTGATAAACCAGACAAATTTAACAATTTAATCACTGTCAAATTGATACATGGGATAAAAGGGGTTACAGTGCAAGGGGGTTGTAAATAAATTTTATTCAACTACAATGTATGACTTTGCAGTGCATTCTACAAAGAAGAATATCATAGTTTCTTTCCAAATCACCACAGTGACACATGCATCTTTATATTGGAAGACACTCTTTTGTCCTTCCATACTTTTTCTTGTAGACTCCTTCAAGATGACCTTTGTTGAACTTCCCCAAATCAAAACATAAACAAAAGAAAATGTCTGCCTTCAATCAGTGAGCACTCCACTTATAACATTTGGTCTCAATCTTTATTACTTTCAAGAATTAGGAAAAGATTTCTTCGAGTATGTACTTCAATGTTTATAAAATACAGCTGTTATTTTATTTTGAGGTATTTTATTGTAAAAATGTTGTTCTCTTACTTATGCCATAGCAGACTTTCAGGCGATGCTATCTACACATGGCAGCAGTTCCATGGCAAATTCCAGTTTCCACATGTTCTATGTTTCATTCCAAGCATTTTTGTATATGATTTATCGGGGTTATTCATTTTGGGTCTTTTTTAGACCTGGAAAAAAATTACATGAAATTTGACCAAAGTTAGGTTGGACGTCCCCTTAAATAAATCGATATTGTATATTAAGATCTTGACTATTTACGTTTGAATTAAATTTTATAGTAAGTACCAGTTGTAATATTAATAATAAGGTAAATATGAGTTGAGAAAGAAATTTAAGGTATATGACGCACAGAAATATGACTGTGTTTCGTCTGAATCAAGTTGCGTATTTTCGCGACTGTCGTGGCTAATACGACCTGATAGTTGATAAAAACAATAAATATTGTAAGATACTGAAGAAAAAATAAATGTGATACGGTCGGATATGAGTGAAACGTGGAGCGATGGGTGGAACTTTCGCCGTTGTCCCTTCGAGTTGCTTCACACGTGTTTGTTGTTTTGTAAATAAAGACCACACGAGAAGGCATGCGTCATTATTCTGGAAGATGCTGATAAAATGTATAATAGTATTTAGGTTAACCCTTTACCTAGTACGACTAGTGACGACACTTAGACACTTGTTTTCTTGAATAATTTCGCCCTGAGTAGTATATCAGGTAGGTTTTCACCTCTTTTGGGAGACTAGGCCGCTGTGCACAGAAATAACGTCACAGTGCAGTGAAAGATGGGTGGCATGCCGCTTGTCAGTAGCATACGTAAACGAGCATTTTGTGACGTAATTGCCATGGTGGTACATGGTGTTAGTGCGCATTCACAGCGTTCAGCGCATTCACAGCGCTTGTTGTCAGATGGAGGCTGCCATTATGGAATTGTATGGTGGCACGTGGTTACTTAGGGTACAAATATACGATTTGGGTGGGGTGGGGGTGTATTCCTCCTGCAGTCTACACTCGCCACCTTTCTTCCCTTATTATCTCTCACACTAGCCTAATTTTACCAAACTTAGACTATCCCTGGCTGAGTGGCTGTCTCAGACACTGTTCTCTTCTCCATAGCCTACTCATTGCATTTTAGAACCCTCTACTTGTCAACCAACCAAACTTCAACCCTGGCATCAGTCCCTATCAGCTATTAGGGATTTCTTTTTCTATTGTTGTTGATGATTATCTAGAATATTGAACACTATGCTGCTTTTTTCTAAAGATTTCATAAAATCAAAGGCGTTATTTTTTCATCATTTCATGAAAACCTATAGAGTTACCTTAAATTCCAGTGATTTAACACGTTACATGATGTAGCGATCATATTCGGCAAGCACTATTCATTCAAATTTTATTTGTTTTTAAATTTTGCATAAAAAAACATATATTATGTCTCCTCGACGAGCTCCTTCCAACGAGAGGTCATAAGGCGACGATGAAAAAATAAACTGCCAGTTTTTTTTTCAAATTTGTTTTAAAAGTTGGCCGGGCGGGGAATTTTATTTTTTGTTTTTATTTCATAGTTGTATGAAAATTAGGGATTGCGAGTCGACTGATAGGTTTGTTAATCATTGTCCATTAGAAATTGTAGTCTGTAAAACAATATTATGTCACCATAATGTGGAGATCGGGGCACATTAGACGGACGAAGAGTCGGAGGGGGGGGGGGGGGGACGTGACACCATAGTCACGTGACCTAGTTGCGATATATTTGTTGTCATGGTAGCTCTCGGGAGCGGCCATATTGTGACGTCATCCCCATATTGATATATGATCTTTAGTGTGCATGCGCAGCGAGTGTTATTAGGGTGACACGTGTTACCGTCGTCCATTTTGTTTACTGGAGGCCGCCATCTTGGTATATATGGTGGCACGTTGTTGCTATGAGACTGGAAAGCGTCTTAAGGAACGGGGGGGGGGGGGGCATGTTCTGATGGTTTGTTTGATTAAATAGGAGTAAATCTAATTACCCAAATAGACACGGAATGGGTTCGGATTCCCCCAGGTTCTTCTTCCATTTTTCCAATTATGGGCACGTTCCGTTGTATAAGAGTAAACCTAGTTACCATCCTCGGTTATTTCCTTTTTATCTAGTTCGGATTCCTTCAGAATCCTCTGCTTCGATCTGTGTATCTATGTTATTGTTTCGGTCTGCTCCGCCATATGAGGTTGTTCTGGAGTATTCTCCATTAGCGTAGAAGATCACTTCATTTGGAACACCTTTAAGTTACTGTTACTACATTTCGCTTTTCTGATCTGTTCTGACTAGCTCTAACCATATTCCGGGCACTGCTGTTCTTGTTTCGAATAGCGTAAGTCATGTGTCGTTTATCAAGATCATGCAATCTGTTCACGTTATTGCAACTAACTAACTAATCAGATCAGATCACTCCAGTCCTTTAAACTCACTTTCGGTCCATGTGCAGTTATCTCCCTTTGGTGATACGTATGGTTTCCATCTAGTGAAATGAGCCAAAGAGCCACCAGAGTAAATGCTCCATTTCGGAAAAAAACTCTATGGCCTAAATACACAGAATGACACACTCGTGTGAATGGGTTAATCGATATGGCGAGTGACAGCGAGGAAGGATTAAACGAGAGGCCTCCTTCCGCGATGGCACAAGTGCCATATCGATTAATCCATTCACATGCGTGTCATTCTGTGTTTATTACACGCCTTCACTATAAAAAAACAGTTATTTGAAGGACACTCAGCAGTTCATTTGACAACTATCAACAAAAACATCACATTTTATCACCAACCATATTTGCGATGGGAACCCGTGTTACTATTTCGACCCCTGAGTTTCAGTATGTTCTATCTGGATACCTATGAAAAGGTGATGTACTTTTGGAGGATACCTGTTGGGGGATACTTTTGGAGCACACCTTTTGAAGGATAGTTGTCGTAGAAACCTGAGGTTCCCACATCCGGGTACCTTGGTTGAGTAAGAAGACAACATTAGAAGATATTTAACATTCAATTCATTTTTATTTTAACCCGTTCAAAGTTATGGCCAGGTGTACTAGAATTGCTCAACGGGCGTATTTAGCCACGCGGGGCGTTGCTCTTGTTTTCCGTTGCAGCGGGTCCATTTTCTCCTTGGCTCCCAATCTTCTTCGCCATCATCACTACCTTCCACTTCGAATGAATGTTTTGTCAAAAGGTCGTCAAACAGAAATTTTCTCTTTTCCAAGCCGTTTTCCTGGGATTCTTCAAAGTCATATTCCTTTTCTTCATGAAACAGCTCAGAAGTCTCTTGAATTTTCCAGTATATCGGATAGGGAGCTCGGTGGCTCCCTGGTTACGGCATAGAACTTCCAACCGGAAGAGCCACGGTTCGATCCCCGCCAGGGGTAACTGCGTTGTGTCCTTGGGCAAAGCACTTTATTCTGGTGGCCCTCGTGGGGGCACGGCGTACTGCACGTCGATGATGCACTTGCCTTCAACCAATGCTAACCCTGCTTTCGCGGAGTTAGTTGGGAAGTCTGAGTCTGACAGCTGGTCGTCGTTGCTCGGTGGTTCTCTCCGGGTACTCCGTCTTCCTCCACCAATAAAACTGTCCGACAAGGAGGTGATCCTGGCTGTCTAAAGGGTCGTTAAACTCCAGTAAATAAGAAATGGTAAACTGGGTCCTTGCAAGCAAAAATTCGTACTGCGCACTAGGGTATTAATGTGCGCACCATCGACATGCAGTACGCTTTAGTACACGGCGTCATCGTGCCCCCATGTGGACAATCGGGGTTAAGTTCCTTGCCCAAGGACACAATGCGGGAGTCAGAATCAATCGCTCAGACGGTCACCATCCAAGGACTAACCGGGCTCGACGTTGCTTAACACTTCGGTGATCTGTCGAGAATCGGTTACCGCAACGCCACCGCCCCCCCCCCCCGCCCCCCCCCCCCACCCCCCGAATAATACTCTTAACTGGTGGAGTGCTACATACAGAAGCCACTATCATGGCTGTAATGTTGAAAGACACTTTAGTGGCTTTACACTGTTTGTATGGGCTTGCTCTTTGATTAGCAGTCAAAAATAAATGTTTATATAAAATTGTTCAGTTACAATTTACTGGAGAGTGCCAACAGGCACTCTCCAGTAAATTGTAACCAAACAATTGTTCATGAAGAAAATCTTTCAAAAGTAGGCTTCCCTTGCTGGTTGCATGGCGTCTTTAAAAAAAAAAATACTCACGTTTCAAATCAGCATTGAAAAATAATTTAGCACTCAACCAGTTAACTGAATATAACAACCAAACACAAAACTATCTGCCATACATTCAGTACAAATTTGACTTGTCAATTGCATATAGGTTAGAAAGTAAACTCCTGATAATTGAATAAAAAACCCTCTATGTCATCCTCTATGTCAAGATATTACCATACAATCACCAAATGCTCCTTGTTTGTAGACCTATTTGGCTTTAGTATATAAAACAACAACTGTAACAAAACGATCTAAATGCTTTAACTGGATGACGAGGATAATAAAATTAAAAACTACTTGTACCTAGACTTCCCGGCAGCTGCTCCACTCATCGCAAAATCTGCCACTTCCGTATATATCTAAAACTTCCGCTACAGTGTCCGAAATTATGAGGAGGAATTCCTCCACACAGGCTTAGCGTTTGCTGATTTTTCTGGTGTCTGTCTGCCGTGTCTCGAGAGGGTTATTTGAACCACAATTAATGTTAGTCACCCCACTAAAAACATAAATAAATAAAAAATATAAAAGAAATAAAATAACAAAATATAATATTAAAAAAACAGAAAAATGGAAAAGAAAATTGCCCATAACCGATTCTCAAGTGAACACTTACTTTGGTCTATTTGCGTTGGGGGAGAATTCAACTGCTGCTTCGGGCGTTCTACTGTTAAGATGAGGTTCCAAGCATTTCTCATCCATGCAACTGCTTCTGCATGAGTTGTATTCCTGAAGTCATGACCACTTACATCAATAATCCTGTCACCCGAACGGAGTCCCTACAACATAGAGAACTAATTGCACAAAAAACATTGTTACTGAATTAAGTTATCTACCGTAGTAGCCTGTCTAGACAACACTGAAGTACATTTTGCAAGAGTTGTTTTGATGGGCGGCTGGTAGTAATCCAGACTTTTCGGGGTTGTGGGGGAGTTGGAAGCGGGGGGTGGGGTGGGGATGGATAAATATGACCATGTCCAATAATTTGTGATAGCCTTCTATGAGAGTACCCCAATTCCTTCCTATTTCAGGTTTTGCCGGGGAGGATGTCATACGCGTCACCCATGACTGAATGTCAGTGGAGGAAATATTTCCGGTGAAGTCAGACAATCTGACGTCACTGAAAATATTATTTCCATTTTATTCCTCATTTTAATGGATTTGGTGCAATAATGTGATGTTATCGGTTGATAACGAATGCCGAACAAGGAACTGAGAATAGGTTATGGTTGTCACGTCCCCACTAAGACTCATGAACTATTTTTGGTTCAGAACTCTTTTACGAAAATTCCAACACTGGCAACAGTTTGGTGCGTTGAAACTCTCGAACTCAACAAAAAAAAAAAACATTATTAGTAGGCTCGCAAGGCCGCCGGGCGATAATGAAAGAGTCCTTTCATTATTGCCCGGCGATCAGGCATTGATTGCAAATACGAATACGTAAATTGGAACACCCTACATATTCCACTATTCACCAGAGAATACTCCATAAGGTGATATTAATAATGCAAGAAAGCCGCTGATTTGTCACGGTTCTCGACTGAGAAGGCCGTGATTACTCCATACTCTCAAATCTCCCCCACTCCAACACCCGGAAACAAACTCTTTAATGATACCTCCCTCTGCATTCTTCCCATTTTCAGAGATAAGCATAATAACCATCTCCTTCCTGTCACCCTAAAACACAATCAAGTCATTCATTCTCCCATCCAGCTTCCCTAATATAATTGTTGTGAATATTATTCTTGTCAGACTGATATTTTTGACATTGCAAGAGAAAGTGTTTCAGGGTATCTATTACTCCCACATTACACATTTTGCATTCCGTTCACCGTCTCTCCCAGTTTACCCCGAACCACCATCGCCTCGACCTCGGGTTCCACTTCGCATTTTTGATTAGGGGTAAAATTCTAAACTGATGGCATCTGTAGAAATACATGCCATGTAAATCGAAGATGTATTTTTAATGTCAGATATATACTACTCAAAGTTTGCTAAGCACCACATATTTGACACATCATTGTGAAATCTGTTCGTGACATATTTGCAATAATTTTGGTGGATATGATTGAGAAATGTATTGAGATGGTCCCCAGTGTTTGCATTAGCTCTCTTAACAGACAGACTTTCCGTGACAGTCATGGAAAGCATGTACCCCTTGATTTTCATGATGTTTTCGTGTACTGTCTACATGTACATGACATGTGTAGGATATTCAATCTTCATTTTAACACAAACCCTTGTGATGTAATGATTGAATATGGCGAATGCAAATGTAAGAAGACATTTGTCTGAAGTAGAAATGTGGCGGGCTGTTGGGATGGTGGAGCAAGGGGCTACACATCGTCGGGTTGGTGAAGCCCTTGGTGTGCACCATACGCTGATCACCAGAGCCTGAGCAAGATTTCAGCAGTATGGCACACTAGTAAGACGGCATGGTGGTGGCAGAGACAGGACAACATCTGCAGCTGAAGACCGGTTTGTGATCATTCAGGCCCGTAGGAACCGCTTTGCAACAGCAACCCAGCTTCGCAGTGACCTTCAGAATGCTTCGGGGTAAATGTTTCGAAGCAGACTATCCGGGCAAGGTTGCACAAGGGTGGTCTCCGATCGAGAAAACCATGTATTCGCATTCCGCTGTCCCAGAACCACCACCAGACACAATATGAAAGGGCCATGGACCATGTTGGAGGTACCAGAGAAGATTAGCGACCTGTCCTTTTTACAGATGAGTCAAGGTACTGCCTAGACTACACAGATAGGCGTTCTAGGATATGGAGAAGTCCAGGAGAGCGATTCCATGCAGCCAACATTGCTGGACATGACCGCTATGGTGGAGGGTCAATAATGGTCTGGGCGGCATCAGCTGGTCTGGGCGGCATCAGCTGGGGTGTGAAAAAATATTGTTTCTATCTCTTTCTCGTTACATGCCTTTGAACAACTCCGTATATAAATTACATCCAAAAATAACGAATGTTCCGAAGACTCTGTTTCCCATAATTCTTATGATAATTTACCCCTATCCATTAGGCTCCAACTCAGTGACCAAAAATTTGAATTTTGTTAACCAATAAATAGCCTAATTCTATCATATACTACTCAAAGTTTGCTAAGCACCAAGTATATCCAACTACCTGTTTCACGTTTTAGTTGAAATATTGTTATGAAAAGTGTATATATTTTTTATTTAATTATATTTTTAATGATTTGAGCATTTTCAGGGATAAGCATAATAACCATCTCCTTTCTGTCACCCTAAAACATAATCATGTCATTTATTCTCCCATCCAACTTCCCTAATATAATTGTTGTGAATATTATTCTTGTCAGACTGATATTTTTGACATTGCAAGAGAAAGTGTTTCAGGGTATCAATTACTCCCACATCACACATTTTGCATTCCGTTCACCGTCTCTCCCAGTTTACCCCGAACCACCATCGCCTCGACCTCGGGTTCCACTTCACACTTTTGATTAGGGGTAAAATTCTAAACTGATGGCATCTGTAGAAACACATGCCATGTAAATCGAAGATGTATTTTTAATGTCAGATATATACTACTCATAGTTTGCTGATCACCACATATTTGATACATCATTGTGAAATTTGCTCATGACATATTACCGATAATTTTGGTGGATATGATTGAGAAATGTATTGAGATGGTCCCCAGTGTTTACATTAGTCATGGAAAGCATGTACCCCTTGACTTTCATGATGTTTTCGTGTACTGTCTACATGTACATGACATATTATTGGTAAATGAGGAAATGTTTCAAATATGCCAAAAAGTTGACGTAGCGAACTGGTATGGGTTCAATATCGAGTATGAGACCCATTACTGTTAATTACAGCTTGACAACGCCTTCTCATGCTCTCAATCAGGTCCCTGATGGTCCTTTGTGGGATGTTGTTCTATTCTTGGACCAGCATGGCACCAAGCTCCTGGACACTTCTTGGCTTGACTGGACGGGCTGAAATTGCAAGCTGCAACTCATTTCAGACATGTTCGATTGGATTGAGGTCAGGGGATCTTGCTGGTCAGTCCATACGCCCAATCCCCCCCCCCCCCTTGTCGGTACTCCCGGACAGCATAGGCAACATGAGGACGGGCATTATCGTCCATCGGAATGAATCTATCACCCACTGCAGCTGCATAAATCTGACGTGAGCTTCCAGGATCTCATCAATATACCGCTGTGCAGTCAATGTACCACGGTCAAGGACACAGAACTTGACCGTGGTACATTGACTGCACAGCGGTATATTGATAATGTCAAACACAAACAAAATATTCATTTCTGTGCTTAAATCATTAAAAATATAATTAAATGAAAAATATATACACTTTTCATAACAATATTTCAACTAAAACGTGAAACAGGTAGTTGGATATACTTGGAGCTTAGCAAACTTTGAGTAGTATATGATAGAATTAGGCTATTTATTGGTTAACAAAATTCAAATTTTTGGTCACTGAGTTGGAGACTAATGGATAGGAGTAAATTATCATAAGAATTATGGGAAACAGAGTCTTCGGAACATTCGTTATTTTTGGATGTAATTTATATACGGATTTGTTCAGAGGCATGTAACGAGAAAGAGATAGAAACATTATTTTTTCACATTTTAGGAACAGAGAATGATATGCTCCAGGGGAAGGTATGTGTGGGCAGTGGCAAAATTCTGCTTTTGAGGCGTGTCAGTGGCTGAAAATGATGGGTTTCGGTCTTTTTTCATATTATATTTTGTCAGATGGCGTTGTCTACGTTTAATGCATTTAGAAAATGTAATACAGGCCGGCACGTTGCGACAAGGGGTTGGGAGAGGAGGTCTCACCCCACCTCCAATACCCATCTTTTATTTTTCAACAGTTGGAAATTCGAAGGTATAAATTCTAATAGTTTGTAATTCATGGAAATCCGTTTCCTTCATGTTTTCAACTTTTCAGACTTTTCCGACTAGTCGATTTAAATTTTCAACCCGCGATCACAGTTTTCCGACTGCGATCGGCTATCAGTCGTGGTTACCGACTTTAGTCATTCGCTGTGCTTCGATTATGGATTGCGTTCAATTTCCGGATTCCAACATTTTAATTGACTGACGACTAAGGTTTTCCCTTACACTGACCAGGCTACACAAGGACTATAGACAGACAGCTATTCAGCCAATACCTACTCCTTCCAACTGACTACACCCCTGGTCATTGTAATGGAAAAACTGACTAGATTAAAGCCAGAGGTAGGCCTCAGAATCCATCTCGAGGATGAGGGGGGGGGGGGAGGCATAAATTAAAAATTATCCCCAGCGGAGCCCCCTCCCCCCTGTCCGGATCCCCACCATCGGAAGGGTGACACCCCACTAGAACTCTCCCCAACACGGGCCCGCGCCCCTCGGGAAATCGTCCCCTGAGCTCTAATGTGTTGTTTGTGCCTACTGGGTTTTCACACCTCTGTTTGGAAAAGAACCTTTCCGCTTGGAGATAGCAGACTGCCGATGAAATATGTTCTTTTTCATTAAAATAAATGCGTCTTGTTACTCTCGTACATTTTCTTGTTATTACCCGGGAAATTTCTTAGTTCTGAGGGTAATTTCATTCCCGCTCCCAGTCCCTACAAAACCAGGGAATATATTAAACCCTAGTCAGGAAATGCTTACAAACAGTTTTTGTCTGAAATTTTGATACAATACTAGTCAAGAATAGCTTTTATTAAGGCTGTCAGAATGAATGCTTTATGTTCAGAATACACATTTTACATGCACATATGTAATTGCAGGTATTCAAATATTCATGCCATTTCGTTGATGTCAGATTAACTTAATCAACCAACATGTAAATTAGATTACTTACGATATTGAACAACGTTCGAAAGAATTAACCGATTCAAACAGAGGTGTCGTAGCCGGGGGGGGGGGGGGGGGGGGGGTGGCACATGGGGCACGTCCCCCCACACTTTTTTCACCAATTATAGGTACCCGAACGGCATTTTCCGGCATAACGGACACAGCCCCTATGGTCACTACACATCACCTATACATTTAAGACAACACTGATTTTCAAGATTTTATTGAATAAAATAGAAAGCTCCAAATGGACTGTAATATTTCAAAGGAAGGTTTGAAACTTATGATTAGCGGTTTGAACTCGAGGAACCGATTTTCCGGCCCATGAACATAATACTTTATAAAGTAATTAAGTTGGATAGCTGGTAAGTGAATGAGTGGGGAAGACCAATCAATATTTTCAACGTGCAGCCCTGAGGCTGCACGTTGAAAATATTAATTGGTCTACCCACAAATAATGAAAATTGCTGTCATTAAATTAATATGCAAGATACCACCAGGGTTCTAAGGGTTAAGTAAAAACAAAACAAAATAAATGCGCCGAGGTTAGTGTCTTACATAGGGTGGGTTCAAGGGTGAGGGGTAGCGTATATAAATTTATACATTTTGCATGAATACACCGCCCCACAACGATTAACACCCCCCCCCCCTCCCCTCCCGAAGAAAACATACTTTCCATCCTATACCCTTGCGGTACCCAGAAACGTGTGATCCCTCACCTTTTGGGAGCTTCCGCCGCCTCTGGGTTAAAAACTTGACGTGGGACCAGAACAGCCATTCAAGGTTACAATAAAAGTAGTACTTGATCCTGGCTTTGGACAAACGCCTACAAAATCAAAACCCACATTCAGAGTGAAGTAGAAAATAAAAACTCAAAATATTATCAACACAAAAAGATGGGCGGTATTGGAATTTTGAGTTCGGTATCAGTTTAGGTATTTTTAGTGGGTATAGTACAGTATCGGTTCGGTATTCGGTACATGACTTGACTGAGATTTTCCGATAGTGCCCAAGAGGATTTCACACCAGGAAAATACAGAATAAGTTGTTCCTGTATCATTCTACCACAGCGCCACAAAATGCTACTGCCAATGAGGTCAATATTAACGTTCTTTTGCCAACATAAATCACATCTACAGCAATTTTGTGACTTGTTCGAAACACACCTTAACCTTTACAGGTCTTTTGCGATCTCAGAGCATGCGCCCTCGACATGCCATCATTAGGATATCATGCTGCCAATATAAACGACAGATCACCTGGGTAGTGATTTCTAGTCAAGTTTTGGCTACCTTAACAGGCAGCCAAGACTCGACTAAGGAATCACTGCCAAGTAGGTGGACATGCACATGGTGTAGTCTAGTGGGAATTCAGGACAATTGCCCAAGCATTTAAGTACTACCAAACTAAAAAGAAAATCCGTCACTTCTTCCATGAAAATGAATACTTCAGTTGCTATGAAGCCTCAACAAGGCCTTCTACAGTGCGTAGAGAGTGTATTATCATTAAATCACTCGCAGAGTGGATATTCCACCCAAGGAATAATTGCAAATTTGTTGCAATGCATAACCAATAGAAGCAAAGTTTCAGCCAATGCACCTTCGGCTTAAACCCGGAGGTCCATTGGCTGAATCATTGCTTGTGTTTTTTGTCGATATATTCGGAATTTGAAAGTTATAGCTTGGGTGATAACTCCACTCCGCGAGTGATTTAGTTACAATCCACTCTCCACGTACTGTAAATAGCAAATGAACGAAAATTTGAAAATACAGATGGTCTCGGTGTTCAGTGCATAGTTCGGCTCGTTTTTTTTCTTTATCCCCATCATACCGTTATCGGTTCGGTTCGGTTTTTTCGGCATGCTGCCCACCTCTATCCGAAGAATGAAATATTGCAGTATAACTGTTGTGTTAAAACAGGACACCCTTAAGCAATATGTTCAGCTGTTCCATTTGAAATCAACACAAAGTCAACAAATAGAGCCATTCTTCAGAATAACTTGCTGATTATGACGTGTTGTCAGCGAGTGGTTCTGGAGAGAAAGGGGATGTGATAACTGTCACTTATTCCCAGTTCCTTATTCGACATTCTTTATCAACCTATAAAATCGGCTGATAACGAATGTAGAACAAGGAACTGGGAACAAATAACGATTGTTACACCCGTGGGAGAAAATGGAAATCCACTGTTTCGTTTTGAGACTCGTGTGTCCTAGACGGGAACGAAATTTCACAAACAGCTTTTCCAAGATGTATGTAATGGCAATAGAATAAATTTGCTGTTGTTGGTTTTCGCTTCAAGTTTAACCCCTAAGATGCGTATTTTTTAAAGAAAAGTCATGTCAGAAGATTAAAACCCCCTTCGCCAGCTGGGAGAGGATCAAGAGTGGCAACATTTTGTTTTATAGCCTGAAAAATGAACTGAATCTAGTAATTTCGACTGTCTCTTTTCTTCTTCATCTTTCTGATTTCTTTATTCTATTCATTAGGGAGCGCGATGGCTCAGTGGTTTTGGACTTTACACCGAAAGGTCCACGGTTCGATCCCCGCCAGGGGTGACTGTGTGTTGTCCTTGGACAAGGCACTTAATCCTGATTGCCCACGTGTGGGCTCGGTGGCGCTGTGTACTAAGACGTACTACACGTCGATGGTGCACTTCAACCAATGCTAACCCTGCTTTTGTGGAGTTAGTACGTTGAGAGTCCTGTAGTTGCCATACTGAACTATTTGTTTCGAGCAAAAAATTAAATTTGGAGTTGTCCCCCCCCCCACCCTATTTTTTAACTTAAAACTGCACATGCTACTGGGGCCGAATTCTCTTTCGTTCTGTCGGACTAACTAAAAAGCTTCATACCTCATTATGTGACAGCGATGAAGTATTTAATTTTCAGTCGTCCTGAACATACAAATAAAAAGATAAATGAAAACGATATGTGGATACGAACAATTTGCGACTTGTTGTAACCGGAACGTCGTATTCTGAAGACTTGTATGTTCAGAAATACGCTTGAACTAAAAAAGAAAAAAAAATAATGACTACAATTCGTCGCCTGAGTGCTAGAATGTTCTATGTTCCCTATGGGACATAGAACATTCTAACACTCAGCCGACGAATTGGTGTGAAATATTTTAATTGGTAAAATTTAAACTCTTTAAAACGAAATATATAGCAAGTAATTGAATATTTAGAAAAAAACCTCCCGTCGAGAAACATAGAAATCTTAACTTATATATGTGTGTGTGTGTGGGGGGGGGGGGGGGGGGGGTGCGTGGATGGACTACCTTTTGTCATTTAAGTTAGAGAATGGTTATTTAGATCATGCATGGGGCTTCTGTTGCAAAGATTTGAGATTATTTTGTCCGTGAGGAGACCAGATCGTCTGTTATTAAAACTCTTTACCTAACCTTACCAGCAGACCATAGTAACTAAAAAAAATAGAAACACTAAAAATGTTCATTTTTGCATCAAAAACATAGCTTTTGGGCCCTCATTGGAACACGACACTGAGTAATTGTTAAAAAAACACATCAACATCAAAGGGTTTTCCAATTAGATGTCAACTTCATATCCATCAAATTGTTCAAAACTTTACCTCCCAGAAGGTTATTAATTCTTAATCTTTCAAATCATATTGAAATCGAGGTGTTTAGTTTTGTGGCCAATGCAAAACTAAACACCTCTATTTTCTAGCCAGTAGACATGACGTCGCTTTCAAGTGGGTGAAGACAGTTAGTCGTGGAGAAAAGTCTGTCGAAATCGCACAAAGTTAAAAATCACTATTTTTCAAAGTAAAATGGAAATATTAAAACTAACCCATAGCCAAAACTTTCTTAATCCATCAAATAATTTGAAGATTGTTTTCTTCGGAATGATGAACGAATAAATCATGCTATAAGAAGTTAATATCTTTTTTTTAAGTTTAAAGGTACTCCAGTCAGCCCTTTTTCATTAATGTATAAGGAAATACACACTGATAAAATTAGAAACTTTAAACAAAAATGGAAATATGAAGAACTTTGTCTTCCAAAAAGAATTTAACATTATTTTAAAGAGTATGTCCTAAGCTATTTGACTATATGATCGCACATTTGATGGAAAACAATTTTGGGTGAAAAATGTAGTTTTTCGCTTTTCTCCCATTGACAGCTATGGTAAACTGGAGAATTTGTCCGACACGAGGTGACCATGACTGTCGAAAGTGTCGTTAAATAAATAAATAAATAAATAAATAAATAAATAAAATACTCCGCTCAATGAGAAAGTCCGTGAGTTTTTCAGTATCGCAAAAATCCATTTCTGTATTCGTGTGTGCTTCTTCTGGTCCGATTAAGTTCATTCAGGTTTGTTGCGAGTATCTTTTTCATGTTTCATCATTCACAAAGGAAGCGTAGCTAAGAATTTTTTGGGGGTGCGTTTAACGGTGATAGACGATCACTAGCTCCGCCGGCACGACCATGCTTCTCCCAGCCAAAAAAAAAAAAAAAATGAGTAATGAGTATCAAATGGAGCACCTTGGTAGCATTTGGGAAAATTATGCGAAGTTAAGTAACTAAAACAAAAGCACCTTTGTGTGTGAAACATTTCTTGCAAAATATTGCATATTTTATTTTCCAGATATACACCTGGAACTTAATTGAGCACCCCGTAAAATGTTTCATGACAGTGAAGTTGCTGTTACTGATTATTATGTTTTAATGATTGCTATGTCTTGCAGTATATTTCATCTAGTGAAGCATGATGTTTCTGGTTGATAGCGTACCCCAAACACATCCCCTCGTCCACGTGAAGCATGCGTCCTACGAATGTCACAAAAACACTATCTTCCACATGCAGTATCTGGGTACAAAACAAGGAGAAGACTATCAGAGGCACTAAGGTGGCATATCGTTGGCATGCATGCAACAGACATGCCATTCAAAGCCATTGGAAGATAACTTGGCTGTAGTCATTCTGTCATCAGCAGACTTGTCCGAAAACATCAACAAACCAACCCTGTCAACATCAGACCTACTGTTCCTTATGGTGGAGGATCAGTAATGGTCTGGGCATGCCTCTCTCATGATGGTAAACTTGATATGGTGACTGTACGTGGGAATCTCAGTGGTCATCAGTACACCTGGGACATTCTCAATCCAGGTGTCGTGCCTCATTTTGACAACCACCCGTTGGCTACTCGCCCTTTATTCATAGACGACAATGCAAGGCCAATTCGTCACAATGCCGTGAGAGCATTCCTTCAGAACAACGCATTACAGCACTACCTTGGCCTGCAATGAGCCCCGATTTGAATCCCCTAGAACACATCTGTGGCTTTCTCTCTTGGACGTCGTGTGCAAGCAGAGGATACGCTTGTACATAATTTGCCCGTTACATGGGGAGTGGAAGCAGTTGCCTCTAGACCGTATCAGAAGACTCACTGGTAGCATTAGGGGGAGGGTTCATACTGTCATCCAGGCACGTGGTGGATACACTCGCTACTGACGTCAGGCACTGCTATCGTGTTCAGGGGATCACAAGTTACATTCTTTGTTATTAATTATCGACATTGTTTGATCTTGGACCATTCCAGCACCATACTTGTCGAGAGAACATTTTTCCATAAAAAACATCAGTGACATATATGTGTAATAACACTGTAATTAGCGCCATTAAACTACGGCATATTTTCATCATTGTGTAGCCTTTCATTTGTCAATAGACCATTCTTTCCGCAAACAATCGCTTTTTGCCATTTGAAAGACGGCATGAAAGTATTGACAGTTTCTATTAACACCACTGCGAAAAAAAAAACAGGGGGTGCTTAATTAAGTTCCAGATGTATATATATTTTAGCAATATATATATTGTAATTCTGTTAATCTGTGATTCTGACAGATAATAAACAACGATAAGCTCGATTACAGTCAGTCGCCGTGGAGTGGTCGTAATCAACACGTGGGCAGTCATGTCCACGCATGCGTTTAATAGGTAATACCAATCATTATCATCAAAACATTAATTAATGAAGCACCGGGTTGTACCCGGTGCTTCATTAACTAAATGTTTTATGATTATTCCTATAATTAGCGTTTTCGAACTAATATTATTGCAGTCTAATATTATTGTGTCCGTGGAAATATTGCCCACACATGGAATGTGACCAATTCACGGAGGCCGTACAATTATGGCTTTTAACAGCAGGACTACGCAGTTACACTCTATGAAAGGCCTAGGCCCTTTGATACTTTTTTATAGCTGATGCTATACAGATATCAAAGCAGTGTCTAGGATGATAGAAGAAGCGTGGGAATAGGGAGGCAGTTGGGAGAACAGGGGTAACCAAGGCCTTCTCGCCCGAGAACCGCGACAAATCAGAGGCCGGCCAAAGTGTTATTATTATTAGCTGTTTCACGGAAACTGCATGAATATGAGAAAATTTATGTTTTAAATCATCTTATCCTGGTACATGGTTCTCGTCAGATCACCGAAGTTAAGTAACGTCGAGCCCGATTAATCATTGGATCAGTGACCGTCTGAGCGATCAATTCGGACTCCCGCGTTGTGTCCTTGGGCAAGGCACTTAACCCCGATTGTCCACATGGGGGCACGATGACGCCGTGTACTAAGGCGCACTGCACGTCCATGGTACGCATGTCTTCAACCAATCTAACCCTGCCTGTGCTGCAGTGCGGGGTTACGATGTTGGGGAACTGGTAGCTGCTCGTCATTGCTAGGTGGTTCTCTCCGGGTACTCCGGCTTCCTACACCCGTAAAACTGTCACGGTCATGATTAGCCATTGTGCATAACTATATGACCTTAAAGCACCAATAAATAAATAAATAAATAAATAAATAAATAAATACATCGTAATCTCTGTGGCTAAGCCACAGAGAGTACGATGTATCGTGGTATCAAAATTTTCAAATCGCAAATGGGAGATAGTCCCTCCAGTAGAACTTCAATTTTATGGGGAGGCGCTTTCATACTTATTGCACCTCTCCTGACTAGGCGCCTGAAAAGGGGGACTGTTTATAAGTTATTTGCCCCTAGAACGGAAGAACCTGTGTTCGGAGAACATTTACCTACATGTACTATCATTAAAAGATGGTTATGGTCAAAGGTTAAACATTTATGGGTGTGAATAGTTTTATCGCCGTTGTAGTGTATTTAGTATACATATATTCAATGCCAACACGGAATATTATTTCTTCTTTTCACAGGCGCGGAAGCGTAAAGATTCACTCGGGTGTAGGAGATGTTTAAATATCACTTTGTGCATGATTTTGCTGCTTTTCATGAGGTATTAAAAATAATTATTGATTCTAGAAAACGATGCGGTGTATAGGTACTAAAAACCTTCGAATATATAACATAAACCGCTTCGCCTTTTCGTCTTTCCCTCAGTGGCGACACTTGCTCCATAAACGTAGACGTTGACACTTATTTACCCGCTCCCATCACACGCACTCACACACACACACACGCGCAAACACGCCTCTAGTATACGTCATGGCGACCCCAGGCGCCTTTAGGAGAAGTGACGGGTTCCCAAACAATGGTGCATATGGTTACCACAGCGCCGTTGGTAGAGAACCCCTTATTCCTACCAAAGGCGCCTAGGGTCGCCATGCCGCATACTAGAAGAAGACTTAACAGTACTGAAATATCCCAAAAACCGAAGCATTAACCCGTTATCCAGAAATCAATCATCCAGATTTATAACTTAAGAACAAAAAAATTCTATTGTTATAAGGGAAACGTCCCCCAGTCCGCTAACCCAACTTGGATTAGCGCGATTCATACCTTCCGACACACGCTAAAAACTAAAGTGTTAAAAACTACACTTGAAGTGCTGTATTTAACACTTACTAAGTGCTGAACTAGCACTTTGTTCAAGTGTAGATATCCCAGAACTTGACAGGTGTTACAATAATACCACTTGACAAGTGTAATGTCGCGACACTTAAAAGGAAACGACGCAGATGATGCGGATCAGGCTCGAACTCTCGAGCCTGATCTGCGTCATCTGCGTTGTGTCCTTTTAATTATGTACCCACCAAGCGCAAATCAAATTATGGACGATTCTGGAAGAACCACCAATGCCAGACACATGGGAAGTGCCATCCATTCAAGTTTCAGATGTCTGACGATTGTAATGTCTAAGTGCTTAAAGCATTGCACTTTGAGTGTTAAAATCAAACCCTAAGAGTTAGAATGGGTTTTTTAACACCTTGAAAGTGTCAGTTTTAACACTGTAGTTTTTAGTGTACATATCTTCACGTGAAAGCTGCGTGATCGCATTCACGCTTCTTCATTTTCGACGTCCACAAAAAGTGGAGATTGTCTCCCAAAAGCCCCAGAAGGCATCACTGGAAAGCACAATTCAATTTTTTTCTGCGAGGAAATCCCCGTCCCCACAGGTCCCCACGAAGAAAACCCCAAACAAACTTTCTATAATTCCTCGCGCCTAAGTGATTTGCGCAGATGTCTTCGACAATGCAATGCTATGATGCTCAGACTCTAACAGACCACTTGCCGAGTTGCCCCTTTTAGTTGAACTTGTCCCCTAGCCCCCCCGCCCCCCCCCCCGGAATATTTTTGGCGCCGGCACTGCTTTCACTTGACAATTACAAGCAATTACTTTTTCAAATCAAAATATAAAAGTATATTTCCCTTTAGAAAGTAACGACAGACATTCGATCTGACACAATAACTAGCGGACCAAGTATTCGGGTTTGGGGAGGGGACAATTAGATGATGGATCATGTGCGAAGGATCCTCACACGAGCATAGCGCTGAGTTGGGAGCGGGCACGATATGGGGTATCCCACCCCCGTCAATGGGGTTCAGAGGCCTTCTCGGAAAATATTTTGGGAAATGCAAAGTCAGTGTGGCCCTTCGTTAGCAGACGATCACAATGTTTTCTTGTGATTTTGTACAGATTCATTCAAATTTGAAAACTGGAAGCCAGTTTGTGACGACACAAGGGGGGGGGGGGGGGAGGGGCACGCACAGAAGCTATGACTATAGCTAAATGTATGGGATACGGCATCATCTTCGATAGGACACGGGTTACCTTCGGTAGCAAGTAAACATGCCGCCAGCAATTAAAAATGTTGCTCCAGTAATATAATAGCGCAGCTTATCACGGAACAAGCTGATATCACCGACTTGATGTACTTGGAATATTACTTATTCCTGAATATAATTAAAAAAATGACACATGTGCTTCACAACTTTCTATTCAGTTAACCCTTTACCTAACATGAAAAGCAGACGACACTTGCAAAAATAATTCTTGAATAACTAATTTTTTTCATTTTTTGTCTCAAAAACATAGGTTATGACCCCTCATTGGAACGAGCTCGTCGAGCTCGTTCCAATGAGGGGGTCATAACCTATGTTTTTGAGACAAAAAATGAAAAAATAATGAAAATTAATTGACGATTTTTGTGAATAGCGCTGGCCGGGTTTGGCCGTTACGTTGGGTAAAGGGTTAACACTTATACCGTACTCCAAAGCGGTCACGCTGGGTCCAGGTGAACAGTTCGACTCGTGGACCAAAAGCGGACTGGCCGTATGGTTCACCGGGAAAATTGCCGGGGGCCGCCTATGGGGTTGACCTGGGGCCCCGAAAATCGATGCAGACCAACTCCTGTTGGTGCGTGAAATTCGTGAAAATGACCAAAAAGACTGCCGGTATATCGAAATGTTCTCTATGTGGACTGCCACTGACAGTCCAGATGAAAGACATTTTGATATACAATCAGTCTGGTCTGTCATTGATCGATCAGATGAAAGAAAACAGCGTACCTTCAATTTCAAAAATTCAAATTTTCTCCGATTGAGCCGAACCGTGGTCTTCCCTATGGATCCCCCATACCCGGTAGAACCTTTTTTGCCGAATGAGCGATGAAGATGATCTAAAAATGCCATCAAAATGTCATCCGTGGAGTGCCATTTATCGTTCAGATGCAAGGAAGCCGAGTTCATTCAGGTCAAAAAATCAAAATTTTCTCCAGGTCTGGGGCCCCCTTGGTGCACATCACGGTAACTTTTCATGGCCCAGTCCACCTTTGTCGTGGACAATAGTTCTTCATTTGTATGACCGACTGTGATGTGATATTTGTCTAAGCATCAAACTGAGTGTCGTACAAAATTGCATCCATACTTCCAGGCAGTGACGTAGCCACGGGGAAGGGGATGGGGCTGGGCGGCCTTAGTTCCCCTAAAATTTTCGCTGACTCCCCAAAACACTGGCCCAATGAAAGTTTCACACAACATATAGTCCCAAAATGTTCTCTGATATAGGGGAACCCACGCTACAAATGCCTCAGATTCGCCCGTAGAGCACTCAGTTTTGCAAATTTTTCTCGATCGTGTGGGCGGAGGAGGGTCCTAACTAGGACCCCCTGATCGTTACCCTCCCTTCCGGAAGTACCCCGAAAAACCCCACACAACGACCTTTCAAATATCATCCCCCCCCCCCCAAAAAAAAAAATATATATATATATATATAATGGCTAGGGCATCCCTATTATAGAATCCAGGCTACTCGTCTGTTTGCATGATCAAATAAATAGTTAACACTCCAATCCAGACTAAAATAACACAACTGGGAAAATTATTGGGGAAGTCACCCCCACATCCTTAGCTACACCATTACATATAGAACTCCCATTACAGAAGCGGACAGACCCACTACTATTTCCTCACCCACAAGTCTGATTTGTGGATCTAGTGAGACTTCTCTGTCCGCTTTCCTGCCAACAACAAAATAAAATCTCAACAGTAAAAAGCATTGTATCCTTGTATTGTATCCGAGATGCTATCTTCGGATAATTTTCTACATTGACTGTGCAACATTTTATTTGTACAGTCTCTGACTACCGCTTATAATCAGGGGCGTCACTAAGGGGTTTAGCGATTAGCGAGTGTGACCACACTCCCCAGTGGTGGCGCTACAGGGACATGTGCCCCTAAACGTATACTTTGGCCCCATTTGTCCCCCAGTGACGCCCACCACAAACACACCCGTCCACCCTCACATACACTCATACACATCCTCACACTATCTCTCCTTTCTATATTCCCAAACACACAAGGCAGATGAACATACCCAATAATGATTTACAAGCTCGGAAGCATTGTCTCTAAAATAGAGGTCATTTTTCGCATTGTTACAGACTGACATTATCTCCCCCCTCAAGTTCAATTGTTGAGCTTTCAAATGAAACTTTCTGATGGTTTATGGGCCGATCACCATCATAAGACTTCATTTGAAAGTACAATTTATTTTTTGTTGTGAAAACCCCTTCCGACAGAAACCCTCAAACAAACCTCCCTATGATTGTTCGTGCCGCAGGAACTCGCACAGATTTTTACGGTATCTGAATGCAATACCTTGATTCTATGGTCATTAAAGGCCAGTTACGGATTTGACCACTTTGGCGAGAACCTGTCCTCCACTCTCACCCCTTCTCTGAAATACTTTATGACGCCGTCACTGCCTCTCACAATAATTTTTCAGTCGGTACATTTTCGTCTGGATTGGAATCAGGGACGTGACAACCGTTACTTATTACCAGTTCCTTATTCGACATTCGTTATCAATCGATTTTTGACGGCCAAAAAATAACGTGATTTTTCATCCCCAAACCCACAGAAGTCTTCATTTAATAACTGATTTAAATTTTTTCTTGGAGGAGAACATCCCCCCCCCCCGCCCCCCACTCCCAACTCCCCTTGTCATCGCCCGTGCCTTCGGCCTCTACGTCACTATCCTGACACTTTCGAAAGGGAGCCCGTCCCAGAATTAATCATGAGACCCGAATGTCCTCTCCCCGACCTTGCCAGTGCCGGATTAAGGCATGGGCTTTATGGGCTGCAGCCCGGGAGCCTCCGCAGCTGAGGGCCTCCAGAGATTAAGTGAAATTAATTTACTGTGAAAACTTACTTCATTTGTAAATGTAGAATGAAAGTATAAGTATGCTGAATTATCTCTTTAACCCTTTACCCAACGTAACGGCGAAAACCGGCCAGCCTTATTCACAAAAATAGCGAATTAATTTTATTATGTTTCATTTTTTGTCTCAAAAACATAAGTTATGACCCCTCTTTGGAACGAGCTCGTCGAGCCCGTTCCAATGAGGGGTCAAACCTATGTTTTTGAGACAAAAAATGAAAAAAATTAGTTTCTCAAGAATTTTGTTTGCAAGTGTCGTCTGCTTTTCAATTAATATACAGTATAAATTACTGGCAAAACAAATTTTTGAATTTTAATTTTGTTTTAGCCTTGTCATATAACTTTTTGAAATATTAAATTTATTTGACAAGTTGTCAAATAAATTTAATATTTCAAAAACTTACTTGAGTTTTGAAAATATCACATCTCTTCTCCTTTTATTGCGTTACACTTGCACCCATCTATGCGGGCCTAATGTTAACATTCTGTTGTAGCAATTGAATGAACTGATTTCAAGAATCCGAAATTCGATTTACGTGTTTTTGTTAATTATCACTGGGGGCCTCACATTATCTGTAGCCCAGGGCCTACAAAATCGTAATCCGGCCCCGAGCCCTGCATACAAATGGAGGTCTGTAGAACCCGGCTATGGAGCGTCCGGCAGAACCAATTTGGAGCAGCTGTACGGAACTTGTTAATTAATCCTTTGAGACTTCAATTATCCTGACGTTCAAACGTAACTGGGAATTCAGTTTCTTCAACGTTTTTCAAAATGCGACGTCAAACGTCGGAAAGTAGAAATAAGAAGATATTTTTCACATTAGTGATTATCTGGTTGAGGGTTAGATTATTTTTGGTGGTCTGAATTTGCTATTCAAAACTTGTTTTATTACAAATTATTGGAGAGTGCCCACACTCACTCTCCAATAATTTGTAATAAAACAAATTTATATAAACAAAATATTATTTGTGTTTGACTGAATATGAAATAAAAGCAAGGAAAGTTTTGGCTTTTGGCCTGGTATCCTCATTTTTTGAAAGCCCTGATAGTGTGGCTTCTAGCACTTAACCAGTCAAGAAGTCTTGACAGCAGGATTATATTAGTATTTTAAGCAGCGATAACATTTGGCTCAACGGTTGTAACTGAGTACTATTCGGGAGAAAATAGGAATTAAGGTTCAAACTTTAAAAAATCGAAAAATAATAACAAAACAAATGACCACAAGTATCAGCGCGCTGTTAAATTTCGTACGTCATAAGACGTACAAAAGCATCAAAGGGTCCAATAAGATGGTGTGGCGTTGAAAGGTTTAATTTCCTACATTGTCAAATAATTGAAAGAAAATCCGCAAGACCTGACAAAACCCTAATATTCCAATAAGAGTAAAATCCTCTCTGATTGCACGAGAGCTGGCGTAGTTTCTTTTATGTTTACGGCTCCAGTAGCAAATGTTACCGTCTGACGTAACAATGCGAAATATTTCAAATGACGTCGCCCGTTTCGTAATTGCTTCATCAACGGAGTGACAAGCAAGCCGCTTCATTTTTCTGGATTTTTCGCACGTGTAGCAGACGGTGTTCTGGATTAAGTGTTGTTTAAATGACAAACCGATTTATGATTTGAACTGAGATGGAATGAGTTTATCTGGTTTATTGATTATTTATCCAGTGGTGGGGTACACGAGAGGTTTAGTTACCAAACCTGTGATTGTTTAAAAGTTGCTTTGAACAAGACAACTTTTACCGATCACAAGTTTTGTAAATAAGCCTCTCGTGTTTCACGGCGTAGGTTTTGGGCTATGGGTGGTGTCTTATTGGAACATATACGTTACTGTGATGAGTTGACGGTAACACGGTCTGAGGTTTGCGGCTCGGAGCGTATGTTCAACCTCGACGCTTCGCGACTCGGTTGAACATAAGCTCCGAGCCGCAAACCTCAGACCATGATACCGTCAATTTATCACAATAACTTATAACGTTTGGCGACAATGATTTGAATACGGCCTGTATGATTTTTACATACCTGCGTTGCAGCTTGCCCTTCTTCTTCAACAGCATGAACTACAATAGGGGTTCCATCCTCCTTTCCACCACGAATGGTCAAGCCCAAACTACCGTCTCCCCGCCGTTCCAAAAGAATTCGTTTCGTGTTATTATCATGTATATCAATTGCCTGAATACTGCTTTCAGACTTAGGCCTTTGTTTTACCTCCGTGTAGTGAGACGTTAATGAGCGTTTAGAAATCCGTGCCTTCTCGTATCGATTGAGAAACCTATGTGTGGAATTAACAGAAGTACCGTCTGTAAAATCACCATTACGGGAAACATCGTCCGTTTCACTGTATACTCCACTAGTAACACTGGTTCCGTGTTTTGAGCCTGTATCCACACCATCGTCTATAAACACTAGCCTTTCGTCCTTCTTCGCTGCCACCCGAAGGGAACCAGTCGCATCCTTAGCTAACATTTTGGAGTTATCGTTCAGAGAATGTATCGGAGCAAACGTTTTGACGAAAGTGTCGTAGTTATGGTACTGAAGATTACACAGTTGATGGAAATCTTCTTGCAGTCTTTTCGGTATCTGATTGCTTAGTTCTATTAGTAGTAACATCTTCTCTGTAGTATTTATAAATGTACACAGCTGTGTGCATAATGCTGTTACAGATTTCGATACTCTAAAATACTGCAAAGCTTGTTTGAATTTCTGACATTCCTCATCTGTTAATAGTTCTTGGGCTAGATGTTTTAGTATTATTTCACTCCGATGGGCTGCCATTGCTACCTGTGACTGTCGCATGAACTGGCCACGTGCCTTCTGCAAAGGTTTCCAAGTCCACCTCTGATTATGCTGCTTGAAAGGTCCCTGCAAATAAAAACAATCATCATCCATTTTGTCTCTATTATAAACTTGTGATAAGTCGGCGCATCCACTTCTCATTCAAATGTGTCAATTTCAAACAACTGAAAGAAAATCCACAAGACCCATCAAAACCCAAACGTTTGGCGAGCATGATTTGTATCTGCATGTGCGATTGTGCAACGCCCGAGACTCTAAATCGGAGTTTCCAACTGGGAAAATGAATAGTGAATCACTTGCACACATTTGCATTTCAATACGTGTAACTTACTATAAAAATGATGGGTGGATATAAAATTTACGTAATTGCCACTATCGACTGCTTTGCCGTTACATAGTTTATTAAGAAGAACGCCGAAACCTTTTGAAAGAGCGATGGACTTCTGTTTAACTTGAATGCAAAGTTTATTTACTTAGTACACAGCTGTGACCTAAGATTGCGCACCTAACGCTCCGATCGTCATTCACTGAGTGAACGCATGATACAATTTCCTAACAGATTAACAAATGGACAGAGCAACTATAGATCTCTAAAACTGTAGAAATAAAATGAGGTTTGAAAATAATTAACAACGAATGTAAGCAAAAGAATGCACTCACCCCATGTAATCTGCCATCAACTGTTGTGTCACCTAACATTGCGCACTGAAGTACCTCCGATGTTTCCGGTCTAGAAAATTACTGTACGGTGGCCCAGAAGGTACCATCACCGGCCAAAAAATGTTAGTCTATATTCAGTTAGTTATCACAAATCCATCGTGCAACTTTTAGTGATGGGCCGAGGATCGGTAATGACAATCGGAAGCTGCCGATTTCGGGCAATCGGGGCACAATCGGAAGTCCTTGTCAAACATCGGTAGTGCTGATTGCTGGGGTCAAAAATCGAAATAACTCTTGTCTGCTTGTCGCCGACAAGTAATTTCTATCCGTGACAGCTAGAAATTAAAATCGTTCGTCCAGGTGTGACAGGAATGATAGTCCGTAGGAACGTTAGTCCCTCTGGACTATATTCCGCGGAATTATAGTCCTAGGTCTAACATTTCCTAGGAATAGTAGTCCGCCGGACTACTATTCCTAGGAATGTTAGACCTAGGACTATAATTCCGCGGAATAATAGTCCAGATGGACTAATTTTCCTACGGCCTATCATTCCTGTCACACCGGGCGACAAGTGTTTGTTGACAGAAGACAAAAAATATTGCGTGCGACAATGTCGGTCATGCGCAATCTTAGGTCACTCGACTGTATAAACGACCAGAACCACTTGATGTCTCATTTATTCCATTCGACGAAAAACAAAAAATGTTCAGGTTACATGCAATAGAAAATAAGGTTGGTCGATATTTTTTAAAGTTTAATATTTTATTTTATCATCGAACTTCTCAGCCCTCTACCCAACGGAATGACCAAAACTAACCAGCGCTATTTACAAAAATCGCCATTTACATTTTATTATTTTTTGCCTCCAAAACATCGCTTATGACCTGTTTTTGGAACATGCGTGACGAGCTCGTCCCAATGATTGATCATAAACTATGTTTTGGAGACTAAAAATTGAAATTGTCGTCTGACATTCATCTAGGTGAAGGGTTAAAATGTATGCTTATATTCCAGGATCACATCCACTTGTTGTTTGTAACGCAGGTATCTTCAAATATCGTTTCAAATGGATATAACCTTTTTGTTAAGTGTTCGTACAAAGATTAGGGTCGTGCACGAAGGTTTGGATCTGTCGGGAAACCTGACACCTTTCTCTCAGCCCAATGAACAGACAAACTTTAGGTATATTAACTTCCGGGCATCACTAACTTATCTTGTGAAAATCGACTTTCGATAAGTTATCTCCCCTGAAATTATTAGACGGGTGAGGAATGTCCAATTAAGATTGTTGAGAAAACACCTATGGCATCAGTAGAAAATAAAGCCAAGTTTCCTCGTGTTACTTTTACGAAAACAACAGACAGTTCTAGGAGATGTCTGTTGTTTTTGTTTATTAAAAACTACAAAGGGAAACTCTTATTTTGTGGCAAGCTAATCTGAAGCAACTAAGTAACAGTCCACAGTAGTGAGGGATGCCACTTGGGCGAACTTATTTAACACAGAATTTCCCATAGACATTTGTTCGCCAGAGAAAATCCACGGTCGTGTTTGCTTAGGTGAACTTATTTAACACTGAAAATTCAAATAGATATTTTTTCGCCAGAGTGACATCTTTTCGTGTGTACTCTGGCGAACTGATGTAACACTGACAATTCTCATAGACATTTTTTCGCCAGAGTGCCATCGGCCGATGGAACTCTGGCGAAAAAATGACTATGGGAATTTTCAGTGTTAAATCGGTTCGCCCAAGTACACACGGCCGTGGATTTTCTCTGGCGAACAAATGTCGATGGGAATTTCAGTGTTAAATAAGTTCGCCCAATTGACATATCTTTCTACTCACCACTTTGGCTCTTTCTTTAGCGAATGTGTTTTTACACTAATTTTTTATTCTTCCAAAAAAAAACAAAACAAGTCTTACCTCCTACACTGTTATATTACTGGAAAAGATAGTGTCTGTATTGCATGTTAAATTTACTGACAACTTTAGAAAATTAAGGGGAGCTAACTTTCCTGAAAATCTCTTCCAGTGACGAAACTTTTCAGCCATTGGATCATGTAAATTATTTATTATTATTTGTTAGGGTTTATCGACACTTTAACAGCCAAGGTCATGTCGTGTCGGTGACAGTTTTACGGGTGGAGGAAGCCGGTGTACCCGGAGAGAACCACCGAGCAACGACGAGCAGCTACCAGCTCCCCAACATTGTAACTATGCACTGCAGCACAGGCCTTGGTGCACAGCGTCATCGTGCCCCCATGTGGCCAATCAAAGACACAACGCGGGAGTCCGAATCGATCACTCAGACGGTCACCCATCCAAGGACAACCCGGGCTCGACATTGCTTAACTTCGATGATCTGACGAGAACAGGTTATCGCAACACCATCGCGTCCACGGGTCATGTAAATGATCGTCGGTCTGGCATGTGTTATACTTCACTTGTTTGACATATTAGATGTGAATGCCAGTGAAATTTGTCTCGAAATATTCAAGAGTAACAAACATAACATCATCAAGATTGGAAACACGAAAGAAAAGAAATCAAATAGCAAATAAATAAATAAATAAATAAATAAATAAATAAATAAATAAATAAATAAAATGTATGGCAAACTATAAATCACCTACATCAGTACGCATGCTTACTAGAGGCCGTTGCTGCTCCTTTCTCGTCGATCCCGATGCCTGGTTTAAAACGAACACAATCACTCACAACATTTATCTTGAATATTTTATTTGCTTCATTTTCTTAAATATATTTCCTTTCAAGATAACTGCATAAAGGTCCTTGTACAATCATTACTAATCGGGCAGTCAATTGAAGGTGGAGTAAAACCGATTTCTCCTCCAGGTCACAAATATAACCGGCTCCCAACTGCTTTCAAACAAAATTTGAACGTGAAAAGAAAGTCATTAAAGCTCCCACAACTCAGTTAAGTGCATATTTACAACTTGTTTTCTTTCTTCTTTACATCACTAATCCCTTTAAGACACCTAACTGGATTGAAAACAAGTTTTTTTTAGGAAATGGCTTCGCTGACACAAACATAATATTACTTCACGATATCACGTGTGAACCTTTCCCAAGACACCATCGCTAAAAATGATGAATTCAATGAATTGAGCACCGACCAGGTGGAATGTTCTTGACGACTGATGTAATTAATGGAGCCAGTGGCGTAGGCGGGGGGGGGGGGGGGGGGGGGGGGGGGAGGGGGGTTGCGATGTGGAGCTGAGAGGAGAACATGCCCCCTCCTGCAATTTTGTTATGTTAACCCATGTAGGGAACATTAGGCAATATCTAGCAATTTCCTTGATTCTGAGTCCGTTTGTGTCCATATTTTATAAGTTGTGAAAGGCGTCAATAAATAGGTCACAATGATGCCTTTCCCATCTTACGGTCACATTTTTGTCTTATTATTGATGCCTTTCTCAACTTGTAAATTGTGAACAAAAAAGGAGTCAAGGAAATTGCGTTTTTCTGCCTCGAATTTCCAAAAAAAATGTCTTCCCTCCAATGAATGGGGGACACTCACTCTAGTGCTCGCCCACACCTTGCCGCTGCGAGGCTCAGATGATGCAGCGAATAATATTCTGTATGCCCCTTAGATATTACTCTTGCCCCCCCCCCCCCCCCCCCTAATGTTGACAGATATCCTGGCTACGCGCCTGATTGGAGCCCGCCGAATCACGATTTTTTGCTCGAATTGAATCAGACAAAAAGTTCGAAATCTAATCGAATCTCGAATCGAATCCACCTTCGATATACTACTGCTGTCGTACTAGTACCATCTAGGTCGGGAGTGCAGTGGCTCAGTGGTAGACTGTTGGACTTCTACGCTAGAGGTCCCGAGTTCGATTCCTGTCCGGGACCACCCGCGTTGTGTCCCTGGGCAAGGCACTTAATTCCGGTTGCCTAAACGGGGCCTCGATGAGGCCGTGTACCAAGGCGTACAGCACATCGATGGTGCACACGTCTTCAACCACTGTAACCTGTATCCTGCTCGAGCGGAGCTTGATCAAAGTTAGAATGTTGAGGAGCTGACAGTTGCTCGTTGATGCTCAGTGGTTCTCACCGGGTACTCCGGCTTCCTCCATCCGTAAAACTGTCACGGTCACGATTAGCTAGTGTGCAGAACTATGTGACCTTAAACACCAATACATAAATAAATAAATAAAAAAATTTTTAACCATATTTTATTTAATTTATGAGAAAAGGTTTGGCGAACAGGCTAAGCCTATCCCAACGCCTTACCAATACATGGCAGTGCTTTACAATTTTTACATTTTCAGAAATGAACTTAACTAAATAAATAAGTGAATTAATTAATATAATAATAATAAGTAAATAAATATCCACAGTAATACTCTGTTGTATTATAATATAGTGCAAATCTCGAGTAATAATTGTGATGAAGGTCCCATTTGCCGACAGGATCCTAGAGTGATGAAAAACCCAGGACTTCGAAATGTTTTTCTTTCTTTTTTTTGTTTGTTTGTTGTTTGTTTGTCCAATGTTTGACTATTTAATTCTGGGAAATGATTTCCATATATCAAAACATGAAGGGGAAGACCTTTAAGAAGGGACACATAAGGATTATTATTTATTTATTTATTTATTGGGGTTTAAGGACACATACTTATACACAATGGCTAATCGAGACCGTGACAGTTTTGCGGTTGGAGGAAGCCGGAGTACCCGGAGAGAACCACCGAGCAACTGTCAGCTCCTCAACATTCTAACTCTGTTCAAGCTCCGCTCAAGCAGGGTTACAGCGGTTGAAGACATGTGCACCATCGACGTGCAGTACGCCTTGGTATACGGCGCCATCGTGCCCCCATGTAGGCAATCGGGATAAAGTGCCTTAAAAATAAATAAATAAATAAATAACCATCTAGGTCTCATGTGATCCCAGCATCATCATGTGTCCTGGTCATACTATATCGCTTTATCGAACCGCAAGGGAGTCCGGTGGCTCAATAGGTAGAGATGCAAGCTGCAAGCGGAGAGGTCCTCGGTTCGGATCCCACCTGCGGGAAGCGCGTTGTGTTCTTGGGCAAGACACTTAATCCCAATTGCCCACTTGGGACCACAGTGGCGTTGTATACTAAGGCGTACTGCACGTCGATGGTGCACTTTTCTTCAACCGATGCTAAACCTGCTTGCGTGGAGCTAGTTGGGGAGTCTGACAGTTGCTCGTCGTTGCTCGGTGGGTCTTTCCGAGTACTCCGCCTTCCTCCTCTCGTAAAACTGTCCGATACAATACAAGGTAACCCTGGCTGTCGAAACGTTAAACTCCAATAAATAATGAAATAAATCGAACCGTAAGAACATGCAGATGGATTGCATGAACCAGATGTACAACGTACGTTCATTAACCCTTTACCCAACGTAACGGCAAAAACCGTCCAGCGCTATTCACAAAAATCGCGAATTATTTTTTTTTAATTCATTTTTTGTCTCAAAAACATAGGTTATGATCCCTCTTTGAACGAGCTCATTGGACTAACTACTACCGGTTGGTATTTGCGGTATTGTAAACATTACGATGCGCGTTTATGCGGGTTGATAGCGCATAGTCAAATTTCGCATAGGGGCGAACACCACGGAATACCTTGAGACCCCCAACATCAACTCACCCCAGTCGGGAATGGGTAGGTAGAGTGGGATCCCAAGGCGTTCTCCACTAGGACAAATGTGCTTGACAACCAATATGACATCTCAGTCAACATCGGCTTGTGCACTGAACATCACACAAATCAACGACATTGCCGTTGAAAACTTTGTCATTCTGCAGTACGGCCGCCGTGGAATAGTCACATTCCACGCTGTGGGCAATATTTACATGGACGCAATAATATTAGATTCCAAACCCTAATTATAGGAATAAGCATCCAAAATTTAATTAATGAAGAACCCGGCACAACCCGGTGCTTCATTAATTAAAGTTTTGCTGGTGATGATTTTTATTACCTGGTAAATGCATGCGTGGACATCACTTCCCAAGTGTGGATTACGACCAGTCCACGGCGACTGCACTAGAACTATGACACACAGTTACGCGGTAGACTTTTTCCATTAATATGATCGCATTTCTGTCAAAGTTATTTAATTGAATCACAGTGTACACAATCTAAGATTCAGAAAAAAGAATTTAACCGTAAGTAATTCGTATTACTCTGCACAGCGTAGAAGAGTTTATGGAATCAGGTGGAGATAACCTATTTGTCGATAGAGCCTATCGCTTTGGATGTGTCACTACCAAAACAAATTTTGACATGTGCTGTTCTTAATATTCTGGTGGTGACAACTCTCCCGAAGTTATCTTAGCAATGGGACTATATTCAAGCGAGAATCGACCAGCTTTCACCGAGGTGGACGACGAAAAGGCCATATATCGTCCATTGAGTGGAAAATATGCCACCTGCAATGCTAAAGCATTGGCGCATTTGTAGTTTATCATGTACCCGATCGGGCCCGGTTGGCCGCACCGCATCCCATGCAGAATCTCATGTGACGCCATAGTCCCGTGACCCAGTTACGCCATATTTGATTGCCATGGTAGCCCGTGTAAACGGCCATCTTGTGACGTTATCCACAAACAAAATAATTTCCAGTTGCGCCTTGAGGCAGCACTGTTAACGTGCTCTTCAAATTATTGTGTTTTTCCATTGCTCATTTGTTTTTTTTTCATTAATGAACATTTTATCCAAATATTTCTGCTGATTTGAAGCTTTTGAAGATTCAAGAATTACAGTGATATACGATGCTATTTTTCCAGGAAATTTGGCTTTATTTTCCTCTATTGGATATATTCTACTCTGTGTGAACAGTTTTCATTGGAATACTCACTGCCCTGTTCAGTCATGTGCAACCATCCTGAACATCAACTATTTGCACTTGGAGGTAATGTTCAGCAAAACTGCTGTTTCAATCTCACCTCCAAGAGAACAATACCTCATACAAAAAGGTTCATGAAAGTGGGCCAGTTACTGGCCAGAAATTTGTTTATTCCTCTGATATCCTTCACCAGTTTAACCATCACTCATCTCATAGACTTCCACTGAACACTCTACCCTAGATAAGACAATTAGGAATTAACTTTATTAGAACTACAAAACGTGGGGTGAGAGGTGGTAATTATAGACACATTCCTACCATACACTCTACTAATGCAAACTATGGAATCAGGCCCTTGTAACACCGTGGAACATCTTAACCCCGACCGTGCAGAAACAAACTCTTGTCGATCTAGGATCAACTCGGATAATTTGACACTTTCGACAGCCAGCTCGAAATTGCAGTGGTGCTAAACGCTTTGAGCATATCTCTCCCATCTTGAAGAATCTAAATTGGCTTCCAGTCCAAAGTCGAGTGCATTTTAAAATTCTCATGTTGGTATTTAAATGCGTTCATGATCTTGCGCCTGCAAACCTGTGTGAGCTTCTCTCTCGCCACATACCTATTACCCATGCGCAGTCTTCGTTCTTCTGACCATTTGTCACTGACCGTACCTTTTACGCGATCTGCATTGCTGTGCGAGCGGGCTCCCTCGGTTGCTGGTTCGAGACTTTGGGATGCACTGCCACCGCAATTTCGGTCACAACCCCGTTTACTTGCCTTCAAGAAACAGCTTAAAACTCATTTATTCAAATAATTTATTTCATAGCTTGTGTTCTACAATCTGTAAAGCGTTTTAGAACACCCTTTGAGGTTTCACGCTATTATAAAATTAATTATTATTATTATTATTATTATTATTATTATTATTATTATTATTATTATTATTATTATGTGATCTTAGTGTGCATGCGCAGAGCGTATTGTTAGGGTGTTTCCGTCCTCCATTTTGTATACTGGAGATCGCCATCTTCTTGGTTTCACAAAAATTGCCACAAAAAAACAAGAAAAAACAATTGCAAGATGGGGTTGGTGTGTGTGGTAGGTCCTGAAAAAAATATTTCAACCTCGGTTTATGCAACGTCCCAGACGCCGCCCCTGGCCTAGACAGAACAAAATCGCTGAATCATTGGAGAAGTGTTTAATAGAAGTAGAAAAACCTTGCGCTGGAGTTTCATGAACGTCGGGCGTGGATTACTAACAGCCCATCCACAGAAAGAAGTTTCCGCTCAGACAATGGATCATATTTTGTGAAAAAAGATAGGAAGCACGATTACGACTCAACCTCTAGATCATCTGATCGAACACCGAAACCTCATCAAAACAACTATGTGTCTCATACCATTTAAAAAAACCCAAGATGTCACATTCGTTATTACAAGCCGAATTCCTGTTGCGGGGTTAAGGGATAAAGGCGACTATTTTTCTTATAAGGAGAGATCGTAAGATTTGAGTCTTACAGTCGAACGCACCTTCGTGATGGCGAATCTTCTCTTCTCGATCGCCTGAAAATTAGAACTCATGATCATACCGACATTTCTTCATTTAATGCAAAAAAAGAAGAAAAATATATTGCGCACGAAATTCTTCGAGATATCCTTTGCAGCTCTTGCCAATTTCTGCCTCGCAGTGCAAACCATCTCTGAGAAGTTGCGTTTACCTACCACACACACATTCATCGATATAAGTAGTATGTCTCGCACGTTTCACCCCTTATTTGGGGGATCTCATCGGGGGATCTCATGTGACGTCATAGTCACGTGACCCAGTGTCGCCATGTTGTGTTGTCATGGTAACCCGCGTGAGCGGCCATGTTGTGACGTCATCTCCATAGTGATACGTGGTGTGAGTGCGCATGCGCAGTGCGTGTTGTTAGGGTGGCACGTGTTTCCGTCGTCCATTTTGTATACTGGAAGCCGCCATCTTGGTTTCTATGGTAGCACGTGATTGCTATGTTACCTAAGGCCTACAATAGGACAGGGGTATGTTCGGGGGTGTGTTCCTTTGTAGAAGAGTAAATCTGATTACCTCAAACAACCTGACAATCCCTCCAAATCACCAAAATCCACCCAAAATCACCGAAATTGACTTTATTTCCCCAATTGATCGGTTTATCACGTAGTGCTATGGTACTAAGAGGTACAAGGGGGTGCCACAGGTGTTTTCCAAAATGGGATTCCATGGGATATGGCCATTGGATATAGGCTTTTATTATACAGAAGGGAGATAACTGCATTATGGGAAATCAAGCCATCTGATTGGTTGGTTATAATTTATATAAATGATCTAGATATATGAAACAACAAGAGTACACGGAATAGGGTCAGAACTAACAAGAATAGGCCAGAAATTGCTAAATATAGTAATAATAAGATAAACTGTTCCAAATAATAGGCTCTTCTACGCTACTGGAGTATACTCTAGAACAAAGAAACATGGCTAGATAGACGTAAACTATTGCATATATAAATAGAAGCGGAGAATTCTGGGTAAATTTGTCCTATAGCACTACGTGTTATTCTTAATAGGGAAAAACGTCATGGGGATAGGGATCCAAAAAGGGATTCTGGGAGAATTCTAATCCGGAACATTACTCCTGTTCAATCGAATGCACCCCCTTGTACCCCTTAGTTCCATAGCACTACTTGCTAAGCCGATCAATTGGGGAAATAAAGTCAATTTCGGTGATTTTGGGTGGATTTTGGTGATTTGGAGGAATTGTCGGGTTGTTTGTGGTAATCAGATTTACTCTTCTACAAAGGAACACACCCCGAACATACCCCTGTCCTATTGTAGGCCTTAGGTAACATAGCAATCACGTGCTACCATAGAAACCAAGATGGCGGCTTCCAGTATACAAAATGGACGACGGAAACACGTGCCACCCTAACAACACGCACTGCGCATGCGCACTCACACTACGTATCACTATGGAGATGACGTCACAACATGGCCGCTCACGCGGGTTACCATGACAACACAACATGGCGACACTGGGTCACGTGACTATGACGTCACATGAGATCCCCCGATGAGATCCCCCAAATAAGGGGTGAAACGTGCGAGACATACTACTTATATATATGCAAATGTGGTGTATGTATGCATGTATGTAGGGTAGGCCTACGTAATCGCAACCCCTCCGAGATGGTTCACGCTGCGAAGCCCATTAGTTAAACCCATGGAATGAGTCACATCCACCCGTCGGGTTGCCACATCGCTGCCATCGTGATGAGAGTAAACTTCATAGCAGGGATGAAGCTGTGTCTGTATTGTCAGATAAAAGGCGAATATGATGTATGTTTCCTCAGCAGGGAGAAAATATTTTATTCAACTTAAATGAGGCATTCAAAAAGAACATACTTAAACCCATTGAATACTCAATTAGAAGTGTACATCTTCTCACCAACACGTCAATGCACTGCGAAGCTTCATGACTTAGACGCAGACCAGGCTTAAAGTTTGAAACAGAAATGTAAATTCATCACACTTCGCTGATACAGTAGAAAATCGCTGAATCATTGGAGAAGAAAGTGTTTGATGGAAGGGAGAAAACCTTGCGTTGATGTTTCGTGAGTGTACAAAACATCGAGAGTGACCCCAACGAGGACCCTCCGGTCGTTACTCCTCCTCCCACTCCTCTTCAGAGTGGACCTGAAGGTCATGGGAAGGTCAGCGCCGAGAAGCGGGTTAACAATAGCTCACCAACGGAAAGGAGTGTCCAATCAGGCAATAACTCATGCTTTGTTAAAAAGTAAAAAGAATAAGATGTACAAACTACCTCTCATCCACGAGACCTCCGGATCGAACCTCCAATATCCACTGGCTGAGGGAAAAAAAAACAAAACAAAACAAAACGCTTATGTTTTTCAGGCTTTTTTTAAAAATAGAATGTTAGATTTATTGTTGTTTTATCGAAGACACGGTACAAACAGTGTCGAGATATTACCCAGATCCTCTCAGAGGCTCTCGTCGAGGACACGAGATTGGTGTTCGAGATGATGTGCACTTTGGGAGACATTGTCACAGAGTTTGAGAGGAGGGGGAAGGGGTATTGCTCGAGAACATTTGTGGTCATACAATACGATTTAATACCTCTGCACCAAGAGACATATAGAATAAATAGGTACCAGGGCCGGTAAGAGTTTTAACCACGAGGCTCAGCTGAGTGGTTAAAACCCTTATTTTACGAGTGGTTTAAATATGATTACCAGCACTGAACGAAATGATTTCGCGCGCTGAAGGCGCGCAGGGACGGTATGGGGGACAAGCCCCTTTCGACCCTCGGTAACTGTATATGATGGCTGTCACATGTCTACCGGCCCTAGTACCTGTGTGTTTTATTTATACCGTGCTCTTAATAAATAATCGACTTTGTCACTTAAAGTGGAGAAAAAAACAATACTTTCTATCGCAAACACATGGGTTTGTTGTGTTGTTTAATCACGGGAAAATAAAGTCATGTTAAATGAATAGTTTATACAAATACTGCCCACTTTATAGAACTTCCATTCCAGGCACTGATCATCGGATCTTAATTTGCAAGTAAAACACAATTTGTTTACAAGTTAACTGGTAGAGTGCTAAGTTTTTTAAGGTGTTAAAATTTTGTTCACATGTTATTGCTTTGCTACAATTTATGGGAGAGTGCCTACAGGCACTCTCCCATAAATTGTAGCAGGGAAATTCCATCCAGACTAAATAATATCACTTCAAGAATTAATTGAAGCACATCCACAGAATATCAAGCCTTTAAGCTGGGGTACCTGCACTTCAGGATAAAGCCCAAAAATGGGCTTCCAGCACTCTACCAGTTAAGCCCCTTTTACATCTTTCCGATTTTTTGACACGATCTACTACGACATGAACATCTTGGGCAATTCTGGATATCCGTACTGAGATACGTACTGCTTCGTAATCATTCTTGAGTATTCTTGTTCGATCGTCATACGTGTACGAAAGTTTTAAACTGTTTAAAACTTTCGTACGCCATCGTGCGATTTTTCAATTCCGTACTGCGTCGTACCGCTGTCGTACTAGACTGTGCTAAACCGTACATAGAATTCTTGGGTATTCTTGAGTGTTCGTGCGTACTTGGCCAGTACGGTTTCGTAAAGATTCACTAAGAACTAGTAAAGCCTTGTTCACCCTGGCCATATGTGCTTCTGCGGGTGGTCTGTGGGCATTTTTTGTGTGAAAATCGTGCGCGGCACGCAAGGATATCTTGCGATTTTTCGGGGTCGTACGCCGCCCGTAAGCACACAAGGAGGCTGTTGGACATGCTCAGAGATTTCCTTGCGAAATCTGAGAACACACGTTTGACGTGCGCACCACGCAAGGAGTCCGCGGGTTAACCGTACGATTTGAAATGAAAGTGAGAAGAAAATCGCGGGCCTAAGACGTAAGACGAACGCAAGGAGAGGGTACTTATCCCTTGCGTCTGACGTACGTTTCCAGCAAGTTGGTCGTACAATCGAACGCATGGCACACGCACGGCGCATGCACGGCGTAAGTGCGTGACACTTGCGTCGCACGGATTTCGCTTGCACCGCCTTCTTCTTCTCCAAGCTCCATTTGTAGTTGAAGGAGACGGAGTCGTCTTGGGATTGCCATCTTCTCATTAACGAGCGGAATTGATGATGACTTTGAATTCACTGTTTGACCTATATGACCTCCAATGGTGACGAGGCCTTCACTTCACCAGTATATATACCCAGGGGGTAATTGACGATAGCTCGTGCGACTTTCGCGCGACCTTCATAAAACCGAGGTAGGGCGTCGGTGTGAATGTCTTGCAAGTGAGGCACGGCCCGTATGTTAATCGTACAGTTCGCACGGCCAACGTGCGCTGGTTGCTTGAGAATCGTAAGAAGTGAGTACGAATCCCACGGGCATCGCACGTTGCAAGTGGAGTGCCTGTTCCTAAGAACATCCCACGTGGCCCCTGCGACTCGCACGCCAGACTTCCTCCTATTTTACTTACGATGCACTTGTAACTCCTTTTCAACTGTTCTTGAGCACTACGACCACCCACGGCAACCACGGCAGTCAAAAATCACAGAGGACGCACGATCTCCAAACAATCACGGCCAGTTGTGACTAAGGCTTAACATCTATTAAGATCTACTACGACGGCACTCCGAGTTTCCTACGACTCCACCAAGAATCCGTACGACTTTCTATGCCAGTAAGAACTAGTACGACTACATTAAGAATCTCTACGAAGTTTCAATTTCTGGACGATTTTGATACGATTCAAGTAAGATCCAGTAGGATACAATAGGAGCGACCAAGAACTCAGACGTTTTCACCACGATTCCCGACAATAAAGGATATAAACCCCGGCAATCAGCTGCTCAGAAATCATTCTGTTCTGACTGTAGGGGAGGAAACATCTGCAACATGCAATTCTTGCTAGATCTTGCATCATCTTACTAGTTCGTATTAAGTGGTACCGGGATCGTGCGCGCACCGTACAAGGTCGTGTCGATTTGTACTGAACCGGCTTGAAAAGATATTCTTACTACGGTCGTGGTGAACCGCACATGGTCGTGTGAAGATCGGTGGAGGCCGTGTAAGGTCGTGAGAGAAGCCGATTCAGGGCGATTTTCTCAAAACATCGTGGTCAATCGTGAAAATTTGAATTCTTGGACATTTGCACAAAAAACGCAAAGATTCTGACAGGGGCATTGCCACAGTAAACAATCCACGCAGGACTTCCTAGGGTTCCTACAGCGAAGCTATACTTCAATGCTCAGAATTGACAAACGGCCCTTGCCAGTGAAACATGCACTGCTTTCTGGAATCGTTACCGAACCAAGTGGTAGAATTCCAGGAAGTGTAAGACTATTTTCTCCGAAATAAGAAAGGGATTGTTGAACAATGATCGCTTGCTGCATCACATATTTGATGTTTGCGTCTTTGCTGTGTCACATGAAAGTATTCCACATAAGTGGCTAATCAATCAAAACTGGAAGATTCAGCATCACAGTAAGAGCAGATTGTTTTACCTTCCCCTATACAGCGAGCTAAGGAAGGTGATTTCATTTTTTTTCTGGGGAGTGTTTTGTTAAAAAAAATTGCGAAAATATTATTCTGAAGCGAATAGAGGCAATAACTTTCTTTGAGAAAAAAGTGTGTTTTGAAATAGTATCTTGTGTGATAGATATCTAGAGCATTTTATTTTATTTTTGTCTTGTTTTAATATTATTTCGTAATTTCCCTATAGGCTATTGCATCCCTGGGGGCACATGACCCTGTACAGACCTCTTCTCGGGGCAGGAGTCAACGAGTCCGAAGTTGAGACCTGACCATTTTGCATATATCAACAAATCCGAAGAATCCGTCAATAAATGCCCAGAGACGACGTCTCGCCTTGAATACACCATCTTGGAAGCACCGGGTCGTACGTAATAACCAATTCGTTTTACAATATCTACCACAATAAGTGACGGACACATAATTTAAACAAGGAACTATTTTACTGGGCGCAAACCAAAAAACAGCGCTGTTGTCGTGAATGCCTCACTGGATTAAAATCAATGGCACTGTTAACGAAGTTTTTGCTTCAATTGAGCGAAAACCATTTAATTTCCTAATGCGCCAGGCATAGTTATGAATATTAAATCAGCTAGCTTTATTGACCTAATTTGTGTTACCAAACGTAGAAACCTCAACATGTGTACGAGCTGAAGTATTTTATTATTTTTTGAGCGAGTTCTGGTACAAACATTTTCATTCCTTTTTGTCGCACATGCGCGGACTGTTGCTACCATCAGTACAGAGTTGTATCTTGTCCAGACTTTTCTATTTTAGTGACGAAAATCAGGCCTGAAAATAAGCAGTATGCAGAATGAGGTCCCCAGGGGGATGAATTTGATGATGCTATCCCATACAGTGGGCCAATTTATCCTCTGGGTACCTCTTTCTGTTTAGTTTTGAGACCCTGATTCAGACTGAGGTTCACAGAGGGTAAATGTAGTTATGCTACCCTGTGCAGGGTAGCATCACTAAATTCACCCTCTGGGGACCTCATTTTGCAGAATATAGTCTGCTTATTTTCTGGCTTGGCGAAATATGTGCTCTTTAAAAGATAAACAATAATTATTTCGGCATCTCAATTGTTTACATTGTAACGAAATAACATTTCGCTATTTCGAAACTTTTTTTGTTATTTCAAAACAAGATACGTATGAAGAATTTCACTGGATTAATCGGGTTCAGTTGTTGTAAAAACAAATCGTGTAAAATGAATCCCTTTTTCAGAATCTGGACAAGGTTACTGTTTCTTCTCAGTAATTAAACATTTGTTGTTACATCGATATCAGTAAAATCGATGGTAATCCATCTATTTTTGCACCACTTTAACTAGTGACTGCTGATCAGCAACCTCGTTATATGTAGCTCGACCGTCCAATTACGAGCATACCGCCATGTACGCTTGAAACATTTCTAAAAAAGACACTAATGTTTTACATTGGTCCCAAAGAGAACTCATCAAAGACACGTCAAGAAGTACAATTAGTCAACAATATCTTATGAAGCCAGATAAGATAATAATAATTAAATCGCTAGTTTACCATAATTTTTTTTTTAAATTTGGATGGGGTAGAGAAGAATTTGTTTTTTTATTATTTATTTTCAGGGAATCAAACGATGACCAAAAAATGCCCCCCCCCCCTTCCCCGCATGCATGTATGTATTCAATTGTAGAGTATTGAATCATTCTCACATGTATTTGCCTTGTTCTCACGTGTTTGTCTTGTTACAATTTATGGGAGAGTGCCTATAGGCACTCTCCCAGAAGTTGTAACAAGGCAAATCCATACTGAGTAAATAACTTCACCATGCCAGAAAATAAGCAGACTGACATCTGCAAAATGAGGTCCCCAGAGGGTGAATGTAGTGATGCTACCCTGCTATAGCAGGGTAGCATCACTAAATTTACCCTCTGTGAACCTCAACCTGAATCAGAGTCTCAAGAATAAATAGAAAGAAGTACCCAGAGGATAAATTGGCCCACTGTTTCGGATAGCATCATCAAATTCACCCTCTGGGCACATCATTCTGCAAATGTCAGACTGCTTATTTTCAGGTCTGAACTTCACATCAAGGCCATATGAAGTACACCCATAGAGAATGAAGCCTTTAAGCCATGTTACCTGCACTTCAGAATAAATCCCAAATGTGGGCTTCCAGCTCTCAAACAGTCAAATTAACTTCATATATTAATGAAGTAATTGCATAAATAAACAGAAATTACAGTGATAGTATTCTTGTCCATATTTATTTATATATTGGTGTTTAAGGTCACATACTTATGCACGATGGGTAATCGTGACCGTGACAGTTTACGGGTGGAGGAAGCCGGAGTACCCGGAGAGAACCACCAAGCATCGACGAGCAACTGTAAGCTCCTCGACATTCTAACTCTGTTCAAGCTCCACTCAGGCAGGGTTACAGCGGTTGAAGACATGTGCACCATCGACGTGCAGTATGCCTTAGTACACGGCGTCATCGTGTCCCCATGTAGGCAACTGGGATAAAGTGCCTTGCCCAAGGACACAACCCGGGTCGTCCGTGACGGGGATCGAACTCAGGACCTCTAGTATAGAAGTCCAACAGTCTACCACTGAGCCACCGCGCTCCCTCTTGTTCATACAGCTGGCTTATAAGCGGAATAATGCCAGGATGATGATCTTCTCATTACCAAACCAATTAAACTACTGGGAATCTTGAGTGCATATCCTAATATCTGGACGGGTGTTGATGAAAATCAAGATATGTCTCTTTTATAGCATAATCAAGTAACAAGAACGCAACAGCACAATACTTTCGAATTCACACACAGGCGCAGGTATGTTGTAATGATACGTCCGTTCTATAGTCAACAACAAACAGGTATTTTTTTATAATTCTTAGTAAATAGTTATACTTATCAGTAACCGAAGTGGTCTACGCCTATTTACCTAAGCGAAATGTTGGATTGTCTGAGGAAGAAATGGACAAAAGAGGCTGTACAATATTTTCATCAATTATTTATGGGTTTGATGCAGATCTCTTGACAACACACGCCCTCAATCTAAACCCTACCTGCTATTGTTCTTTTCTTTACGGCATTATTTGAATGGAAGCTTAGTCAGTGACTACTGATTTCAAGAAAGACGGAGAGCGCCTGTAGTTTGATTTCTTCAGGCTGTTATTTCCAAAATATAGATTTGACGCTTAATTGGAAAGATATTGTTCCCGCGAATGTTCCTGACCAATATTTTGATAGAAAACTAACATTCATTTGGGAGCTTTTCTTTTGGGAAGAAAGGCTATATTTTTCCTCTTTCTTTGGGATGTGGGGAGGAGGGGGGGGGGGTTCATGTCATTGCACAAATGATAGACGCAGGATACGTTGCAAGGGGAGATCAAGAGTGGGTTTGATAATTTTGTATGCCACCCCCCCCCCCCCCACCCGGTGTATACGACACTGTCTGTGGGTCAAAAGATGCAGGTACTGTCGGCTCACGGGGAGCTTTCTGGGATTGAATGCCACCAACAAAAATAACAAAACAGAACTAGCAAAATTGTTTAGTAATTATCCACCAAATATATTTCGACTTGGATGTTGACAAACTGTATCTCGTTGGCGTAATAGAAAACAGAATTACTGGGATGGAGCAGTTATATTATATGGAGCAATTATATTATATCTTAATACGTTTGTTGGGCCGAAATACGCAAACCGAGTTTTGTCCTCAAGTCAATGCTTTGGCATAGCAGATGGCGCCTTTTTGTTCTCAAGAGACGACATAACACATGCTTTCTCGAGTGAATGGCAATGGGCAGTGGCACCAGCATATGAAATAAGCAAACCAAAACACATGTATGAACTCCCAATGAGAGTATACTAAAATTTGTCCATGTGTCGTCCTCTGTATTTCCCACTATTCTTCCGCGATGGCACAAGTGCCATGTCGATTAACCCATTCGCATGCGTGTGTCGTTCTGTGTTTATTACACGCCTTCACGTCTATAAAACAATTATCAGAAGGACGTTCGGCAATTCATTTGACAACTATCAACAAAAAGAACACATTTTATTGCCAACCAAATTTGCGAGGGAAATCCGAGTTACTATTTAGTCACCTGAGTTCCAATGTGTTCTATGTGCCTACTGCCACATAGAACACAACTGAAACTCAGGGGATGACTTCAGCTGTCGCCAGAGATTCAAATTTGTAATTGCGTTGCACGATTTGTAGAAAATTCCAGTGAAATTTCGCTTCTATTTAAAAATAGTCAGTCAACGATTTCCGGTTCGCACATATGTGCGGAACTGATTTTCATTTTCCACATGGTTTAGTGTTGCTGTAGATGGGAGTTATATAGGACAGGCGTGTAATAAATATTTGTCTTCCTCGCGCGCTTTAAATATTGGGAGTATAATGGGGAAGTGGGATGGGAGAATGAAAGATATGTGGTTAGGGGGAGACTCAAAGGAGAGGGTTAATATGCTAATCGGTGAGATTGAGAAGAATGGGACAAGGGATGTCATCAAGCAGTTCGTTTCCGAGTGTTGGGAGGAGAAGAGAAGCGTGGGAATAGGGAGGCAGTTGGGAGTTCAGGGGTAACCATGGCCTTCTCGTCCGAGAACCGCGACAAATCAGCGGCTGGCCAAAGTGTTATTATTATGTTTAAGTATTGAGAGGGTGGCGGCGGTAAAGAGTGGTCAGTTATGTTAATAGTGGTTAGTGCTGCAACGCTTCGTACGTGCAGCTGTTTGTGGTATGTGGAGGGGGGGGGGGGGGTCAAGTAGAATGTATTCATTCTTGTCATCGTCTTCTCTTGGAACAGATTTTTTTTTTGTATTGCAAACGTAATGAAATGTTTCCTAACAACAGTAGCGACACCGACACCTACTTGCGTCTATTTTTCATGTTTATGGTTTTCGACTTTAGTATTGTAAATGTTTATATTTTGATAAGATCCTATCCCTTACCCTGAGGTGGCGAGATTGCATTGGCTTCAGGTGAAGATTTTCGTAGTTTTTTTTCTAGAAAGTTTTTTATATCTCGTTTTTGTTGAATAAACAGCCAGTCTATACACGTGGAGCGCGGCGTTTACTCGGTGAAGATGTGTTGTTAGTATGAGGGAAGCTCGAGTTTTTTTCAGGAAAGCAACATCTTAATGCTAAAAAATGAGTTTTGATTCTCAGACGATACTTCACCGTATTTCAACCCCTTCATTGGACATTTTGTTTTGCTTTGCAGTTTTTCCAACATTACTACAAAATCGGAAGACTTGAAACACTTTAGGTGTTTTGATTGATGTTTCTAACAGAAATCTGAATGAGATAACCAAGGACGCAAAACAGTTTCACTTTTAAAATTAAATGACTTTATTTGTATAATTATGTACTTTTTATATATACTTTGTGTGAAAAGACAGTGGAATGCCTTTCAACCCATGCTCACTATATGCAACAGAAAAAATAAAAAATAAAAATATCACCCCCCCCCCCCCTCTCTGATTAATATTTTGTGTGGCCTAATATGCCTTTGTCAAGAACTATTCATCGTACATAAACACAGTTCAACATAAAAGTGACAAATTGTCTTTCTTGACTGTGCAAACTACAAATGCACAAATTACAATGCTGTGATCTCAAAAGCCAACAATAAATTTTGACCGGATCGGGAAGCTCTTTGATCTTGATCTAATGAAAAGCTATACTGCCTGGTTTAGATAATAATAAACTTATTCAGAAAAAAAACACAATAGTACTGCCGTTTCAGCTTGTATTGGGTGAAGTTTTAGTTTAGTTTAAATATATTTTAGTTGTTAAAATTAACAAAAAGGCTTGTATGACACTTCCTTGTATATGATTTACTTCAATATTTATTCAATATATACACATCAAAATAAACAATTACATTACGTGGAGAGTGTATTATCACTAAATCACCCACAGAGTGGAGATTTCACCCAAGCAATACTTGCAAATTTGTTGCAAAGTATAATAAGCACAAGCAAAGTTCCAGTCAATGGACCTCCGGGTTAAACCCGGAGGTTCATTGGCTGAAACATTGCTTGTGTTTTTTGTCCACATGTACAGAATTCGAAATTGATACTTTGGGTGATAACTCAACCCACAGGTGATTTAGTTACAATCCACTCTCCACGTACTGCACGCTGTTCGTGACTGCAGCAGTGTTATGACTGCAGATATTCAGAGAGCGAAGAAAAGGCATACTGCACGTCGATGGTGCACATGTCTCCAACTGCTGTAACCCTGCTTGAGCGGAGCTTGAACAGAGTTAGAATGTTGAGGAGCTGGCAGTTGCTCGTCGATGCTCGGTGGTTCTCCCCAGGCACTCCAGCTTCCTCCACCCGTAAAACTGTCACGGTCACGATTAGCCATTGTACATAAGTGTGTGACCTTAAACACCAATCAATACATAAATAAAATAAATATTCCCATGACAAAAAAAAGAGAATTAAACTGTCTCTAGCCAGTTCACCAAGCCACATCACTCCAGGTGCCAATACTATAAAACTTGTACAATTGTATTTTCCAGAATTGTATTTTCAACCTATTAATACAACTGACTAAAATACATTATTAACATTTTAAAAGATATGGCAATTTGCAAACTGGCAAATTGCCAGATCTTTAAAGTTGCTAATTGTTCATTTTAACCCATTTAAAGTCATAACTAGAAAATACAATTCTAGAAAATATACAATTGTAAAAGTTTTATAGTATTGGCCCCAGGAGAGACCCATCACTGCAAGGCCCATTTAGCGTTTGAACATCACATATAAAGGAGGTAACCGACATGAATTATGGGGACATAGTCGCAAGTGATCTATAACCCTAACCTTTCCTTGTCTTTCAAGCTTGTAATGAGGACAAATATGTGGACAGTTTGGCTAATAGCAAATGGGTTTTAAATATTTATTGTTTGTTTACTAATATTTAGAGTAATTTTGAGCATGTGTAGCTATACCCTAATGACATCACAGGGTAGTCAATTTTCTCCAATCGTTTTTAATCGTGTTAATCACTTTTGACGACTTGCACTCCACGCATTGGCTACCGGGTCCTATTTTGCCAATGAAGTAGAACTGCTCAGCCACAATAGACCAGCTCTATATCACTTTCAGGGACTAACTACCTGGATGAATGTTATCAAAAATCTTGAATCGATGAAGGGTTAGGCCAGATATCTTGTAAATCTATACGTTCCTAAATACGCCCATTTAAACTCCACCCAAATGTAACATGCGATGTGTTTACTTCTAAAGTTTTCTAGATCTGACATAAGATAATTCACACAAAACGAAGCAAACTCTTAAATAATAGCCCTCACTCTATTCCGAAATAGAAAACTATTTCTTATGGCGGACCTGTTGTTGCATAAAATTTCGAGGTTCATTATTAAATATACTGCGCGCAAAAAACCTCGAAAAACCTTCGAAATGATTTGATGCGTTCAGTTTTATATCCCATTCTCTGTTAATATCGTAATTAGGGATAATTACACGAAACTGAACAAAACATCGAGTAATGGCGTCCACTCTCTACCAAGATAATATCATTTATCACGCCGAATCTCTTGACAGACATAAAGTGGGGAGGTTCACTGTCGAATAACTGTGTGTCATACACCACGAACAGACTTGAAAGCATTTACCGTGTAACCCTTTGAACTCTGGTGGCATCATCCATGCCAGTTCAATAGCAGAAATTGGAAGTGTCCATATTCGTTATCTAGGGGTAGACGGCAGCACGGTGGCTCAGTGGTCACATAATTGGACTTCAAGCCGTAAGCTCCACGGTTCGATCCCCCCCCCCCCTCCAGGAGTAACTGCGTTGTGTCCTTGGGAAAGGCACTTAATCCCGATTGCCCAGGTGGGGGCGCGGTGGCCCTGTGTACTAAGGCGTCCTGCGCGTCGATGGTGCACTTGTCTTCAAACAATGATAATCCTGCTTGTGGGGAGTCTGGCAGTGGCTTGCCGTTGCTCGATGGTTCTCTACGGGTACTCCGGCTTCCTCCACCCGTAAATCTGTTCGACACGTGGTGACCCTGGCCATCGAAAGTGTAGTTAAATCCCAATAAATAAATAAATATCTGGGAGTAGAGCAATTAATATTTTCAACGTGCAGCCTACGGGCTGCCCGTTGAAAATATTCATTGGTCTACCTCACCCATTCACTTAGCAGCCATCCAATTTAATGAAATTAGGATTTATCATATTATTGGGCCGGAAAATTGACCTCTTGGGCTTAAAGGATTCAAGTATCTGAGCTGTGTCCTTGGGCAGCTAACAGGACAAGGCACCTAATTCTATCTGTCCACGTAGGGCTACGGTGGTGCTATGCACTAAGGTTTACATGTACTGCTCGTTGATGGCTCATGTTCCTTCAACCGCTGCTAACTCCCCTGAAACGGGTTAGAAAGTTGGGGAGTCTGACAGTTACTGGCCGCTGCTCGGTGCTTGCCGCCTGGTACTGCGGTTTCCACCACCTGTAAAACTATCCGACACGCCCTTTCTGTTAAATGTCTCGTTAAATCCCAATAAACAAACAGACAAACAGTTTAAAGTTAATCGTGCACATCACGCGACGCGTGTTATGAACTAATTGACATAAAAAGAAAATATTTTTTCTTCTCAGATTTCGAAGTGGATAGTGTGTTATCTATAATTTAGACTTGCTGTAGAACAATGGCGATAATTTCCCACACCAAGTTCAATGTCCATCAGGTGAAATATACTACAACGGAGGATAATTCTGCTTCAATGACTCGAGGTGAAAAGATGCAGATGTACTACGACCGCGCGATGATTATGCAGAAAATACCGTTTTCAAGCAGAGAAATACTTTGACACTCCCGACTGTCATTATTTACAAATACATACTTTCGTCGACTATAATTGTGCTTCAACAAATCGAGATACATACATGTTGAAGCAGAAATACTTGTCACGAGTAATTTAATGCACTCGAGGGTTATATTTTTCTTTTCAAATGCATCCATCCTCCGTGTCTTTCAAACAGATTTAAACGTACTTTACCAGTTCGTTCTCTTTCACGCCCTACAGGATGTTTTAACCCTTTGAACTCTGATGGTATCATCCGCGCCAGCTCAGTATTATCTGATGGAAGAGTCTATATTCGTTAATTGGGGGAAAACCAATCAATAGTTTCAACGTGCAGCCCCAAGTCTGGTCTACCATACAAATTTACTGTGCAACTTTCTACTTTATTAATTCATATCGTATCACGATCCTGAGTTGGTAAAGCAGCCTTTCGGGATTAAAGGGTTAACCCTTTACCTGACATGAAAAGCAGACGACACTTACAAAACAATTCTTCAATAACTATTTTTTTTCATTTTTTATCTCAAAAACATAGGTTATGACCCCTCGTTGGAACGAGCCCGACGAGCTCGTTCCAACGAGGGGCGATAACCTATGTTTTAGAGACAATAAATGAAAAAATAATGAAAATTAATCGGCGGTTTTTGAGAATAGCGCTGACCGATTTTGGCCGTTACGTTGGGTAAAGTGTTAACGCATTCCATTCTATCACCCCTATTTACTTAGTTGTAACTAGTTTTCTGTAATTTTCTTGCACTTGTCTTCCGCATTATTCGTTAGTTTCCGGTCGAACATTATTTTATGTAACGGTACATGACAGCTAACAAGCTCTCGGGACACCATTCAAATTATGGGAGCAGTTCGTCGCTGTTATGGGCTGTTTGCTTATACACTTTTGACGGAGTCTGCACGCAGATGATCATTGAATTAATGTAACATTCATTTACTCGCAAAGATATACAGATATTCGGTCGAGATCCAGTTCTGAATATTACAATCAATAAGTATTTAATTCACCTTCAAACGATCGATATATTAACACAGTTCGTGGAACTGCGTGGTGTAATATTAAAAGGGAATCCTGTCTAAAACCAGGCAAAACCCCACCAAAATATGCAATCAAATCAGCCAAAGTTGTTAAAGAGAAACTATACAGCATTTAGAAATGATAGAGGAACCCTAGACGGTGGAGTCTTTATCCTGGTGCAAAATAACATCATTGCAACTGAACAACCAAAATACGTCACTAAACGAGAACTTGGTTGGGTAAACATCAAACTCAAAGACACCAAAGATTTATTAACCGGAACATTCTACATGGAGTACAGAAACCTAAAAAACACGAAAAAACTAGAAAAGTCACCGAATGTCATTAGTGACGCAAACAACATAATTTTAGCAGGGGACTTCAACTGTCCTGATATCAGATGGGAAACACTCTCACTTAAACCTGACACATCAGACAAAGAGGTACAAAGGAAACTGATAGACATCACATCTCATGTAGGACTTACACAGCTCCACGAGGAACCAACAAGAGAAAACAATTTCCTCGACCTCACTTCACCACAAACCCATCGCTAGACACCACATCGACACTAACAAAAGGAATGTACGAGCGAAATACGAAAAGCAGAACGGAACTATACAAATTCGGCCATACTAGACGGGATGGAACTAAACGAAACAAATCCATTCTGGAAAATAAGCAAAATCAAAAAAATACAAGACAACAAATAAGTAACACAACTTAAAGAAAAAGGACATTTGGAGAACAACAACAGAGAAAAAAACACAAATCCTGATTGGCAGTTTTCACAGGGGAGAGGACAAGACTCCAATCCATGTCCCTCAGACCATTCCATACCAACCATCAAAATCAATCAAGTCGGAGTGGCAAGATTACTTAAAACAATCACTCCTGCAAAACCATCGGGTCCAGACAATATTCCAAATAAAATATTGGAACAAACCACCTCGCTACTGCAATTTCATTATATTTCAGAGCTCGATAGGCCATGGTGTACTACCAACAGCTGACTCTGGTGTGTCACAAGGACCTGTCTTGGGTCCTATAATTTTCCTGTGACACATCAACGATTTCCTAGTCTCAGTGACATCACCATTGAGGCTATTTGGATACAACTGCCTACTGTATCGGGAATAAACAACGAGAAGCATCAGACCACTCTACAAAACGACCTGATTTATCTAGAAAACAGGCATCAGACTGGGAAATGCGCATTAACACCACACAAATTATACATTCTGAGCATGAAAGGAAAACTTCACCGATTCTACACTCTAAGCGGCCGTATACTAGAACACGTTCCAACTAACCCTTACCTCGGCCTGCAAATACAGGAAGACTTTTAATGGAAATAACACATCAACAATGTAAGTGAAAAAGGCAAACTCCACCCTCAGATTTCTCCACATAAACCCCCAGCACTGTCAAAGGGAATGCCAAGAACTGTCGACATTGCGCACGTAAGATCAATAATGGAGTATGCAGCTATCATATGAGACCAATACTCAAAGTTAGAGATCACGAAATTAGAAAGCACGCAAAGAAGGGGTGCAAGATTCATCACAAACAACTATAAACCAAGAGTAGAGGGGTGAGTGGCAAAAATGCTAGAGGAGCTAAAATTGCCTACACTACAGTCCAGAGGGCAGAAAGAGTGCCTTATCTTCTTCTATAAAGTGACTGAGGTACAAATACCAGTAATACCCCCGAATAAATTCATCAACTTCTTCCAAACAAAAAGCGACAGATACGGGCCAAAAAATTGACAACTTTGTAGTCAACAACGCCGTGACATCTTCAGTTATGAACAATAGTAGATCGGTTACTGTTACATCGCGTAAAACAGACCAATACAAACATTCGTTCTTTTGTAAACAAACATGTCTAACAGTATTAGTAAAGTCATTAAAGATTTTTTCAAATCAGGAGCCAATACTATAAAACTTTTACAATTGTATTTTCTAGAATTGTATTTTCTAGTTATGACTTTAAATGGGTTAAAATGAACCATTAGCATTTTCAAAGATCTGGCAATTTGCCAGTTGGCAAATTGCCATATCTTTTAACATGCTAATCATTAAATGTCAGTTATATAAAGTGGTAGAAAATACAATTCTAGAAAATATAATTGTAAAAGTTTTATAGTATTGGCTCCTGGTCTTGATTGAGAAACACTTCTTGTGTTGATTCAAAGAAATGAATGTTTATGTTATTTTTTGGATTCACTCGTCCAGAATATTTGAGGAGATGAACGAGTGAATCTGGATATAGGCGATGAAATCTTTAAAGGGTGGGGCTCGGTGGCTCATCGGTATTGAACTTCAAACCGAGATGTCCACGGTTCGATCCCCACTGGGGTAACTGCGTTGTGCCCTTGATCAAGGTACACAGAGCCACCGTGCCCCGCCTAGGCAATCGAGATTAAGTGCCTTATCCAAGGACACAACGTAGTTACCCCTGGCGGGGATCGAACCGTGGACCTTTCGGTTTGAAGACCAACGTCGTAACCACTGCGCCACCGCGCTCCAGTGAGGGATAGCTAATGGTCCTTTTTCGACATAGATTGAAAATTAATTTTACGCAAATTAACTCTTTTACCTCTAGTGGCATCTTCCATGCTAGTTCAATGGCAGCACTTAGAAGAATCCATATTCATTATTCGGGGTTGACCAATCAATATTTTCAACGTGCAGCCTCGGGGCTGCACGTTGAAAATATTGATTGGTCTACCCCACGTATTTATTGAACAGCCATCCTATTTAATGACGTTATGACGTATCATGTTGCCGGCTGGAAAAACGGCCGCTAGGGTTCAAAGGGTTAAGATCTATAAGAAATGCCTAAAACGCCTAAAATAAACATCAGGGTGTATGACAGGCCGGTTCTGCCATAACAATGATTCAAACCGACATGCCCCAACACTGTGTTACTCTGTGATATAATGAGGCCCCCAAAGTGTCATTGCATTGTGGCAATGCTACTAAGCGATCGTTGCTGTGCAGCAAGGACCTCGACAAGTACGACACTGAACCCATCTGGGCCGTTAACTCTTTACACGGTTTGCAGGGTTTACGCACAGGATATCAAATTTATTATTTTAATTATTGTGTTTTTCAAATTTTTCAAAACGCTTCAACAAATCCAAAATCATGTGACCCTCTCATTGGAACGATCTCCATGAGCTCGTCCCAATGAGAGGCCATATAAAATGGTTTTGTAGAAATGTATTAAAAAAAACTGCTCAATTTGCAAATTGCGCGGGTGGGTGTGGCCGATTCTTTGGGTAAAGGGGCGATTCTATCCTGCTGTAGACATCAGTACTGATCACAGAAATCAGGAAAACTGGACGAGTTCCGGAGCAGACTCACAGGCGTCACCAACATGGAGCTAATCTTTATGCTCGCAACCAACATAAGACTGATTTTTACATCTGGCAATTAGGTCTTCTATGACGGTCTGTCCAAAAGAAATTCAAGACCTGTGTGGAGAATTTCATCACGGTTATGGGTTGAGCGACACCTTCAACTGTCAGGGTGATATTGTTTCGGACACTTTTACGGCAGAAGAAGCCGGGTTACCCGGAAAGAAACACCAAGCAGGTGCGAACAGCCGTCGCACTCTCCAACTTGCAAACGTGACACGAGCAGGCTTGCCTTGAGTTGAATGTATATGTACATGTGTATATAAGGCTTATATAATTAATCTTACCATCGACGAGCAGAACCCCTTAACACACTGCGCCAACCTGTCCCTATGTGCTAATTATGATTACGTACATTGCTCAAGGGCACAGCAGCAGATGACGCAGGTTGGAATCGAACCTACAAACTTTCGTTCTGAAGTCCAATTCGCTAACCAATGGGCCACCGAGCTCCCTACTGAGGCACTGATTTTAAATCTTTTAAATCACGTATTTATTGCCACAAAATTTTCACTGAGCACTGAGTATTTCGTTTTCTAAATTGGCCTTGCATCTGGGATGGAGGGGAAAATGTCTTCCTCGCCCACTGCCCCATACTTTCACCTGTGTCGTTCTGCTGTGCTTGTCCCAACGCGGTGAAAAAGAACAAACTTTTTACGAAATTGGCTCGAAACCCCGATCTTATAATTTTCCGACATCGTGGGCCGAGAGTTAAATTTTCCGATAACAATTTTGTTTAACGAAAGTAATTCTTTAAAATAATAATGAGGCTTAAAAAAAGTAAAAACTTTGTTTCTCATTCTCTCCCGCATGGTTATTTTGGCTGCCACATGCTCTCTTTTTGTAATCAATGCAAACTTAAACAAGAGGCCCCAGGGGGCCTGAGGACGCTCACCTGACAAGGTAGACGAAATATCAACCCAGGGAATTGATTTCAACAAGTTGCATCTGCCCCTCCTAAGAAAAGCTTATACCAAATATCCAAAGATCCTGACCAATGGATTTTAAAAAAAAAGATTTTTAAAGAATATTCCTCATATTGAAATAAGTTATAATTCGGGCTCCCATAGGGAGCCCAAATATGAACCCAGGGACTTGGCTTTAACAAATTTGAATCTCACCCCCTAAGGATTCTGCACACCAAACATCAAAACATTCCGACTGCTGGATCTGAAGAAGATTTTTAAAAAAAATTCCTCATTTTAAACTAAGTTACAATTCGAGCCCCCACAGTGAGCCCAAATATGGCCCTAGGGACATGGCTTGACGAAACTTGAATCTTACCCCCCCCCCCCCCCCCCCCGTAAGGATGCTGCATACCAAATATCAAAAGCATTCTGACTGCTGGATCTGAAGAAGAAGATGTTTAAAGAAAATTCCTCATTTTGAACTAAGTTATCATTCGGGCTTCCACAGTGAGCCCAAATATGAACCCAGGGTCTTGGCTTGAACAAACTTGAATCTCACCCCCCCCCCCCCCACCCCCTAAGGATGCTGCATGTCAAATATCAAAACATTCCGACTGCTGAATCGGAAGAAGAAGATTTTTAAAGAAAAATTCCTCAAATTGAACTAAGTTATAATTCGGGCTCCCACAGGGGGCCCAACTATGAACCCAGGGACTTGGCTTTAACAAACTTGAATCTCACCTCCCCCTAAGGATGCTGCACGCCAAATATCAAAACATTCCGACTGCTGGATCTGAAGAAGAAGATTTTTAAAGAAAATTCCTCATTTTGAACTAAGTTACAATTCGAACTCCCACAGTGAGCCCAAATATGGACCTAGGGACATGGCTTGAACAAATTTGAATCTCACCCCCTAAGCATGCTGCATACCAAATATCAAAAGATCCTGGTTGTTAGATCCGAAGAAGAAGATTTTTAAAGAATATTCCACATACTGCACTAATTTAAACATTTGGGCTGCCATAGAGAGCCCAAATATGAACCCATGGATTTGATTTCAATAAACATGTGAAACATTCTTCCAAAGATGTCATATGTGAAATTTGAAAGCTTTTGGAGCAGTGGTTTGGGAGAAAAGTAGTCTTATATGTTTTTCCCATTACCCACAGTGTTAAAAAATGCTGACTCAGGACTTTTTCAAAGTCCCAAAAAAGTACCCCATGATAAAACCGATAGCAATTTTTTTTTACCATTCCATTCTGTTGGTCCTAAGGAAGCTTCACACCAAATAAGAATTCTCAGTGTTGTGTTGCTTTGCAGATATAGGGGTTTAAATTTTTTCTATTTTTAGCTCCTGCGGTTCCCATGGGGCGGCGGGGGGGGGGGGAAATTGGGGCGTAAATTAATTACTTATGACCCAATAGGTCCTCTTATCAAATTTGTTTCAATTCTGCCTCTCGGTTTGGAAAATAGAAATTTTGGGCGGGGTGAAAATTCTTGCCCCTCCCATAACGAAGGCAAATATAGCTCCTCGAACTTCTCTTGAACAAATCTGAGTCTACACCTCAAAAGGAAGCTGCACACCAAATATCAAGTCTCTGCTGCTGCTGGTTCATGAAAAGAAGATTTTTTTTAAGATTTAAGCACACTTTTTGGGAGTGGCCCTACCTAGGGGCGAGGCAACTTGATTTGAACAAAATCAAATTGCGATGTCATAACAAACTATTATCTCAAATATCAATTAAATTGGTTCAGCGGTTTGGGAGGAGAAGATGCAAACACCATGTTCATGGACGACGGACGGTGAGTGATCACTGTAGCTCTCCTGACTGAAAGTCAGGTGAGCTAAAAAAATGGTTTATCACTGAAATTTTACCCAAGTTAATAAAATTCATAAATTTGCTTTAGCATTGCAAAGCCTTCTTGACTCAAGGGTCGACATACACCACCATCCATGCTTTTCTGTAGATTATGAGGTCTAAAACATAAAATAAACCAAGAATATGAACTTTTGATGGCAATGAAATAATTACAGAAATAAAAAATAAGATATAAAAACCCCGCAATTTTACAAAAATATGGCATGAGAAACAGAAGATCTACTTTGTGGGGCCTACCTATAATTTGAATGTTTTTCATGTACATGACTACTTATTTTTTACATGATGAAAATCGTGGTTTCGTCAAATGGCAAATCTTTTTTTTTTCAAAGTTTCAGCCTTCAGAGTGAATGTTGGCATTCGAGCAGCCAACAATATTTCCGACGGACAACAACAAATTCCGACAGACATAGCCATGGCTTCGGGCCTTCTGAGAAACGATACAGATCAGTTAATAAGCATTTTAAGGCACTTCATCCCGATTACCTTTGTAGGGGCACGGTGGCGCTGTGTACTAAGGCGTACTGCACATGGATGGTGCACTTGTCTTCAATCAATGCTAACCCTGCTTGAGGGAGTTAGAATGTTGGGGAGTCTGGAAGTTTCTCGCCTTTGCTCGTTGTTTCTCTCCGGGTACTCCGGCTTCCTCCACCCGTAAATCTGTCCAACTAGAGGTAACCCTGGTTGTCGATAGTGTCGTTAAACCCCAATAAATAAGCATTTTAGAATACTAAAATTTTATCCAAAAAATATTTATTTTGGAAATACTGAACGTTTGATTTTAATTTGATATACGTTAACCCTTTATCCAACGTAACGGCCAAAACCGGCCAGAGCTATTCACAAAAATCGCCAATTAATTTTCATTATTTGTCATTTTTTGTCTCAAAAACATAGGTTATGACCCCTCCTTGGAATGAGTTCGTCGAGCTTGTTCCAATGAGGGGTCATAACCTATGTTTTTGGGACAAAAAATGAAAAAAAATTAGTTATTCAAGAATTTTGTTTGCAAGCGTCGTCTGCTTTTCATGTTAGGTAAAGGGTTAAAATGTATTGATCTTTTGCATTGTTGTTTCCAAACCCGTCGGCTGTTTGAGAAGTCTCTTGAACATCGGACACCTATCTATGTGTAGCGTTCTACAGGGACCGAGAGAGAGAGAGAGAGAGAGAGAGAGAGATAGAGAGAGAGAGAGAGAGAGAGAGAGAGAGAGAGAGAGAGAGAGAGAGAGAGAGAGCGTCTTACCTTTTTAAATATTAAGTGTGATAATCAAATTCTTCCGTGTCCTCTTCGATACCTTCACAGAAAGGCGGCGAGCAATTCAATGAGCGTCCTGCTTCGCCGTTAATTATCATACAGGCAGAATTCGAACAGACAGTTTCACCCCCAATTTACCAATGTCAAACTCCCAATAAAGTTTGATTCTACAAACGCTGTCAAGTTTGAAAACCCTTTTCAGATGTACACGGTTGACTGCCTATTGTGCGCTCATTGTGTGTAACCCTACTAATAATGATATACGCCTACATATACCTATCTATTGATTTTCAAATAACTTACAAATTGTTGTAAAAGCCCGGTCGCGCTGAAATGAATACATGTGAAAGACTATATATTTCTTTTACTCCCAAATCTTGTTATTTTAAAACAGCACAATTTATTGGGATCCATCATTATAATTTTAAGCAATTATGTTCTGTTTGGCAGAGCTCTTTGAGCTTGTCAAACAGAACATAATTGATTGAGTGTGTAATTACGATACGATAGGCGGATATTCTGTTCTTTTCGAGACGAGGAATTTCATCATCAGCGTGGAAAAAGGTTAATTTTGCAAATGAACAAGATTGTTAAAAGTTTGCTCCTCTTGAAGCACATTCCAATTTATATTAGGATAAAAATATCGCGAGCAAACAATGCCTCTAGGAATGCATGTGTGTGAAGATACTCATGTGCGTGTGTACGCATCGTTTCTTCTCGCTTTTCCGACTTCTGTAAACTTCGACAAATACACTCAATGTCATACATAAAAGGTATTGTTCATCACTCGCAATAGATTGTTTTTTTCAGCAATATTCAATTGACAAGCAAAGTGAACTTCCTCGAAATGATAAGACATTGTCGTGATTCATCTAGCTCTCAGTGCACCAGGCTAATTCCCAGTGGCGTAGGAACCCGGGGGGAGGGAGTAGACGGGGGGGGGGGGGGGGGGTAAGGGGGTGTTTACCCCCCCCCACCCCCCACCCCCCCCCCCCACCCCCCCAAAAAATAAAATAAAATAAAAAATTCCGTAACTTTGTAAATCATATCTAGTGTCTGATCTAAAATAACCACATACATCTGCATATTCTACATCATACAGGCGCACATAAAAACTCTATGATCTGCACCATTTGCAGTGCATAGAAAAGTTGGTAACCTATGGCACTGACTGATTTGACGCTCAACAGGTTAACATATTCCTCTCTGACATACATCCTCCTTTAACCCTTTACCCAACGTAACGGCCAAAAACGGCCAGCGCTATTCTCAAAAATCGCCAATTAATTGTCAGGATTTTTTCATTTTTTGTCTCAAAAACATAGGTTATGACCCCTCATTGGAACGAGCTCGTCGAGCTCGTTCCAATGAGGGGTCATAACCTATGTTTTGGAGACAAAAAATGAAAACAATTAGTTATTCAAGATTTTTTTTGCAGGTGTCGTCTGCTTTTCATGTTAGGTAAAGGGATAAACACCAACAATTAACAGCAACAATACCTTGATTTTTTCACTTGAGAAGCGAGGAAATGAGCTCTCAGTAGTTCATATTTCACAACTTTTCCTGGTATCCCCCTCCCGCACTCTCCCCTGGGTTCGGCTACGCAGAGCGGGTCACCAAAAATGGCCGTGCTGTCCCCTACAAGCTCCCATTTACAATACCACCCCCTAATATTATAAGATTCCTACGCCCCTGCTAATTCCGTAAGGAGTCCGATGCTGTTATGGGTTGTTTGTTTACCCACTTATCGCAGAGTATACGTGTAGACTACCATTGATTTAACTTGGTATGATTTTATTCACAAAAGTATATTGATATTCTTTCGTGCTACAGTTATAGATATTCCAATCAATAAATCTTCACTTTACCTTGAAAACATCGAGATATTGACATAATTGGTTGAAGTATAGTCTAATCTGAAATATGGACCTGCCCCGAATAAATTGGTAACATGCTAAATTTGGTGCCGCTGTAAAGAGAAGAGTTCACTCAAGTACACAGCCACAATCATCTGAAATCCGTTATGAGAAAAAAATGTTTTATAGAGGTTTCAAATTGCGTTGTATTTCTTTCCCATTTTTAGCAAATATTAGTCTGATCGTTGAAGATTTCGACCAGGAACAAATTGATAACAAGTTGTTTTTGATCTGATTCGAAGCGGAAATATTCATATGATAACATATACAGAATCTGCAGAAATCCGTTTTGAAGCTTTCTTTAATCCAAGATGACGTCTAGCCTGGCTGCAAATTAAACGACTTTTGCACGAGGGCATTTCGTTTCACACGTTTGCCATTGGAATGGACAAATCCGGACCCAGTGTTTATAATTCGTGTTCCTCAGGCGTAACTAATCCATTTGGTATCAAAGATTGCTACCTGAATTTAGTATGGGCGCTAAACCAGTGACCTGAACTATAGAAATCGGTATTTTTTCTTCAATTTTCGCAAAGTTTTCTGTCATAAAACATAACGCAAAACGAACTCACACAAATGCCAAGATTCAAACCAGGAGCCAATACTATAAAACTTTTACAATTGTATTTTTAGAATTGTATTTTCTAGTTATGACTTTAAATGCTGGCAAATTGCCAGATCTTTCAAAATGCTGTTGGTTCATTTTAGTCAGTTATATAAAGGGGGAAGAAAATACAATTCTAGAAAATACAATGGTAAAAGCTTTATGGTATTGGCCCCAGGAGTGATATCATGAATTAGATTATTTTATCTCGAAACCCATCACTACTATAATTGTTAACCCGAGCTTGGTGGCTCAATGAGCAGAGCACTGGGCCAAAGGGCGACGGTTGGATCCAGAGTAATTATTTGTCGAAATTATTATCACTAATTATTTTATTGTATTAACCCTTTACCCAACGTAACGGCCAAAACCAGCCATCGCTATTCTAAAAAAAAATCACCACTTAATTTTCATTATTTTTTAAATTTTTTGTCTCCAAAACATAGGTTATGACCCCTCATTGGAACGAGCTCGCCATAATTTACGCGTAGGCAGTGATGTCCACGTATGCGTTTACCAGGTAATAAAAATCATCACCAGCAAAATATTTATTAATGAAGCACAGTGTTGTACCCGGAGCTTCATTTACAAAATTTTGTATGATTATTTCTATAATTAGTATTTGCAATCTAATATTATTGCATCCGTGGAAATACTGCTCCCGCCGTGGAAAGTGACCAGTCCACAACGGCCGTACTGTATATATACCATCAATAATTACTATTTATTAATGCTATTACATCCAAGATACTTTGGTTGGGTAGGGGCGCGGTGGCGTCGCGGTAACCGGTTCAGATCACCGAAGTTAAGCAACGTCGAGCCCGGTTAGTCCTTGGATGGGTGGCCGTCTGAGCGATCGATTCGGACTCCGCGTTGTGTCCTTGGGCAAGGCACTTAACCCCGATTGTCCGCATAGGAGCACGATGACGCCGTGTACTAAGGCGTGCTGCGCGTTGATGGTGCACATTTCTTCAACCAATCTAACCCTGCCTGGCGGGGTTACGATGGTGGCGGGAGCTGGCAGCTGCTCGTTGCTCGGTGGTTCTCTCCGGGTACTCCGGCTTCTTCCACCCGTAAAACTGTCACCGACACGATATGACGGTGGATGTTAAAGTGTCGTTAAACCCTAATAAATAAATAATAATAACTTTGGTTGGGTGCTGGAGGCATATATTTGCGCTTTATTCTGTGGGTGGGGGGGGGGGGGGGGGAGGTAACACGACTGAAAGACTTCCAATTCTTCCCATGTGTTTCACATTATTCCTGCCGTTATTTTGTTTGTATGGAGTTGCCTACAATTTACAGACACCCTCCCATAAATTAAAACAAGGCAAAGACATTTGTAAAGATTTTGACGACAGAGAATAATTTAGCACCTTGCTAGTCAATGCAAACATATATACATATACAGAGGGTCTTGTTTGCACACTGTTTGATTCACAGAAAATAATAAATATAAAGTCCTTTCCTCCGTCCCAAATTAAAACAAAATTCCAATGATAATCTAGGTGTTCGCTTTCTATGACCTAATGTCTGTATATTTTAATGAAACGTTTGTCAATGGGATATCTTCGTATAATTTATTGTACTCATTAGAACTGGACTACAACTTAACCCTTTGAACCCTAGTGGTATCTTCCATGTCAGTTCCATGGTAGCAATAGGAAGAGTCCATATATATTATTTGGGGGTAGACCAATTAATATTTTCAATGTGCAGCCTTAGGGCTGCACATTGAAAATATTGATTGGTCTACACTACACATTTACATTGCAGTCATCCCCCTTGATGACATGGCGTAGCTTGCGACCCGACCGGAAAGCGGCCTCTTGAGTTCAAAGGGTTAATGTTCCGAAACAAATGTCGTGTTAACAGTCAACATGCATCACTGACACCAGGTCCTATTGAGAGAGCAATAGGAGCTGGCAAATCGAGAACCCCCCCCCCCCCCCCCCTACATATCGGTGCTATGATGGGTAGCTGTTTCCACGTAACTAGACTGAAACCCGACATCTTTTTTAGTTTAAAATCGTGTCATTCATTACCCTCCTCCAGTTTTCAATCGGTTTTTATCAAACTTTGTACACGTCGTCTCTATGGTAATTAGACGTGCACGAAGTCACGCGGTTGTAGTGCGAGAAGTACTTCAAAAGTTACAGCCCTTGACACTTAGTTTAGAATCCTGCCATCGCATTTCCCACTACAATTTTCAATGAATTTTCATCAAGGTGTGTGCACATCAAAACTATTATGGGAAGATGTGGGCAAAATAACCAGGTTGCGGTCCGAGAATTATTTCAAGAGTTACAGCCCTTGGTGCTTTGTTCAGATTGTTTATCCCCGCATCTCTTCCTACACTTCTCAGTATATTTCAACCAAACTTTGTAACGTTAAAGGTATGGTGGATAGATCCACGCGCAGCGAGCACGATGCGGTTCGACCTTTTTTGCAAGAGTTATGAGCCTTGATATTTAGTCTAAAACCATGTCATACCCCCTCCCCCTTCCCCCTGCACATCTCATTGGATTTCCACCAAATTTCGTAAACGTGTCAAGTGCCATAACTGAAAGTTAAAATATTGTCGCTCCCCAGACCAGGAGTCCTCACGCACATCGATGTGCATGAAGCCACCTTCAAGCCAGCCGACAATTTTTTAAGAGTTATGGTGCTTGATATTTTTACTAAAACACAAAATCATAACAAAACTACAGTTTTGTAGATTGTTGCCAGACTGGGGTGAGCATTTACACAGAGATGAGTGGACGCGCATAATAGAACATGGTTGTGATTGGTTGGTCAATTTCACTGAGGGATTAGAAATAACTTAAACCTTTTCATACCATGATTACCTATTGTACTATTTTTCACTGAGCTCTGTCAAACAAAACTGAGTTGGGTAAATTCTTAGCTGTATTTTGGGAGAAAATTTGCAGGTTGAAATTGTAACATTTTGATATCAGCGTGCAGACGATTACACTTTCAGAAATGAAATGAAAAGATTCTCCGACGAAATGAACGAAATAAGAACTTTCAAGGAAACATCACCCGATGCGTGTCTCCAAGACCATATGTTTTTGAGTCAATGTCCAAGTGAAAGCATTTTTATACCCAGTGGCGGGACAGCCTATGGGAGTGGGTGGAGTAACTCCAGGGGCCCCCGACCCTTGGGGGCCCCCAAAGTCATAAGAGGGGGTTGGTAAAATTCATCAACTGAACAACGAACTATATATACACCTGCTTTCCTTATGTCGCAAAAAGATCAGACCACTAGTCGCTTGTGACACCCACAATCTACAGGGGGAGAGGGCATTCATACATTTTTCCCCGGCTTATGCGCTACCTGCCACGCACCGGGGCCCCATGTTTCACGTTTCCAGGCCGATTCAACCAACGAACCAACTTCATTCATGCAAAATTAACCTTAACGAAGGAACTTTGTGAATATTTATCGAAATTGTTTTGTCGACGCATCATTGTGCATTCGGAAAACCCACTTGGCCAAGGATTTCGTTTCGGAATACCACTTTCACTGGATGAAATTGAGAAGTCCAAATTTTGTTACGTTTCAGTTACATATCTAAAACTGCGCATATTCTTCAATCTGACGTCATAATGTGTGTGGTGGTGTGAATTTCATTTCATCGATTAACAGCGATGAAGCGTCAATATGAATCAGGTGCTCAAAAGCGAAGGGAGCGGAAACAGAAGCAAAAACGGGTAGAAGAGAGCGTTTCTAAAATAAGTGACTTCTTATCTCCGAGAGGCACCACACATGATAATACTGTGTCACCGAACACGAGTTTTTCTGTCCGTGAAGAAAATGGAAATTCCGATTTTTGCAAAACAATTCAAACAGACATCGAGTCTGGAAATCAACATCCAGAACTCGTTCATCACGAACGATCTTTTGAGGGGCAGACTGATTCTGGTGATCATTCTGCAAGTTCAAATATTATTTTCGATCCCACCTTGAAAAACCCGACTGATAGGGGTCATTTTCCTAGATTAATAAAAGACACCAAGATAATCGATTTAATCTTGCGACACGGTCCATGTCAGCCAAGGGGCCCGTTTCCGAAAGGAGAAGATGGGTATTACACTTTCAGTGAGAAATACTACGACTTTTTCTCAAAAGCTCAAATGAAAGTACATCGGAGTTGGTTGTGTTACTCCCCAATATTACGGAACGCTTATTGTGAGACTTGTTGGCTTTTTGCTAACAAATCGGACCCTAGCCTTAAGTGGGAGTGGATTGATGGTATTTCTGCGTCGGTAAAGCACATGGCTGCGAAGATTAAAGTTCACGAACAATGTAATGTTCACATAGAAGCTATGATAATAGCAGAGAAATTCCGTGCTGGGAATCGTATCGATGAGTCTGAACAGAGGCGTTTAGCTAAGGAAACGAACTTTTGGCACCAGGTCCTATCTCGCTTGACCAATATTATCATCACACTTGCAACACTCTGTCTTCCGTTGAGGGGTCATAGGGAGAAGACTTCTGGTGGACATTGTGAGGGTGGAAACTTTTTGGACATTGTGGCAATGCAGGCTAGATTCGATCCTGTACTGGAAAAACTGATCGCGATGCCGAATAGAGGAACCAAATACATCAGCAACAAAATTCAAAATGAGATAATCAGCCTTGTGTCATCCACAACTAGAAACAATATTTTGAAAGGAATTGAGTGCACGCCATTTATTTCATTGATTTTAGACACGACCAGCGATATCACAAAAATGACCAAATATCGATTATAATTCGTTGGATAAAAATTGTTTCTGGAGAGGCAAAAATCAAGGAAAGTTTTCTGGGCTTTGTCCCTTGCACTGATTCTACAGCCGCGGGTCTCACAAAAACTGTAACAGGGAATGGCTTGAGAAGGAAAGTATCCCCCTGACAAAAATACGCGGACAAGGGTATGATGGTGCTAGCGTGATGAGTGGTGTCCGCGGCGGAGTTCAAAAACTCTTGCGCGAAGCTGTTGGCAATGATAGTCCTATCCCTTACGTTCATTGTGCGGCACACAACTTAAATCTTGTTGTTAATGACGCTGTTGAATCAAACGTAGAGAGTGTAACATTCTTTGGGACATTATCTGAAATATTCGTGTTTTTAGGCAGTAGCCTGAACAGATGGGCCGAGCTGGCATTCACTGCAGAGAAAGCAGCTTTGCTGAAGCTTAAGAAGTTGTGTCCAACACGCTGGAGCTCGAGAGTTGATGCGATTCGAGCTATAAAAAATCGTTATATCGATATTTTGATATCGATATTTTGAAAGTTCTATCGAGGTTGTGTCTTGAATCAAACAAAGCTAAAGAAAGGTCGGACGCCCTGGCTTTGAAGAAAAAGATGGAACATTACGAGTTCATTGTGTTCGTTGTTATCTGGGAGCGCGTTGTGGTGGCCATAAATAAAGCTTCAACGGAGCTGCAATCGAAATCGATGGATCTTGGTCGAGCCACTCATTTATTATCAATAGCAATGGGGGAACTGAAATATCTCAGAAACTCATGGGACAGTGCAATTATGACCTCCGAAGCCCTAGCGACTTCATGGGGGATCCCACCTAATTTCCATTCTGGGAGAAAAAAGCGCACAAAAAGGCTTTTTGACGAACTCTCGGCAGACGAACGGCCATCTGATCCCGAACTTTCTTTCAAAGTCAGATCATTTAATGTTGTTGTTGACACAGCTATCGGTCAGCTGTCTGAGCGCTTCCAGGGACAGCTCATGATAAAACAATCTTTTGCTTTCTTACAACCACAGACTCTCCTCTCACTCTCAGACGAAGGACTCCGGGAAGCATCCAACAAATTGATAAATTCATATTCAAATGATCTGTCTGATGATTTCCTTGCAGAGGTGCGGTCTTTCAGAAGGGAATTCAAAAAACGAAATAGCTGACAGTGACAGTATCATTGGCCTTCTGAATATTTTATTGTCATCTAAATTAGACTCCCAATGCCAGAATTGACTACAGCTTTCATCCTTTTCCTAACACTGCCCGTCACCGTAGCCATTGCTGAACGATCATTTTCGAAACTAAAACCCATCAAAACTTATTTGAGGTCAACGATGTCTCAGGAGAGATTAGATGGTCTTGCGGTGATTTCTATTGAGGCAGCGGAAGTGAAACAAATTGAGATGGACACATTAATTACCAGTTTCGCCTCGCAAAAGGCTCGGATGGTGCCATTTTGTCACATCCCGTGAGAAATGGATCATGGCTGTGATTTGTCCATCACGTCAGTCGTTCATGGAAATTGATATTGAATAAGTGCATTAGTTCATCAGACACAATCAGTTATAGGCCTATCGTGTTTAATTCCAGTTATTATCAATGAATGAAAAAAAAACCTTGGTTGACGCCTGTAAATTGGGCTGTAATATGTGTAATCTTGATTGATGCTCCGAACCCCTCCTCTACTAGATCTCTGTTGTTTCGTGGAGTGCACATTTCGGTGACCTATAGTTTCTCGATCTGATATAAGATCAATGGTAATCGAGAAGGCTGCCGCTGTTGACATTTTGAAGTGCATTTAGGTTGTCGGAGTTTGTGTCTCGTGCCATGTCGAGGGAACCTATTGAGTTCCCTGAGATGATACAAGGCACAAACTCCAAAAAACGCTCACCATCTTAACATTAAAATGGTCGACGAAGAGAAAAAAATCCGTGACTCACGAAGTTTATTTGGAATATATTGATATGGGCTCACCAAAATTAACACCAAATGTGTGATTGCAGTGTGAAATGCCAATAGCGGGACGCGAATTAACGGTACCCTGATACACGGAACTCGCAAGGACGACCGAATCACCCATAGTAGTACATGTTGATATATATATATATATATTATCATGACAATGTGCATGTCCGGAGATTTGTATCAGAGTCGAGGTTGTTGTTTACAATCGGAACCCAACGAGCCCGTAAGGGCGAGTTGTGTTCCGAATTGTAAACAACTACCGAGACTCTGATACAAATCTCCGGACATGCACATTGTCATGATAATAAATTTATCTAACATTTTCATCTATCGTCTGAAAATGCGAAAAAATCACCCGTTTTTTCAAGAACGATTTTTAAGGCGCAGCATTACAGAGACTTGTGTACTTCCGTTTTAGATGCGCGATTCGCCTGTCTGATACGGAAAAATATCGGGGGGGGGGGGGGTTGATACAAACTAATTTTCTGCCGTTTCCGGTCGAAATTACGTCAATTGTTAGATAAAGATCTATAGTATAAGTTCTGCAAAATATGTTTAAAATTTAAATATCGTAATTCAAACTATGAAACATCAAGTTTGGCCATAAATTCGCTAAATTCTGTCCCAACTCGGTATCACGTTAAAACTACCTGGAATGCGGGTAATGGCTTGTTTTCAAAGTAGGAAAGTAAAAGTTTCTCACACCCGGGCAAACTGTGGTCGCATCGATGTGTTTAGGGGCCCCTAACCGTTATTGCTCCAGGGGCCTCGAACACCCCTGTCCCGCCACTGTTTATACCATGATTACCCATTCTACTATATATGAAAGGCCTATGACATAAATTTTAGCTTTACAGACCAACCGTGATGAACACGCCAACAATGGGATTTCAGTAGTTAAAATTTACACCTGCAGTGCAATTACATCCAAGTTTGCCTTGGGTGACGTCGGCCTGAATTCGAACTTGTCTAAATTTATCGCACGTAGCCTCGCGAAGTGTGAAATGAAAGTGGCAATTATTTATTACGTTTTTAAATGAGTTCGCCCCATAAAACACTAGAAATTTAACAAACATGATTTGTCTCGTGTTAATAAAGCATCCATAACTCGAAATAGTATGTTATTATGTTATTAAAATGAAAAAAGGCTTTGTTCTTTTTTTCCATTTCGTTTCGGTAATAAAATTGACAGCGAAAGTACCGCTCACTGGTGCTCATGTAAACAAAAACAAATTCACACGTATCTACGGCTGCTGCCCTTAAAATGGAGGAAAAATAATAGCGCTCTTAATAATCTGACGATCATGGTATAAATAAAATATACCCAAAGTAGTTTGGTGAACCAAATGTTCACCACTCGTGGTGAAGTGGTGTAAACCGCGCGCCGAAGGCTCACGGTTAACACCACTTCACCACTCGTGGTGAATATTTTGTACACCAAGCTACTATGGGTATATTCTATATACCTCACCTTCCCCTACCCTCTCACAAAAATAAATACGTGTAGAAAATGCTCCAATGATGTAACATCCATCTCCCTCTCCTAATCAAAATCGATATATTCAGCAGTTACTGTGACATTCACGGCTATCATTGGTGCTCAGTGTAATTGCAATAGGTTCTTTTCCCACCCATTACCTACAAACTGCATGAAATCTTCCAGTATTTATTAACTAACCCTTTACCTAACATGAAAAGCAGACGACACTTTCAAAAAAAATTCTTGAATAACTAATTTTTTTCATTTTTTGTCTCAAAAACATAGGTTATGACACCTCATTGGAACGAGCTCGTTCCAACGAGGGGTCATAACCTATGTTTTTGAGACAAAAAATGAAAATTTATTGGCGATTTTTGAGAATAGCGCTGGCCGGTTTTGGCCGTTACGTTGGGTAAATGGTTAAAATCTTGATCATTGTATTTATCTCACAACAAGAAAGAATTTCCCCACAATACAAGTGAAAACGTCTAGACAAGATACAAATCTGTATTGATCGTAGCAACCCACGTGCGATGATTCGGTTCAGAAAGAGCACTTTTTTACCTACGCTCAATTGACATTGAGTTATTACACATGTTTAAGCCACTGTTTTTGTTAACAGGTATTAAATAATAAATAAATCACCAGACCAACGAAATAAACTAAACTGGATTTTTTGGTTATTTTTATACTGGCCTACCGTGAGTTAAATATGAATACTGAAAGAAAGAAACACACAACTGAAACACTACTATAAACATTAGCAGTTATAGTACAAGTAGAACAATGAATGTGGTTGACGTAGAGAACGCAAATAATGACGTTATGATGTTCATGCCTATAAAAACAGTTCGTGAACGCCGAATGATTGTCAAAAGAGACGCTATTAAAATTATACCCCGTCCAGCTCAATCCCTTCATAATGCTAATAAATCAAGAAGGGGTGGAATATTGTATGATAAATTGGTTATTGCTATCATATGGGTTTACGAGGAGGTATACTGAAGTCTCGACCTCGTCTCTGGGGCATATATCGACTCGTCCCAACGGTCTCGTTGGTATATGTCCAGAGACGAGGTATCGACTTCAATACACCATCTCGGAAACCCACGTGGTGGTAATAACCTATATGTACAATGTATATGTATTTAATTATGGCAAGAATGGTACACGACAAACAGGTGAAATGAGGCTTTCGTCGGAGACAAATAGCATTTAGTACCCATATTAATCAGCAGACGAAACCTTTCACTTTCTTCTGTTTTCTTAGCTTAAAAACAGGTTTTCAGTTTTTTATTTTTGTAATTATATCTTTGCCATCAAAAGTTCACATTCTTGGTTTGTTTTATGTTTTAGGCCTCACAATCTACAGAATAGCATGGGTAGTGGTGTATTCATCTCTTCAGTACAAGATGGCTAAAGCATTGCAAAACCCTGCACTTCAGGGACAAATCAATTTTATTAACTTGGGTAATAGATCAGACATAAACCATTTAAGTTTTTTTTTAAGTTTACACTGGTTATAAAAAGAGAGCATGCTGCAGCCAAAATGATAGCGCGGAAGGGCCAGAGAAACAGATTTTTAACTTTGCATAACATAACAAAAAGCAAACCAAGAATGTGAACTTTTGATAAACAGATAATTGCAAAAATAAAATAAAAAGACCGTCTGCCCCATAACATTTTACAGAAATGGCATGAGAAACAGAAGATCTCCTTTGTGGGGCCTTACAATTGTATTTGATTAAAACTCAATTTTCTACCTGTGAATATATAAAGGACTTAAATGAATCATTTGATTTTAAACACTGACTCTCATTCGTCGTATTATCAGAATTTAACATATTAAATAAATAATATATTTAACTAAAAGCACTAAAAAAGACAAGGTATAACACTTCTAATCAGCAGGAATATTCAACAACTAAAAAGTAAAAACATTATAAACGGCGAATCATTTATCGATCTTGTGCCGGTACATAATAGAATTGTGTTCTATTTACATCGCTACCCCCATGTTGAGACCCAGTTGGGTAGACATTTGTCTTGATCCCCCATTTCCCCCATCTTTTACATCTTGAAACGAAAAAAGCAACAAGTGCAGATCACGTTAATCCGGTATTTAGGCAATGAATACTTTGTATGCTGATTGGTCGGCAAACTATCACTTCTTCGTAACCTTTCAGTGGAATTTTTTACGCTCTGTGATGCATTTAGTAGATGTAAGCACAATTTTGAATAAAGCTACAGCAGAAATGATAATTTGTTGTCCAATCATCATACGAAGGAAGAAGGTCTACTCTCAGTCGACAACTGGTGGGTCCTATGTCATTTTCGTCTCAAGGCCAGCGAGGGACTCGTTTCAGCAACAAGACCTATTGCAGAACAGAGTCAACATGGTTGTATTGGCCTTACGTTCACCAGGCCAGGCAGATGAACAGCAATTTGAAGAAACTCTCCGCATTAAATTTTTACCACATCCTTGTTTCATAATGTACTTTTGTTGTTAATCTCGGGCTATCTCTTTTTTTTTATAAATTTAGGATCTCAAAGATAATTGCAGATAGGAAAACGCAGTCCCTAGTGTTGCCGGAAGAAGGGTTAATTGGTATGTTTAAAACATTTAATCTACCGACGAATATTTTCTGAAGCTACCGACTCGGGTGACCTATTTCATTTGTTGTAGTTTTGTGGTTTTATACAATGGTATAAAAACATCATCCTGTTCGAAAATATTCCATGTCAATACCTAAATATAACACTAGGGGATCACATGAAATTATTAACAGCTTTTTCATAATTAAATGCTTTAGTGTTGCGGCTGCACAGCTCTAAACATAAATCAAAACTAGTTCAGCGCATTTATCACTGGTGTGGAACCAATGGAATAGATACGGGGAGGGGGGGGGGGGGGGAGTGGCAGGAAGTCGCACTGCCAATGGTGATTTAATTTTTAAATTTAGAGTTCTCTGTGATCATGTTTTAATCACGTGATTATTCATTTATTATTATTTATTGTTGTTTAAGATCATATACTTATGCACAATGGCTCATCGTGACCGTGACAGTTTTACGGATGGAGGAAGCTGGAGTACCCAGAGAGAACCACCGAGCATCGACGAGCAACTGTCAGCTCCTCAACATTCTAACTCTGTTCAAGTTCCGCTCAAGCAGGGTTACAGCGGTTGAAGACATGTGCACCATCGACGTGCAGTACGCCTTAGTAGACGGCGCCATCGTGTCCCTATGCAGGCAACCGGGATAACGTGCCTTGTCCAAGGACACAACGCGGGTGGTCCTGGACAGGGATCGAACTCGGGACCTCTAGCATAGAGGTCCAACAGTCTACCACTGAGCCACCGTGCTCCTTAATCGCGCGATAGATCGACCTAGAAAGAGAAGAGGGAGTACATAAAGTAACACAAAAAACTGAGCAATGTTCCATATTCTAAGTATGTTAATGGTATTTGCAAGGGCGTCATGCTCTCTCTCCATTTAAATTTGGGATAATGTAGCCCTCGCTCTATATTTAGAAGTTATTACTGGGTTAGTTTTATATCGGCCTAGATATCAGCCCGGTGTAACTTCTTATAAGCATAAGACCGAAGGTCGAAGTCTGATGTGAAGTTACCGTGTGCTGATAACTCGACCGACATGGGACTAACTAAATAATAACTTATAAGCCTAAGACCGAAGGTCGAAGTCTGATGTGAAGTTACCGTGTGCTGATAACTCGACTGATATGGAACTAACTAAATAATAACTTCTTTATTTATTAAACCAAAACGGGGGACACGGTGGCTTGGTAGAGGTGCAAGCTGCAAGCCGAGAGGTCCTCGGTTCGAATCCCACCTGCAGCAACTGCGTTGCGTCCTTGGGCAAGACACTTCACCTCAATTGCCCACGTGGGGGCACGGTGGCGTTGTGGACTAAGGCATACCGCACGTCGATGGTGCACTTGTCTTTTAGCAATGCTAACCCTGCTTGTGTGGAGTTAGTAGGTAGGGGGCGCGGTGGCGTTGCGGTAACCAGTTCTCGTCAGATCACGTTGACACTTCACTTCAATTGCCCACGTGGGGGCACGGTGGCGTTGTGGACTAAGGCATACCGCACGTCGATGGTGCACTCGTCTTTTAGCAATGCTAACTCTGCTTGTGTGGAGTTAGTAGGTAGGGGGCGCGGTGGCGTTGCGGTAACCGGTTCTCGTCAGATCACCGAAGTTAAGCAACGTCGAGCCCGGTTAATCCTCGGATGAGTGACTCTCTGAGCGATCGATTCGGACTTCCGCATTGTGTCCTTGGGCAAGACACTTTACCCCGATTGCCCACATGGGGGCACGATGACACCGTGTACTAAGGCGTACTGCACGTCGATGGTGCGCATGTCTTCAACCAATCTAACCCCGCGTGTGCTGATGTGCGGAGTTACGATGTTGGGGAGCTGGCATTGGGGAGCTGGCTGCTCGTCGTTGCTCGGTGGTTCTCTCCGGGTACTCCGGCTTCCTCCACCCGTAAAACTGTCACGGTCATGATTAGCCATTGTGCATAAGTATGTGACCTTAAAAAGCACCAATAAATAAATAAATAAATAGTAGGTGGGGGAAGCTGATAGTTACTCGCCGTTGTTCGGTGGTTCTCTCCGGGTACTCTGGCTTCCTCAACCTGTAAAACTGTCTTGGTCATGAATAGTCATTGCGCAGAAATATGTGACCTTAAACACCAATAAATAAATAAAGAAAGAAATAAATAAATAATATTAAATCAAAACAACTAATTGCAACCATTCTCAGACCTGTTACAGTTTTCTGACAGTGTTATTGTTTTTCTTTCTTTTCATAAATTCCCAAATTTCCTCATCACCTACTCCTAGTTCAGCTGTCCGAACGTCTCGGCTTCCCCTCTGGGGAAGCCGCGCCGTTCGGATAGCTAAACTACCTCTTCTCCCGCTTGGACGAATCTCCGCTTATGACTCTGAATTTGAGCTTCTGATTAATTTTCTGTACAACTCTCTCCTTTCTTCTGCTCATCCACGTAATCCTTACTTGTTGCCATCATTAATTCCTCGCCATACAAAACCTACTCTCTTTAGCGTTGTAACGCCGCATTTACTAATTGTCTGCTTTCGACGAATAATGGTGAACAATTTCGTTGTAAATCCCACCTACGTCAACCACGTTGTGCCCCTGGGCAAACACCTAATCCCAATTGCCCACGTGGAGGCACGGTGGCGTTGTGTACTAAGATGGACTGCACGTCGATGGTGCACTTGTCTTCAATCAATGCTAACCCTGCTTGTGTGGAGTTAGTACGCTGGGGAGTCTGGCTGTTGCTCAGTGGTTCTCTCCGGGTACTCCGGCTTCCTCCACCCGTAAAACTGTCTTGTACGAGGTGACCTTGGTTGTCGAAAGTGCCGTTAAACCACAATAAACAAATAAATAAATAAATAAATAAATAAATAAATATTTCGTGGTAAACAAAATGGCTGCGCACAGTAATGCATCAATGAGGAGAACTCTACCTTGGTTCATATCGGCCAAGATCAACATCATATCAATCGACTTTGAAGTCATATCAGTCGAGCTCGATAATGGGCAATTCTAGGAAGGAAAATCACATCTAATAAATGCGCTCTCGGTCTGTTACTTCAATTAAAATATAGTGCCCCAACCGCAGCTACAATCTGGTACTGGGAATTCCGCGGCTTATTGGTTACAGTAGTAGCAGTGGCGATCGGTCCTTACCCGCGTCATTTGCGCTATGTCTGTTTAAGCCAGTTAATCGCGATTTCTCACGTGTAGGCACGATGCCACTCTGGACTTAGGCGTACTGCACGTCGACAGTACAGTTACCTATAACCGCTGCTAACTCTGCTTGTGTCGGGGTATTACATTGGAGAGTCTGACAGTTGCTAGTTGCTGCTCGGTGGTTCTGTCTGATTACTCCGGCTTCCTCCTCCCGTAAAACTGGCCGACACGGTGTGACCCTGGCTGCTGATAATGTCGTTAAACAAAACCAAATAACCAAACGAACTTCAAAATACATGTAGGGTTTGAGCCCCAGCAACGCTTCCACAATTCTTTGAGATACAAAGAGGGTATATAATGTTTCTTGCGTGGATACCGACGATGACCCCATGTGCACGAGAAATATGTATTTCCTCGATAGTCCTTGCTCATGAATGGGTCTACACTGTTTTAGAATGAGAAATTAATCAAAATCTATAAGAAGGGAATGAGCACGGTGGCTTCGTAGATAGAACATTGGTCTTTAAATCGAAAAGCCGACTGAACAGCGGTAACTGCGTTGTGTCCCTGGGTGGGACACTTAATCCCGATTGCCCATGTGGGGGTACGTGGCATTTGACATTAAACGTCGCGCTGCCATGAAACCGAGAAATCTGGGGTAGGGCCTAAATATGAGACAGGTTCTGGTGATAAGCTACATATTTATTTTTTATGGCCCGACTCTTGTAATAATTTCAAATGGGTGGATAAATATCAAGCTGAATTGTTTACGTCATCTAGCTATTAGCTGGAACAATAACCGCTGCAAACAGACGAACGATCATCATAGACATAATTGTTATATATATATATTTGCATAATTTAAGAGAACGCCTTACCGGCCTGTACAGACGTACGTATACTTTCGTCCGATCATATACCATCACGACGTCGTGTCTTCTTTCATACATTTTCATTTTTACTTCAGTCTTCCGTTTTTAACGACCATTATTTCCCCATGGAAGTGTACAGTTATTTGTTCAATTAGAAATGATGGTTTCGGTGTAAATCAGTTATGTTTTGATGAAGTTATACATGAGTGGGTCGATGATCAAAGGATTAAAATGCGTCGACAACGAAAGAAGTCAAGGTGTTATTTTAAATTTGTATTCTGATGTTTAAAAAAGTTGACCGATAACATCTTAAACAAAACTAAGCCAGTAAAGACTTCATTCATACCAAGACAATCGCATCCATCATAAGTTTGCACTTAATTCTCACAACATATGTTTTGTTTATTTTTACTTTCTTTACAACTAAATATTTAATTCGCGACTTTCGGGGTAGAATAGTGCAGTATCAATTGTCAATTAACAGAAAAATATTTTCTTTCTTCGGAGTGACGGCACCGGAAGAAGAAGGTCTTCTAGGGTGCATTATCTCCCTCCCACCTGTGGTTTAATATATTCCCTGATTTTATAGGGACGGGAACGGGAATGGAATTACCCTCAGAACCGGGAACCTGGAAATTTCCCGGTAATACCAAGCAGATTTACGATAGTTACAAGATTCATTTATTTGAATTGAAATGATCATATTCCACTGGCAATCTGCCATCTCCAAACGGAAAAGTTCTTTTCCTGAGAGAAGTGTGAAAACCCAACCCGCTTCAATCTCTTCTTCATTTTCATAATCACTAGTATTATCACCTCTGCGCCTCCAACATCAATACCCTTTTCACTGCCGTCACCAGTCTTGCAGCAGAGGATACTGGTGGCGGCAGAGAAAAGAGGGTTGACGCTGAAGGAGACAGTAAATAATCATACTAGTGATTCTGAAAATGAAGACGGGTTTAACTTTGAAGTGGGTAATGATCTAGCTATTGAGGGGGTGGGGGATAGGGGGTCCTCCAGAACTAGTTGAGAGCAACAGTGACTTGGTGAAAAAGGTTCGTCAGGAATCAGGACTGTAAACATCTCAGGGGCGGACGGGCTGAAGAAATCCTACAAAGTTACTTTGGGGCAGTTGTTCAATTCAGAAAACTCCATTTCAACGCAACAGATTTCTCGGGTATCAGACCGGCTTTCGAAACCGGGAACCCGGGAATTAAACACTACTACCTCTCTACACCTACACCCATACTTTTTCTCCGGTTATGTTTTTTTTCTTCCCCCTCATCGAAGACATAAACAAATATTAAATAGAGAGCAATCGCTTGACTGGACCTGTTACGTGAAATAATTCATTCCTACAAAGTTGCGTTGGGGCAGTTGTTCATTCAGAAAACTCCAGTTGAACGCAAGATTTCTCGGGTATCAGGACCGGCTTTCGAAAACGGGAACCCGGGAATTAAACGCTGCTACCCCTCTACACCTACACCCTCACTTTTTCTCCGGTTATGTTTTTTTTCTTCCCCTAATCGAATACATAAACAAATATTAAATAGAGAGTAATCGCTTGACTGGACCTGTGACGTGAAATAATTCATGAGAAGTGAGGGACGTTGTACAAACACTAGTGCGCGAATGCGCACGAGTGTTTTACAATATAGTCTCTCGCCTCGAATGAATTATTTCACGTAACTAGTCCAGTCAAGCGGTTACTCTGTTTATTACTTTTCATTATTAACGATAATTATATTATTTAGCCCTTTACCTAACATAACGGCCAAAACCGGCCAGCACTATTCTCAAAAATTGCCAATATTAATTTTCATTATTTTTTCATTTTTTGTCTCAAAACATAGGTTTTGACCCCTCATTGGAACGAGCTCGTCGAGCTCGTTCCAATGAGGGGTCATAACCTATGTTTTGAGACAAAAAATGAAAATAATAGTTATTCAAGAATTTTTTTGCAAGTATCGTCTGCTTTTTATGTTAGGTAAAGGGTAAAACAAAAACAAAAAACAATGAAGTCCCCATTACACCCACGGCAAAGCGTCTTCGTTTGCGCGCACGGATACATGACACAATTGTTGATTGCATAATTCACTTGTGAAGTTATCGTTTATAATCAAACCCGGAAATCCCAGTATATCACACTTTGGAAAGTAAAAAAAAAATTTAAAGGTAGATTTTGTTTAAAACTTTACTTGTCATTTGAATCATGTCCAGTTTCTAATGAACTTAGTGGCTACAGTTCGATCGGTAGTACGCAAGGATGAACCTGGTGAAAACGAGCAGATATTTAGATGAATTTACAGTAACTTGCATGAACCAGTTTGTAGTTTTGTTTGCTGGGGTTTAACGACACTTTTAGCAACCAGGGTCACATCGTGTCAGTATTATGGATACAGGAAACCGAATACGCAGAGAGAAGTATTAGTCCCCACTTTACTAACCCGTGACAAGCACAGTTAGCAGCGGTTTAAGGCAAGTGTACCATCGGCGCGCAGTACACCTAAGTACACAGCGCTACTGTGCCGCACGAGGGTAATCGGAATTAAGTGCCTTGTCCAAGTTTGTAGTTTTAAGATGACGATGTGTCTGAAAAAAATATTGCAGCTTGTAGTGAACTGTTAATGGGTTAATCGGTAATAACTAGTTAATTTAGTTAATATTTGATTCTTCAGGCCTTCTGAATTGAATAATTGACAGGATGTATTTCATCAGCTGCAAATGCAAGAGCCTGTCAGTGCGATAAACTAAACAAGCACTAATGAGCGTAGCAAAAAATTAAATGGATTTACACACCAAAATCCATCTGAAAACTCTTCAATTTTCAAGCTTATTTTTGGGCGAGGAAGTTAGAACCTCGATCCCATACCATAGCTTGTGACTTCGGTCAAAAAACCATCAGAAGGGTCCATTTGATAGCATGTTTTCAGAGTGTAGCATTGCAGATGTCAACTTGTTGTACCCAAGGAACCAGATAAATACTCCGGTTGGAAAAGCCCAAGATATGTGGTTAAAATCACTAACTGTAGGATGTCTGCTAAATGAGTGTGTGGGGCACACCAATCAATATTTTCAACGTGCAGCCCTAAGGCTGCACGTTGAAAATATAAATTGATCTACCCTCAAACAATGAATATGGACTCTTTCAAATTCGGCCATTGAACTGACATGGAAGGTACTACCAGACTTAAAGGGTTAAAAAATAACTTACTGTCTATTATAAAGGGTCACAGACACGGCTGAAATGTCACGAATTCTACTGCAATGATGCATTAAAATTCCTAACTGTTTGGTGTTTTGGGGCTTAATGTTTGTAACTATTGATCATTTTGGCAAAGACACGTCCTGAATTCAGAACACCCATCTCTAAACGACAGGATTGCTGGAACGTCAGCGAAAAAAAGTCGCCACACTCAAACTTCCCCCACTCCCCAAAAGAATGTGAAGTCAATCAATGTAATAATTGTTTGTTTATTATAGTATAACAACTCTTTCAATAGCAGAAAACATACCGTGTCGGGCAGTGTAACGGGTTGAGGACAATGTAACGGGTGGAGGACAGTGTTCACGTTGGCTCAAAATTCAAAAGTTTTTGGTGCCAAGTGGAATTTTTGTTCGGAGCCAAATGAATTTTTTTTGGTGCCAAATGAAAGGTTTTAGTGTCAAATGGAATCTAAATGAGAACAAATTAACCATGAATCGTCCATCGAGTACAAGAAAGCTCTACCAGCAATGCTATTATTGCAGATTGCGCCTTGTTGCACTCAAAGTAGGGTATTTTAATTTAGTATTTCCTGTCTCCTTTATGTAATTTATTTGCAAAAGACCCACAAATGCTAAAAATATAATGAAAAACTAAAACTAATAAATAATTAAATGAATAAATAAATAAATAAATAAATAAATAAATAAATAAATAAATAAATAAATAAATAAAAGGCTATTTTTAACATTTACAAAATAATTTCCTGATCATTATTTACTCACTGTTTATTCACTCAGAATAAACTAGTAGCAAATAATTTATTATCTTCCAGAAGTATTATAAAAAGGATTTAAGAATAAACTGTTAACTCAGCTGACCCATAACAAAGAGCAATAATTATATTGGGACTTCTATAGATTACTTTACAGCCGTGGATTTTGTCTCCCCTGTGTCGTCAGACGGCGATTTTGTCAACTGAAGTAATAAACCACAAAGCTGTTGAACCCTACAAAAGGTATATTTTTGGTGCCAAATTTTGGTATTAAATACTGTAATTTTTGGCGCCAAAGGAACTTTTTAATTCAATTGGCACCACTGGCACCCGGCAGCGTGAACACTGGTGGAGGAAGCAGGTGTAACCGGAAAGAACCACCGAGCAACGGTGAGTAACTGTCCGACTCTCCAACTTACTAACCCGGTACAAGCAGGGTATCATTGGTTTAAGGCAAGTGCATCATTGACGTTCATTACATGTTTTGTACATTACGTACCGTTCTCATACTTGGAAAATCGGGATTAAGTGTCTTGCCCAAGGACGTAATGAAAATGACGCCGGACAGAATCGAATAGTTAACCTTTTCATCTGAACTCCTGTGCGATAACTTATCGGACACCGCGTTCCAATATGCTGTTCTTAAATACAATGTGTAGAAAGGCCCACAGAATCTGTTCCAAGGAAGTCTATAAGACTATAAAAACACTAATTTTCATCATCATTATAAACTGATATTGTCTTTATTTGCACACAACAGAGAGAAAAACAATCAAGGTTTTCGAAGTAGTTGCTTGAGAGAGGAGAATCTTCAATCACTTTCCATTTGTCCACGACAAAATCACCTCTGACTAAGTGCTAGTCAACAGAAATATTGAGAGAGGTGTTGACGTGGGGGGTATGGGAGGGGGGGGGGGGGGCAACGCCTGGAATAGTATCGTCCCATACACTACTGTATACATTGAAAAGGGCGAGTCCATCTTGTATTTGTGAGGAGATTCAGTAATAATTTAACCCTACAGCCCAAAGAGCCCTGGGATTAAATTATCACTGCCCTAACTGCACAGTTAGATGCTTATTGTGCCACCCTCGTACTGCCAACATTTGCTTTACGCAAACATTTATGCCTACCAGATGAAAAGTGTTAAAAACAAGCATTTTATTTATTTTGTTATTAACAAGATGCATTTGTAGTTTTCAGGAAAGAGGTTAAATGAGTTGATTTATTTTCCATACTGTACAACAATGAGCACCTGGAAATCGCGTCAGAAGAAATTACCATTGGTCAATTCATCGAGTCCCCATCGCTCAGAATCTAGATATTGAAACTCCTTACAACAAATGGGAACGCGGTTACGGCATTGGACTTCAAACCGAAAGGTCCATGGTTCGATCCCCACTAGGGCTAATTGCGTCGTGGCCTTGGACAAGGCATGTAATCCCGATTTCCAACGTGGGGGCACGGTGGCGCTATGTACTAAGACGCACCTGCACGCCGATGATGCACTTGTCTTCGACCAATACTAATCCTGCTTGTGCGGAGTTAGAACGTTGAGGAGTCTGACAGCTGCTAGCCGTTGCTCGATGGTTCCCTTCAGGAACTCTGGCTTCCTCCACCCGTAAATCTGTCCGACACGAGATGATCCTGGCTGACGAAATTGTCGTTAAACCCCAATAAATAAATAAATAAATAAATAAATAAATAAATAAATAAATAAATAAATAAATAAATAAATAAATAAATAATCTCCACTGAAGTATTGTATTGTATTGTATTCAACGGCGGGGAGCGCGGTGGCTCAGTGGTAGACTGTTAGACTTCTGTGCTGGAGGGATTTTGCCGGGGAGGAATTTTGCCGACAAGGAATTTTGTCGGGGGGATTATGTCTGTGGGATTATGTGGTAGAACATTTTGGCGATATCCTCATTCTAGGATGTTTGTCCTAAATTACTATCTCTAACTTTTGTATAGATACCATTTAATAAATGTTATGCATGTGTTCAAAACAATAATATGTATATCGGACGCTAAACCTTGAGATGTCCCCCTCATAGAGATTCTCAAGGATCTGTGTAAGGTGCAGATAATAAGTAAGTAAGTAAGTAAGTCTTTATTTACGTGACATGTGCGATAAAATACAATCAATTTCACTCTTATAGTTCATTTTACAGAAACGCACGCGGCCAATTTGACCTGTATGTCACGATGTAATAGTAATTATAAATACGAATGCTCGAGAATACCACACACTCATCACAATCATACTACATCAAACCCCCCCCCCCCCCCCCCACGGCCTATTGTAAAATATCCACTAACCATGCCTACCCAGCATACCGAAGTTATCATCTCCTACCACCCCCCCCCCCCTCATCACTCGAGGATATTTATATGTACCCCCCCCCCCCTCTCTCTCTCACTACCATTCACCCTTCCAAACACATATATACTAGCGCTTACCAAGCAATAAAAATCATCATCTGCAAAATTTTAATTAATGAAACACCGGGTTGTACCCGGTGCTTCATTAATTAAATTTTGGATGATTATCCCTATAATTAGTGTTTGTGTCTAATATTACTGGAAAGTGACCTGTCCACGGCAGCCATACTGTATAAGCAAAATTTGAGAGTCGATACTTTTCAGAGAATTTTTGTAACAAAAATACTACAGCAATAAATACAAAGGGAGTCAAGAAATTACGTGAATATGCCTTTAACCTTTACCCAACGCAGACTATATATACTATTTTTTCAAATTTTTCAAAAAAATTCAACAAAACCATATCATGTGACCCCTCGTTGGAACGAGCTCGACGAGCTCGTCCCAACGAGGGGGCAAATGATATGGTTTTGTTAAAATGTTTTGAAAAATAATATTTTTTCATCTGCTGAATTTGCACATTACGCGGGCGGATGCGGGCGATTCGTTGGGTAAAGGGTTAAAGGATTTCACATGACTTTTTCCAAGAAAGGCCGACTTCAGTAACTTGCAAGGGTCCAGAATTTCAGTTTTCAAATTCAGCAACTTCAAATAATTTCAAGTACCTGTATACATTCTGAATGCTTCTGAAAGAGTGAACAGAATATAATTTAAAGGGACAATATGTTGTGAATTTGAGAAAAAAAATAAGTTGAACATTAATTTTGACAAAACCACAAGGTTCGTTATCCTCATATTTCATATATCATTCGCATGAACGCGCTCGTGTTATGATATCGTTTTTCATCCCGATTTTGTTACCCGATCACTCACGGACATTTCCGACCAGCTCAATTTTCCATATTCATCGAAATTTGGTCTCAGAGAAAGACAAATGTGAAGTTTGTATATATGTGTTTCTATTTATAGCGTATGCGTCCATGAAAACTACCTCGGATTTTTTATTGTGGAATCATAACTTGATAATAACTTTGAAATAATTCGAAGTTTTTGTTCTGATTATCTCAGTTAGTGCTAAAATAATGCAAAGCCGTAAATTGCTGTTCGTGACGATCAAATATTCAGAATGCAACTGAGCTGTTCAATTATTTGCACGTGCATTAGCAATTATAACGCGCGCGGTTTTCCATTTACATCCGATCACTTCGAGCAAATTCGTTTAAAGTTTCGCAATGACGTATCTGCAAATTCGCAGGCATGAACGATTTTCAATTACAGATTTAACTAATTTCCTGTCACCTCTGACGTCCAACACTCTGTACACATGTACGTTTTTTAAAATGCTCTTTCACATACAGTACAGTCGCCGTGAGCTGGTCGTAATTTCCGCGTGGGTAGTGATGTCCACGCATGCCCTTACCAGGTAATAAAAATCATCATCTGCAAAATTTTAATTAATGAAACACCTGGTTGTACTCGGTGCTTCATTAATTAAATTTTGGATGATTATTCCTATAATTAGTGTTTGTGTCTAATATTTTTGCTTCCGTGGAAATATTGCCCTCCCTCCCCCCCCCCCCCCCCCCTCCTGGAAAGTGATCAGTCCACGGCAGCCGTACTGTACAAGCAAAATTTGAGAGTCGATACTTTTTCAAATTTGCAGCTTATTGTCTCGATAAAGACATTAAGACGAAAGACTTTCTAACCTCTAGTGACGAAGGCGTTCAATAAGGGAATAAGACGACCATTTACCTAATTTGTACCGATCTGTGTACATTGGAGATTGGCGCTGTAGCAGTGCAACGGTTAGCTTCCCAACAAGCCTAGAAATAGCAGTTCCACCAAAATGGAAGCGCGGTGGCTCAGTGCTTACGGCACTGAACTTTAACCTGAGAGGACCTGGGTTCGATCCCCGCCAGGGGTAACTACGTTGTGAGTCCTTGAGCAAGGCATTTAATCCCGACTGGACACGTTTTGGCACATGTAGTAGCGCTGTGTACTAAGGCGTACTGCACGCTGGCGGTGTACCTGTCTTCAACCAATACTAACCCTGCTTGTGTGGAGTTAACACACGTCGGGGAGTCTGGCAGTTGCTCGCCGTTGCTCGGTGGTTCCTCCGGGTATTCCGGCTTCCGCCATTCATAAAACTACATGACACGAGGTGACTCTGGCTGTCGAAAGTGTCGTTAAAATCCAATAAATTTATAAATATCCCACCAGAATCAGCTGAAAGTCATACTTATACGAGGGGAAGCAAACACACGGTGATTTGACAATCTGGAGCCAATACTATAAAACGTTTACAGTTGTATTTTCTAGAATTGTATTTTCTAGTTTTGATTTTAAATGGAAAGAAATGAACCATTGGCGTTTTCAAAGATATGGCAATTTGCCAGTTGGCAAATTGCCATATCTTTTAAAATGCTAATGATTCATTTTAGTCAGTTATATTAATAGGTAAAATATACAATTCTAGAAAATGCAATTGTAAAAGTTTTATAGTATTGGCTCTCTGGTATGGATATTGTGTGACATGAACGCTTGGACAACATTCTTTTACTTTTATATGTATTCCTACGGAAGCCCGTTAGCTTCACGTCGTTTTTAGTTATTAAATTGTTGCTACAATTTTATAACTAAAAACGACGCGAAGCTAATAGGCTTCCGTATATTCCTCTTGGGGGTAGTATAAATTTATTATAAAGGAAATATTGTATTTTTCAGCATAAACAAACTCTATGGGCGATTTCATTGGTAACCGAAGCATGAGTGTGCTTTGATATCGATATCCGTTGTTACACATCACAAAAATTTAGTGTCTTTTTTAAATGGCCCGACGTTTTCCCATGACACTCTATTTCTTATTTTTTCGCGTGACACAATTCACATTACAAAGCTCTGAGCCAGGCATACCAAGCTAGTTCTAGTGTTATAGAGCATTAAACCTCCACATGATGAATTGACCCCTAACCCCTTCGTGTAATTTACAAATTGAGCGGAAGAAAAAAAATATTAAAAAATAAAAAAAAAATTCGACAAACCATTTCGTGTGACCCCTCCTTGGAACGAGCTCGTCGAGCTCGTTCCAATGAGGGGGCCACATGATATGGTTTTGTTGACATTGTTTGAAAAATTGAAAAAAGAAAAATTAAAATAACGAATTTTGATATGGTGTGCGTTGGGTAAGGGTAAATTCAGTAAACACCGACGCCTTGAATGGTATCGTCTCACACACTACTGTATACATTGAAAAGGGCGAGTCCATCTTGTATTTGAGAGGAGATTCAGTAATAATTTAAACAGCCCTATAGAGCCGTGGGATTAAGTTATCACTGCCCCTACTGCACAGTTAGATGTTGTTTGTGCCACCCTCGGACTGCCAGGGTTTGCTTTACGCAAACATTTATTCATACTAGATGAAAGGTGTTAAAAGCAAGCATTTTATTTATTTTGTTATTAACAAGATGCATTTGTAGTTTTCAGGAAAGAGATTGAATGATATGACTTATTTTCCATACTGTACAACAATGAGCACCTGAAAATCGCGTCAGTAGAAATGACCATTAGTCAATTCATCAATTCCCCATCGCTATCAGAATCTAGATATTAAAACTTCTTACAATAAATGGGAGCGCGGTGGATCAGTGGTTACGGCATTGGACTTCAAACCGGAAGGTCCATGGTTCGATCCTCACTAGAACTAACTGCGTCGTGGCCTTGGACAAGGCATGTAATAATTCCGATTTCTAACGTGGGGGCACGGTGGCGCCGTGTACTAAGACGCACTGCACGCCGATGATGCACTTGTCTTCGACCAATACTAATCCTGCTTGTGCGGAGTTAGAACGTTGAGGAGTCTGACAGCTGCTAGCCGTTGCTCGATGGTTCCCTCCAGGAACTCTTGCTTCCTCCACCCGTAAAACTGTCCGACACGAGATGATCCTGGCTGACGAAATTGTCGTTAAACACCAATAAATAAATAAATACAACAACAAATATTGACAATCTCCACTGAAGTATTGTATTGTATTCAACGGCGGGGAGCGCGGTGGCTCAGTGGTAGACTGTTAGACTTCTGTGCTGGAGGTCCCGTGTTCGATGCCCGTCCGGGACGAACCGCGTTGTGTCCTTGCATGAGCAAGGCACTTTATCCCGGTTGTCTACATGGGGGCACGATGACGCCGTGAACTAAGGCGTACTGCACGTCGATGGTGCACATGTCTTCAATCGCTGTAACCCTGCTTGAGCGGATCTTGCACAGAGTTAGAATGTTGTGGAGCTGACAGTTGCTCGTCGATTCTCGGTGGTTCTCTCCGACTTCCTCCGCCTGTAAAACTGTCACAGTCACGATTTGCCGTTGTGCATAAGTATGTGACACTAAACACCAATAATTAAATAATTAAATATAAATTCAGCGGCCACTCTTCTGTATGGGCACGTCCATCCAAAATAGGAATATTCCAGATACTGGATCTCAGTTGATTCAGCAGCGGAACCTCCCTGAACCCTTCTGTCATCAGGTCTCCTACCGGAGACCAGATGACAGACGAAGAGTTCCAGCCGATACACTTGGTGCGAATATAATGGCTCGACGATTCAAAAACTTCCGAAGGAGTCGAATCGAATCGATTCATCGGGACAATTTCCAAACGAATTTTGAAGCTTCACAGTATCCTATTAGAAGGGCATGTAAAATCGCAATGACGAGTGAGCTGACTCGATAGCTACAGTTAAGAAACATGTCAACCCTATTGACCAGACAAAATAGTGAAAAAGACTGCACACGTAGAATAACCCAGCTGCTCATAGACACTGTCTTACGACTCGAACACTGCTAGGATAGGGAAATACCTCCACATACCCCCATACACTTATAGAGGTGGCAACAGTGGCATATCTGTAGACAATCCATCCGCATCCTTTAGTGTCGTATGTGTCATTAAAATAATAACACTTCGGCCGACCACTGATTTGTCGCGGATCTCAGGTGAGAAGACCTTGATTAGCCCTGTTCTCCTAAATGCCTCCTTATCCTCACGCCTCTTCTCTCCTCTCAACAATCGAAGACGAACTGATTGACGACAACCCGTTCCCCATTCTTCCCAATCTCTCCGATTAGCAAACTAACCCACCCTTTTGTGTCACCCATTAACCACATGTCCTCCATTCACCCACCCCACTTTCTCATCATAATCCCGGTGAATCATATTCTGTTAGACTGGTATTTTTGACATTCTAATAGAAAGTGTTCCAGAGTCTCCACTACGCCTAAATTACACATTTGGCACTCCTTTTCTCTGTCTTTCCCATTTTTTTCCTAAGCGCCAGGGACCGCGATCTCAGTTTGAACAACAGTGACCCCCTAAAGGTTCCATCGAGGTACTCTTCAAAACCTGGCTTCTCTTTATCACGCAGGCTCCCCAAACACTTCTTTGCTTTGCCACCTCTCGCCAATTCAGATTACAATCCGCCATGACTCTTTTTCTGACGTTTTGTTTTACCCTGGCGCGTGCCCACTTCCAAGTTCGAGATCCTCATTGAGTAGTTCTCTACCCCACCCCCACACACACACCCACACACACACACACACACACACACACACACACACACACACACACACACACACACACACACACACACACACACACACACACACACACACACACACGCTTGGTCTATCCATCGTGCCTTAATGTCTGAATTCCAAATATTCGGGAACATTAATTTACACCATCGGCAGTCGGGGGGATTTACCAAATAGTTAAGATAGCATCGTATCATTCAGTCTATCCTCTCCTTTATCCTCATGTCCAGCTATCCTGAGAATGGAGCAAGTATTAAATGATTGACCTCAAAAGCGATCTTTAGATTTAATTAGCCATCAAGATTTGGTAAATTTTTTAATCAAGCCCTAAGGCGCGCAGACAACCATCGACTTATTGTGATTTCCCTTTGCTCACAAAGATGTACAGATATTGTTCGAGAGCCGGCAATATATTTTCCAATCAATACGTATTTAATTATTCGCCCTGAAAACACTAAGATATTAACGAGTTGGTTGAACTGCACTTTGTAACCATAAAACTATAGCTAAGACGAGCCTTCATTCATAATTATTTAGTGAACAAACATGTCGAAAAGTATTGGTAATGTCATTAAAGATTCGGTCAAATCAAGATTCGACTGAGAAACATTCCGCGCGTTGATTGAAAGAAAATGAATGTTTCTGGTATTTTTTTAGATTTAGTCTGATTCGTTGATTCGCTTTCCGACCAAGTGTATATGTCATCCTCCTTCATACCATGGTGCAGATAGTGACTGAACATTGAAAAACAGGCACTATAAATACACATGACGACACGCGTGTGTGAATGGGTTAATCGATATGGCACGTGTGCCAGCGCGGAAGGATAAAACGGGAGGCCGCAGGCACAAGCGCCATATCGATTAGCCCATTCACACGCGTGTGTCGTTCTGTGTTTATTACACGCCTTCACGTCTATGAAAGCAATTCATTTGACAACAGCTATCAACAGAAAGAACTCATTTTATCGCCAAACAAATTTGCGAGGGGAACCCGTGTTACTACGTTTAGTTATCGCTAGCGATTCAAATTGTAATTGCAGTGCACGATTTGTTGAAAATTCCTGTGAAATTTCGCTTTTATTTAAAAATAGTCCGTCAACGATTTCCGTTCGGCACGTATATGCTGAAGGGATTTTCATTTTCCGTATTGTTTAGTGTTGCTATAGATGTGGATTTCATAGAACAGGCGTGTAATAAATACCCAATTCTGAGTAATGCACAAACTAAAAAATCCTTTGGTTGTTTGCACGTGATTCCCGGGACCTGTTTGTGGGACACATTCAATCAAACACGTTCACAACCATTTTTTGGATCATCAATATATTCATACATAAAACCAGCAACAGACTTTCAATGAACAGTGGCATGTTATCATTCATTATACTTGGGGGTGCTTAACTTTTTTCTTTGTGTACTGGGAATGCAAGTGGTAGTGAAACGCAAGCGTTGCAGTATCGCTAAATTTATAATTTCTGTGTCATAAAACGGCAATGAGCACAATTAATGTGTGAGAATTTCGCTTATACACGAGGATATCACAATGTATATTTTATACACCGACTTTGTCAAATATTACGTGTGCGTGCGGAAACATTTTAACGGTCTCATAAGGTTGTTTGATACCCATAAAAACAATTCCCTCTCATATCTGATGTTTATCTGAAATCCCCCTCAGAGAGATTTTGAGTAGGTTACCAATGGGAAATATTATCAGTGCAGACTAACTGGTTCAGTGCAAGAAGTCACCACTATCAGGGCTTTCAAAAAAATGAGGGTACCAGAGGAAAAGCCAACATTTTCCTTGCTCATTTTTCATATTCAGTCAAACGCAAATAATATTTCGTTTAGATAAATTTGTTTATCACCAATTATTGAAGAGTGTCTATGGACACTCTTCAATAATTTGTAATAAAACAAATTTTGATGAAAAAATTCTGACCACCAAAAAAATGTAGCACTCAACCAGTTATTAGAGCATTTTTTTCTGCTGGCAACTGTATATTTTTTGACCAGGCTGATTGACGATGTCAGGGGTAATGCGATGTATTCTTGATACATAACTCTTAACAAAGCACGAACAAAAGTTAACAGAACAAATAATACCTGCGCCGAATTAATTTTTATTACCCTCCAAAATGTGATTTACTGGGATTGAATTTGTGATTGAATTTGAATTTGACCTTGTGTTTATTCCAAATGTCCTCTACACATGCCCACAAAACAGCAGTGAAACCGGAATAGGCCACTGAAACATTTCCACATGTGAGTTTGCTTACTCTCGTTGTAATGTGACTTTTAGCTGATTTGGTAGGATTACAGTTGCTGTGGTTGTTGCCCAATTGTTGGTGGTTTAATCTTTCCACTGCTGTGGCACCAATTCTTCAAATGAGGGACGAGGAAGTTTTTTGTTGCTCCAAATTCCACGTCAATTACATAGAGAGTAATCGCTTGATTGGACTGGTTACGTGAAATAATTGATGAGAGGTGAGGGACGTTGTACGAACACGAGTGCGCGAATTACTCTATTTATTACTTTTCATTATTAACGATAATTATATATTTTAACCCTTTACCTGACGTAACGCCAAAAACGGCTAGCGCTATTCTCAAAACTCGCCAGTTAATTTTCATTATTTTTTCATTTTTTGTCTCTAAAACATAGGTTATGATCCCTCTTTGAAACGCGCTCGTCGAGCTCGTTCCAATGAGGGGTCATAACCTATGTTTTTGAGAAAAAAATGAAATAATAGTTACAAGAGAATAATAGACTGAACGTCCTTTCTGTTCAGGACGAATGAGCGTTTTGAGTTGGAAGATACATGTGATTTCAGCAGTACGTCTTCTATCTGTGTTTTTCGGGTCATCTGGATTGGTGTTGAGAATTTGTATGATCCTATATTTGACGTTGTCAGTGTGTGGTTAGGTTGGTCAAAGTGATAGGAGACAGGTGTGTCTCTTTTGAATCTGATATCCCGCTAAGTGTTCTTTGATGCGGATATAAAAGTGGCGTTTTGTTTCGCCCACGTATTGTTTACCACATTCTGAGCAACTGATGAGATAGATGCAATTTCTGGACATACAGTTGGTTTTGGAAGGGCCCATGACACCACTAACACTGCATTAGAACATCGGTACCGCCATACACAAAACGGTACCGCCAGATGGAACTCTACAAAATACAGTCCATTGTTACGTCACAGAACAAACAATAACGGTACCTATAAAGCACACCAATCGCCACCGGTAGCGCCATGTTCACATCGGTATCGCCACACCATAAAACTGTAGGTCTCGTTACAGTTATTCAGGTGAAAATGTCGGCTTTTCAAGAAATGTTCAGCTTCTGATTAACACGGCCGAGGATATTTCGCATTTACATTACCTCCCCTATTCACAAAACTCACAATGTATATAGTTTCTGGAAGGTCTGAATATGGCCCTTTCTGGAGACAACTGTACACACCAAAAATCTTACAATATCACTCAAATACACTCAGCCGAATGACACAGTTGATGGTTAAAAAAATGGCTCAAAATGGTCAAAATTTTCTCATTTTGGGGATAAATCTCCAATTTTCGTACATCGATAGTGATAAAACTGTGTTACAGGAATTCCTCATTCCTCCACTGAGGATTTTACAGCATAACATGATCATTCTGACAAATAAAAAACATATGGGTTTCTTATTCATTTTTTCAGAAGGCTTTCTCAAAGCAAATTTACACAAAATTGTCCCATTTGTAAACTGCAAATTGTCAGGTCCCAAACAGGTGTGGGTTAGTCATTTAACACTTCCATGTGACCTTGACCCCCAATTGAAATGCACTTGACAATACACAGTTTGAATCAAGACCATCAACAGATTATTTTGGTCATATCACCATTAATGAGAATTATTTACTAAATCCACACCACCATAAACTAAAACTATAGCCCAAAATAGCCATTTGGCTGAGGATATCCAATAAACTCGGAAATGACCTTTTAATAGGAAACGAGACCTGTACCGCCACACAGCATAAACGGTACCGCCATACCGACAAACGGTATCGCCACACCAATAAACGTTACCGCCACACTAAATAGTATAAATAGGGGAAGGCCGAACCACCACTCCACCTCTGACGAGTTTAAATAAGAAAGAAACCGGTCAGGTCACTTTAGCTACAACCAGGGTATAGCCTAACTATCCACTCTCTCGGGCTCACCAGAGCTTTTTTTAAATATATTAGAAAATAATAGTTATTCAAGAATTTTGTTTGCAAGTGTCGTCTGCTTTTCATGTTAGGTAAAGGGTTAAAAAAAGAAGAAAAAAACAACAACAATGAAGTCCCCATTACACCCACGGCAAAGCGTTTTCGTTTGCGCGCATGCACGGATACATGACACAATTGTTGATTGCATAATTCACTTGTGAAGTTATCGTTTATAATCAAACCCGGAAATCCCAGTAAATCACACTTTGGAAAGTAATAAGTAAATAAGTAGCAGCGAGTTTTCTCTAATGTCCATAATACGCAAATTTCAAAGGTAAATTGAATTGCAATTAAAAATGTAACTAATTCTGTCTTGTATAATAAAGCACTGTGAGCTCTGTCAAACAAGACTGAATTGATTAAATTCCTAGTTACATAAAAGAAAAAAATGTTCAGCTTGAAATGTTGATCACCAGGAGGCAGGGGATTAAATGATTAAGGGAATGCGGAATGAAGGCTTCATATGCTTTGTTTTGGGAGCAATAAAAGACAAAATTCATATTGTTTTGTTTTAGGGGAGGGGGTAATTGATAATTCTCTCGATATGAGCTACAGTACTCACTGGACCTGGAACGCGGTGTCTCAGTGATTAGAACATTGCATTTTAACCCTTTACCTAACATGAAAAGCAGACGACACTTGCAAAAAATATTCTTGAATAACTAATTTTTTTTCATTTTTTGTCTCAAAAACATAGGTTATGACCCCTCATTGGAACGATCTCGACGAGCTCGTTCCAATGAGGGGTCATAACCTATGTTTTTGAGACAAAAAATGAAAAAAATAATGAAAATTAATTGGCGAGTTTTGAGAATAGCGCTGGCCGGTTTTGGCCGTTACGTTGGGTAAAGGGTTAACAGTTCGAACTTGGCTAGCGGTACCTGCGTTGTGTTCTTCGGCACGACACTTAATTCCGATTGTCCACACGAGGGCGCTGTGTGCTAAGGCGCTATGCGTCAATGGTGCACTTGCATTCAGCCGCTGCTAACTTCTCTTGTGCGGAGTTAGTAGGTTGAAGTGTCTGACAGTTTCTCGCCGCTGCTCGGTGGTTCTCTATGGGTACTCGGATGTTAAACTGTCCGACCCGATGTGACCCTAGCCGTCGAAAGTGTCATTAAACCTCAAATAAAAAAATCTGCACACTAATATCTATATAGCAAAATTGCAAGTGCAAATTGTTCCCATAATGCAATTATAAATTTAACCAATTTAGTCTTGTTTGACAGAGTTCTGTGAACTCTGTCAAACAAGATTACATTGATTAAATTCCTAGTTGTATTATGGGAGAAATTTTTATCTTGAAGTTTTGATATTTCGACAGCACTAGGCAGATGATTAAATGATTAAGGCAATACGGAATGAGGGGTCATACGCTATGTTTTGGGGGCAAAAAGGAGTAAAATTTAGAGATTTCATATTTTGGGGGTTTTAGGTGAGGGGGTAATTGAAGATTCTCTTGAATTGAGATACCGTACTCGCTGGACATGGAGAGCGTTGTCTCAGTGTTTAGAACATTGAGTTTTAACTGTTCGATCCTGACTAGGGGTAACTTTGCTGTGTTGTTCGGCTTGAGACCTAATTTCGATTGTCCACGCGAGGGCAGGGTGGCTCTGTGTGCTAAGACGTGTTGCACGTCAATGATGCACTTGCTTCAACCGTTACTGACTATGTTTGTGCAGAGATCGTAAGTTGAAGAGTCTGACAGCTACTTGCCGCTGCTTGGTGGTTCTCTTCGGGTACTCGGGCCTCCTCCGTCCGTGAAACTGTCCGACCCGCGCTGTCGAAAGTGTCGTTAAACATCAATAAACAAACAAACAATCTGACTGAGACGGTAATAACGGCCTTGTTACTTGTTCGTTTCTTCACATGTATGACGGGGGGGGGGGGGGGGCGCAACTCTTCCGATAAGGTCGGAGACTGTAGCGCCACCCCTCCATTAGGTTAATGCGGACTCGCATGTGATGTACGTGACACAGGAAATTGTGCTGTGGGACACTTTTCATTTTGATCATTACAAAGTAATTAAAAATAACAGCAGTCATGCATGGCCTACAAACAATAATTTCTTTTGAATCACCGAAGCCAGACAAGTAACATATTACTTGTATAATAACAACACTAAAAATTTATAGATTTCGTTTTATGACTTAGCATTTATTTGTGAATGGAAAATCTGAACTGTCCCTATCCTAGTGTTTTCATCTTTTTCACCCCTGCTGGGCAGAAATTGATGCCACGTGCGTGTGTGTGTTTAATTTCCCCGTAAGAACGCTGCGAACTACTGGGGCTTTATATTAACCCTTTAGCTAACGTTGAGTATAAGAACCAGCGTTATTCCCAAAGATATCGCCTTCTACATTTCGTTATTCTCCATTTTTGTCTAAAAAAAACCCATAGCATATGACCCCATTAACGAGGAGGACATAATCCATGGGAGGCGCTAGGGTTTTCATGACAAGGGGTCTGTGCTCCCAGATAGGAGGCTAGGGTATTCATCAACAAACTTACGATAAATGGATTTCTGGACGAACAAGCGAGGTAGCCTTCCCCGACAGGAGGGCTTTAGGCCACCACCTCCACCAAACCTTAGCGTAACCCCTCTCATAAGCTTTATTTTTTTTGTCAAAAATATGTAATTTGTAGTTATTCAATAGTTTTTTAGCTAATGTCGTAGTTGTAGCAAAGATGCTAAATGTTCAGTACGATGCGAATAAATTTCCTCTAAAATACGATAGAGCAGATTTTCTATCCGACTGACTCCTGATTTTTGATAATGTACAAGCAGCCTTATCCATCTTTCAGTTCATGAGATGAAGCTGAAAGTTTGAAGGTGTTACTTGTGCTTTGTTTAGAGACAAAACGGAAAATCAGGTTTTGATGCTATAATCCACTCGATAGGGGCATCTCTTACTCTAATGGGGGGGGGGGGGGGGGGTGGGGGGTGGGTGGTCTGAGTGAGGTCGGCGACACCCCTAATACTTTTCTAGTCGAGACGTTTTCATCTGGATTGGAGTCTTAGATATCAACACGGCCTTGCTTGTAATTATGCACTTTCTTACGAGACTGGGTTTCATACTTGGACTTTTGTCACCTGCACATTATCGGTCATAAAAACTGAAGTCTGCAATAACCGACCAGTGTGACGAACTTAAAGTACCGGTACGACACGTTTTAATTAAATACACAGAACGACACACGCGTGTGAATGGGTTAATCGTTATGATACGGGTGCCAGCGCGAAAGGGTAAAACGAGAGGACGCAAACCCATTCACGCGTCTGTGTCGTTCTGTGTTTATTATACGCCTTCGCGTCTATAAAAACAATTATTAGAAGGACACTCAGAAGTTCATTTGACAACTATCAACAAAAACAAATTTTATCGCCAACCAAAGTTGCGATGGGAACCCGTGTTACTATTTCGTCTCCAGAGTTCCAATGTGTTCTATGTGCCTCCTGGCACATAGAACATATTGGAACTCAGGGGACGATTTCCAGCTATCGCTAACGTTTCAAACTGTAATGGCGTTACACAATTTGTAGAAAATCCCAGAGAAATTTCGCTTCTATTTAAAAACAGTTCGTCAACGATTTCTGTTCGGCACATATGTGCGGTACTGATTTTCATTTTCCGTATGGTTTAGTGTTGCTGTAGATGGGGATTATATAGAACAGGCATGTAATAAATAAGATTGAGCGTCACGACTGCTGCATGTATATTTGCATGTATATTTTATTTATTCATAAATAAATATCCAAGACGTCTTGGGTTTTTTAATTATAATGCCGATTGACTAATATCCAAACTACACCATCAAGGCATGCCTTCAATGAAGGCATGTCTTGATATTGTAGTCAACGGTCAAAGTTAACGCCGGGAATTAATCTTTTAGCTAACAGCACTGAGAAGATGCTCGGATACTATTGTTAAAGCAATTAAAGATATTATGCTTTGCCCCCAGAAGAAAGTTTATGTACTCAAGGGCATAGGAAGTATCTTGAACTTGGGCGGGTGACTAGTGGTGTGGGGGTGGTGATACAGCCATAGAAGGGCATCTATATATTGATATATATAAGTGACACACCATGTGTCTTCGTGGGATGATAGAAATAGAACACACACATTTATGACGCGAGTCTGACGCATGTCAACATTGAGAAAAATGCTTATTTTTCTATTTATGTTTAACAAATTTATTAAATATGGTGGGGCACAAATGCACTTTTCTCGACTTTAAATGCCACAGAAGTGACAAATTGTACGAGGGAATCTTCGGCCAAATCTTAAGAGATACGATTCTGTGATCTGCATTTTTGCTAATTTCCAATATGATTGTAGAGGCGGGAACCCATCAGAGAAATACATGTTTCAGGTGACTACATTTAAGTCGTGAGGACTACACACTTTCCCACTCTAATTCTCTGGCGCTGATATTATGGTGTAATACAAATACCCCTCTCCCCTTCCCTCCTCCCCATTCTCTCTCTGTCTCTCTCGCTATTTCGTTCAACAAGTTCTACAAAGAGATTGGGAGAGACGTGCTCCCAACTCCTATGCCTCTGCCCTCACGACATGGAATGAGCACAATTAGATATTTCTTGCAGGGGATATAAGCTATGTTCAAATAGAAAACAATCCTTCCCTTACCCATACTTGAAAATTGATCTCCAGAATGATCGGATTACAGTAAAATGAGAGAATGGGGGGAGGGTGGGGGGGGGGGGGGTGGGGATAAAGGTGGATGGTTGAACATAAGAGGTTTGAGGAAAAAAATGTTATTACAGTTTAACTCACCGCCAATACTCTATTTTCCTTTGGGCGTTTTCGAACAAAATGTTGCATATTCTAGCACAAAAGGTTGAGACAATGGTTCTCTGTACATGGGGATTGTTTTCGATTTCAAACATTTATTCCAACGTCCATTGATTTGAAAAGATTTACAGTGAACGTCATGCCATTTTGAAAACACATACTCTCCATGGCGAACTGAAACTGAAATGCTTTGATTTGATTCATATATCGGATTATGGATTTTTATTATCCGTACATCACATTGGAAACAATATCATATTTGTATTGATATTGCGGTAACCACAGCAAACTAGTCACAGCAATTAAACACCAACGGTGCTGATGTGGTAGCTGGGAAATTCTACCATAAAATCAATCAAAACATTTCCCAATGGTGAAAGTCAATATATTTTCAAGTTCAACGCCTTATCAACTTTTTAACCCTTTACCCAACGTAATGGCCATAATCGGCCAGCGCGATTCTCAAAAATCGCCAATTAATTTTCATTATTTTTTCATTTTTTGTCTCAAAAACATAGGTTATGACCGCTCGTTGGAACGAGCTCGTCGAGCTCGTTCCAATGAGGGTCATAACCTATGTTTTTGAGACAAAAATGAAAAAAAATAGTTTTTCAAGTTTTTTTTTGTGCAAGTGTCCTCTGCCTTTCATGTCAGGTAAAAGGCGGACGAATGGTTAGCAACTAGTTATGTTTACTGGGTATTAACAACACTCTCAACAGTCAAGGTCACATCGTGTCGAAGAGCTTTATGGATGGCTGAACCCGGGGTACCAGAGAGAACCACCGAACAACGGCGAGTAACTGTCAGACTCTGCAATGTACTAATCAACCACGGGCAAGGTTAGCATCGGGTTGAAGGCAATGAATGCCAGGAATGTGGCTTGAGATTTCCGATTGGGGTGTAGGATAGTGAATTTCCAACTGGGGGAGGGACCAGGGGTTTCCCCTACCCGGTCACTCCCCGTAGTTGGACATTCACTACCGAGACAGATTTTGAAAATGAAGCCATGAAAGGGGGCATAAAATGGGTTCTAGTAACTGAAATGCCAACACATTCATGATAGAATTATCAGGTTATTATTATTTGGTATTCTTCTGGGAATTGAATATGTGCTAAACAAATGCTCAAGCTTAGAAACGATTTTACATGATGTGATTTTCTTGAAGTGCATTTCGAGGATTTTTTTTTATTACGGTAAGTAAACGTACTATAGAAACCTAATACCGAATGACATCATACATACTTATGAAGCTCAATATTGCGTACACTGTAGTTGTAAATAGTAACAGTTAGAATTTTTGTCGATTTGAAACCGAGTTGGGATTTTGGGAAGTAAAGGAGACCGCAGCATCGCAAAGCAGCTCTGAAATCCAGATAGATAGAAAATTTTGGCCAGGATTTGGGGTGGGTGACACCCCCCCCCCCCCCTCGCCACGTCCCTGCGTACCGTGCGACTTAGTACACAGCGCCACCGTGCTCCCACATAGGCAATCGGAGATAAACAACTCAAGATGTCCAAATTGTGGTTTTATCTGTTCGTCCGTCGACCAGTCTGGCCGTCCGTCCGTGCGTCTGTTCCTGATCAAACGTTCCGTTCATGATTAAACGTTTCAACTTTGTCCTATCTTTGAGTGTTAGTGCGTATTATTATTTGTGGAGGGTTGTGGAGGGGTTCGTTCGCTTTGTCTCCAGTTCTCTAGGGTTATAATACTGACAGTCTGTTCTCGTTTGTCTGCTCGTGATTAGTGGTTCACAGCCACCTGACCAATCGCACCCCAGTTCCACCCTTTATCTAACATGGATAGAAGACGACATAGGAGTGATTTTTTTCGAATAACTGAACCTTTTCATTTTTGCCTCCGAACATGGCGTATGACTATTCATTAGAACGAGCTCGATGAGCTCGTTCCAATAAAGGGCCGTAAGCTATGTTTTGAGGTGAAAATTTACAAAAATAATAAAATTTAAGAGTGATGTTTGAATAACACTTGTCATATTATATATTCGTTAGATTAGGTAAAGGAATAATTAACGAAACATGACGCGATCTGCTGATGCTGATTTCATTATTTGTTGGGGCTACTCGGTTAACATGGAATGTTCACACTTCCCTTTTAACCCTTTACCTAACATGAAAAGCAGACGACACTTGCAACAAAAATTCTTGAATAACAATTTTTTTTCATTTTTTGTCTCAAAAACATAGGTTATGACCCCTCATTGGAACGAGCTCGGCGAGCTCGTTCAAAGAAGGGTCATAACCTATGTTTTTGAGACAAAAAATGAAAATATAATGAAAATTAATTGGCGATTTTTGAGAATCGCGCTGGCCGGTTTTGGCCGTTACGTTGGGTAAAGGGTTGAGACATAACTCATAACCCCACACTGAAACGAGATCGATGGGTTCGTTCTGGTCTGAAGTCATTTACTATCCCCATGCTTTAAAAGAACAACTAAAAATAACTTTCAATTTAAGATTTTAATACGGAGCGCGTTGGCTCAGTAATTTCGGCATTGGACTTCCAACCGAAAGGTCCACGGTTCGTTCTCCACCAGAGGTAACTGCGTTGTGTCATTGGGCAGGGCACTCAAACCCGATATCCCACGTAGGAGCAAGGTGGCGCTGTGTACTAAGGCATATGCTTGTCTTCAACGGATGCTAATCCCGTTTGTGCAGAGTTAGTACTTCGGGGAGCCTGACAATTCCTCGCCGCTGCTCAGAGGTTGTCTCTGGGTACTCCGACTTCCCCCACTCGCACAGCTGACCGGTACGAGGTAACCCTGGCTGTCGAAAGTGTCGTTAAACAACAATAAAATAATTTAATAAATTTCGCATATGATGAGCTGATTTAACCTATGTCGTTGGTAGAGTGTCAAGCTCGTCTGGGCATGAACAAAAATCAGATAGACCGACCAGGAGGCAATACTATAAAACTTTTTCAAATGTACTTTCTATCTATACACATGGCCAAATGTGATTGTTTGCGGAAGGAATGGTCTATTGACAAATGAAAGACAACACGATGATGCAAATATGCAGTATTTTAATGGCGCTAATTACACATATCTGTCACTAATGTTTTTAATGGAAAAAATGTTCTCTCGACAAGTATGGTACTGGAACGGTCCTTGATGAAACAATGCCGGTAATTACTGACAAAAATATGTACCTTGTGATCTCCTGAGCACAATAGCAGTGTCTGACGTCAGTATCGAGAGTACCCACCACGTGCCCGGATGACAGACTGAACCCTCCTCCTAATGCTACAAGTGAGCCTTCTGATACTGTCCAGATGCAACTGGTGCCACTCCTCATGCAATGCAGCTTCCAATTCGGCCAGATTCTATAGAGGCGGATCCCTTGCTTGCACACGACGTCCAGGAAAGTCCCAGACGTGTTCTGAGGGATTCAAATCGGGGCCCATTGCAGGCCAAGGTAGTGTTGTAATAGCGCTGTTCTCAAGGAATGCTCTCGAACGACGTGGCGTTGCATTGTCCATGAATACATGAATACATGGCGAGTAGCCAACAGGTGGTTGTCAAAATGAGGCACGACAACCGGATTGAGAATGGCCCGGATGTACTGATGACTATTGAGATTCCCACTTACAGTCACCATATCAAGTTTACAATCATGAAGAGGCATCCCCAGATCATTACTGATCCTCCACCATAAGGAACAGTAGGGCCAATGTTCCTGGGCACGTAAGCAGTATTTCTATGCCTCCACACTCTCATGCGACCATCTGTGACGTGAAGCAGGAACATATTCTCGTCTGACCAATGGACTCTCCTCCACGTCCTGGGATTTCCAATGTTGTAGTGCCATACACCACTCCAAATGTCGTCTTCGATGCTGATCGGACAGAGCAGGACACTTGATGCTCCTTCTGGACCTCATACGCAGTGCTTTGAGACGGTTTCGGACAGTTCTATTGCACAAACGCCTGTTGGGGAGCCAAATGCGTTTCAAAACCCCACTTGAAGCAAAGGGTTCACACCTGACGAGGCGTACCAGACTTCGCTTTTCCCGAGGAGAGGTATTTCGGGGTTGTCCATGCCTTGGTCGGTCCTTAACATCATTGGTTTGTTGATGTTTTCTGACAAGTCTGCTGATGACAGAATGACTATAGCTAAGTTGTCTTCTAATAGCTTCAATATCTTTGTATGACATGCCCGTTGCATGCATGCCAACGGTTTGCCATCTTAGTTCCTCTGACAGTCTCCTTCTTGCCATGTCAACATTTATTGATGAAAGAAGTGACAAATTTTCTTATTTTATACCCAGATATTGCATGTGGATGATACTGTTTTTGCGACATTCGTGGGAAGCATGCTTCACGTGGTCGAGTGGATGTGTTTGGGGTACGCTATCAACCAGAAACATAGTTTTACTAGATGAAATCTACTGCAAGACATTGCAATCATTAAAACCTAATAATCAGTAACAACAACTTCACTCTCATAAAACATTTCAGGGGGTGCTTAATTAAGTTCCAGGTGTATATTATTTTAAAAGATATGGCAATTTTCCAATTGCTTACTGCAATTTGAATTAATCCGTTTGTCGTTTCAATTTGTCGCGACGTGCCCCATCTCCTCACCATCCACGGGCATCTCGACTTCAAACTCGACAGGTGTGTGTATTTCTATCCAATATAACTAAACGGACTTGTTTGGTAGCAATAGTTTGTGTTATTTACCAAGATTCGGCAATTGTGTCTTAAGAAAGGTGCTGGTAAAACACTTTATGATTTGGAGCGTTCGATAGTATAAGGGAGGTAACTCGAAATACAACCTATCGAAAAACAAAGCATAGCATGAGTTCATCCACTGATATACATAACAGAAATGTATCACGAGTATTGCAAAAGGCGTGGCAATTTACTCCGATAAATTGCTACGTTTTTCCAAATGCTGATGATTCATTTGAAACGGTTACAGTTAGCGGCAGAAAATGCAAAATACAACTCTAAAAGTAGTAGAGCTCTTGCACCAAATTGAAAAGCAATAAATATTTTCGTATCAGATCACTATATACATTAACTAATTAGGAGATAAACGTCTCTTGTTGTGTTAGACATTCGCGAATTTGTCTATTGAAAGCCATTTGTTAACAAGCCCCGAGGGGAAAAGAAGTGAAAAAATTCTCCAAACCCGTTTTATTTGAAGAAAAACAATAAAAAAATGTAACTTTCGAGCTCGGTTTATTTGCCATGAACAAATTCACAGAATGTGTTCGATTCATAAGTGGGGTGACGTAAGAGTTTACAAGAGAAAAGAGAGATGGCGCGTAGCGTGGATACAGGCATGTTCTAACTGACCCGTTTCTGGCAATTGGAGAACGGTAAGATTGAATTTACCAGAGATTAGACTACGGAGCATACCGGGTCTCAGTCAATCAAATTCAGAAAGAACAACGAGGTCAAATTTAACTGATGAATTACAATGATATTTAAAACTTGACAATGCGTATTTGATAGTGCCAGCCTTCATAGGGTGAACATATCATTTTTCGTGATTTATTTTTCCACCCGTAAATTAAGATCAACTATCGCAATGAAAATCAATGGACATTGATCGAAACGTATCATTTTATTTCCGTTTGCATGACTTTATGTGCCGAGAATTGAATCATATTTTGTATTAAGACATCAAACGTTAAGTAATTCGCCGCATAGTGTCTTTTGATTAAGCAATTAACTCAAAACGAGTTCTTGTCAATTATCTTCACACAAAAGCACGTCTTAGCTGACATTCTTGAGAAGATCAGTAAGTACTTCCAACCCTTATCCTCCCGTTCCGCCCGTAGATCTAATGGCGGAAAATTTACCTCTGCTTTTTATCGCAGAATCCAGCTTTTTGGACCAAGCCGAGTTAGAAATGCAATGTTTAATATCATGTCGAAACTGAAATTGATCAATACTATCGTAAAAGTGCCGTTTAAGTCTAAACATAATCTGTATATCCCAGGGACGTGCCTAGAGGTTTCCGATTGGGAGGGTGTACGGTAGTGAATTTTCAAATGAGAAAGATTTTGAAAGTGAAGCCATGAAAGGGGGCATACAATTTATTCTAGTAACTGAAATGCCAACACATTTATGATAGAATTATCAGGTTATTATTATTTGGTATTCTTCTGGGAATTGAATATGTGCTAAACAAATGCTCAAGTTGAGAACATTGAGCAATTCACACTGTCCTGACATTAAACCAGATTTTATGCAGGAATGAACAATTTTCGATGTTTCATAATTTTGTTACTGTGATTGATCAACTCAGGATAACGATTTTACATGATGTGATTTTCTTGAAGTGCATTTCGAGGATTTTGTTTATTACGATAAGTAAACGTACAAACGAAATCTCGTACCGATTGACTTCATGCATACTTATGAAGCTCGATATTGCGTACACTGTAGTTGTAAATAGTAACAGCTAGAATTTTTGCCGATTTGAAACCGAGTGTTGGAATTTTTGGAAGTAAAGGAGACATCAGTATCGCCAAAGAAGCTCTAAAATCCAGATAGATGGAATTTCCAAACTACTCATGAATTGCCTTTCGAGTTTCCAACTATAGAAAATTTTGGACAGGATTGGGGTGGGTGGGTGTGATACCCCCCCCCCCCCCCCCCCACACACACACACACACCTGTCGCTACGTCAATGGACTATAATCCGCGTACGCTGGTCACCGCCTCGACATCTTTTATCATCATCCATACAGGATATCGTCCCTTGAGTGTAATATAGTGCCACCTGCAATCCTTTTGAATTGCAGGTGGTACTTTGATGCAGTGAAGCGACGATATTGTCTGATGCGATGACGTTGTGAAAAACAGACACTCCTCATGCAATGCAGCTGTCAATCCTCCTCTTTGATTCAGTTGGATATATTGCCAGTATATACGATACAAAAGTTTTACGTGCAGCAAAATTGAGAATTCACCCTGACAGTGGTGTTGATTTGTAATAACAGACAGTGGAGTTGGGAGGATGGCTCGTAAGGTTCATAGAATCAAAGATATGCGTGATCATAATCCGATGCGCAGAAAACACAGAGTGCATGTCATACACTGGGTGGATACCTACATAGACATTAACTTAGTCGTTTCGTGGATGCTCTAGGACAAATAATCATATGTTTGGTTGATGAGCCACCCGTGAAAGAAAATAAAAGAGAACACGTCATTTCCTTCCGCTATTAAATTTGAAACTCAACTCTTTTTAAATGTTCAGCCATAACATATGACTAGAAGTTCACTTAAGCTTAACGAATATGCAATGATTGTTTTGAGAAATGATAAAAATTTCGGGAGTGCAACTGCTGGTCCGCTATAAGATACCAGAATATATCTAGATATTTAAAGTCAAGTTTTCTCAAAATGACAAGACCTCTAATAGTGTTCATGCAGTAAATCAAATTCATCTGACCATGAAATTCAAATATATCAACAATATCCATTCTTTTTTTTTGTTTGTCTTTATTTCCGTCTTTTACATGGGAAAACATAACATTAAGTGTAAGAATGATAGTGGTATGTCATGCACGTTTCGATCGATATTTGCAGGACCTCGGTGCAGGACCGCGGAAGTGACGTCATGTCTAGTGATCCAGTGACGCCGCGTTGAGCAATCCTGTTAGCCCGCGTGACCGGCCATGTTGTGACGTCATTACCATAGTGATACGTGGTCTTAGTGCGCATGCGCAGCACGTGTTGCTAGGGTGATACGTGCTTCCGTCGTCCATTTTGTATACGGGAGGCCACCATATTGGTTTCTATCGTAACACGTGGTTGCTGTGTGACCTCAAACACTCTAATGTGACGGGGGGAGGATGCTCTGAGGGTGCATTCGGTTTAATGGGAGTAAATCTAATTACCCAAGTAGACCCGACATTCACTCCAAATCACCAAAAATCACCCGAAATCACTTTATTTGGTACGGATTTCTCTAGCATTCTTCTTTTCCCCACTAATAGGCACGTTTTTTTTTCTATAAGAGGCAAACTAATTACCCCATATCCTCATACACTTCATAGAATTACCACAAACAACCCGACCATTGTTTTCGTTGTTCTGGTTCCCTCGGAATCTCTTGCTTCTGTCCACCCTGGTCTATTCTATGGCTTATTCTCTCCAATCCTTGGCCAGTCGTGTCTATGTTATGACTTGCCCGATCTCCCTATAAAGTATTCTGACTTCCCAAGATATGTTTGTGTGCTAGTGCACAATGTGCATACATCACATGTAGCACATAGGAACATGTTGAATGTGTCGATATGTGTCAATGTGCGCACATTACATGTAGCACATAGGCATACAAGGGTATTTGAGTATACCAATGTCATGGTAGTGTACTATTTGTGGATACCTTTTAAGGATAACTTTTGAGGATGCCTTTTGAGGATACGTTTTGAGAATACTTTTTGGGGATACCTTTTGGAGAATATCTATCTGAAGATAGTCATGGCACCTAACCCTATTCAGCACCTGCCTTTTGGAATGGACCGCCCCAACACCCTTCATAGCTCCAAGGTCACAACGTGTCCACAGACTCCACCATCTATCTTGTGATCCAATGCTATTGTGTTCACTCAATACCATAGTCTTATATCACCCTTGCAGTCTTGTGCCACCACTGCCTTGTTCCTTTTTTATTGGTTACCACTATTCTGCCCCGTGCTAGAGTGTCTAACCATTACTAACATCTAGCACTACTACCAGCTTAGTACCTAACGCTGATTCTGTTTCAACATCTGTCCTTGGCCAAATCTTTAATAGGTTCAATCAGATCACCCCATTCATCTAAGCAGGTGTCAGTCTCTACAATTCCTAGACCTAGTGCAAGCTAGGGTACCTTACATGTACAAACTGTATGTTAATCGTGCCGAGACGTGCATATGTGTCCGAAAAGTCACTTGTATTCCAGAGATATATGTTGGATCCTATGGCAGATTTATTTATTTATTGGCGTTTAAGGTCACATCCTTATGCACAATGGCTAATCATGACCGTGCCAGTTTTACGGGTGGAGGAAGCCGGAGTACCCGGAGAGAACCACCGAGCAACGACGAGCAGCTGCCAGCTGTCCAACATCGTAACTCCGTACTGCAGCATAGGCAGGGTTAGATTGGTTGAAGACATGCGCACCATCGATGTGCAGTACGCCCTAGTACACGGCGTCATCGTGCCCCCATGTGGACAATCGGGGTTAAGTGCCTTGCCCAAGGACACAACGCGGGAGTCCGAATCGATCTCTCAGACGGTCACCGGGCTCGACGGTGCTTAACTTCGGTGATCTGAAGAGAACCGGTAACCTCAAGGCCACCGCTCCCCTATCCTGTGGCAGAAACAGGTCGAAAAGGAAAATGCGCCCGGTAGGGTCCAAGCGTGGACTAGGATCTGGCTAGAAGGTCATGGTTCAGGGTGTTCACCCACTCTGAATTTCAAACTGTACCCCCAGCTGCTGAACATCAAGCTGTTGAGAAAACTAATTGCTCCCCACGCCAATCCCACGCCTTGTGTGGAGGTTCATAAAGATCTGCGTATCATCTTGATCTGGACATGAATATTTTAAAAAAATGATGTTCAAAATGTTTCTAGATAATCGTTGTTTAATAACAACTTTAATGATGGGTTTGTGTTAATAACTAATTAGAACGTTCATTTAATTTTTTTTTTCGTTGAGGTTGTTCAATGGAACATTAAACTACTTCACATACTTTGAAACTAGTAAATGTATAATAAGCTGCATTCTGTGCAGCCAAGCATACGCAGTTACTTATGGAATGAAAAGACACAGAAATACTGTTCGTGAACGAGTCATAAAGCGGGCAAACGGCCAAGGCGATCAAGAATGGAATGTCATTCTATAATTTCTTTGCTGACTCTAATAATTTTTTTTTCTGCATTCATACCCTCGTATAGAGCGTAACTGATAAATACTTCTCAAAGAAATTACCATCCATACCTCATTTTAAATACCCTCACAATTAAATGGAAACTCTGATATTATCTGCAATTTGTTTACCTCAACCTATCACGACTAGCAGACGACACACACACACAGGCCCACGCCACACTTCGTCTGAGACCAGCCACAGCACTTTCGTCGTACTGTAGCCAGTGCGTTCCACACTTTCGTGCTGCAACCGAAAGGGCCGTGAACCAAGTAATCATGAACATTTCATCTAAAAAGCTAGATTCCAGCCATTGTTTTTTGACGGTGTGCAATTGTCCAGTGGTTTAGGTGATGGACTCCTGATTGCCTGGCGGGTTTGCTGGGGGTTCGAATCCCGGCAGGAGATTAGAAACCAACATTATAAATTCCCCTAAAACATGATTGTGTCCTTCGACAAAAAACACACACAGGCCCGTGCCAGTCTTCGTCTGAGGCCAACCATAGCACTTTCGTCGTACTGTGGCCAGTGAGTTCCGCACTTTCATGCTGCTATCGAATGAAACGTGAATCGAGTAATCATAATCACTTCATCTAAAAAGCTAGATTCTACTACATTCTAGCCATCGTTTTTGATGGTGTGCAATGGTCTGGTGGTTTAGGTGTTGGACTCCTGATGGTCAGGCTGAGCTACTGGGGGTTCGACTCCCGGCAGGGGATCAGAAACTAACATTATAAATTCCTCTAAACCACGACTGTGTTCTTCGCACACACACACACACACACAAAATCAGTAATGAAATATTTTCTTTTTTTCGTAGCATAACTTCTGATGCCTTATTAGCACATTTTTGTTCCAATTCGACGTCACAATACATGCTGAGTGTCAAAAATTGCACAAAATACGATTTTTGTGAATAAAGCTGTTGGGAAATGAACGTTACCTTACACGGGTGCAGAGTTAGTCAACAAGCAGTTGTTTGCATATCCACAGGCAGTGGCAGCGTTATTGGGAGGGGGGGGGGGGGTAGGGGCATTTGTGGCCTTTTACCGTAGATTTTGCTTCACAATTGCCTCCTCCCTCTCCCCCTCCCAGTCCACTACCCACACACCCACCCATCTTTACACACACCCACAATGTCTCCCTTTTCTTTATTTCCAAACACACCCAGCACATGAACATATCGGGTTATGATTTACAAGCTCGGAACCATGCAGATAAGTATGAACCATACACGTTCATGTGCACATGTCTCCAAAATATGGATCATGTTTTTCCCATCTTGCAGCACAACAGGGATTGAAGTTGGCTCAGTGGATTGGGACCCCAATCCACGGGACCCCAATCCACTGAGCCAACTTGGATCCCTGCTGTGATGTATACCTTCAGAAAGAACTTCATGCGAAAGCTGGCAGATCGTACTTGCGTTTCTTCGTTTTTGATGGCCAAAAAGAAAAGATTCATCCAAGAATAAGGGACGTGGCGACATGGGGGGGGGGGGGGGGGGGGTGTTATCCCAAATCCTGGCCAAAATTTCCCGTAGTTGGAAATTCGGAGGCCAAGTCATTTATAGTTGGAAATTCCATCTATCTGGAATTTAGAGCTGCTTTGGCGATGCTGATGTCTTCTTTACTTCCCAAAATTCCAACTCGGTTTCAAATCGGCAAAAATTCCGACTGTTATACTATTTACAACTACAGTGTACGCAATATCGAGCTTCATAGGTATGCATGGTGTCAATCGGTACGAGATTTCTATAGTACGTTTACTTACCGTTATAAAACAAAACGTCCTCGAAATGCACTTTAAGAAAATCAAATCATGTAAAATCGTTATCCTGAGTTAATTCCATCATTCACAATTACAAAATGATGAAACATCGAAAATTAATCATTCCCGCATAAGGTCTGATTTAATGTTAGGACAGCGTGAATTGTTCAAAGTTCTAAGCTTGAGAATTTGTTTAGCACATATGCAATTACCAGAAGAATATCAAATAATAATAACCTGATAATTCCATCATACATGTGTTCTCATTTCAGCTACAAGAATCAATTTTATTCCCTCTTTCATGGCTTCATCTTCAAAATCTTTCTGGGTAGTACATTTGCAACTACGGGAAAGGGGGTTCCCCCCTCCCCGTCCCTCCACTGGTCGGAAATTCACTAGCCTACACCCCCTCCCCCCAATCGGAAACCTCTAGCCACATCCCTGCCCAGAATCCATCAGAAAACATCAGTTGAAGGCCCAAATACACTAGTTGCAATGTGAACGTTCCGAGTGTTGCGAAAAAGTAAGAAGCAATGAAATGTTATGTTTTCCCATTTGGTCAATTTCGACACGATGGTTTGGCTCTGATTGTTGATTTGCGAAAAGAGACAAAGACAATAACCACTTGAACTTAGTCTTACGTCAGGTATGGAATATACAATTACTGATTTTAATTTAATAAACTAACCACCTTCAAATAAGTCGAGTAATGCCCTTATAGAAGATTTCGTGATGCAAAAACCTATTTAATTCTTTATCTAATCAGGTCGTGGCTGCTTTTCATCTGCCGCACTTTATGTGCCTGGTTATGTCGCTGCATATTCAAATTCTTTCTGTCGGCCAACTCGAGTTTATTATGGTAACAGTCGGTAATAAATCGCAGTGATAGCTGGGATATATTACACCCACCCACTCATCTCTATACAACTGGATTGCAACGTCAGCGAAAGAGGTCGTTACTCAAACTACCCTCTCCCAAAATGGCGTCAAGTCAATTAACCCAGGAACTCCTCCCAAACGATGATGTTTGAAGACGTGAAAGCTGTCACTTCATGAAACGTCATGGCGCGAAATGTTTCTTTTTCTTCCCCCAAAACAAATCGTATTAAAACTCCCACTCGCCAAAAATGGCATTCCACTCGTATTCCACTCAGCAATAACGGACTATTTTCTTCTTATTGTTTACAAATCGGTTGATTTGAATCAATTACAAAGATTTGTTTTGGAAAAACAAATAAGGAGAAAATATAATAAATACAAAATTCCTTGCTTGGATTCGAGTTCGATTTTATCCTCTCGTGGGTCGCGCGGATTATTTCGGTCGGCTAACGCCTCATTAAACAATCCTCCGCGCGCCCCACTCGAGGATAAAAATCGTACTTGAATCCGAGCAACGACCTATTGCCTATTGATATAACTTTCCAATCTCGGCACTTGTATTTTGTCACTAATGGCTAAAATCTGCCGTGAATATCCACTTTGCATTGCCACGAAAATGTACATATATATTATAAGTTATTGTGATGGACTGGCGGTAAAATAGTCTGAGGTTTGCGGGTCGGAGCTTATGTTCAGCCGAGACGCGAAGCGTCTCGGTTGAACATACGCTCCGATCCGCAAACCGCAGACCATGTTACCGTCAAGTCATCACAGCAACGTATATGTTCCAATAAGACACTACTCATAGCCCAAAACCTACATCGTGAAACACGAGAGGTTTATTTACTAAATATGTAATCGTTAAAAGTTGCTTTGTTCGAGGCAACCTTTAATGATCACAGGCTTAATTAAAAAAACCTCTCGTGTGTCCCACGACGGTACTGTATAAATATTCAATAAACCAGATAAACTCAATCCATCTTAGTTCAAATCGTAAATCGTTTGTAATTTAAACAACACTTCACCCGGAACACCGTCTGCTGTATAAGTGAAAGGTCCAGAAAAATGAAGCGGCTTCTTAGTCACCCCGTTGATGAAGCAGTTACGAAACGGACGACGTCATTGGAAATATTTCGCGTTGTGGCGTCAGACGGTAACATTTGCCACTTGAGCCGTAAACATAGAATATACTAAGCGAGCTTTCGTCCAATCAGGGGAGGAGGATTTTAGTCTTATTGGAACATATTCATTTGTTACAGACATTAAAGTTTCCACGTTAAAAACTGATCGGCGATTGCGAGACGTCGGAAATTTCGAAACTTTCGATACTTTTTCTTGTTGTTGAGTATTGTTTTTTTAATATAGCAACTTCCGCCCCCTCCAGAAAAAAAATTGGCGTCGGCCGAGATACTTATCTACATGTGACCAGGGACAGGAGCACCGAAAACACTTCAGGGCACAGGGACAGACCCCGGAAAGGGGAATTTATTCGCACATGCCGAAGCGAAGCATACATGTCTCGAAGGCCCGAGATAGGGGATTTGAGAGGAGAAGCCCCCTCCCATTGGGAGGGGCACCTCCTCCCAAAGTCCCCAAACTCCCCCTTTAAATTGTGAAACCTCCCAGAACGGATTTGAGGTGTATTTTAGCTTTACTTCGAGAATAAATCATTGGATGTACAAGCAATCCAGCTGTATAGAGATCAGTTCGCCCAACGCCGTCATACATTGCAAGTATTGATTGAGAATATTGTGGCAATACCCGGCCTTTACGGCAGACCATCGCCATAATGTGACCCATTTTCACTACTGGATTTCGAAATAAAATACTAGTTCGATAATCTTCTGAAACGAAATGGTTGTACTACGAAAATAATGTAATACACTTCTCAATCAAATCGCATGACGCTACCTGTTCCGAATATCGATCAAATTACTTCCGCGTATCAATGCACATCAGCTTTTTACTTCTGTGCATCAAATTCAAGGTTGAAACGAGTGGAATTATCGATAGGAATTATCAGTTTCTTATAAAAAGCGTATAATAAAAAGAAAATCTAGTGTTTTTGTGTGAAGTGATCGCGAAAAATAAACATTTGTCCCAGTCACTCATAAGATAATTTTCTGTATCCACTCTAAAACTCTAGATTCCCTCTATTTATCTTGTCGCTTGTACGGTGTCTCTCTTTATCAGTCTGGGTTCCAAAAAGTGGAAGAGAACACCTATAAGCATGTGGCGAGGGGACCAACAACATCAATTCCAAAAACAACAAGCAGACATTTGGAAATTTGGGGGCTGAAATCGTAATAATCTAGAAAGATACAAGTCGGAAAGAAAATTGCCATTCACGACGAGTCGGGGATGAAGGAGCAAAAGAACGTCCCTAAAGTTGAAAAGTCGGTCACCGCCTGAAGGGGTACAGTTGAAATTCTGGAGGACGATATTCCTCATTCAAGACACTCCAGACACACCTTTCCTCACTTGTTTGTTCACTCGGCTGAGAGGTCGACTTTTTGACAGTTAACTGATCGTCGCTGTTTATTTCCAGGGAGATAATAACACACAGTACAGTCGCCGTGGACGGGGCGTAATCCACTCGAGGGCAGTGACGTCCACGCATGCGTTTACCAGGTAATAAAAATCATCAGCAGAAAAAATTTAATTGATGAAGCACCGGGTGGTACCCGGTGCTTCATTAATTACATTTTTGATGATTATTCCTATAATTAGTGTTTGGAATCCAATATTATTGCGCCAGTGGAAATATTGCCCACCCGTGGAAAGTGACCAGTCTACAACGGCCGTACTGTATTTATATATCGGGGCGGCAAAATGCGAAGAAGAGGTACTGTCAACCCTATTTCACATCTTGGATCTGTCTCCCGGTCCATGTAGCATTGGGACGATATAAAGCCTTACAATCATAGAATGAAGGCATTATTGTGATTGTGACAAAAAAGTGTTTATTTTGACACTCTTACCGATCTGTTGTGTTTATCTGAAGCAACTGAAAAGAAATCTGAAGGCTGAACGTTGATCCTAACGCAAATTAGGAAGAATCAGGAAGATTTCAAAATCTTTTTTTCAGGGACTAACTTAAGGAATATTGTTTTCAAATTCGATTCAGGGATTAAGGTTAAGGAAAAGTTGAGGGTATTTAGTGGGAGTTAACATAATATTGACTTGATTCATTGCTCGATTCAAAACTACCGACTCTGTCGTATTCCTGTATCAACAAAGTGTGTTTATATTACCTGTATTAGACCGCAAATGCGATTTACATCATTTTGCTACTTGTTAGGCCCCACCCACCCCCTGCTTCCTATGCCTCCGGCGCCCTTGATATTGTCCACTCACGACACATGCAGTCTACAACGCAAAAGTCCATTAATTTATGAAGCAATGTTTGGTAGTATTGTTTTAATAGTGGGAAAGGAGTTTTACGAGAGGATCATGCATTTTAATTTAGCATGATGCTTAATTATTTGAGTAAGATGCTGAATTAATTTAGTATCATGCTATATTATTTTGCGCGATTGAACGAATGCTGCATAAATAATATAGCATGATGCTGAATTAATTTTGCATGATGCTGAATTACGAGAGGATCGTACACTTTAATTGATCATGATGCCTAATTATTTAAACATCATACTGTAATATTTGGCAAGATTTCACGAATGCTGCATAAATAATATAACATGATGCTGAAATCAGGTCCGCGTACTCGAGGGCCACAATTTGTTTTTTAGCAATACTCTGATAATTAAGCATGGTGCTATATTGTTTGGTATGAGTTCATGGATGCTGCTTAAATAATTAAGCATGATGCTATATTATTTGGGCATCATGCTATATTATTTTCGTATCATCATGCTATATTATTTTAGCATCATGCAAAATTAATTCAGCATGATGATGCTATATTATTTGGGCATCATGCTATATTATTTTCGTATCATCATGCTATATTATTTTAGCATCATGCAAAATTAATTCGGCATCATTCTTAATTCACTGAGGTATGATCATCATCGTATGTCATACATTGGCAGTGGTTAACAATTTATACAAGCATGGCTTGACACCAATTTATAAACTGTAATAATCGATTTCTTTATTTAATGAAGGCAACGCTTCAACATGGGATTGCATGTAAATCCAGTGTTACATATTCTAATTGTATCAATATTTAATGCATCTTTTGTTCCTTGCTTTAATACCATACGCGCTTATACGTCAAGAAAGGAAAGAACGTTTCGTGTCCTGAGGTTATTTTAACAGCCGACTTCCTAATGTGCATGACCACCCGAATTGCATTTCAACGGGCGTGCCAAAACGATCAGTTATATCGCTAATGGCTCAACAAGTACTGAAAATCAAAACGCAATTTGACGAATTTAGATACACCCTTTGTATGGGAGTGTTAGCAATTCACGGCATGCGTTGACTGCTCCATGTTTTAACCCTCTGAACAGGAGAGACCGTTTTCCGGTTCAGGAACATGATATGTCAAACTGTCATCTTTCAATATAGCTGCTTAGTTAATGTGTGGTTAAGACCAATTAATATTTTCAACGTGCAGCCCTAAGGCCGCACGTTGAAAATGTTAATTGGTCTATACCAAAATAATGGATATGAACTCTTCCAATTGCTGTCATTGAACTGACATGGAAGATCCCACAAGGGTTCAGAGGGTTAATTTAAGGGCTGATTGAACGTAACGCCATTGTTTAATGGAATATAAACATGCGACCCCCCGCCCCAACAATTCTGTTTGAACTTCTTCGTACAAAGCGATTACCCATTATTGGCAGCCTACACTGTAGTCAGAGGGTGTGTGTCAGGAGGCAAGGCAGAGGGAGGTGGACGTAGTCCGTCGCCTTTTTTCGACATAATTACACGCTACTCGATTATACAACGACTCAAACTGACACCACGCAAAGGTGTCATTACTCAAGCTTTCCTATAATATTGTCGCGATGAAGTATAAACACCATTTGTCAACCAGCCTGGTGGTCCGAATTACTTAGTCTCGATGTAAATCTGTCGCGTTCTGTGCTGGAGGTCCACGGTTCGAGCATCGGCTCCCGTATTTCCCTCTCGATCTGTCACATTGGTGCCTTGACCGGACCTCGGCAGTTGTGGTACTGTGCGTGCTGTGACGAAGCACTGTGGATGTCTCGACCGCTCTGGGTTGGAATATGGGATGCGGTTCACCGAGATTGAATCGTAACATGACTTGAGAGTGGTGTAGCGGTTTAGGTATAAAGGCCATTTACCTTCTTAGTCTTGTTGTACATCGGTCGCTTTGTGTGCTAGAAATCGACGGTACTAGCCTCAATTCCTGCACTTCTCCCTTGATCTGTTACTATATATTATTTGCAGATCTAAACAAAATTATAGTTGCATCTGACCAAATAATTTCATCTTCGACCTGTTCGGTCTGTTTCTTCTTCTAACACTAGCCTCCAACCCAATTCCTTCGGGATGGAAGATGGTTGAAACAGAAGAAATAGACCGCAAGTGACCAGACAGAGGCATGTGCAGATCGAAGAGAGCCCATCATGTATTTATACATTTGCTGATATAAAATTATATAGCGGCCTGGGAATAAAAGTCATTTACCAACCAGTCTGGCTGTTCCAAATGTTCAGTGAAACTTAGACCATGCAAAGGTGTTATTGCAGAGGCATTCCTATCATATTATATCGGTTTATGTGTGAATCCTGGTTGGTCTGGATCTCTTGGTCAAGTGTTAAATCGGTCGCTTTGTGTGCTAGAGATCGACGGTTCGAGTCTAAGCCCCTGACTTCTTTCTCGAGCTTTTACATTGGATGCTCGTTCAACCCTCAGCAATTGGTACATTGTGGCTGCTGTGATGAAGCACTGCGGGTGTTTCGACTACTCTAAGGTGGAACCTGGGTGAGGTTCACGGTGGGTGATTCTCAAAGAACATGAAAGTAGTGTAGCAGTCTACATTCAACCTTGAACATTGTTGTAGCTTAACATGTCTGAATCATGGCCAAGGTGAAAAACAAGTTTAACGCATAATATTTGCAGTAATTAATCAAGTCTCGAAAAACGGGAAAACAATTCTATACCTGGTTCTCTTGAAAATGTGTTTCTAGTATACAGTTTCCGCAATGCCTCTTCGCTACACAAAATAAATAGCTCCTAAATGAGAAGGATAACCTCGTTATTCAACAATGAACTTTTAGTGGGGAACTTGAAAATACAAACCATCATATAAGCCCCGATGAAATAAAGTTATTCTTGCCAGATGGCAAATTTCCATATCTTTTAAAATACTTATGATTTATTTTAATCGGTTATATTAATAAGTAGAAAATATAATTCTAGAAAATATAATTGTAAAAGTTTAATAGTATCGGTCCCTGGTCTCGACACGTGTACGTCGGCGGATCTAGATTTCAGAGATAGAATACAGCGAAATCAAGACCTATTCAAGAAAAAAAAATAAAAAAACTAGGGTTGCGGACCGGACCGCCGGCGGTGGTCCGGTTCAGGGGAGATGTGGTCCAGTCCCACCCGTTCTAACCCTAGGTGGGCCGATATTCTTGCCTGGACCGGTTCCGGACTAGTCCAATCATAAAAACATACCTAAAATGAATTGAAATGTGTTAAAATCTTACTTTTGGTAATACCAAATTAAGATTTTAACACATTTGCTTTATTTAATATATTTTATAATTATTGAATTGGTATTCGCGTTTGTGTTAAAAAAGCATCACGTTACTGCCATCTGACGGGCAAACTTGGTAACTCTGGATATGTTATGTAATACATTGTATGCACATTGTGGAAATGTGCAGTGTATTTTGAAATATTTTCTCAGAGCTATCATTATAGAGAAGTTAGAGGGCGAATAAACGTGCTTACAACTTGTGTCTGTGACTCACTGTGGAGTTTGTAGTTCCGTTTCCCGCTATCCTGCACATGGTATATGTCGTAAAGCATGTGGAGGATAGCGGAAACGTGAACTGCAGACTAAATGTTATTAGTGCTGAAAGACTTGGAGCATGTGCGCTATCGATCTTTAAGTTCTTAACCCAATATGTATATATAGTATATGATTGGGTTAAGAACTTAAAGATAGATAGTGCAAATGCTCCAAGTCTTTTAGCACCAAAAAATGTTGTTCTCAGCTTTAGCACCTAACATATTCCAGATAGATTGGCCAATTTCCGACATGCAGGTATGCGTACCGGTATTCGGTATTGAATGGAGTGATGTGGGGTTAGATATTGCCAACTAAAGGCTATATCGTAATTTGCAACCTATCTTCAGTACACTGGAATGTATATGAGCCTATGAGGGTTTGTTGACTACTTGACATGATAATTCCTAATTTGGTATATTGTCTGACATCAGCCATTGTCACTAGCAATATGCAAACCATTACCCATTGTTCTCGACATTTTGACCTATATCTGACACATTGGGTATTACCCAATGTGTCAGATATAGGCCCAAATGTCGAGAACATGGTAATTGTATAAGCGGTTTAATAATTTAAGAAATTGTCATTTCAGAGATCAAAGGTTAAAGAGGATATTTCTAAAACACTTATTCGTTTCATCAAGGATCGTTGTTTTTGTCCTGGATGCAAGCTGTCAAGTTAGAGAAGATGGGTGTATGAAACGCGTTTTAGAAAATGTCCCGCTGAACATCTAACCTCTAAAGCGGCAATGTCTGATTTTATAAAACGGTTTATTGTAATCGATAATGTATATTGTGGACTACATCGTCGCTTGCCCATTTGCCAAAACCAGAATAAAACTATAACTAATCCTCTCATGTATGTGTAATCTGCAATGCATAATTATTGTAAATTGGTCACTTGCCAATGTGCAATTATAAACAGAAAAATAATTCCAAAACACTTGCAATTGTTAAAGTATCTGTAGGTATTGGGGAAGGTGGCACTTCCTAACATTGTCACGCAAAAATGATAACTTAGCTACTGTATCGGGTAAAAGACGAGTTCGTATTAAAGTAATAATGTCTCCTGTAACACTGAACAAGCACTCACTTGGCACACTAGTAGCAACTTCGCACAAAAACTATTAAACTTTTTCACCAATTCAGACATGTATGAAAGCGTATCTTCATGTAACTTCCACCAATCAACTGGGTTAGTATTTATTCCAGCACACGGCAGGGCTCTATACCTACTTATCGTCGCATGAGTGCTAGAATGTTCTATGTCCCCTATGGGACATAGAACATTCTAGCACTCAGGCAACGTTATTTCTGTCACTGCGATATCTGAATTACTCGAATTGCGTGACACGCGGTTCCAGTTAAACAGTAATGAATCTCTGTAAACTGATGTGAATCTGGTAAGTCTTAAAAATGCATCTGATAGAGTAAATGAAAACATAAAAATATGCATTGAATCAGTATGCGTTACGCGTTTCTAGTTGGTGTTACAGTGCCGGAGTTTCGTATATAAAAATCTATGAGAAGGCGGTGGGTCCCAAAAATGTCATGGACAAAATGTGCAGGAAAGGGTGGGTGGGTCTACAAATCAGAAGAATAAAAATTTCCACCTATGTTCAAGCATTTTGTTTCCGCTCCCCAAGGTTTCAGAAAAAAGCTGCTTTCCCGCGGCCTACAATTTTTCTGAGAGACAACAAAGATTTCCCATAGAAATGGTTATGGGTGGGGGCGGATCGGCCCTTTCTAGCTTCGGGCGTAAATATTCTATATAAAAAATAGATGCTTTCCTACCTGTTATCAAAAGCCGAATCCTCTTCGAATGAAAAAAAGCGTCGACTGGTCACCTCTAAATCCAAACCAGTTGTGTGCGAACTGTTATCCAACAAACACAAATCTCAGCCGGAACAAACAACAGTTTGATGTTTACATATATAAAATACCAGATTTACAAATCTTTCTAACTCGTCCCTTGAAGAATTATGCTGCGTCTCCGAATAATGATTTTATTCATTCTTATATTCATTCTCTTCCGGTAAATAAAAGCGACGAGGTACTCACTCAATGACCAGGCGGAGCAATGCGTTGGAACAAAGTTATTGTAAGCCGGTAAACATTTTCTGTACTGGAGTGAAAACAGAACGACCGAGTACGTGATATATTGAATTCTGGATATTGACCACGCGTTATTGTATCTTAGTCATACATTCCGTTCAATACAGGTCGCTGCCACCCGATTGCCGGGTAGTTTGCACTGAGTGGAAACGGTGATTAGTGTAAAAGATTGAATAATCCCACTCATCGAGTATTGCAGAAGACATTTATTTATGAATTCAAAAATCAATTGCATTGAACGATATGTCTTTACACTGAATGTCATTTGATATTTTAACCTCTGCTTGTTTGTCTGTTCATTGGCTTTGAATAACATTGCACAGCCAGGGGCAGAAATAAGCCGGATTACACATAAATAGCCCCGAGAACCAGCAAGTAACTGTCAGATCTTCTGAGATCGTAACTGATAACAAACGGAGCTTTAACTTGACTTTCGTAGATCGAATGCATGCAGGCGCGTAGCCAGTATATCAATGTTAGGGGGGGGGGGGGGAGAGGTCAAGAGTAATATCTAGGGGGCTAGTTCAGCGATCTGAACCTAGCGGTTACCCCCTACGTGGGTAGCCGCTACGTTCAGATCACTGAACTACTAGAGGGGCATAGAGAATAGGATGCGCAGCAGCATCTGAGCCACGTAGCTGTGAGATGGGGCGAGTACAAGAGGGGGACACATATTTCTGCACAATGGCTAATCATGACCACGACAGTTTTACAGATGGAGGGAGCCTGATTACCCGGAGAGAACCTGCAACTGTCAGCTCCCCAACATACTAACACCACACTAGCAGGGTTAGCATTGGTTGAAGACAGGTGCACCGCCGACGTGCAGTACGCATTGGCACACAAAGCCACCGTGACCCCATGTGGGCAATGTGAGTGAAGTGTCTTGCCCAACGATACAACGCGGTTGCCGCATGTGGGATTCGAACCGAGGACCTCTCGTCTTGCAGCCTGCACTTCTATCTACTGAACCACCGTGCCCCCAACTTTTCTGTATTAATGTTATTTAGAATTTATTATTGAGGGTTGTTGACAGTCATTGTTGTATTAGATGTCAAATAATTAGTGATTTGCTCAGTAGCGTAATTAATTGTTGTTATAGGGAATAAAATGAGAAGTTTCAAGGTTATTATCTTCCTTTTTAAAATAATTACCTTGAAACTTCTCATTTCTTCCCTATGAGAGTAGTAAAGGGAAAGCTGGTTATTTAAATGGTGCGCACCACGTTCAAGAAAGAACACCTATCACATAAATGGTGTGTACTTCTTTGGCCCCTACCCCACCCCCTAGTCCATAGCACTCAATGTTTGACCAATAATTGGCAACCAGGGGCGTCGCTAAGGGTGTTTAGGGTGTGACCGCTCACCCCCAGTAATTTTCCAGTCGGGACATTTCATCTGAATTTTAATCTAAGATATTGATGATGACTTGCTAGTAATCATGTACCTTCCAACCAGACTAGATTTGCTACTAAGACTAATTCTACACACACAATCGGTCATAGAAAATGGAGGTCTGTAGTACCCAGTTCTGGCTGTTGGGATGGAGGGGAGGGGGGGAGGGCATGCATCGCCACTTTGGAGTACCCGTGGGCATATGCTATGTGTTTATAAAAAAAGAAACATTGCGTCACAACCACTATATTTATTTTTATTTACACTCGAAACAAAATTCTTGTGTAACTAAAAATTTTCATTTTTTACTTCCAATACATAGCTTATGACCCCTCATTGGAACGAGCGCATTGCGCTCGTTCCAATGAGGGGTCGTAAGCTCTGTTTTGGATGCAAAAAATGAAAATATAAAAAAAATTGGATGGGGATTTTCGTAATAGTGATGGAAAACGAATCACACACAACTTTATTCAGAATCAAAACAAGACCAGGGTGTGTTTTTTTCCATTTTCTAAGAATTGGGGACATCTGTGAAAATAATTATTTTTAGTTGTCCCAAAACATAGAGTAAATACGGTATTAGACTTGAGTTTTTTAATTGACTAATATTCCAACTACATCATAAAGGCAATCCTTCGAGGAAGGCATGCCTTCATGATGTTGTTGGAATATTAGTCAATTGGGACTTGAGCCATCACAGTCAGGACAGATCAGGTTAACATCCCCGATTGGTCATCTTCGCGACGCCTTTATTGGCAACTTCGAAGTTTCAGCCTAAAACGTGCTCACACGTTCTGAAAATCGTGTCCACACCCCTGTATCACCATTCCAAGTTGCTTATCACATCACTCCTACGTGTTATGGAACCACGAGTCCTTGCTCAAGGATACAACGCACATGACTCAGACTTCCGGACCTGAAGTTCAAACCCATTTTAACCCTTTTAATAGATTATTTGTGTTCCCAAACAACATTGCCCTGTACAATATTACTGAATGTATTGACTGACAGCATTTTAGATTTGTTGAGTTGATTATTAAATATTTAATCCTACCAACCTCTGATGCCGTTGGAATAATTCTTTTACAGTTTTTCGGGTGGAGGAAGCCGGAGTTCCCGAAGAGAACCACCGAGCAACGGCGAGCAGCTGCCAGCTCCCCATCATCGTAACTCCTTATACTGCAGCACAGGCAGGGTTAGATTGATTGAAGACCTGCGCACCATCGACGTGCAGGACGCCTGAGTACACGGCGTCATCGTGCCCCCACGAGGACAATCGGGGTTAAGTGCCTTGCCCATGGACACAATGCGGGAGTTCGAGTCGATCGCTTAGACGGTCACCCATCCGAGGACTAACTGGGCTCGACGTTGCTTAACTTCGGTGATTTGACGAGAACAGGTTACCCCAACGCCATCGCGCCCCTGGGATTATAGTTAAAAAAACTCAGGAAATCTGTTTGAGGAAAAATACAAGTATTAATCGTGGTGCATGGGCCTCCCAACGTTTTATTTAATTAGCATATAACGGACTCAAAATTGATCACGGTGGGACCCTCACATCTTCAATCAGTCACATACCTCCATTTGCAGCGGCCCGACTCTGTGTGTGACATAAGTCCAAGGCGCAAATCTAGTCCCGTAAGAAAGTACATGACTAACAGCGAATCCAATGCTGAAAATGCCCCTACTGAAAAAAATATTGGGGTGGGGGTGGGGGAGTCCTATAATCCCTATGTCCCCATGGTTACGCCCCTGGAGCAAAGCATTATGCACATCATTTTGACAAGTGTTCGGGTGGTCACATTGCGGAAAAGAGCCGGGGAAGAAATTAACTTTTTTCGACGCTCCTTTAAAACCCTTAGGTAAAACGTGTACATGATTTTAGGTCTTCTTCTCAAAATGCAGAGAGCGAGTAGGGCTAAGGTCTGGTGACCTAAATAACCGAAGACGAGCACAACTGAAAACACCTCTGGTTATTGGGCGTGCGTGGCCCTCATCAGAAGTTTGTTTTAGAGTACGCCATAAGAAGCACTTTTACGTTCTGAAATATTAAGAAAATACGTGATAGGATCAGTTAGTTATGCTTTATCCGAAATCCAACATGCATAAGCTTTATCTCGTTTACCTTATGTATTAATCTCCGGACAGACACAAACGTCCGGTGTAAAAAAATAATAAGCCCAGATATAGTTGTATCTTCTATCCACCACGTTTCTGAAAATTCCATTGAATTTAATACGTCACCGAAAATGCTCGTGATGCAGGTAGCATGAGTATCCGAGTGTATGGAGGTCACAAGTTATATTGTTACAAATTATTCGCGCGCCTCACTTTACAAGTATGCTATAACAATGCAAACAATGAGACAAACAAGCATGCCTGTAAGCCAGGCCTGGCAATCTAGAAAATCAAGGAGTGCAAAACAGTTGCACTCCTCAGATTGCTTGGGAGTGCAATTGCACCTAAATTTTTCAATGCAAAAACTTGTACGCTATTTTGGTTATATTCACTTTAAGGTATTACTATTATGACTGGAAAATTGTGCAGCATTCAGCTACAAAGTGGAAAATTGGCAGACACATCTTCTCATTATTCAAAATGTTGCATTCAGTTCTTATGCGACTGTCTTCTACACTCAAAATCTATCGAAATGCGACACAGAATGGGTTATGAATTTTTGCGAATCAATGCCATATTAACAAATCGTCCCCTGAGTTCCAATGAGTTCTCTGTGCCAGTAGGCACAGAGAACACATTGGAACTCAGGGAACGAAATGATAATAGATTTTAAAGGTAGTCCCAAACAGGTCTGGTATTCCAGAAAATCAAGGATTGCAAAAAATTGCCCTCCTCAATTTTTTCTAGGCGTGCAGCACCTCTACACTCCTAAAGAATGCCAGGCCTGTTACAACCGATAATGTTACAACGCCGCATAATGTTACACCAACGCATAATGTTACAAAAAATGTAGTAAACAACCGATAATGTTATAAACTCCGCATAATGTTATAACTTTTTTCAACCCGTTATGTTATAAAAATCGACGCATAATGTTATAACTTTTTTCAACCCGTTATGTTACAACAAATTAACCGATAATGTTATAACTTCTGTATACTAATTCCAGTTACAGCTATTGTAGATGGACTTTATCACTTACCATTTTATTGCCACATAAAGGTATGTAATATTTATACTAAAGGTTTCTGCTCTGGTTAAGGCGAGGAGACGCCCCCCCCCCCCAACTCCCGGGGATTTATCATAGAATGACCTAGTCACATTACATAGACGCGGATTATCCTGGTAACTCAATCGTGTGACGTCATTACCATCATCATCCAGTACCCAACATGGTGAAGGCGGGGTGGTGGAGGAGGGGTGCTATTTTATCCGGTTGGTACGTTTACCAACATGCGTAGTCTCCGCTTCCAGAAATGTAGTGTACCATAGTCCCCTGACGCCTTTGGGGATGGGCAAATGCCTCTGTTTCTGCTTGTTTTGGGCATCTAAAACTCATTTGTCGCATATTTCTTAGTCATAAGAATATCTTATTGTTCATTAATTTGACATTTTAACAACTAACAGTGAACAAAAATGAGGTGGAGTTCAAAGAGGCCAAAAAGTTGGATAGAGCGAGGTATATATGGTGGATGTGGCAGGTTGGTAGTGTCGCACGGAAGCCGAAGAATAAGATGCGAGACTGGGTAGGAAGAGGAATGGGGTTTAGGAGGATTGAAAGGGGTGGGCAGGGATTAGGCTGAGAAAGAGAGGAGGTCATGGATTAGTACATCAGGGTGATTGTGCAGAGAAAGCTATCTGAGTAGTATGTAATGTGGTTTTGAGGACTCACTGGCCGGACCTCGGTGCAGACCTCGGAAGTGACGTCATGCCACGTGACCTAGTGGCGCCATGTTGTTTTGTCATGGTAACCCGCGTGAGCGGCCATGCTGTGACGTCATATCCGTAGTGATACGTGGTGTGAGTGCGCATGCGCAGCGCGTGTTGTTAGGGTGATACGTGTTTCCGTCGTCCATTTTGTATACTGGAGGCCGCCATCTTGGTTTTTATGGCAACACGTGGTTGCTATGTTACCCAATTTTTCTGAAATAGGACGGGGTATGTTCGGAGTATTTTCTGGAACGACTTCCCTGGATAATTACCACAAACAACCGACAAGTTTTACTATTTCGAATTCTTCCAGAATTCTCTGCTTCTATCTATATATGCAACAGTTTTCCTCTACCTAGCCATGTTCCTTAGTTCTGGAGCATACTCTAGTAGCGTAGAAGAGCCTATTAGTTGGAAAAGTTTTACTTATTATTACTATAATTAGCTATTCTGGTCTAGTCTTGTTAGTTCTGACCCTATTCCAAGTACTCTTGTTGTTTCATTTATCTAGAACATTTATAACCAATCAGATTGCTTGATTTCCCATAACCTGTACTTAATCGTATAGAGTTATCTCCCCTTATTACAAGGAAGTTATATCCGATTCTCATCACATCTATATCCAATGGCAATATCCCCGGGCACCCGAATTTCGGCACCCCTTTTTGGAAAAACATATGACCTTCGGCACCCCTTTTTGTCATATGTGCTTATGTGAAAGAGCACAATGTGACACAATGTGCCCTAATTTATATAAATGATCTAGATAAATGAAACAACAAGAGTACTTGGAATAGGGTCAGAACTACTGCTATTGCGAACCATCTTACCAGTAACAGGATGATACAAAGCATTTGGTAGGTTAATACTATCAACGGTTAGGATGGGACCTACAGGGGAATATACAACCATACTCTGCTGTCGTTCTGTATTACCTGGTGTTGACCCCACTCCAGAATACCGCTCAATAATATGAAGCACCTGGTGGACCAGTAGTACCAAGGGCCAGGAAGAGACCTACAGGGATATGTACAGCCTATGCTATACTACCGTTCTAAACTACCAAGCATTACCGCCACCCCCACAAAATCACTAGGTCTGCCATAACGTACTACATATACCAGCCATATAATAAAACAAAGCAATCGGTTGGTTAATAGTACCAAGCACTAACAGGGGCCTATAGGTGTATATACCGCCCATACTATAGTACCGTTCTAAACTACCAGGCAGTACCCCTACCCACAATACCCCTATGCCAAGCATTGCATACTACCTATACCAGTCATAGGATAACATGAAGCATCAGGTGGATTAATAGTACTAAGGGCCAGCAAGAGACCTACAGGGATATGTACAGCCTATATAGTATCCTCAGATAAGTATCCTATAAAAGGTATCCTCGATAGGTATCCTCAAATAATACAATACCAGGTCATAGGTATCCTCAAATACCCGTATGTGCCTTTGTGCTAGGGCACATTGTGTCACATTGTGCCTTTTCACATAAGCACATATCGGCACATAAAGCATGTGCCTTTGTGCTAGGGCACATTGTGTCATATTGTGCTTTTTCACATAAGCACATATGACAAAAAAGGGGTGCCGAAGGTCATATGTTTTTCCAAAAAGGGGTGCCGAAATTGAGGTGCCCGGGGATATTGCCATTGGATATAGATGTGATGAGAATCGGATATAACTTCCTTGTAATAAGGGGAGATAACTCTATACGATTAAGTACAGGTTATGGGAAATCAAGCAATCTGATTGGTTATAAATGTTCTAGATAAATGAAACAGCAAGAGTACTTGGAATAGGGTCAGAACTAACAAGAATAGACCAGAATAGCTAATTATAGTAATAATAAGTAAACCTGTTCCAACTAGTAGGCTCTTCTACGCTACTGGAGTATATTCCGGAACAAAGGAACATGTCTAGGTAGAGGAAAACTGTTGCATATATAGATAGAAGCAGAGCATTCTGGAAGAATTCGAAATAGTAAAACTTGTCGGGTTGTTTGTGGTAATTATCCAGGGAAGTCGCACCAGAAAATACTCCTGTACAAAGGAACATACCCTCCGAACATACCCCGTCCTATTTCAGAAAAATCGGGTAACATAGCAACCACGTGCTGCCATAGAAACCAAGATGGCAGCCGCCAGTATACAAAATGGACGACGGAAACACGTATCACCCCAACAACACGCGCTGCGCATGCGCACTCACGTCACGTATCACTATAGAGATCACGTCACAACATGGCCGCTCACGCGGGTTACCATGACAACACAACATGGCGACACTAGGTCACGTGACATGACGTCACTTCCGAGGTCCGGCACCGAGGTCCGGCCAATGAGTCTTCAAAACCCCATTACATACTACTTATCTGAGAATACTATAAGAGAGTAGTGCTAGGCGGTATGATAATATAGATGGTGGAGATGTTGGAAGAATGGAAGTGATGAATTTGGGATTACAGGTTCTGGAAAAGGCGGAATCACTAGAACAGGCAAGAGAAGGAGGAGATTGTGGAGGAGGAGTTGTGTTGATGTTTGTGTTGTGGCGGTGTTGGTTATGGTGTTGAGTAGTTATGTATGTTGAAAATAAGCCATTTTGTAGGACCCCGGGGCAGGACCCCGAAAATGACGTCATGTCACGCGATTGGGCGGTCATGTTGGGTTGTCATGATAGTGCACGTGGGTGGCCATGTTGTTATGTCATTATCATGATAATAGGTGGTAGGAGTGCGTATGCGCAGCGCGTGTTGTTATGGGGACACGTGCTCCGTCTCACCCCTGACAACCCGACAATAGATATCGAATTAATCCAAACAACCCGACAATCTTCAGAAAACTGACCCAAACACTCCAGAAAACATTCCCGAATAAAGGTAGGATAGTATCCTTAATGAGGGTATGAGACGTATGAAGAGGTAATCATTGCGCTCATTTTCATAGCATTCATTTTGAGACGTATGATTGTGCGCGCATCGTGCTCATTTTCATAGCTTTCATTGCTATTACGACGAAAAAGGGGATTCCGTGGATTTAGTATCCTTAAAATATAGGATAGTATCGTTACCTAATGTCCGACCATATAATGGACGCGTAATTTATCACAGAAATGGATTTATTACAATAATGGTTGGTTTATTACAATAGTGTTTTTTTTAACTAAGAGATAAACTGGAATGGGGGAGGGGGGCGCAGCCCCTGTCCCCGGAGCCCTACTGCCCCTTGCCCCTGGAGCTCCTGAAGTCCTGGTCCTTCGAGTTTCTGGCGAGTTACTAAATCGGTACTGGCAGGATTCGGGAGTGTTTTCGGGAATGTTTTGGACAGTTTCCTGAAGATTGTCGGGTTGTTTAGATTAATTCGATATCTATTGTCGGGTTGTAAGGGGTGAGACGGAGCACGTGTCCCTATTACAACACGAGCTGCGCATACGCACTCCTACCACCTTTTTTATGATAACGACATCACAAATATGGCCACCAACGTGCACTATCATGACAACCCAACATGACCGCCCAGTCACGTGACATGACGTCACTTCCGGGGTCCTGCCCCGGGGCCACAACACCAACATCAACACAACTCCTCCTCCACAATCTCCTCCTTCTCCCTATACTGCCTGTTCTAGTGATTCCGCCTTATCCAGAACCTGTAATCCCAAATTCATCACTTTCACTTCTTCCAACATCTCCACCATCTATATTATCATACCGTCTAGCACTACTCTCTTATAGTATTCTCAGATAGCCTTCTCTGCACAATCACCCTGATGTACTAATCCATGACCTCCTCTCTTTCTCAATCTAATCCCTGCCCACCTCATTCCTCTTCCTACCCAGTCTCGCATCTTATTCTTTGGCTTCCGTGCGACACTACCAACCCGCCACATCCACCATATGTACCTCGCTCCATCCAACTATTTGACCTCTTTTAACTCCACCTCATTTTTGTTCACTGTTAGTTGTTAAATGTCAAATTAATGAACAATAAGATATTCTTATGACTAAGAAATATGCGACAAGTGAGTTTTAGATGCCCAAAATAAGCAGAAACAGAGGCATTTGCCCATCCCTAAAGGCATCAGGGGACTATGGTACACTACATTTCTGGAAGCGGAGATTACGCATGTTGGTAAACGTACCAATCGGATAAAATAGCACCCCTCCTCCACCACCCCCGCCTTCACCATGTTGGGCACTGGATGATCATGGTAATTACGTCACACGATTGAGTTACGAGGATAATCCGGGCCTATGTAATGTGACTAGGTCATTCTATGATAAATCCCCGGGAGTTGGGGGAGGGGGGGGTGTCTCCTCGCCTTAACCAGAGCAGAAACATTTAGTATAAATATTACATACCTTTATGTTGCAATAAATGGTAAGTGGTAAAGCCCATCTATAAAAGGTGTAAATGGAATTAGTATACATTAGTTATAACATTATCGGTTAATTTGTTGTAACATAACGGGTTGAAAAAAGTTATAACATTATGCGTCGATTTTTATAACATAACGGGTTGAAAAAAGTTATAACATTATGCGGAGTTTATAACATTATCGGTTGTTTACTACATTTTTTGTAACATTATGCGTTGGTGTAACATTATGCGGCGTTGTAACATTATCGGTTGTAACAAGGCCTGCCTATAAGCCGTTTGACTACAAAACACAACATGCAGCTATTCTTTCATTTCTGTGGCAGAATTCTCCCGAAAGAAGATATTTATTTGCCATTGTCCCTAATGTATTTATGTACGACGCCGCATAGATATGCTGGAGGTGGCACTCTTGTACAACTATTTCCAACCCCCAACCGTATGCATGCACCGGGCGCACAAATACAAAGAGGAAAATGGTTCGTCCACCGGTCTATGGGAGAAATTCCTCAAACACTTATTCATTTACCTTGTTCTTGTCTGAACAAAAGTTTATATTTCAAAAAACAGTTACTTTAATACTTTTCTTTGAAAAATTACAGCAAGATCTCCCTTACAAGTTCCAAGATAACAATTCAAGTGAACAAAATACAGTTTGGATTTAACTACCGTTATGCGATATTTTCAGCCCACAGCCAAACTCTTCTCATCATATTTGCCATGTAGTATCTGGAAGGGAGAGTGGTGGCTCAGTGGTAGACTGTTGGACTTCTATGCCAGAGGTCCCGAGTTCGATCCCCGTCCAGGACGACTCGCGTTGTGCCCTTGGGCAAGGCTCTTTACCCCGGTTGCCTACATGGGGACACGATGACGGCGTGTACTAAGGCGTACTGCACGTCGATGGTGCGCATGTCTTCAACTTCTGTAACCCTGCTTGAGCGGAGCTTGAAAATAGTTAGTATGTTAAGGAGCTGACAGTTGCTCGTCGATGCTCGGTGGTTCTCTCCGGGTACTCCGGCTTCCTCCTATCCACCCGTAAAACTGTCACGGTCACAATTAGCCACTGTGCATAAGTATGTGACCTTAAACACCAATAAATAATAAATAATAGTATCTGGAAATATTCAGATAGATACGTTTACAAGGCATGGGTTTTATTACTTTCCAAAGTGTGATTTACTGGGAAATCCGGGTTTGATTATAAACGACAACTTCACAAGTGAATTGTGCAGTCAACAATTGGGTCATGTATCCGTGCGCGCAAACGAAGACGCTTTGCCGTGGGTGTAATGGGGACTTCATTGTTTTTTGTTTTTTTTAACCCTTTACCTACCATGAAAAGCAGACGACCCTTGTAAAAAAATTCTTGAATAACTATCATTTTCATTTTTTGGCTCAAAAACATAGGTTATGACCCCTCATTGGAACGAGCTCGATGATCTAACGAGAACCGGTTACCGCAACGCCACCCCCGCCCCTCCCCTGTGACCTTTGTCAACATAGACTCACGAACACATGTTTTGATCACGAACAGACAAATGAATGGACAGACAGGCAGAGTAACACTTCTGCCGGAACTGATCAGCTTACTGTTTGTTTGTTTATTTGTTTGTTGAGGGGAAACGACGCTTTCAGTTGCCCGTATCGCCGTGTTGGACGTTTTACGGATGCGGGATGTCGGAGTACCCAGAGAGAACAACCACGCAAAGGCGAGTAACTGTCGGATTCTACAACTTGGTAACGTTTGAAGGCAAATGAACCGTCGTCGTGTCATACGCCTTAGTACACAGTACCATCGTGCTGCCAATTGGGTAGTGTGGATTGATTGTCTAGGCCGAATGACACAATCCAGATTATATCGGATCAGGATCGTCGACCTTTCGATATGAAGTCTAACGCGCTAACCAATGAGGCGTCGCGCTCCTCTGCCCACCTTTCGGGACAGCTAAATGACTACATACAGAAGTTTGATCACGAAAAGGCGGCTGAAAGGACAGGCAGACATAAAACAAACAAACACTAGTAAATTTGCGCGTTTCCCTTTCCAATGCAGCAAAAAACCGGTTTCACGGTGGCATTCTCTTTTTACACCCAGGAATTATTCCCCTTGATTGATTTGCAATTCACCGTGCTGCACTCGGATGTTTTATCAGGTATGCCAAGGACGATCGGTTACAGTTGCATAACGAACGCCAAACCTTCCAAACCTGCCAGGCCAATCAAGTGACAATCGCCAGTGCCAGTCCGTAAAGATCACTCTGTGTATTGGTGCCACCGATTCATTTCGAGACTCATCTTATTATTAACCCCAAAATGCACAAAGCTCAAGCCAGTTTGAGTGAAAGACGACTTTTTTTTGGTAGGGAAAATGAACGGTATCGTATGGTTTTTCGTCTCATGCTTGTGAAGAGAATACTAGAAGTGCGGCAAGAGTGGGTTCTTTTAAAACTCAGCCGGCTTTGTTTACCATCCATCATATATTCCGACAGAAATCACATAGCTCCTGCGCAACCATTCAATTCGTGCTTCATCAGTGCAACCCGGGGCCAATACTAGTAACTTTTACAATTGTATTTTCTAGAATTGTATTTTCTAGTTAAGACGTTAAATGGGCTGAAAAGAACCATTAGCATTTTTAAAGATGTGGCAATTTGCCAGTTGGAAAATTGCCATATTTTTTAAAATGCTAGTGACCCATTTTAGTCTATTATATTAATTTTTAGAAAATACAATTGTAAAAGTTTTATAGTTTTATAGTTCTGGTTCCTGGATGTCTATAAGCTGGAAGTTTCCCAGTACGTGTTACGCTTTCCATCCTCGGAATCAGAAAATATATGGCGTTTGGGAAACCCAACCTTGTTGTGTTATAGTGGTAATTGACTCTCTGCGTTTTGTACTTCTAAATGCCGCCCAATTACCCATCCAAATGGAAGGGTAAAATGCAGTGATTCAGTTCATGGTCTGAGTTTACCCGTAAGGAGCAATTTTCTCCGACTGACAAACTACAGAAAAATAGCATGGTCCCAGTGCCCGAGTAGCTTTGACATAAATGACCTAAGAGAGGAAACTCAAAGTTTGGAACAATAAATCAAGAGCCAACAGCACAGCCTGCACGTTTGTTAACGAACTAACATATAACAGAACTTCTCGAAGCAGCTTAATAATTTGGAGTTTTTTATCACGAACAAGCAAACCAACTAGTACGTCTGTTCACACGCAAAACGTTTGTTTATGAATAATCAAACTAACTAACAGTTAAGAATTTGTCTACAATGTTATGTCCAAAACCCCCGCCAGGGGTAACTACGTTGTGACATTGGGGTACGGTGGCGCTGTGTAGAAAGGCGTACTGCACGTCGATGGTGCACCTGTCTTCAACCCATTGCTAATCTTGTTTGTGTGGAGTTAGTACGTTAGGGAGTCTGACAGCTGCTCGCCGTTGCTTGGTGGTTCTCTCCGGCTCCTCCGGCTTTCTCCACCTGCAAAACTGTCTGACACGAGGTTACGCTGGCTGTCGAAATCGTTCGATTCTCTGCACAACGAATACATATTAACAACAGTACTGCGATCATAAAAGCTACCTCCTTTTCGATCAGTCACGTCAAATTTACACCAGTGCATCGAGGGTTTCATGAATAAAACAAAACGCGAAAAAAGAATTGATATCAATAAAAACACACGGATCTACTTCCCAGGAAGCAAAAAGTTCGTGTTTCTTTTTCTGTGGACGAGATCATGCCGTGTTTTGGGTGGGAAAGCGAACAGGGAATTTCGAGGGGACGTGATAGCCTTTAAAATCCCAGTTCCTTATTAGACATTCGTTATCAAACGATTTATCGGTTGATAACGAATGTTGAATAAGGAACCGGGAATAAGTAATGTTTGTCACGTCCATGAATTTCGACCAGATCGCGATCTCATCAAAACCGCCTGTCCATTTTGGTCATGACGGAATTGTATCCTGGGATCAATGTGAAAGTTCAAACATAAAAACAAGAAGCATTATTGCGACATAGTTATGAAGAATGATTCTTTTAGTTTCCTAGAATATTGGACAGGATTATTAGTCTGTGTGAAACACACAGACTATTGTTTTTGTACGGGTTCTTTTTCTTTTTCTTCTTCTTCTTCCCTTTTCTTCCTCTTCTTATTCTCTTGTCTTCTGTCTTCTATGCACTTCCTTTTCCGCACGATAACTCGAAAACGAATTGCCCTATCTTGCAGATTTTTGGCATATGGACAGACATGCACGATTTCTCGGCACCATATGTTTTTTCAGGTCGCTAGAGCCCTTGAGTATGGCCCAGTCGGCCACAGGCTTTTCAAAGCCCCCAATTTCATGTAACAGTAAATTATCCCTTCTCCCCAAGCAATACTATGTTATGTTATTCACCCTGAGATAATGTAAACATCAGTGGAGTCAGCTGTCAAACATTAAATGTTATCTTGCTATTATAATCAGTTCCGCGAACTAGGTTCAGAGTAACCCTTTGCTTTGCAAGGAAATAAAGTATAAATTATTCAGTTTAATGCTTTTAGAGCTCTCAAGACTTAAATGTGGGTTCCCAAGATTTTATTTCCGTGAGAATAATGTTAACCCTTTCCATACTCACATTACTGGCCAAAACATCATTCACATTAGTGGCTAAAGTGTCTGCTTCCTTGATCGAACCCTTTTAATACTGTCCACATATATGCACATATATACTATTAAAAAAAGCAGGAGATATCCAAACTGATGTTGATATTTTCAGAAAATGATATTGGATACGCGTGATTGGACACATCGATATGTTACCAAGCTTGGTATGGATCAAGAATGTCACCGGCCCACGTAAACTTCGTGCAGGTTTTTGGCACGAGCGCCGCGTTAATGTCTAAGGGGAACGTTTTGAAAATTTCATTTGTACTGGACGGGCTTTTTCGAAGGTCTCGTCGTTCTTTTCTTGGTATAAACTCGTTCATCAATAGATTCTGATGGAAACGTAACTTTTAGGTATGCGAAGACTGACACGTGACGAACGTTTACGTGCCGTTGGCATGATGGAAGCTGGCAAACGACAGACTGCAGTGGCTCAAATTCTTAACATTACTCAATCGGTGATTAGCAGGTTGTGGTCAGGCTACCGTCAGACAGACAATGTTGATGACAGACGTCGGGCAGGTCGTCAAAGGGCGACAACTGCTAATCAGGATCGCTTCATCCGAACCACAGCATTACGTAACCGCCATCAAAGTGCCTCAGAAATTGGACAGCAGCTACACCGTGCGACAGATGTACGAGTCAGTGGTCAGCCTATCCGAAATCGCCTACACAGCTGGAATTTGTACGTTCGACGACCTCGAATAATTCCACGTTTGACTGAATGTCAGATCGCAGCAAGGCATAACTGGTGTGGAGCACAGAGATGGGAAATCGTCGGTGGAGCAACGTCGTGTTTTCCGATGAATCAAGGTTCACTCTCGACTTCCACGACAGGCGAAACAGAGTGTGGCGGCGGCGGAAAGTACGATACCATGACGTAACCGTTAGGTGGCACGATCGTTTTGGTGGTGGATCGGTTAAGGTGTGGGTAGGCATAACCATGACAAGCAGAACAGCATTACATGTCATCCAAGGGCGTGTCATAGGGCAGTACTACCGTGACCACATGTTAGTGGCTCATGTGGTGCCATTTGCGCGACGTCACGGCCGTCGATTCATTTTCCACGATGACAATGCAAGAGCTCACAGGGCCCGTATCGCAACAGAGTTCCTCCAGGAGCAGAACATAACTACACTGCCTTGGCCAGCACCAAGTCCAGACCTTTCACCAATCAAGCACGTTTGGGATATGCTTGGTAGGCGCCTACCAATGTCCAGGCACTCGCCGCTGCACTGCAGGAAGAATTGAATAACACCAGTCAAGTTGATATTGGACGTTTGGTGAGGAGTATGCCACGTCGGATCCGCGCTTGTCTCGCGAACCGAGGAGGATTTACAAGGTATTGAGGTTTTGGACTGAATGTGGTAAATTCTCTGACTGACAGTCCATGTCTTCTACAACTCAGTGCGTGGAATGTATGCTTGGCAGACACCCAACTATCGCTGAAATCATTCACCAGATGTCACAGAGCAATGCATCAACTGTCTTTTTGATGAAAATATAAATATATTTCTTCATATATCTCACTTTTATCAAATATCCCCTACCTTTTTGAATAGTATATATACTCGCCCAAAAAAGAAAGTGTGCATTGCAGAAATTGATCAAACTCCAAAAAAATAGTTTCGTAGGTGTAAAGAGTGTTAACCTGTTCATGAATAAGTTATATTGAACACAAAAACAGCTTTCCCCGTTAAAATTGCATTAACGTTAAATGACGTGCTGCACGTTTGTGAAAAGGCATGTTTTGCACGTGGAGAGTCTGAAAATTCATGCAGCAGTGTGAATCCTTGGGTATTTAAACACTAAAGTAAGGCCTTCCTATCGTTCACATTCAAAATTGCGCTGCTGTTAAAACGACTCCACATTAGCATGCCAAGATTGACAATGAATCAACGTCTCCTTGCCCTGGGTATGATTAGAGCTGGCAGAACACACAGAGAGGTTGCCCAGCATTTGAACTGCCACCGTAACACTGTAGACAGGCTAGTCCATCGACATGCACAACATGATGACGTTCTAGACCGACCCCGCTCCGGGAGACCCCGAGTTACCACCCCTGCACAAGCTCGGTATATCCGTGTCGTCCATCTCCGGAACCGGCAACAAACGGCAACGACGACAGCCAGGCATATCCCTAACCTGAGACGGATACATCCTCAAACAGTAATCAACCGGCTGTTAGAATACAGCTTACGTCCTCGAAGACCTGCAATTTGTCCGATTTTGACGTTACGTCATCGTCGTGCTCGACTGCAGTGGTGTAGACAACATCTCAGGCATCCCTTGGCGACGTGTTTTATTCACAGATGAATGTCGTTTCCATCTTTCATCATCAGATGGCCGCCAGAGAGTGTACAGACGTCGAAACGAACGCTACGCAGATCCATGTGTCGTGGAGCGAAACCGTTATGGGGGAGGGTCTATCATGGTGTGGGGTGACATCACTGCCCGTAACAGAACTGAGCTGGTCATTATTGATGGCAATCTCAATGCAGACAGATATCGTGATGAAGTGCTTACACCTGTTGTTGTCCCATTTCTGCAACGTCACGGCCCCGGCGTCATTCTACAGCAGAACAACGCCTGACCCCACGCAGCTCGTGTTGTTCAACAGTATCTGCAGCAACAACAAGTGGATGCTCTTCCCTGGCCCGCAAATTCGCCCGATATCTCACCCATTGAGCACGTATGGGACGAAATGAAACGTCAGCTACGCCGGCTTCCCATGCACCGTCAACGCTTGTGGAACTCCAAAGACAATTTATCAGAATATGGAACAACATCCCACAAGACTTCCATGCTAACTTGTTCGCTTCCATGAGGTGTAGATGCACAGCAGTAGTCGATGCAGACGGAGGTCATACCAGATACTGAGTGCGTGATTTTTGTGTTTGACCCTTAGTGTCTTTGACTCTCCATGGCACCAAGAGTGTTCGTCGTAGCGTAATGAAATTTCTCGTGTTGATCACAAATTGATTCATCTGTGATTGAGTAAAATTTCCATGAATGAAAATGATATATATCTTTTTTAGTGTTATTTTTTAGCATGCACACTCTCTTTTTTGAGAGAGTATATATATTATATATTTTTTTTGTGGTTTCTTGGAAATGTTTTATCTGATTCATGTACGAATATCTTTAAATACTATTAACGAAAACATATTTCAGATTTCTTTAAAAATATTTCACCCCCCAAAATAAGCTTCCATAAATTCTCTTTCTATTTTGTTTATTGCTGACGCTTTAACCCCTTTCACACAGATCTGAATTTACTGGATGCAGTAAATTCTGTTTCTCTAGTTATCATTCTGTTTTTACATTCTACAACGGGGCAAATAACAGAAAATATTTTATGTCTAAACGGAGCCTGAGACAAACTGGTTAATTGTGACATCTATCGGTCACACTTTTGTCACAGGGCGACACAAATCGTAACTTGAAGCGACTAGAGAAATGATTAGTTATTTGAGGCAACTCCAGTCGCGTAGCCAGGGATTTTGGGCATGGTTTTCCTCGCAGGAGAATATTTTGAAAATGAGTATCTGATGGAGTTCCGATGCAGCATTTAGGAAAATATTATGAGAGTTTTCGTATTTAAAATTTATGTATAAAGATATATTATTTTTATAGAAACATGTTATATCTCTATATGTAATTCTGTTAACCCTTTACCCAGCGTAACGGTCAAAACAGGCTAGCGGTATTCACAAAAATCGCCAATTAATTTTCATAATGTTTTCATTTTTTGTCTCAAATACATAGGTTATGACCCCTCTTTGGAACGAGCTCGTCGAGCTCGTCCCAAAGAGGAGTCAAAACCTATGTTTTTGAGACAAAAAATGAAAAAAACTTAGTTATTCAAGAATTGTGTTTGCAAGTGTCGTCTTCTTTTCATGTTAGGTAAAGGGTTAATGTGTGATTCTGGGAGAAATTAAACAGCGACAAGCGCGGTGGAACAGATATGGCCTGTGAGACCATGCAACTAGTTTTTGCCGAGGCTTTGAAAAAGTATCAAAGTGGTGCCTAGATGACTTAAAGAAACTGAAGGAATACGGGAAAATTTATATTTCAAAACACTTTATCCCAGTACATCGTACTGTCTGTGGCTAGGACACAAAGATTACGACGTATCGAGTTAAGGAGGTCGCTCCGTTTTATAAAAAAAATTCAAATCACAAATGGGAGACGAGAGTTCCTCAAGGCGAAATCCAATTTTGCGGAAAGGTGCGTTCGCCCCCGTTTCACTTCCCCTTCCTACGCGCCTGAACTCATTATCAGGGAACCTTTTCCCAGATATTTCAAAGTAAATGCGAAGTAATATATGTGAAGGTGTGTCTACTATTGTTCATTCAAAGTATTATAGAAGCAACAGAGAACACAGACGCTTCTTTCTTTTAATTCTTTGATGAAGTGAGTATGCGATCATGTAAGACACTATTTCAAAAATCTCCAAGACCTCAAACCACCAGGGCAATAGCATCCCTTCGCGAAAGTAGAAGAAAAACTGAATCAAGATTTATTGTTATTATTAGACGAATCATGTTTGTGTGAAGATTAATGCTTCGACCCCTGGTGGTATCTTCCATGCCAGTTCAGTGTCAGCAATTGGAAGAGTCTATCTATATTCTTTACTTGGGAGAAAGACAAACCAATATTTTCAACGTGCAGCCCTGGAGCTGCACGTTGAAAATCTTGCTTGGTCTACCACACAAATTCACTGAGCAACTATCTACTTTTATGAATTCGGGTAGTATCACGACCCCAGGCCTGAAAAGAGGTCTTTCGAGTTCAAAGAGTTAAATGACTGCCCGATGCAGTTCGATTAAATTAGTCAGACACACTGGGGATGTAAAGCAGGGCTAGCTAGGGTAAGACACCCTAGATCACAAAGTAGGTAGGCGGCCCTCTTTTATTTAGATACATTGTAATTTCAAGGATAAGGTAGGCAGTGTAAATATAATATAATTTATTATTACAAAAAAGATAGCACAAAACAGCAGTGTCCAAAACACTATAATAATGAAGGCAAAAATATATTAATTATCTGATAATTACAATTGTACAAAACTCTAATAGATGTTGCTGATATAACACATAGGTATGGTGTTGTTAACCCTTGAACATCGATGGTATCGACCATGTCAAGTCAGCGGAATTAACTGGAAGAGTCCATATTTATTAGTGGGATAGAGCAATTAGTAATTTCCTAATGTCTGCGCGTGGAAAATATTTGATGGTCTGTCCCACAAAGTTAGTGATCAGCCATTTACTTGATCAAATTTGGACGCATCACGATTCTTGATCGAGAACGGGCTGCGCTGCCCGTTTCCAAAGGTTAAAAAGGTATTTGACATTTTTCTGACATGTCATCAGGAGCAAACACCAAAATATTGCTGGTAATGAAAAAAGTGGTTATGGAGTGACGTAGATATTTATCAGCAAATATATACAAATATACAGGTGTAATAAATAAAACCTCGGATATCATGGCAAACAATTTTAAATTTAAAAAAAACTGAGAAGCGGAAGGCAGACAAAAGTAACCCCCACCCCTAAAAAAATCCTCTATGGAAGACCCTCCCCAACAAAAACCTGTATTGATGAAAACTACTCCCCCCATTCCCTTAAAATTCAGGATGAAAATATATGATAAACTGATGATTTAGCATTTTTTTGAGAATGGAATTCAATCGCTCATTCAGAGGAGGAAATTTCCACCAGCTTTGTGACCGTTGGATCTGTGTGAAGGGTTGATTCGTTAAAATTTGGTTCTCTCCCTTGATATTCAAATAAACACGTCACTTCGGGAAGCTGAGTACACAGCTCTTGTCCTGGTTTGGGGAATTGTCTCTATTTGCTATGCTACACATAGCCAGCTTTTGGACAAAGCAGCTGTCTAGAGCTCCGTGCTTTGAAGGGCCCAGCAATGGGCCACAATCAGTTTTAAGACACGCTGAGCTTCCAATGAAGTTGATTTACCATTGAACATTCATGAAACTTCTCAAACGAATGTACTGCAGAAATACTTCCTACACTATGTGGAGAGTGTATTATCACTAAATCACCCGTAGAGTGGAGATTCCAACCAAGCAATAATTGCAAATTTGTTGCAAAGCTCAAGCAAAGATTCAGCCAATGGACCTTCGGACTAAACCCGGAGGTGCATTGGCTGAGACATTGCTTGTGTTTTTTTGTTCATGTGTACAAAATTGAAAAGTGATACTTTGGGTGATAATTCCACTCCACGAGTGATTTAGTCAGAATCCACTCTCCACATACTGTATTTGATATGAGCTCCGCACTACAAAGTAGCAAGCTGGTTTGTGAAAATAACTCAACATTAAAAATCAGGAACTATAAAATAAACTGAATGGACCGAGTGGCTCCGTAAATGAATACAAATCCCAAATAATTACGAGGCGTAGTTTGAAATACTGTGTTATAAGTTGTACCTATTGTTGGATTGAGGGTAAAATAAAATTTTGTGACTGGAGTTTTTTAACCCACATCCAACTACAGCCTAAGTTTTCTCTGGAATTAGTATATTTTTTTTCTTTTTTGACCTTAACCCTTTGCGACTTTAATAATTGTGACCGTTCAAACGTCACTGGGAATTCAGTTTCTTTAACGTTTTTTTTTCAAAATGCGACGCCAAAGGTCGGAAAGTACAAATAACAAGATACTTTTCACATTAGTGATTATCTGCTTGAGGGCTATATTAATTTTTGTGGTCTGAATTTGTTATTCAAAACTTGTTTTATTACAAATTATTGGAGAGTGCCCACAGGCACTCTCCATTAATTTGTAATAAAACGAAGTTATATGAACAAAGTATTATTTATGTTTGACTGAATATGAAATATAAGTTTATTTATATTTTTTATAAGCCAAATAGGCCATGTCGCTTCCCGAAGATGCTAATAACTATCTGTATTCTATTGTATTCATTATCCTTGTATGTAACTCCATTCTTCGAATAAAATTCTGTTCTGTCCTAAGCAAGGAAAGTGTTGGCTTTTGCTCTGGCATCCTCATTTTTTAAAAGCCCTGATAGTGGCTTCTAGCACTCAACCAGTTAAGAAGTCTTGAGAGCAGGATTATATCAGTATTTTAAGCTGCGATAACATTTTGCCCAAAAAAATAATAACAAAACAAATAACCGCAAAGTATCAACGCGCTGTTGGATTTAAGACGTAGAAAAGTATCAACGCGCTGTTTGATTTCGTAGGTCATAAGACGTGCAAAAGTATCAAAGGGTTAATTTACTAACAGTTTCATTGGCAAAACCGCCTCGCTCGGGAAGCTATCTCAACGCTGAGAGGCAGATCAGCTTGCATCAAAGAGCTTCCAAATAAAACATTTTTTCCGAGGAAGCTCAAAACAACCCCACCCACCCAACCCCCATCTTCTGCACTGGCATTTCTCGGTATCTTGCGCCTCCGCCTAGGGCCGCGTAAACCCTAAGGTCGGCTCCATACAGTTAGCATCTTGTTTAATGTGGACGTGCGTGACTCCGAAACAGAGCTTGGTGCATTGTATTTCTACCACCACACTAAAGCATATGTCCACTACTGATATATGGCAGTGTGTAGGTAATGAAATGAAATATTCAACATTATAATATGACAGAAAAAAATCCAATAATTTAATTGGCTAAAACATTCGTCAGTAGTGTTGATGTACTCCAGTACTGCTGATCTATTCTATTTTTTTTATGGAAATCGAGTTGATATTTCACCAGTCTGTCATTGTTGTCTAAACATAGCACAGGAAGGTTGATATAATGATTCCAAATACCTGTTTGCGACGAAAATAGAAATGGTATTTCCAACTTGCTCCTTCCTTTAATTTCCCTGTTCCAATGTTTAGGAACTGTTCAAATATAACAATTAACTACAGCATGAACAAATAAGTTAATGCATATTGCTTCTTATATATAGAAATGTGTGTCGAAATTAAATTTATTTTGTTGCATTTGAATATGGTGGTTTTCTTCGAAAAGTATGTAATAAAGCAAGGAAATTGCAAACGATTTTTTCTGTCATAATAATAAAACAATAATTGATTATCTTTGAAGTTGATAGAAGGAATTATCACCCTTGAAAAATAATATTCATTATATTATTACTTTTCCTGGGTTGATAATTCCTTGTTTCAACCCCCAGGAAAGTCAAAAATCATGTGCAAACAGGTCCTATAGAAACATGTTACATGAGTATTGTTTGGAGAAGGCATAGATGGATTAGCTGTCTTCCTATCGCCCCCATAAGTGGTAATTTCATAGCTGCACACCAAGCGATCACAAGTGGTAACGTATTTTCCCCGTCAATATAGGTTAATTAACGATTACATTCTAATATCCTTGGGTTAAAAATTAAGATAGGTTGAGTGAATGCAAACCCAAATGGGTTCATACCAACCCAACCCAGCTGATTTTAGTTGAATTCTGACCAACTGATTTTAGAGTGTACACTTGCCCACACCCACCTACAATGTTCATTTGGTTCCAAGATAAATGTTTGAACATTTCTATTGTTTACTCACTGTATACAGGCTCTGGTCGGTATAACATCAGTTGAATATTATGTCAGTAACCCAGCACGGCACAAGATCATTTCGTGACGGTGACAGTTTTACGGGTGGAGGAAGCCGGAGTACCTGGAGAGAACCACCGAGCAACTACGAGTAGCTGCCAGCTCCCCAACATCGTAACTCCGCACTGCATCACAGGCAGGGTTAGATTGGTTGAAGACATGCGCTCCATCGACGAGAGTATTCCATAGTACACGACGCCATCGCCCCCCCCGCCCCCCCCCCCCCCCCCCCCATGTAGACAATCGGGGATAAGTGCCTTGCCCAAGGACACAACGCGGGAATCCGAATCGATCACTCAGACGGTCACCCATCCAAGCACTAACCGGGCTCCACATTGCTTAACTGCGGTGATCTAACGAGAACCGGTTACCGCAATGCCACCGCGTCCCCCTACTACAAGGCTTATATGGATAATCTGTGTGTGGATACTCTTGTTTGACAGTGACCCCACACCCATCCCCACCCACCAATATGGGAGTGCTTCCTACGTCTCTAATCCCTCACCAATATCGTCATGAAAATCGATTTTCGATAAAGTTATCTCGCCTGAAACTATAAGACGGACAAGAAAGGTCCAGTTTAGAAGGAAGTAATTGTTGAGAAAACAACTATGACAATAAAGCCAAGTTTCCTTTTGTTACTTTTATTAAACTAAAACAACAGACAGCTCTCGGAGCTGTCTGCTGTTTTCGTTTATTAAAAGTTACAAAAGGAATCTTGGCTTTTTATGGCAAGCTAATTCGAAACAACTATTTCACATATAATCCGTCATTAAGCATATCTATTAGTGTCACGCCTACCAACACTAAGTAACTGGTCACTTTTGGCTTTTTGTTTGGCGAAAATGGTTTTCGCATCGCAGATATTGGCATTTTTTTTATTCTTCTCAGGAGAAAAAAATAAGCAAATGTCATCTCCTAGACTTTTATAATAATGGAAAGGACAGTGTCTGTATTATATGTCACGATGTGCACGCTGTTAACATAATGAACTGAAAGAAAGATACAGTACAACAAAATATGGTGAAGATGCCAGTTTCCTTATTTTTAAATTGTTATCAACAAAGTATAATACTCAAACATTTAAAGAGCCAGCTTCTGTATTTTATTAACTCCACGGAAGGGCTTGAAGTTTGTGGAATGATGCGCACATCAACAATGCAAATTCGCTGACATCTCGAATTTCAATTTATGCATGAAATTCCCAAATTATTGACAGCTTTCGAGAAATAAAGGGGGGGGGGGGGGGGCTGGGGCTAACTTTCCCTAAATCTCTTCCAACGACGAACATTTTCAGTCACGACATTGTGCTTCCTGCGTTCTTGGATAATTAGACCTAGCTTTGACTTCCGGTCTTAACCCTTTATCCAACGTAACGGCCAAGATCGGGCAGCGCTATTCTCAAAAATCGCCAATAAATTTCATTATTTTTAAAAAATTTTATGTCAAAAACATAGGTTATGACCCCTCGTTGGAACGAGCTCGTTCCAACGAGGGGTCATAACCTATCTTTTTGACACAAAACGTGAAAAAAGTAGTTATTCAAGAATATTTTTGGCGTCTGCTTTTCATGTTAGGTAAAGGGTTAAAAGCGAGTTATTTTTCCTAAGTATTGTTCACGTCGTGAACTAGTTATTTCTGAGAGTTCCCTTCAACTGCACTACATTCTGTCAAAGTCTTTCTCGTTCGAGTCGGAGTGTATAATTTCTGAAGGCTGAATGTCAGGTTGATAGACCTTGTTCATTGCCGCAGTTGGCTCCTCATTTCCGTCGATGAAATCTAACTTGAATCTGAACGTTGGAACTTCGCTATCTGTGTAGTAATCGACCTCCAAAATCTTCCGCCGTTTGTTTCTGCAATACAATGCATTGTAATTATTAAACATTTGGTTTCCACCAAATAACATTTTGAATACAAAAGTGGCTCCCAAAATGCAAAACTAATTCGCTCATTCCTGTTGTTGGATGGTACTGCCATTCAGGAGCAGCCATTAAAATAGCTACTTCACTTTCACGATAATGTTTTGCGAGAGCAAAGTGATATTTATTGGAAATGGTTGCCCCGCCCCTGTGGCGTTTGCAATAATCTTAGAAAAGGAGCAAGATCACCGCCAGATTATGTTTAATGAGAATTTATACCATGATTTCCTGTTCTACTATATATAAAAAGCCTATGGCATAAATTGTAGCTTTACACAACAACCGTGGTGAACACGCCATCGATGGGATTTCAGTAGTTAAAATTTACACCTACAGTGGAACTACATCCAAGTTGACCTTTGATGACCTCGCCTTGAATGCAAACTTGTCAAAATGTATCACACGTCGCCTCATGAAGAGTGAAATGAAACCGGCAATTATTTAATACGTTGTTAAATAAGTTTACCCCATAAGATACCACAAATTAACAAACATACGTTGTCTCATGTTAATAAAGCTTCCATAACTCGAAATAGTATGTTCTTAGAATGAAAAAGGCCCCGCTGTAATTTGCGCATTTTGTTTTCTTTTTCGTTTCGGCGATAAAATTGACAGCGGAGGTACCGCCCACCGGTGCTCAGATAACCAAAAACAGGTTCGCACGTGCGAAAATCAATTTATTTAACATTTAAACTCTTATTAATCTGGCGATCATGGTATAAATAAAATATACCCAAAGTAGCTTGGTGTACCAAATGTCACACCACACTCGTAACCGTGCGCCAAAGGCTCGCGGTTAACACCACTTCACCACTCGTGATGAACATTTGGTACACCAAGCTACTACGGGTATATTCTATATATTACTGGGAAGTACGTATAGAGAAAATTGCTTAGGCAGTGTCCCTGTTGGTTGTGCTCTTAGCAAATAGTTTCATTTTGAACACCATAGGTCTGTAACAGGAAATTTTTCGATGTCCTGTCATTTACCAACAGATGGGGAATTTTCTTCTTTTAATGACAAAGAAAACATACAAAGGTTTAATTATTTATTTCCCCAAACCTAATACCCTCTACGATGGTGTGTTTGAACTGAATTGGTGGAAGAGTGTGTTAGCCAAAATAAAACATTGCTGCCAAATATACTGTTTTATTGTAAGTAGATGTCCAAAAGGATGCAGTAAAACTGTTTCACCTTGGTGGTCTTTCCAAAATAAGTGAAGGTGTTTCACTACAGTTGGTGGATGGATACCAAGAATACACTAGTTTAAAGTTTACTACGCAGTTTATTACAAAGTTTAAGGTGGCTTCAAATGGTGTTTTCTAGGAGTAGTTGGATATATCAAAATAATAATTCAGGAAAGACTCTGTTAACTGGTAGAGTGCTGGAAGCCCATATTTGGGCTTTATTCTGAAGTGCCAGTACCACAATTTAAAGGCTTCATATTCTGTGGATGTGCTTCATATTGTCTTTGAAATGATATTATTTTATCTGTTGGGATTTGCCTTGTTACAATTTATGGGAGAGTGCCCATTGGCACTCTCCCATAAATTGTTACAAGGCAAAGATGCACAAACAAATTTTAAGGACCAAAAATAATTTAGCACTCTACCAGTTAAGTGTTAAAGCAGATCGTGTGGTACTATGACCACGTTCTCCTGATTCCGGCTAGCCAAAGAGGTGCTGTAACACCACACACATACCAGAAGTTTTCTTACACCCCACCCCCCTCCCCCACCTCAGACCAAACACACCAACTTTTATTCAACTTTTGATGGAACTGTTTGTTTGGGGTTTTTTGCAATGGTTTTAATCCTTTCAGTGCTGCTTCTTTCCAATTTCTCTTCTTCTCTACCATCAATGTGCCATCTTGAAATGTCGCCTCATGGTCTCTTGGAATAAGTTGTCCATTAGTGCCTGGTTCTCGTTGTACTTCCCTTGCCTGTCGGATCGCCTGCTGACGTTTCCTTTCCTCTTGGGTATTAATATCGTTCCTAGTTCTGTGTCTGGGGAATATAGCATCTCCAGGGTTAATTTACCTGGAATTGTATTCTTTTTGGGACTTTATTTAAAATCCCCTGGTTTTTACCTCTTCTGGTGAGAGTTGATGCTTGTGTACCAAATGCCTATCATATTGATCAAGGTGTTTAGATGCAATCTTCTTGACCCCACACAAGCATTTGATGATAGGAACAGTGGCAATATGTCACTTTGTCCAGTGATTTCGAAATAAACTATAAGTATAATACAGATGACCTCTAGGGCATGTTTCCACGGGGCAAGGCGGAGGTACATCAGGCCACAATGGCCTTTGCAAACACATATGTGTCTTCTCCTCCCCATCATCATCTAAAGACTTTACTTCCTCATCATCGTCCATTAACTGCAGAACATCATCCACCTTTAAAACCAGAGTTAAGGAAACACTAGCCATCACAGGGGGCATTTATGATTAAAAGCAGGAAGGAGACAATTTGTAGGGGGTCTAATAATGCGCCCAGTACGTGTCACTCTGGGTCTGGTCAGTACTATAAGTTACAGGGTGTTTAGTTGGCAGATACAGTGTCACATACGGCGAAGAGAAAACAATATTGTTTTCTCTGAGAAGTATATGACACTGTATCTGCCAACTAAACGCCCTGTAACGTATTTATTATGCACGGCATGCTAAATGTCATTGGGAAAGTTAACTCAACGAATAGTTTAAATGATGCGCACTTCTCGAAAAATGTAAACAAAGCAGACGATGTTTACATACGCAACAAGGTGAGTAATTTTGCTTCCGCATTCTAATAAATCACTCGTGACTTGTTTTTTAACCGCCAATGTTTTGGGCTGGTTTGGTATTTTATTATAACAGTTTCATTCAATCGAATGCAATGTTTATACGACGGGGCTATTTTATATGGTGGGTCTTCTGTATGACTGCGCTGCAGCATGTACGTACGTGTAAATTAAAAGTTAAGACGTGTGGATATAACGATAAAACAAAACGGCTGACGGGCACCTAATATTAAATTAATATTGGGTGCTTTTCAGCCATCGTGAACCTAATATTGCGGAGTCTATGTCCCTTAGTAACTTCATTTGATTGCATAAACAAATTTACTAGTATAATAAGTGTCACTCTTGGGCTGGTCTGATTCACCATATAATTACTCATATAAGATAGACATTCAGATTCCAAATCAACATTACTTGGACTCATGGTGAACCCAGCTTCTACAAGCTATACTTCATCATCAGAATATAGGAGATCCCCAGAAGACAAATTTCTATATAACAGACCTTGAGGTTTTAGATGGCCCTCATGGACAGTTAAACATTTCTTGATGATCTTACCCTGCATCTGGTAATTTACTGAGGTGGTTTTTCTTACTACCTCATAGGGACCTACCCAACCTATTCCAAATTTGTCGTGGCATTAGCCAGGTAGTACCGACAGACTAAGTCACCTTGTTCATATTCTCTTTGTTTTAAACCCCTATCGTAATTACACTTCTGTTGCTGGGCAGCCTGTTCAAGATATCTAGAGGTATGGTTGAATCTTCAAGCCATTCCACATATGATATGGGCAACTGGTTGCACCAGGAAGATGTGAATGTCCAATCATAAGACCACTAGAATAATTGATCTCATGCTCAAACATTAACAAATGGGACTACAGTTTGTGCTGTGATAACTTGTTGCTAGTCAAGCCATCATAATGAAAGGAAGCCTTTCATCCCAATTTTTCTGACCCTCATCTATGAATGGCTTAACCCTTTACCTAACATGAAAAGCAGACGACACTTGCAAAAAAATTCTTGAATAACTAATTTTTTTTCATTTTTTGTCTCAAAAAAATAGGTTATGACCCCTCGTTGGAACGAGCTCGACGAGCTCGTTCCAACGAGGGGTCATAACCTATGTTTTTGAGACAAAAAAAATGAAAAAATTATAAAAATTCATTGGCGATTTTTGAGAATCGCGCTGGCCGGTTTTGGCCGTTACGTTGGGTAAAGGGTTAAGCATTTCTTGTAAGGTGTGATTAAATCGCTCAACCATACTATCTGAGTGAGGCATGTATGGTGTTGCTTGTGTCTTCTGAATTTCAAGCAGACTCGTTTAAACAATTAAGGGTAAATTCACTACCTTGATCTGTTTAGGGTGCCGTATTGACAATAATTTGGGAATTGCATAAGCCTCAGTCCATTTACTATAGTAATCACTAATGATCATTATATACCCATTCCCTAGACTTGTTACTAGCACTGGCCCCATAACGTCAACTGCAATCCTATCTAGCGGGACACCCACAGCATGTTGTTGTGAAGTAGATTTTCTCCTCCCTGGGACAGATTCAAATTGTGCACACAAATCACATTCAGTTCATCATCTGGCAGTATTAGTAGACATCCCAGGCCAGCAGCATATTTCTCTAATTGTTTTTAGTGTTCTGCCCCTCCCTAAATGGCCTTCAATTTTGTCACAATACAACTGGACAAATAAATCATACATGGATTATAATTGTCTAGGAGCTACCAAAAGATGTTTCTCGTCCTCCAACTTTTAAAGAAAAACGCTTAGTAATTTTAGCTTCGGAGGGCAGACATGCAACAGACTGTCCCCCAGGCTTAACTGTAAAAACCTTTTTCACAGATAAGATAAGCCCAATTGAATCATCATTATTTTCTTGCATAATTTTTAGTGTACCATTATCCAATATTTGAAACCTATTTACTAGCTGATTCTCACTGGATACTTCTGTCTGTATTTGGGTATACTGGGAGCGCGGTGTCTCAGTGGTAGACTGTTGGACTTCTATTGCAATCCACTATTTACCTCGGAATTGTTTTTAAACTGCCTAACAAATTCAGGTACACTGCAATTACATTTAACAGGTTTCATTTTTTCTACCTTTTGCAAACCTCAAGACTTTTTTCATTACACGCATGGATACTAGTGTAACCAGGCATCCCAATATACCTTTGATTTCTTTTTGATTCCCCCAGGCTATAATCTTCAGAGCTAACACATTTATTCTCTACATAACCAAGTTGCATAACCACGTTGCATTTAGTCAACCTTTTAAAGCAATCCAGTTACCCTCCCGCCGGCGGGAATGGAGCTTTCATTGTACCCATAATTGGCCATTTGTTTTTTGTCATTCCGAGACCAGCATAGAAGCGAAGTTCCCTTTATTAGGCATTGCATGTTGGGAATCTACCCCAGGAGAGGTGGAAGCATCTTTAGTTGGAACACGTTTTGAGGAGTCCCGATAGAAGCTGTCTCCCCTGATACTGTGGACCAATATTTTATCTTTTTATGAGGGCATTTATATTATAAGGGTTGTCCTCAGAAGATAACAAATTCTCTTTTGGTTGTGATGGAAGGAGCTTTTGTTGGACACTGAAAGAAGTGCTATGATCGTGTCTTTGAAAAAGGTCACTGCTTTCAAACTCATTTTTCAATACTTTGAATAAATATGCTACTAGTATCCCTTCCACTAGGTAGTGGGGTATCCAAAACTAACCCACCACTAGTCCCGCCAAGCCCTCCTGGGGCAGCCATGTTCCAGGATGGCGGGTCGGGGATTTGTCATTTAATTTGAAAAAATGTGGGGACCCATGAAGAGGCATCTCCCTCAGCTACAGTAAAGGTCTTCATTGTAATCAAATGTCAATCTAAAGAAAATCCCAGACGAGCCCCCAACTCAGAATCAAACTGCAACCAATGCAAGGTAGAATGACAAGGAGTTGGAGGAAAGCTTTATAAATTTGTTCAGAAGGACACATTTTAAATGAATTTAGAATGTTGGTTTCTGATCTCCGGCCAGGAACTTGCAGCAACTCCGTCTGGCAATCAGGAATCCAAAACCTAAACCACCAGACCACTGCACACCGGCAAAAGCGATGTTTGGAATAGAGCTGCTTAGATTAAGAACTCATGATTAGTTGGTTCACCTTCCTTTCGGGAGCGGCATGAAGGAGTGGAATGTGCTGGCTACTCTACGACGAAAGTTCTGTGATTGGCCTCAGACGAAGACTGACACCCACCGTGTGTGTAGTTTGAAGGGAACAATCGATTTTTGGAAGAATTTAGAATGTTGGTTTCTGATGTCTGCTCCCACCCGGAATTGAACTCACAGCAACTCCACCTGAAAAACAGGTAGTCCAACACCCAAACCACTAGATCATTACAAACCGTTAACAAAGTATGTTTGGAATCTAGCACTTTATGTGAAGTTTTCATGATTACTTGCTTCACTTTCCTTTAGGAGGAAAAACTGGATGAAAGTTTTACAAATTTAGGCCATCCAAAATCACAAGCACAACATCCTAGTAAGCTTTCCTCTTTAATATTATAATATTAGAACGTTCCTTTTCATGTTCTATCGGTCGATAGTACCTGAGTTTGTGTGATTTCTGAAATAAAACCTGAAGCAGCGAAGCTGCTGAAGGTTTTATTTCAAAACTCACACAAACTCAGGTACTATCGACCGATAGAACATGAAAAGAAACGTTTTAATTATTTTATTATGCCGAACAAAAAATGACTTTCATTGTTAAGCGTTAACTGCTACATGCCATCAATCTTGTAACAACAATGTAGTCGAATCCAAAAACATGACGTCATTTCGAAGGAATGACGTCTCTTCGAAAATGCCGTCGCTTTGGGAGTTTCTATATCAACAAATGCCAATGTTTACAACTGCATCATGCTGTTCATGTTATAATTCATTGTTAATGCTTGTGTGAAAAGTGATTTAAATTAATGGAATATAAATTTATGTTTCTCGGACGACAAGAGTAGATAGAATTAAGCGGAGGCTCAGTAAGGTCGAGGAGTACTAAACTTGTGGAAATTATAATTGATTGAAGTCATAACCGAGACTCATATTCAGGATTCACTGAAGTGGTGTGAGTTTTTTAATATTTCTGATTCTTTTGAATATATTGTTTGCAGTTAAAATTGAAAACACACCCACTGAAGATGATATATTTGTTGGTAAGTTTGTTTCTACCGGTGTTGAAAAAGCTAAACGGACACGGAGCCAGCGTTTGGTGTTGAGAAACTCGACGCTGATCAATGGAAGTGGCGCTTACATTTTCTTCGTTCTCTTGTCTCCAGGGAAAAACGTTCCAATAGTACCCGTGTTTTGCCCCAAAACTCCAGTACTATGGCTTTTAGAAGGTGTCATATTTACCAATCACGGCTGATGTTACAAACGTGGGGCATAATAAAAGATTTTAGTGGGTAATCTCTTTTATTGTTTGTTTCAAACATGTAAAAAAAATCACATCCTCCCATTTTGCACACTTGTTCAAGAGTGTATTTATTTTTGATGGAGTGTACAGTACGGCTGCCGTGGACTGGTCACTTTCAATGGACTGCTGGGAACTAGCTACTAGATCATCCATGTCTCCCAGCTACTAACTAGCCGATGACGTCTATACTACTGCCTTTGTCAACTATCCATCTCTTTATCTCTTAGTTATACGAATGTTCCCTGTTACTTACTGCAACCCTTAGTAAACTCACTCCGATGACTAATACAGTCCCAGTGGCTATCATTATTTCCTCTCACTACCATGAGCTCTGGAGTAACACTATGGTTTTAATCGCCACAGCTGATAGCCCCATCTCTACTGATCGACTATTTGCCTAGGCACTGATTACTATCTGTTATCACTACTACTCCTAAGTCTTTTCACCCCTATGCCTGGCTTCTAATTCTACTACTTCTAACACCATCATCCCTTCGTATGGCCATACGAACCTGACAACATTACGGCCGCCGTGGACTGATCATTTTTTCACGAGTAGGCACTATTTCCACGGACGCAATAATATTAGATTCCAAACACTAATTATAGGAATAATCATTACAACTTTAATTAATGAAGCACCGGGTACAACCCGGTGCTTCATTAATTAAAATTTTGTTGATGAGGATTTTTATTACCCGGTAAATGCATGTGTGGACGTCGCTGCCCACACGTGGTTACAACCAGTCCACTGGAACTGTACTGTATTTCCAGTTCAAACCGAATAGTTAAGTGTTTTCTCTGTGAACTGGCTTTATCACTTCTTTCATGCACCCGAGGCCAAATGATGAGACTCGGAATAGATCGCGATAATGTTGCAATCGGTGATCTCAAACAAATGGATAAATCTTTCATTCATCACCCACGATTAGGTCGCGCCGGTGGTGGAATGGGGTTGCTATTCGACAACTCTCTCAAGATAAAGCCTGAGTTGCCCAGAAGGTTTAAATCCTTTGAACTTATATTGGAGACACACGCTAACTTATCCCAGATAATACGCATAGACGTTATTTTTAGGCCACCGTATGGAGCTAAAAATAAAGCCTCAGAAAATCTATTTCTTTCAGAATTTTCCTCTTTTCATGAAATTTTGGTTGAAATGAACAGTCCGTTCATCATCGTTGGAGATTTTAACTTTCATGGTATACAATCCAAATGACAATAATGCCAACAATTTCAGCAATGAAATCCATTGAACTATATCAGCATGTTCTTTGACCGACTCAAAAGTGTTGCCATACCCTTGACCTTCTGATCACACGTGAATTTGACAAAAGTTTCATTGGTGACATTGATGTAGCAGCTATAGAACTGTCAGATCATTATCTTGTTTAATTTAAAATCAGCCGTTCTCGGTGTTTCACGCCCCAAATTAAACTGAACTACAGGAAGCTTAGAAACATTGTCCCAGAAACATTCTCACAGGCTGAGACGCGTTTCCACTCTGATATCGTGATTTAACCCTTTACCCAACGTAACGGCCAAAACCGGCCAGCGCTATTCTCAAAAATCGCCAATTAATTTTCACTATTTTTTTCATTTTTTGTCTCAAAAACATAGGTTATGACCCCTCGTTGGAACGAGCTCGTCGAGCTCGTTCCAACGAGGGGTCATAACCTATGTTTTTGAGACAAAAAATGAAAAAAATTAGTTATTCAAGAGTTTTTTTTGCAAGTGTCGTCTGCTTTTCACGTTAGGTAAAGGGTTAATTGTTGGTAAATTTAATGTCATGGCCAATGAAACCTCTGCTTGGTACACTGACGCGATCAGATCCGCCAAACGACTCCGTCGATCGCTCGAAAAACAATGGCGTAAATCCAAGCCCGAAATTCACCGAAAACTTCATGTCCACCAAAGAAAACAAGTGAATGTTCTCATTCACGAAGCCAAGAGACGATATTTTTCTGAGACCGTGAATGACAACATACAAAAACCAAATGTTTTGTCAGAAGTCAGGAACAAACTCCTTCACGGACACAAATGCAGTCTTCTCCCGGAACATTCATCCGCAAAAGAACTGGCTGACACTTTCGGACATTTTTTCATGAATAAGATTGAGACGAACCGATCCTCGCTGGCTTCTCTTCATCCACAAGTATCATTCGCACCAAACATGAACCCTAAAGGAATTGGGGGCTGAATCGTTGCGAGTTATGTCATTTGATGAACCCGGCCCTCTAGAATTGAAATCACCTTCAAAACAGTGCTCACTCGATAAAATGCCCACAAAATTGTTAAAGTCTTGTCTGAATGCTCTGATTCCCCGGTTAACAGCAATTGTAAACCCATCTCTCTCGTCTGGAACTTTTCCATCCACCATGAAGCAAGCCCTTGTCACCTCACTTCTGACAAAGCCTGGGCTTGACGCGGAAATCTTGAAAAACTATCGCCCGGTTTCTAATTTGAGCTTTATATCTAAACTGATTGAACGTGTTGTAGCTTCTCAAATTCGAGAACACTTGAACGCGTGCGGTTTATCGGAGTTTCAGTCTCCTTAGCGGCACAATTGTTGCACTGAAACTGCCCTACTGCGCGTCCAAAATGACATTCTGCTGCCAATGGACAAAAAGTAGTATCTTGTCTTGTACTTCTCGATTTGAGCGCAGCATTCGATACCATTGATCACGCCGTGCTACTACACTTTCTGGAAATGAGAATCGGAATTGGAGGGATCGCACTTGACTGGTTCTGGTAGTACCTCTCATACCGCACACTGAAAATCACTATCCAGAGTGCGGTGTCGGGGGAGCCTCTAGGAGATATCGTTCACCAACATGGACTAAATTTTCACTTTTATGCCGATGATACGCAACTCTATGTACACTTCAGTCACATAAATGAAACAGGTGCTATTGCCTCTTTGGAAAACTACGTATTTGATATCAAATCCAGGATGACAACGAACTATATAAAACTTAATGCTGAAAAAACTGAAGTAATTTACATCGGACTTCCAAACCAGCTCTCAACATTGTCAAATATTAATCCTAATTTTAATGGTCATGGGATCTGCCCCTCGGCAGTCGTGCGGAACCTGGGATATTTCATGGATAGGAATCTGACCGGTGACAATCATGTACCACAGGTATCACGTAGCTCATACCACAATCTACGTAATATCAGAAGGGTTCGCTCCGTTGTTAATGCGGGGGGGGGGGGGGGGGGCGTAAAACTACTAATTCAAGCTCTTGTCACAAGCAGATTAGATTATTGTAATTCTCTGCTATTCGGCTGTAAACAGTCTAACATTAAGAAGCTTCAACTTATTCAGACCTGTGCAGCAAGAATTATTACCAGACAACGGAAATCATGCCATATTACCCCAATCCTTTCTCATCTACACTGGCTGGCAGTTGAAGAAATGATAGAATATGAGACGCTCCTTCTGACATTCAAAGCCCTGAACGGCATGGCTCCTGATTATCTGTGCAGTCTGGTTCAAAGGTATGTACCATCTCGATTCCGCCGTTCATCAACTCGATCTGCCTGTTAAACAAACCAGACGGCCTCGAAACGGTAGGCGATCGTGCGTTTTACGTGGCGAGTTCCTTGCTTTGGAATCAGCTTACCGACCACCTTAAGGCACCACAGACGCTGGAAAGCTTCAAAAAGGCGTTGAAAACCTACCTCTTCACCAGAGTTTTCGGTGTGCGCTAGTAGTGTATTCTCCCAGTGTTCCATATAACATATTTGCTGCATACTAACAGAGCATTGTAAAGCATGAGAGCGCAAAATGTTTGCGGATTCGTGGCTCCAAACTGTATTTATTGTTATTATTATGAACCAAATGGGTAACTCTTAACCTAATACAACTAGAGGACGACCTCTCTTAAATAACTACATATTTTCATTTTTTGCTGCCAGAACAAAACTTACAACTCATCATTGGAGCGAGCCCGATTCGACTGTTCCAATTAAGAATCATGAGATATGCTAATAATAACCTTTTACTTTATTTATTTAATTAATTATTTATTTATCTATTGGCACCTTGTTGAACTCAAAGGACGACACTTGGATAATTTGTTCTCATTTAGAATCTGATTCTATTTGGCACCAGGATCCTTCATTTGGCACCAACAAATCAGCATTGGCACTGAACCAAAAAACGCTTTGCACCAAATCATTTTTGGGGTGGAAAAGCTGAAGCAATAATAGCATTTGAAAGCTTTTTGTGAATAGCAGAGATCAGCTACCTTATTAACCCTTTACCTTACACGAAAGGCAGACGACACAAACATTCTTTAATAACTATTTTTTTCCATTATTTTGCTTCAAAACATAGCTTACGACCCCTCATTGGAACGAGCTCGTTGAGCTCGTTCCAATGAGGAGTCTTAAGCTATGTTTTGGAGCAAAAAAAAAACAAACAAAAAATAATGAAAACTGTTGCGATTTTTGTGCATAACGCTAGCAGGTTTTGACGTTACGTTGGGTAAAGGGTTAAATATTAACCTTAGCGATTAACGCTTTAAAAAAGAAAATCACCTTTTCCGACCAGGAACACAATCCGTGATAAGTTCCTTAAGTGACTGTTTTGGTGACTGCTTTGTGAATGTGTTGTGTAGATCAATCAATATTTTCAACGTGCAGCCCTTAGGTCAATCCCTAAATGATGAATATGGACTCTTCCAAATACTGTCATTGAATTGACATAGGAAATACCACCGAGGTTCAAAGGGTTAAACACCCATAAACAAGTACAATACATGTTAAAACTAATCTGATCCTTGGTATCTGCTTAGGATGGAGTACCTACGTCTAGTTCACGAAGAAAATGGAAGCACTGCATGGAAGTATATTGAAAATTCTCCTAAATAATTTGTTTCATTTGCTATAACACCTCAAGTGCATTGTTCATGCTGGCTCGAAATGTTTTGGTGCCCAGTTGGGTTTTTGTTCGGTGCCAAATGAATTGTTTTAGTGCCAATTAGAATCAAATTAGTTTGAGCTCGTTTCACTGAGGAATCGCATGATATGGTTTTGCTGAAAATTTACGAAAATTATAAAAAAACACATTAATTAAAAATAAATTTGAATTTCATCTTCTTTGGATAAAGTATTAACCTTTTACCCAACGAATCGGCCGCATCCGCCCGCGTAATATGCAAATTCAGCAGTTGAAAAAATATTATTTTTCAAAACATTTCAACAAAACCATATCATGTGACCCCTCGTTGGAACGAGCTCGTCGAGCTCGTTCCAACGAGGGGTCACATGATATGGTTTTGTTGAATTTTTTTGAAAAATTTGAACAAATGATATTTAAAATAATAAATTTTGATATCGTCTGCGTTAGGTAAAGTATTAAGATTGAATGGATGTGTACTCATTTAAATAATTTGGAATGAATTCTAACAATTCTCACCGTGTATGCACTTTTTTGACCACTATAATTGAGATAGCTGCAGCAACAACAACAGCAATAGCAACGCCGATAATTATCGCCAAGTGTTTGGACGCCCAACTCTGGAAAAAAATGAATAAAATCAAATTGAGTTACCAAGATAGTGTGTAGCACTTCTGTTATACTCTTAACCATTAGCTCACCTCACTGAAATTCGGGATAAGCCATACTGATCACTCTTCGTCCGCCGTCTGTCGTCATCCATTGTAAAGGTTCTGTTTGTAATGAGTAGCAAGGTCCATTTTAATTTATTAAAAGCAATGTATTGCCCACCCCTCTCTCAATGGAAGGAGTGGGAGAAACAAACATGTTTTTAAATCTTTCTCTTGGATTGGGAGATGCTATGGCACTGTCTGTTAAACCGAAGCTCGAGGGATAATACTTTTCGTCGTAATAGGAGGAAAAATTCAAAATTGGAATGAAAAATGAAATTGAAAAATCAAAAATTCAAAATTAAATTGAAAATAGAAATAGCTAAATGAAAATTGAAAATTCGAAATTAAAATGACAAATGGAAATAGAATAGAATAAAATAAAATATTGAAATCATACGGGGGTGGGGGTGGGAGGGGAGGGGAGGGGCTTAAAAATCTCCGGGAAAATATGAAGACTTTTAACTTTCAACATGTTTGACAACCCACCCACCTCTTTACCCCAAATTTGTCCATTTTCTACTGTTTTTTTTTTCCACCCAAGTTCTGATGGTCTCTATATCTTTATCTTTTTCTCAAGTATTATTTGTCCAGTCTTCACGAGAAGTTGATGAGGATGTTGTATTAAAAAAAGTCAGCAAAATATGGTAAGTTTTCTGTAAGTTTGTGGTCTGTATACTCATATCCTCACAGCATTGAGATTTTCATATTAGATCACGGAGCAAGGTTAATAAAATGGTGTCAGTTGATCAGATGTTGAAAAACAATTTTATTTGAAAAATCCTGACTTCCAGAACTGAACAAAGAGTTGTCTGCTTGTATCCATATTAAACATGGACAATGAAATACCAAAACAGACCAACGAATTTATCAGGTTGCCCAGGTAGGGTACCACTAAATATTTTTCATAGTGTGCTACTAAAGCAATTAGAGCATGTGATTTTAAAAATGCATTAATTCTCCTATTCGGGGACTGAATGAGTTTATTCTATTTTATTTAGTGTATTTGAACGAGGATACCTTTCCATTCTTTAACCTTTTACCTAACGAATCGGCCGCAACCACCCGCGTAATTTAAAAAAGCAGTTGACAAAAAATATATTTTTCCAAAACTTCCAACAAAACCATATCATGTGACCCCTCATTGGAACGAGCTTGTCGAGCTCGTTCCAATGAGGGGTCACATGTTATGGTTTTGTTGAATTTTTTCGAAAAATTTGAAAAAACAAAAATTAAAGGGTTAACGTTTTCTTGAGCTTGCACATGGAATTCATGGAGTAATTTTTCTTCCACCTTTATTATTTTGTTTCAAACATTGATGGTGAAAACTAGTGGCGTGACAGGAAACAGTTTGACGAACAAATCTGTTATCAGTTTACCACAATGACTTTCAATAATGTTGAGTACACAGTCACTGACCTATCTTTAGTTCATGTCAGTGCCTCAAATCAGGAATCAGTCTGAAAGTGCGCTGATACATACATATATCCTTGGTATATCTTGATAATAAATCTCTTCTGTATTCACACATCTCTGTTCTATTGGAGATATATATCAGATGTCGCTACTACTAACAATGTTGAGTAAAAAGCTCAAAACTTCAACATGATTCAAAAAAGGTGACTAATCACTCATTGAATGATTTCTGAAAATCTATAAAATTGACAAAATCAACAATTATATGGATGTACCTGTCCTAAAAAGCCTAAAATTCTTAAAATAAGGGGGAAAAATTGATTTCTGCCCCCTACGACCACCCACTTGCTCCATCATACGTTCCTGAAAAAAAGCTTTTGACCCGACCACCACCCCCCCCCCCCCCGGGTGTGTTCAACTCCCAATATAGTATTATTGTTTACAAACAATACTGTGATGATATGAGTATTTTTACCACAAACTTGCAGAAAACGTTTGTTTAATACAACTCCCGTGAAGACTGTGGGCAAATGATACTGGAGAAAATGATCTCGATACAGAGACCGCACATGTCAGCATTTTTAAACTGTAGTGAATACAGAGCATGACTGTGAATATCCAGCCAAGGGGGTAGATGTTAGAATTTAGTTGGAAAAAAGGGGGGAGGGGATCTTCTAACATGACAAAAGTTAAAAATAATCGTATGTTCCTGTGGATTTTTTTCGCACCCCCTCCCCCCCCCCCCCCCCCGGTCTCACAGGCATTATCTGTTGGTGCTAATGCTGCATTGGAAAAGTGTGTAACGCCGGTACAGCTTTAGAAGAGTATGGAAACGAATTTCATCTGTTAACTGTCATTTAATTGGCTCTCATGACTGGCTACAGGGGCCGAATGTGCATGGGACCCTTTCCCAATGGCATTTGAGAACGATTTTTCCCAATTCAAACAGATTCAAAGCAAAAATTTTCCAATCTCAGTCTTCATTCAAATAAAACTTTCATGCTTCTTTAATTCTTGAAAATCTTATTTTGACTTTCACCACAGTTTACAGCAACAAAAATAGGTAGTTGGGAAAGTCAGTGCAGGTCTCGCACCTGGCAAACAAAAATTTTCAATCAGTGTGAGCCAAACATACGCTGTGTAATTATTCACCATAATGACTGAAGAAAATAAATAATTCATATTTGTTTTTAAATTTCTACTGGTGTACAATATAATATACAGTAAAACGAATCGTTGTTTTAGAGAGATCCCATATCCACAAATGAAAACACCCTGACGAATTTAAAATCTTGACGCATAGCAGTTATTCATGAAAATGAATTATTTATTTATTTTTTTAAATGATATTTTTTTTCTACCGGAGTACAATATAATATAGAGTAAATCGATATTTTGGAAAGATCACTTATTCTTTTATGAAAAAATACTGAGACATTAATACTTTGATGGAGTATTAATGTGGAAATGACCTTGTAAAAGCTTTAAGCTTATTGTCGAATCCACACCCGTTATATTTATGTATGCAATTATTTGAAATTTGAAATAAAATATTGTTTAAATTAATACTTTGATATGTTTTTTTGTTTAATTGTTATTTTTTTATTACTATTATTTTTTTCAGATATTGTGAACAAACATCTAAGGAGAAACATCTAAGCAGGGCGCGCGGTGGCTCAGTGGTAGACTGCTGGACTTCTGTGCTAGAGGTCATGAGTTCGATCCCCGTCCGGGACGACCCGCGTTGTGTCCTTGGGCAAGGCACTATATTCCGGTTGCCTACATGGGGGGCACGATGACGCCGTGTGCTAAGGCGTACTGCACGTTGATCGTGCACATGTCTTCAACTGCTGTAACCCTGCTTGAGCGGAGCTTGAACAGGGTTAGAATGTTGAGGAGCTGACCGTTGCTCGTCGATGCTCGGTGGTTCTCTCCGGTACTCCGGCTTCCTCTACCCGTAAAACTGAAACGGTCACGATTAGCCATTGTGCATAAGTATGTGACCTTAAATACCAATAAATAAATAAATAATAATAAATCTAAGGCATTTGGCAGGTAGTTATGTGATACATCAAATAAAATGTCTCTACGCGTAGAGTTCGAAAATAAGTTGATCGTTTCGAAGGATGGGGCTGAGGGGCAAGGGCGCCAAAACCCATGTTTTAGGAAGGTAGGCATGTGATACAACAAATGAAAGGTATCGATGATCAGAGTTTGAGATGATTGCCCTCTCTGAGGGAGTGGGTCAGAGAGGAAAGGACGTCAAAATCTAAGTTTTAGGAAGGTAGGCATGTGATAAATCAAATGAAAGGTCTGTGCGCGTAGAGTTCGAAATTGAGGTGAACAACCCTACCGGACGGGTTGGGGCCGAGGGAAAGTACGTCAAAATATACGTTTTAGGAAGGTAGGCATGTGCTACATCAAATGAAAGGTCTCGGCGTGTTGAGTTCGAAAGTGGGATGCGGGTGGGCGCAAGGGCGTCTAAACTTACGTTTCCGAACGGTAGGTATGTGATACATGAATTGAAGAATTGAAAGGTCTCGGCGGGTAGAGTTTGACAATTAAGTGACAGACTTTCACTTTGTAACGCATTTTTAAGCACGCAGCAAACTGGCTGCTGTGGGGATTGTACACTTCGTGCCTGCAGGTTTGCCTTTTTCCTCATTGGCCGGATATATTGGTGTTTAAGATCATTTTCGAACATCTAATGACTACTCATACCACGTGACTGTAAAAAAAAGAAGAAAGAAAGAAAAAAAAATATCTGAGGGGTGTGAAGGTGGATGAAGAGTTGGCTTACCGGGCTCACCGAAGATGATATGTAATTTTTTTTGTTTTTTTAAAAAGTTATTAGGCTCTCCCCAAAACACTCCAGTTTGAGCATAATTCTCTCTTTTTTTGTCATTAGATTCACGTCTGGCTTTTTTTTCTGTCTGTAAGCATAACGCCAGACAACACACAAACTTGAAGCTTTATAAATAATGACAGTCGTCTGTGGGAAGTGATGCGCAATCAAAGTCGTTGTTGTGTGTCTCTTCCATTTTGCTCGAAGACAAACCAAGATACTTACATTCCTCAATCCATCATTAACTACCGAGTCTACGGGTTCCTCCAGCCACAGAGAAGGTGTTCTCAATCCGAGGGCAGCCTGGGGTGTGTGTGGTGCTCCCCTGGGGTGGGCGCATAGACATCATAACTGTTGGAGTTTCTACTTTTAACTCGACTTATAGCACGAGATAAATTATTGATAACGTGCTGACATTCTCAGATATCTGACGCCCTCGCCACACCCCGACCCCTTGTGGAGGTGCGATCACCTCATTTTCGAACTCTACATGCGGGGACCTTTCATTTGATGTATCACAAGCCTACCTTTCAAAAACTTAGATTTTGACGCCCTTGCCCACACCCGCATCCCCTCGGGAAAAGTCGGTCAGCTCAATTTCGAACTCTACGCGCCGAGGCCTTTTATTTGGTGTATCACATGCCTAATTTCCTAATTTTGAGGCACTTTCCCCTTAACCCCACCAACCTCATTTCGAACTCTACGCATCGAGACCTTTCATTTGGTGTATCACATGCCTACGATCCTAAACCTTAGACGTTGACGCCCTTTCCCCTCAGCCCCACCCATTGGGGGAGGGGAGCACTCCATTTTTGAAGTCTACGCGTCGTGACCTTTCATTTGATGTATTACATAACTACCTTCCTAATATCTACTATTCTTTTTAGAATATCTGAAAAAATAACAATTAAATAAAAAAAAACATTTCAAAGTATTAATTTCTTGGCGTTTTTTCATTAACCCCTTACCCAACGCAGACGATATCAAAATTTATTATTTCAAATGTCATTTTTTTAAATTTTTCAAAAAATTTCAACAAAACCATATCATGTGACCTTTCGTTGGAACGAGCTCGTTCCAACGAGAGGTCACATGATATGGTTTTGTTGAAATTTTTTGAAAAATAATATTTTTTCAACTGCTGAATTTACATATTATGGAGGCGGATGCGGTAGATTCGTTGGGTAAAGGGTTAAAGGATAATTCAAATTCAACGGTCAATTAGATCCAGTTCACGAATCATTAGAGGTTTTTAGTTGGTTAGTTTCATATCGGCCGAGATCTTATCCCGACGTAGCTTCATAGCAGCCTGAGACAGAAGGTCGAAGGCTAAAGTGAAGTTATCGAGGGCACATATCTCGGCTGATATGAAACAAACCAAGTAATAACCTCTTTATTTACTAAACCAAAACAAATAATTAAAAAATGTACTAAGATATGTTACATTCTTCTGACAGTGTTACTGTTTTTCATTCTTTTCACAGCGTTTCCTATTCCCCTAGTTCAGTATAAGAAGGTCGTGGCTTCTCCACTTGGAAAGCCGCAACGTTCGGAAAGATGAACCACCTCCTCTCCTACTTCGACAATCTTCGCTTACGACTATGAATCTTAGTTTATGTTGAAATTGTTTGAATTGATAATGCAACTCTCTTCATTCTTCTCTTCATCCACCTGATCCTTGCTTATTGGCATCATTAATTCCTGTACATGCAAAACTGGTAACGTCAATATTTTTGAGTGCCCTCGATGAATAACGGTGGACGATTACGCCCAGTAACGAATCAAGAGGGACAACTCTAGCTTAGTTCATATCAACCGAGATCGGCTTCAGATCAGCCGGATTTGAAATTTTTTTCAACCGAGCTTGACAATAGGCATTTTTGGGGGAAGAAATTCATATCGAAGAAATAATAGGGGTAATTATCCAGATTTCTCAACCCTCCTTCCAGCCCTTTAGTTCGTCCACTATATGCAAATTGTACCGAGCACAGTTCGACGACGACTTCATTCACCGAGACTCCGGGTCAGTCAAAGATCAACAAAACGTTGGAATGGGAGTAGTTTACCTCATTTGGATTCAGACATCTTGTAATTTGAAGAAAAACGTACGATGGCAACAATGGGCGTTCAGAGGAGATGGTCAAGGACTTGAACCCAATGACTGTCTACACTAGCATGTTCGTCCAGTGTTGACCGAAAGTCTTAAATATTCTATCTCCATAGACCGGCTGAATTTGTAGTGGAAACCCTGATCTTTGGAGCAGATCATTCTCCACCCAGAATCAACTTGTCGTTCCCCTGTTTATTTATTATACCTGATATTCAGTTTGAAAATCATTACAGTAAGCAATGGCCCAATCAAATATACTCGCCCTAGGTGTTTATAGTATTAACCCCCTTTACACTGAAGACAAAAACTCAAAATTGCATTCTTCAACTTTTTACCATAATGCAGCAAAGAATTTAATCAATGCAATCTTCTTTGACAGAGCTCATTGAGCTCTGTCACAGAAGATTGAATTGGTTAAATCCCTAGTTGCATTATGGGGAAAACTGACCGCATCAGCAAATTTTCTGCACTTTGAGATCAGTGCTAACAGTCTTTCTGGATAGCTACCACTCGCCAGGGTGTATCTCAGGGAGGTTGTTCGTCACCGTCTATAATGAGAGAGAGAGAGAGAGAGAGAGAGAGAGGGAGAGAGAGAGAGAGAGAGACGGGGGAGCGGACTGAAAGGGGAACGGTTGAATAATGAAAGGAATGGAAGTATGGTCGGAGTAAAAGAAAGAGAATGGATTAACACGGTACTATTTAACTCACAGAATTATCTTGGTCTTGCTTTTGTTGACTGTTAACAAGTGGTAACGGAAAGAGTGACTTCATCTCTTCGGCTGATACTTTCTTCACTGCTTCAGCGAATTCCTTCTTCTTTATTGCTGCACTCATGCAGGTGATTTTTAGACTAACTGTACTTGTACCATGCCTAAATGTAGCGAACATAGATAAAGATATGTATCTAAGTAATGAACATCATAAATGAAATCTGTCGTCAACAAATAGTTTGTAGTACCAGGAAATGTGGATATCGGACCCTATTGGCCGACCACCGGGCCGCACCCCGGAAGTGACGTAATAATCACAAAACCTAGTTACATCATGTCTAGTTGTCATAATATCCCGCGTGAGTGACCATCTTCTGACGCCCCCCCCCCCCCTCCTACATAGATATACGTGGTCTTACAGCGCATGTGCAGCGCGTGTTGTTAGGGTGACACGTGTTTCCGTCGTTCATGTTGTATTCTGGAGGCCGCAAGCTTGGTTTCTTTGGTGGCACGTGGTTGCTATGCGACCCATAAGCCTACAATAGGATGCGGGCACGTTCTTAGGGTGCGTACCCTTGTATAAGAGTAAATCTACTTACCCAAATAGACCCGACAATTTCCACAAATCGCAAAAAAAAACCACCCAAAACTGCCGAAATGGGTTCGTATTTCCCCAAATCTCTCATTTTTCCAATAATAGGCGCGTTCCTTTGTATAAGAATCAATCTAGTTACACAAAATAGACCCCAAATCACCCCAAAAAAACCACGCAAAGCTACCACAACGGGCTTGATGAATCCACCGGCTTATAATAGTAGCACGTTATGCTATAACGCGCGTTCTTTTGTATCATAGTAACTTTACTGGTTCGGATTTTCCCCAAATCTTCGTTTTTTTACCAATTCCGATCTATTGTGTGGCTTATTTTTCTATTGCCTGACCAGTTTTACCTATTGCTGACACTATTCTGGCTTAACAGTCTACCTTGGCCTCACTAGCCCTGAAACTGGCCCGACCTCTGCCCTCGTCCAAGTCTCATAATCGCCAGTCAGATTGCTTCATTTCCTGCAGTCTGTACATACCCATATCTGTACATACCCATACAGAGTTGTCCCTCTCGTGTATAACGAAGTTCCATATGCTTCATACTGCCAAGACTCAATCGAGCAGAGACACGTGTTGCCCGAACGTATCGAGAAAATAAGCCATCGAGTAATTACTAAAACGAGCGACACATCTCACAACTCTTATGCTCAATTTGGCATTGGAGGGTACCTATGGCATGGTTATGTAGTACTGGCGGATACCTTTTTGAGGATACTTATCGCAGTCACCATTTTATAAGTATCCCTCAATACCGAGACGAGGATAAGAATCGTATGTGGAATCGCACGGTCGAACAATTACTCAAGATGATATTTGACTGCTAGTAGTAGTGGAAGCCAAGTGTGATAGTAATTATCGTATATTGTACTGTACATTGTAGTCAGTAGTAAGTGCAGGGATTCTAGCACGTGGTACCAAGTGGTAGCTATACCAACCAGTAGCAGTGGCAATTAAACAGATAAACTGTCAATTCAGATCACCCATAACAAAGAGTCATGCTGACTGTTGTTGCCTATAGCTTACTTGAAGGGCGTAAATTCTGTGTCGCCTGTGTCGTCAGACGGCGATTTTATCGAAAACGACGCACTGAATAACAAACTACAGAGCCTTTGAGACGCACCAAACGTATATTTTGGTGCCAAACGAATTTTTAGAGCAAATTGTGACATTGGTACCCGATACAGATTTTAGCAAACCATTAACAATCAACTGACAGTTTTTGATGTGAAATGCCAATGTCTTCTTTTTGCTACTTAGAGCATGCCAAGTAACATGTGAAAAATATTTTACGTTTAGTACGCGCAAAAATATTATCAACCCCTCAATTTTTCCAAGACGAATGGTACAAGCAATAATACTATCTCACTCATTTGTTGTACATGGAGGATGATATAAATACAAACGCTCATTTAAGCTCTCCGCTGATCATTAATTGACAGATGCGTACCGAAAACGTCAGAAGCACAAACAACGTGTCGAGAGACGTTGTTAAGGGGTGGGGAGAGACACGCCAAATATACTTTTCCCCAGTCAGGACATTTTCGTCTGGATTGGGGATGTCAGATATGGATTCGCTCTTGCTGATAGTCAGACCAGGAAATAACCTGCGATCGATCGTTTAAGTTATTTGGGGCTATGTCAATTGTAATATACTCGAACGAACTGCAGGTTGCGACAACATAATAACCATATATTTAATTGCTACTCTCGCGTGTTTTGTCAGAAAGACTTTACAATCTTTCGGAACTTTATCGACTCAAATGTTGAGCATTGCATCATATTATGAATAGAAGGGCATGCTGTTTGCATCTTAAAAGAAGTGCCGCCTAAAAACTAGCCACAACTAATGCGCGACCTCGCATTCGCGAGATCGCGCGTTTGTTGTTGCTATTTATTTTGGCGGAAATTCCGTTAAAATGGAAAATGGCATAACTGGTGCAGTGAAACAGAGATGGGGGAGAACATCACAGCACCCGGTTTGCTATGGGTTACTTGTATGCTTAATAGTGTAATCTAAACACGGGTTACGATATCAGCCCTTTATTTCCAGGCCTGTGATAATCATGTATGTTCTAAAACGATCGACACTTCGACTTGTGTCACACAAACAGTCGACCATACAAATGGGGGTTTGTATTCTCAGAGTCGGGCTGTTGGGAGCACAGCATGACCAATTTGGAGTCTCTGTGCGGTACGTGTTTCTATTAATCGAATAAGAAGCTGCATGTATAATTGATTTCTTATTCACTAGTAAATTTCAAAGAAGAACTTTTTAACTGTAATCCGGACTGACTAATATTGCAACTGCATCATCATGGGACGCGGTGACTCAGTGGGTAGAGGTGCAGGCTGCAAGCCGAGAGGTCCCGCCTTCGGCAACAGCGTTGTGTCCTTGGGCAAGACACTTCACCCACATTACCAACGTGAGGGCACGGTGGCGTTGTGTACTAAGGCGTACGGCACGCCGATGGCGCACCTGTCGTCAACCAATGCTAACCCTGCTTGTGTGGAGTTAGCATGTTGGGGAGCTGACAGTTGCTCGGTGGTTCTCCCCGAGTACGCCAGCTTTCTCCACCCGTAAACCCGTCGTGGTCATGATTAGCCATTGTGCAGAAACATGTGGCCTTAAACACCAATAAATAAATAACTGCATCATCAAGGCATGCCCTCGACTAAAATATTAAAACAATCCACAGTTGTCGTTTGTGGCGGTCATTCATTCGGGCGACAGCGAAGATAAAATTAGTTCCACATATTTAAGAAATCATGTTATGATGTTGTGTTTACTTCCGGTCACTTTGGGGCAACCACGTGTATATCGTTGCGGTATCGTGTCTTATGAAACTGCGTCTGCATGACAGTTTTCATACAACAGATTTAAGTAATTTAACCTTTTGAACCCTAGTGATATCTTCCATATCAGTTCAATGACAGTAACAGGAAGAGTCCACATTCTTTATTTTGGCCTTGAGGCTGCACGTTGAAAATATTGATTGGTCTACACCACACCTTCACTCACAAGTCAACCTACTTAATGAAATTATGAAGTATCATGTTGGGAGCGCGGCGGCTCAGTAGGTAGAGGTGCAGGCTGCAAGCCGAGAGGTTCTCGGTTCGAATCCCACCTGCGTTGTGTCCTTGGGCAAGACACTTCATCTCCATTGCCCGCGTGGGGGGGGGGGGGGGGGCACGATGACGCCATGTACTAAGGCGTACTGCACGTCGATAGTACGCATGTCTTCAACCAATCTAACCCTGCCTGTTCTGAAGTGCGGAGTTACGATGTTGGGGAGTTGGCAGCTGCTCGTCGTTGTTCGGTGGTTCTCTCCGGGTACTCCGGCTTCCTCCACCCGTAAACTGTCACGGCCATGATTAGCCATTGTGCACAAATATGTGACCTTAAACATCAATAAATAAATAAATAAATAAGTATCATGCCACTAGGCCGGAAAAGGGCCTCTGGGGTTCAAAGGGTTTCTTCTGATGTCCTACCCTTTGCACACAGTGCTTATGCTCTTTTTCATACAAGCAGAATCCGAGAGTTGATATTTTTTATCACATCAACGGCTTGTAGTCCCCTTAACTGGCAAAAACGAGAAATCTCGCTACACGAACACTTTCAACTCTAACGCCATGGATGCAACGAAATGTGTGTTTTTATTTGTGTAGGAAGTTCAGCAGTAATAATCTATTGCTACAGGCATACAGAGCTGTCGGATTCATTTATCCCAGTTCCCCTTGTGTCGTGTTTATTCTATTGCCCACTCATAGACCACCAACGTTTCCTTTACGTAAATATTTATGCATATCGGGTTTTCAAGGGTTAACTCTTATATCTCCCATAATGCAACTAGGAATTTACTCAAAACATGAATGAATTGGTTAAATTCCAAGTTGCATTATGGAGAAAAATGGCTTTTTGAAATTTTGCTACTTTGACATCATTTCATAGGTAGTTAATCCTTTACCTAACACGAAAAACAGACACTTGCAAATAAAATACTTGAATAACTATTTTTTCATTTTTTATCACAAAAACATAGCTTATGACCCCTCATTGGAACGAGCTCAGAGAGCTCGTTCCAATAAGGGGTCATAAGCTATTTTTTGTGATAGAAAATGAAACAAAATAATGAAAATTGGATAGCATTTTTTGTGAATACCGCTGAGCGGTTTTTGCCGTTACGATAGGTAAAGTGTTAAGCTAACCTAAACTGTTGTCAACCAATTAAAATAGTTTAATCTAGCCCCATTACTATATTTTTCCAGACCGGTTCAGGAAGAGCGAATTACTGTTTATGCAACTGTAGAGTGCGGTTTCCACCCAAATAACTTGAAATTCACGCGAATGCTCGTGAGGTCTTCCCGGAGGACAAATTGGTGGAAACTTTGCCTTTTCACAGGACCGTGAAGTATTGCCTGTGTGGAAACCGCGCATTGTGTATCACGAGCGTAACATGTTTATTTCATATTAGATATTTTCAATTTGTAATGTCTGATCCCATTCAATAGTGGCGGCGTTTCGGAGCTAATGGGCCATAAAATTAAAGCCAGCCATAAACGCAAGCCTAGTTTAAACAAATTTTATTTTGCATAGCAAAGTGGATTGGCGGACGAGTTCTTAACACTTAGCAACACGTACCCCCTCTTCAAGAACAAAAACAAAGTCAGTCTGGTTATGAGGGCTGCAATGTATGGTGTGCCTGGAAACATTTTAACAAGGTAATTTTGGCCGATTCGGAATAACCCACGAACAACATATCGAAAATCCACTAAAATTCGCCTTGGGGGAAGCTTTTTTACAGCGCTTTGAAACCCAATTCGGGGGGATCTCATGGAGATCTCATGTGATGCCATGTAGCTGTGTATTCTGGGCATTACGTGTTTTATCATGGTAAGCCACACGAGCATGTCAATACAATGGCCACGCGTGGTGTCAGTGCGCATACATATCGCGTGCTGTTTGGATAATACGTGTTTCCACCGTCCTTTTTGTATGATAGCGGCCGCCATCTGGTTTCTATTACGGCACGTGCATAGTCAGGAGATGGAATAAAGAGGGGGTGTATTCACAGGGTTTGGTGGATTGAATGTGTGGATGTCTAATTACCAGAAACAACTCGACAACTACCATGAACTACCCAAATGGACATTTCAGGTCTGCCACCTTGAGTAGCACGTAGTACTGTAGGGATGTTAACAGGTAGAGTGTACCCAAGGTTCCCTTCCGCTGTTCCGGAATAACCTCCGACAGGGACAAAGAGCTCCAAACTTGGAGTAAAATCGGTGTTGTGTTACAATTTATAACTTTTCTGTCCTCTTTGAGGTATACTTGACCCTACCATTCCATCTCTTTGTGCCTATCTCTGGTGCCGACCTCTGACCTGGACTAAGTCTTACTAAATTTAGCGATATAGCCCGCCCTATTCTCCCTAGACCGAATCTGTCTGTACAGTTTCTTGACCAAGTTGACGCGAGTATGATCTTTGCCTGATAACTGTCTATCATATACAACACATATGGCTACATGCTTGAAAGACCGCGATATGCCTATGTGGCTCGAAACATATAGCACATATATGGGGATTTCTGGGAACTGAAGATGGGTGGTTAGAAGACTAGCGCATGGGGAATGGTGGGGACTAGTATAGACTGATGGGGGACTATTGGGGACTAGCTCGTATACCATCCATGGCTCCCAGCTACCAACTAGCGGATGGCGTCTATACTACTGCCTTTGTCAAGTATCCATCTCTCTATCTCTTAGTTATACGAATGTTCCCTGCTACTTACTGCTACCTTTAGTACACTCACTCCGATGACTACAGTCCCAGTGGCTATCATTATCTCCTCTCACTACCATGAGTTCTGCGGTAACAGTATGGTTTCTATCGCTACAGCTGATAGCCCCATCTTTACTGACCTACTATTTGCCTGGGTACTAAGTACTATCTATTATCTCTACTACTCCTAAGTCTTTTCACCCCTATACCTGGCTTTTACTTCAATTACTTCTAACATCACCACCCTCTTCGTATAGCCACACGAACCTGACTACAGTACAGTCGCCGGGGACTTATCACTTTCCACGGGTCGGCACTATTTCCACGGACGCGATAATATTGGATTCCAAACACTAATTATAGGAATGATCATACAAAAATTAATGAAGCACCGAGTAGAACCCAGTGCTTCATTAATTAAATTTTTTCTGATGATGATTTTTATTACCTGGTAAACGCAGGCATGGACATCACTGCTCACATGTGGATTACGACCAGTCCACATCGACTGTACTGTGCCAGGCAGGATCCTCCGATAACTATAACTCAATACTACATTGCCATTTCGTAGTTTCCCTACAATACCCAGATGAGATTATAGGTTACCTTTCATTGTGGCCTAACCTCTTGCCCTCATACGACAAATCGAAAAGTATTCCCCGATAACTATCCTCCAATTCTATAATATCATGCCACAGATGTTCCACAACACCCAGATACGATTGTGTAGGTTATTCCTCATTGAGATCTTACCCCGTGGAATAATGCCCTCATACTACAAAACTGTAGGCGTCATACATGTATGCGTATACTTGCAGTATTCCCCGACAAGTATCCTCCAATAACCTCCAAAAATACACCACCATGCCATACGTATCCTCAAATACCCAGATGAGTCGAAGATTTCCACGAGTTTGGTTTGGTTCGAGTCTTAGCTCTTCCCAGTTTTACGCTATAGTGAAAACCAACCACGGAACCCACACACTCTAAAATCTGTTGGGTTAAAAATTTACCCAAATCAAGTGGGTTGAGTGAATATGAACCCTTTTGAGATCATGTTCACTCACCTCAGTTCATTTGGGTTAATTTTTAACCCAATAGGTTTTAGAGTGTAGTGACAGTGTACATGTTGTCTAGGAAGGATAAGACATGCAAGCAGTAGCTAGTAGTGTTAACAGTAGATATGTGGCGAGTGCTTGTTCTAAAGATATAAACCAGCAGCAGTTGTAAAATCTGTCACTCTAATGATTGGGGTAGACTACAGTAGTAATAGCCAATGGTAGAGTGGTACAGACCAGTGGCAGCGTTGGTAGTGGCTAATAGCGGTAACAGTAGGGCATCTCGTTTAGCAATGTGTGCATTGATCACCAAGCGATATTAATTATCATCTTCAGAGTATTACCACTTGACTATATTCAGATAGCTCTCCTCAGATACGTATTTTTATATAGTACATAACCGTGTTATAAGTATCCTCCAGTAACCTCATGGGCAATATATATTTTTTGAGGCACACTGCGACCTATTACATAACCACATCTCGGTCCTCCAAGCCCGTGTTTTGTATGTATTGTGATTATAGTGTTAACCAATACATGAGCACATTTCGGTACGACCAACAAACAGTTTCTCAAATGCACAAACTTCGACATATACTCGATCAAGGAAATGAATAAAACGTATTGGGGTTTTGTTTAGATTACTGGCGCAATCTGATTGACCCTACGAAGACTTGGTATAAACAGATATAGGTATGTGCCCATGTGCTATATGTTTTGAGGCACCTTGTGACCTATCACATAAACCCTTCTCGGTCTTTTAAGCATGTGATCACGTGCCACATGTGCTGTGTTGGAGAGACAATTAACTCGCAAAGATCACAATCGTGTCAACTTGGTCAAGAGACTGTATAGGCAGATACGGGGAGAGAAATGGAACGATCTGGATGAATCTTCTAAGGCGCGGTTGAGGCCAGGAGTCTTCACCAGAGATAGCTAGGGCAATATCGAATGGTAGGTTAAAAAATAGCCTGAACAAGCCTGAAGAGCTAACAATACTAACAAAGCACCGATTTTGTGTCAGTTTGGAACTCTTCTACTCCACTGGAGTACACTCTGGATTTATCGAACGGACGGACCTTGGTCATGTCTTACTTGGGTAACGGCCCTATAGCACTTCGATCTACTCAAGATGACAGTTTCCGCAAATAAATATTAGTATTTAAGCAAACATGCCCCCAAAATACGCCCCAACTTCATTCTAACCCTTCCAGACTTCTGCTAACCATATGCCATCATCGAAATCAAGATGGCGGTCCCCATCATACAAAAAAAATGACGACTTGAACACGTATTACTCTAACATGCATGTATCACCACGATGATAATGTCAAAACATGGTTGCTCATGTGGTCTACCATTGCAATACACGTAACACTCACAATGCACTTCGACGCGATGTCGCATGAGGTCTCTCAGAATTGGGTTGAAACGTGCGAGGGATACTACTTTCGTTAAATACCACTCGAATTCGCTGTTAACCCTTTACCTAACATGAAAAGCAGACGACACTTGCAAAAAAAATTCTTGAATAACTAATTTTTTTCATTTTTTGTCTCAAAAACATAGGTTATGACCCCTCGTTGGAACGAGCTCGACGAGCTCGTTCCAACGAGGGGTCATAACCTATGTTTTTGAGACAAAAAATGAAAATATTTTGAAAATTAATTGGCGATTTTTGAGAATAGCGCTGGCCGGTTTTGGCCGTTACGTTGGGTAAAGGGTTAAACTGTTTCCTAGAGAGGGATTTTAGACCTGTTGTTTGTGGGTTTATTTCGCATCAAATACTACCACATGGGCTTGTTTACATTACGGGCACAGCCCTTCAATAACCAGATATACTGAAATATAAGAACAAAGCAAACAAAAAGAAATCATATATGTAGTAACCGTTATAAACAAATTAACAATGGAAAATGAAAGACGAAAACGGGAGAAATAATATATTAACCCTTTACCCAACGTAACGACAAAAACCGGCCAGCGTTATTCTCAAAAATCGCCATTTAATTTTCATTATATTTTTATTTCTTGTCTCAAAAACATAGGTTAGGACCCCTCTTTGGAATGAGTACGTCCCAATGAGGGCTCATAACCTATGTTTTTGAGACAAAAAAATGAAAAAAATTAGTTATTCAAGATCCTATTTTAGCAATAAAGCAGAGCTTGCTTACCACAGTAAAACAAAAACACCATTTCACTTCCTGGGGGTGGGGGGGGGGGGGGGTCCAATGGCAGTAACAGGTACAATTCCAGCCTGCCGGGGCGAGCACACCCAATGATGGGTAAATTGAGCGAGACATGCATAATTTCGAGCATTTTTCTGTTCACTAAATATTTAAGTTGTCTCTTTTGGGAACGTTTTGAAGACAAATTCCCTGCACGTGATTATCCCAAGGCTTTGATATTTCAGACCATCAGCCAAGTGGGGTGTCGATCCTGTGAAAACTAAATCCGAACTGGAGCTTCCTTTAGGATAAAAGGTAGAATTCATTGTAAATCCTAAGAATACAAGTCAAGATTCAGCCAATGGGACTCCTTAGGTTTCGTTTTGTAGACTCTGCGTTATTTGTTGGGTGGGAACGCCAAACCATGCGCGTTGTAATCCTAATCAACCTTCTATATAGAGTACTGCGGTTTCAAAACTGAAAATGAATGTTTATCATGTATTTAGATCTAATCGGATGGAATATTTCTGTTCACAGGAAATGCGAACCTTAGCTGTTCGTTTTATGGGCAAATTGAAATATTCCATGCGATTGAACGTAAAACAGGTAATTAACTATGTAAGTGATAGTTTGATTCCAGGTCATAAAATCGCCGGATTCGATTAAGAATTTGACGGGGGGGGGGGGGGGGGGGGTGCGGCGGTTGGGGTTGGGGGCTTGAGAGCTTGATCGCTTCTTTGCAGGATCGCGGTTCTACAAGTAGAATATAGAAGCGTGATCGAAACAGCTGTCCTTCTCGCGAACAAGCATGAACGAGTAAATCAAGATTTAATAAATAGTATATTACGATATTATGAAATTAAGACTGAATCAAGAAATACAAACGAAAATGACATCTATGATGCACGTGTTTTGCATTACTTTTTCGACAAGTTGATTTTACAGTGATGTAGAAGGAAAGAAAACAGGAAATTCGAATACATCCCGACCCAGTCGAGATCCGATCGAAATGGATTTTTTTCAGTTTTTGTCCGTCCGTCATCCAAATTTTAATTTGTTTTGGGGAGAATTGATTATAACCAAATTTGGTATGTAGCTTACTTGGGAGGTAATGCAGGTTAAGTTTGAAAATGGACATGGTCCCTTCATTTTCACCAGAGCTATGGTCCTTTTTCGACTTAGCAAATATGTTTTTTGAATTGTCCGAATTTTATCTTGAGTTTGGGTGAATTGATTGCAACCAAATTTGATATACATCTTACTGGGGAGGAAATACATCACCTTCAGAAGGCAGAACGGCAAAGGGTGGGGGGGGGGGGGTATTTCTCGTGAGCCCCCGCTCACTTGGTTTTTATTTTAATAGTTATATCTCTATGTTTTTGTTTGTTTTTGAGTTTGATTGATAAAAAGATACGCAAAAACGTTAGCAAACGGCGTCTCATAACTATACGTAGCGCCTTTGATAAATGAAATCTCTTTGTTCGACAATAAGTCAGTTTAGCTGTTTATAGCACAATTATAAATAGCAAATAACATACAATACTTGTCTCTCTATCTCTTGTCTCAGCAACAATACTTTGTCTTCCCTTAATGAAGAGCAAATAGTTGGCAGCTATTTTTATGTGGACTCGCATGTGACACAAAGGCAAATTTCAAAAATGATATAGTCGACAAAGTTTAAAAAACATGTCCGAAAAAGAGATTTTTTAAAAATTCTGATACAGTCGCCAAAAGTTGAAATCATTTCCGGTAAAATAAGACTTCTTTTATATTCTTTGTCATAATTTCCATCCGCACGAAATTTACGCTTCATAAAACTGAAAGGATAATTTGCTGTGCAATACTGACCATTGACATTCCCACGCCCTATCGTTGATAAACTGAAAATTTTATCACAATTTTATAAAGCATAAAAAATGTGCAAACGGACAAAAATGTTAATTTTTTTTATATTACATGTACATGGTACAAGATGTAAAGTCCATTTGTTATTTTGTTGTTTTTTTTCGAGCTGATTTATATTAACCCTTTACCTAACCTGAAAAGCAGACGACACTTGCAAAAATAATTCTTGAATAACTAATTTTTTTCATTTTTTGTCTCAAAAACATAGGTTATGACCCCTCGTTGGAACGAGCTCGACGAGCTCGTTCCAACGAGGGGTCATAACCTATGTTTTTGAGACAAAAAATGAAAAAAATAATGAAAAGTAATTGGCGATTTTTGAGAATAGCCGTGGCCGGTTTTGGCCGTTACGTTAGGTAAAGGGTTAAATAAAATACCTCATATACATATTGTTTTTCTTGCAAAATACAATTCCACTTCAAAATACATTTCTCATATACACTTTTGCCCAAAACAGCAAAATAAATAGGTTATATAGTCATATTACTTAAATTCGTCTGCTTAGAATTCGTCTTGTTCACCATTTTCAACATTCGTATTGTTGAGATTCGTCTTGAAGAGAATAAACCTTCGTAGTTCCACCAATTCTGTTAATATGTTGATGTTTCCAAGATGAATTTAAATACTTAGTGATTGAAATAAAAAGCTATCAAATTAAATTATCAGTTGTCTGGGCGCAAACTCTACAAGAGGAGGGCAAACACATCCTCGAATTCGTTAGAACATTTGACTGGTGGCCTGGATTATTGAGAAGCAACGTGGTCTCAATTTTTATATAGAAACAACAATCGAGATACCTTTTGTGTGGAAAGGAAGATAAAGATCACCATTTCTGTAACTGACACAATCTGCAATTAACATTTCACCTTACGTTTTGGCAAACAAAACCCAGGTCTATTAACAAAAACGGTGATTTGAGTTTTATTATTTTTTTCAACTTTTGCCTGAAAAATATAGTTTTGACCCCTCATCGGAGCAAGCCAATCGTCCTCTTTCCATTAGAAAGAGGACCCTTAGATCGCTCCAATGAGTGGTCATAATCTATGTTTTGAGATAGAAAATGTCATGCTCTATTAGTGTTTGTCATCGAATTCATAGATACCTTTCACACAATGAACGACGGCTGATGAGAATTACGAATCAGGTACTATGTCACTGGAATTTGTGTTCTTCCTATCAGCTGTCGTTTTCCCTTATCCGTAGTTACGAATACGATTTTTCATTAAAACACGCAGGTATATCATATTGCAAAAAGGTTTGAGAGCGTTTCCCCGCCACTTAATGTGGGGGTTCACTCTAAGATTATGTTCTTAAACTGTACTCGCCATGTGGCCTAAATTTCCATCTCTTACTGCCAATCAAATCATTCGCCATCGCGCAACACGAGAAAATTGCGAAACCCAAATGGACTCGTAGTCGTCAATTCTGCAAAAAGGTTTTTTGACCGCCCGACGAATTTACGTATTAACCATTCGTAATTTTTATCAGTCGTCGCTCATTATACGAAAGGTCTCTATTCTGCTTCGATCTACTTTTCACTAAAACTGTTTAAGTTGACCAGGTCGTACAACAATAAAAACGCCACTTACTTTTTGTCATGTAGCATTTGATTTGCTAACTCAACATGAGCAGCGTTTTTACAGATGGTTTCTTCAACTAATTTCTTCGCCCCTGTGAGAATGTTCTGTATTTCCTTCCCCTTGATCTCTCCTTTGAAAATGAGATCTATGATTTCTGGTGAAATCGTCGTCGATGCTACGAAAAAGTGAAATCTATTCAAGTTTTAACTGAAGAAATATATAAATCTGGTTTGTATAATAAGCAACAGTAAAATCAATTCTTCGACATAAAATTGTACTGAAACATAAAAATAGTATTGGGTTTAGATGACGTCCCAGTGGCAATCAAATATGAAAACTAGGGAGGAATTGTTGCTGAACTGAATTTAAAATGCAGTCTTCCAGAAAACCATTAGGACATGTACTCGGCTAACTAGAGATACCCAGAACGATGTTGACAGGAACGTCGCAATAATTAGTGTGCATTATTTTAGTACGTGCGTACAGTCGCGATTTGAGTTGAATTGCCACAAAGCACAGTTACTGGAAGTTGTGGCTTCATCCATTTTTTTCACTGGTGACAATGAATGCACCATGTCAGTCCTGACCTCGTATTACGCATACAGTAGTCTAAAAATATAGACAAGTAACGAAAACCTATTTTGCCCTGACCGATACCCCCTTTCCAGTTCATTTGTGATCTCGTCCATTGAACAAAGATTCATCAACACAGTTTTCTTGCACAGCTATCCACAAGGTACTTAACTTCATGTTTATCATACATTAATAATCAAATCATCATTCTACGGCTTCTGTATTTGATAAATAAACTCTCCGTTCGACTTTTTTGCCAACGACACGACTTGGAACAACAATGATGGCGTGACATTTCGTTGCTAGGTTGTACAGCAGTTAACCCGGAAAGCGAAACTACGCACTGCGTTGTTCTTGTGCTGCAGACGACAGAACAGAAGAATGGATGTGGGCTATAATATAAGAGTCTTCCCAGCAAAACAATTGTTGCACCCCTGTCCTCGAGTTCTATTTATTGTCAAGGCACAACCAACTTGTCCGAACTTTAATAAAACAACTGGTGGTTAATTTAAGACAGCGCTACCTTGTCAGAAGTTAAAAATGCAGAAAGCTTTGAAAGGAATATGTATTGGCGGGAGGAAAGGGTATTAGATCTAGACTATAGGTCGATATGACAGACAGGGGGGGGGGGGGGGGGGTGAGAGTGATCTCATGGCCTGTATAAAAAAGGAAATTCTATTGCATCTCTTTTTTACAATGCCAGCTAGGAATCATGACGTTGACAACATTTAAATTTAATGCTGAACAAAATTAATCATAATAGTGTATTAGGACGCCAACTACATGCTGGTTGAAACGTGGAACGGGGGGGGGGGGGGTGGTGGCGGGGGGTGAATGGGTTGGGAGCGGCGAGGCTACATCGGGGGAATGTTGGGCGTCACTCCTTGATTGCGACGCATTTCCAAAGTCAAATAATCAGAGAGAACGAAATAAGCAACACTAATGAGGTGTATAAATGGGGGTTGACTTTATTTATTTATTTATTTATTTATTTAAATTTTTCCTTTCAACTAACCGCAACATCAGCTGCACACGCAGATACTGCTGCAGACATGTCCAACTTCTAAATACTTCCTTTGTTCTTATCATAAATAGCATAAAACATACGACTGCACTCTCAAAATTCACCGACTATCACCGTAAATCAGATGACAAGAACTTGATCCGTTTCAATATTCCGCAATCATTTTTAGACGGTATTTTTAGACATTAGAAACGTTACGTCATCATTGTTGTTCCAATGGCGTCGAGTCGCGGGCAAAAAAAGTCGAACGGAGAGATTTTTTTATCAAATAAACAAGCCGTAGTATGATGCTTTGATTATTAATTTATGATAAACATGAAGTTAAATACCGCGTGTTGTCTATGGGCCAGTTTGGCCTAAGTTATTATGGTTGCATGATGTGGTTCCTCTGTGGCTGTACAGAATGTGTGGTAAAATTATAGTTTTATTTTAATTTGAGCACAGTCATTTCACCATCCAATCTGACTTAATGTTTCTGGGCGTGGTTTGTAACTCACCGATTACAAGTCCGATCTGGAGATAGCACTAGCTTTCTACCATTGTCAGGGATATGTGGAAGGGGGGGGGGGGGGGCGGTAATGCGTGGGTCAAAATGTTCAGTAGTTAGTAATTGTAAGCCTCAAACCACCAACAGTTGGCTCATGATGACAGATTTTATGGCATTTCTTTCTGAGGTTGTGACTGTTTCTGAAAGACATTTAGTGAGCTTTGAACCATATATCATGGGAATTTCTAAATGTGGTAAATATTTCGTCCCTTATAGATAGATAGGTAGATAGCTATTTTATTTAACGGTATAGTTTACAGGCAATTACATATTTCACTATAAAATACAAATAGATAACTAGAAAATGATATTTAGTCTATACCGTTGGTAGATGACATAGCCAGATAGGCTGTCTACCTGTCATTCCCGTTATACATTTAACTCCAACACTGACTACGTGCTCTGCGCATTAATCTTTGATAGAAAGATCTACTGGTATGGATACTTGTGAGTAGCTAGTAGCTAGTAGAACTGCAACTTTGACTCGGCTACGTGCCCATTAATCTATTTCTGTAGATGGACGGGGGTTGCAGGTATTCGCATAACTTTTCGACGGGAATCTCGTGCAACTCCCTCCACTCATAATGGCGTTCATCCAAAAATTCATATGAGAGTCAAGTGCCCTTTGGTTTTGCAGTCTGTGTTTTTATTTTTATTTTCTTCGACAAACGTTCGCCTGCTAATATTTCCGAAACGTGACACCATGTTGTTTGTTTACAGAAGAACGTGCGATGATTGAATAGTCCTGCGGTTATTAAATATGCTAATAAGCCAATATATGTTGGTCACGTGGGTGGGGTGAGATAGCTTTGTATCATCCTATTACTGGTAACGTGGTACGTATTGTCAGTAGTTCCTACCCCATTCCAAGTACAATTGTTCTTGTTCCATGTATCCAGGTCATCCAATCAGTTTACGTTACGGAAGCTGATTTACAAATCATATTCCTTCATTTCCCATAATTTATACATATCCACACAAAGTTGTCTCCCTTGTGTATAACAAAAGCTTATATCATTACTAAACCCATAAATCTATCGAGTAGTTACTGATAAGTCATTGCTCGAACGACTCGAATCCCATCGAGCAAATTAGCTATTGAGCAATTACTTGTTCGAGAGACTCGCACATACGACTCTTAGCCTCCTTTCTGTATTTGAGGATACCTATGGCCTGGTATTGTATTATTTGAGGATACCTTTTGAGGATACCTTTTATAGGATACTTATCTGAGGATACTATTACCTGTTTGGCCCAGCCTTCTTGGCTACCCCAAGACATACCTATTTCAAATTCCACTTATAAGCTATCGAGCAGTTACTGAAAAGTCATTGCTCGAGCGACTCGAAGGCCATCGAGCAAATTAGCTTTAGAGCAATTACTCGATCGAGTGACTCAACATACTGCTCGAAGGACTCGAAGTCCATCGAGCAAATTTGCTATCGAGCAATTATTCGAACGAGTGACTCGCACATACTGCTCGTGGCTTCATACGACAAAAAGGGATTCTGTAGCCCGACGTTTCCCAAAAAGGGATTCCACAAGTGGGATACATACTGCTTTCCAAGTTTCTGTACAACTTGCATAGAGCCCCTATACAGGTAGTCTTACCATCGGCTTCCACCATGTCCATATTGGTTTCTATGGTGGCATGCGGCTCTATGAGCCTGAAAGGCTTCTGTTATGACGGGGTGTGTTGCGGAATGGGCTTGATTGAATGGGAGTATATCTCATAATACCAAAATAGACGCGCGAACTACCCCAAACACCATAAACGACACAAGAGCACCAAAACCGAACAGATACAGCCATCATCTTTGGAGACACATAGAAACTATGGGAATCAAATTCCTACAATAGTAGGTGTTGTGTTCTGGGTGTGTGTCCGATTCGTCGCCAGTATTTCTAATGACCAGAAACGCAGCGACAACTACCGAAAAGTACCGAAACGCCATTTAGTTTGTACGCATTCTGACCCAGATTCTTGAGAAATTCCCGGTTTCTACCTATACAAAGCAGAAACAACCCGACTTCTACCTTTGTATGTGGCTTGGATTTTTGGAGAATCCTCGCCATTTACTGTTATGTGGCTCGGATTATTTTAATCCTCGCCATTTACTGTTAGTGTATGGCTCAATTTAGAAGAATATATATATTTATTACTTTCCAAAGTGTATTTACTGGGATTTCCGGGTTTGATTATAAACGATAACTTCACAAGTGAATTATGCAATCAACAATTGTGTCATGTATCCGTGCGCGCAAACGAAGGCGCTCTGCCGTGGATGTAATGGGGATTTCATTGTGTTTTTTTTTTAACCATTTACCTAAAATGAAAGGCCAACGATACCTGCAAAACAAATTCTTGAATAACTAATTTTTTTCATTTTTTTGTCTCAAAAACATAGGTTATGACCCCTCATTGGAACGAGCTCGACGAACTCATTCCAATGAGGGTCATAACCTATGTTTTTGAGACAAAAAAAATGGCGATTTTTGATAATAGCGCTGGCCGGTTTTTGCCTTTGCGTTAGGTAAAGGGTTAAATAATATAATTTTCGTTAATAATGTAAAGTAATAAACAGAGTAATCGCTTGACTGGACTGGTTACGTGAAATAATTCATTCGAGGCGAGGAACTATATTGTAAAACACTCGTGCGCATTCGCGCACTCGTGTTTGTACAACGTCCCTCACCTTTCATGAATTATTTCACGTAACTAGTCCTTTCAAGCGATTACTCTTTATATAAAACCAATAATTCAACTGAATTGTACCATAAGTGTGAAATGTGATCACGAATGATATTATATCTGCAAGAGCTGTGGACAATATGTATACTTTCAACTCTCAAGTCGAGCTCTAAAAATATGACTGTATTCCTTTTGCAGTGAACGCCTTTTCTCAATCCCTTTTTACATACAATGTAAGTGTATACTGGCATCGCTTATTGGCCACGTTTCTTGTTCTGTTATTTTAAATGAAAAGAGGAGAAAATTGAGACCCAAGCGGGTTGTGTTTGTTTGTAAGATGTTTTTACTTAAAAAGGTTTTATTATTCCAGATTATGGGATTAAGAGCTAGTCTTGTTGACAGGCTCACAAACCTGTCTGATTGTAGGCCACACATAACGAACATTTAGCTGAAGATAATATGCTGATACTCGGAGAAACGGCTATTGTTTATATATGCAGATCAATGTTTTTATAAAGCAAAATTATTTTTATTGTTTCTTTAAAAATTCGGAACACAGAAAGTGAAGAGTTAATAAATGCATTTATTATACGCTAAATAATAGATTATTGAAGAAATTGCGGAAAGACAGAAATCGTATTCCCCACTGAAAAGATATAGAAATTTTCTCTTTCACGGTATCAATCAAAATGGCTGTTTTCAAAGCATCACTTCCAAGTGAATACGAATCAAATAATCACTGGAAATGATCAATTTGTTCTGGAAACATATAATGAAAAGAAAATCCAGTGTTTTTGAGTAGATACCTATCATTTCCAGCAATAATTCAACACGTATTCACGATGAATTGATGCATGAAACCCGGCCAAACATGGCCTGGAAGTCCGTAAAATAAGTTGTTGGTTTGGTACGTCCTTTCAAAGGAGGTGCCAAACCAAAAACTTATATTACGGACTTTCAGGCCATGTTTGGACTAAAAACCCGCCAACTGAATCAGATCGCAAGACGACATCTGTTCAGAGTATCGATCAAATCACTCCCGCGTATCAATGATTCAATGCTCTGTTAACTTTCATGCATCAACTCATGATTGAAACGAGTGCAATTATCAGATTCTTATAAAAAGGGTATAATAAAAAGACAATCTAGTGTTTTTGAGTGGATACTTAAAATTATCCCACTTGTGACCGAGACAAATGGTTATTTTCACTCGCGAGAGTCACCTCGTATCGAAGTTTTGCGTGTTGAAGAAGGTTTAGAAGCAGAATTCAATTAATCTTCTTTTTGTTTTAGGAGATGGGTTAAATACTTACATGTATCTTTGCATTCAATGAACAATGAAAATTTAATAAACATAGGGGGTTGCAAGGCGAGTTACACCACCATCAGCAACAGATGTGTCAATCTAATATTTGAAGTTATATTTTATTCCATCAATGTTGCTTTGACCCTCAGGTTCTCCGATTAATTTTACATTAATAACTATCGTATATGCAGGTACATGGCTGCAGATGATTTAACAGTGTTTCTACATTATTGTTGGCTGCCCGTGCAAGCAGCCAACAATGATGTAAAACACTGTCAAGATAAATACATCTTGCCAGTACAGTTACCAAGGAAGAATACACGTAGGACAACTTTTTAAAACCAATGTAAGAGGGGCCATTTGTGGCTTTATTACACACTTATTACTTTTTCCTCAGTTCCACATTTATAAATCCGTCCGGAATATGTGTTCCATACAAATTTCTGTTGATGAACTCTTTATCCACCTTGCACCATGAATCCACCAAAAGAACTAAACAACGCTCATGTTCGTAATAGGCCAATCGAAACGTCGCATTTTGAACTTTTTAATTTGATAAATCGAATGTCAAAAGGAAAATGTTTCTGTTCAAATCCACTAAAATTAACGAAAATAAATTCAACTTATTCTAGAAATGATGACTGATTTTATAACACTCAAGTTCTGACATTAAAGCAAATATCTCTCAAAGAACGGAATCTAATATCTTTAAATACGAATAAACAACCCATTTGGACACAATTTTCATTTATATTTTTCTGTTTACGTATCCTTCTGTCACTCGTGTTTGTCAATCTCACCCAACTTTTGGCTTTGTTTTTATTTCAAGCAGACAATCAATAAATTACTAAGAGTTTTAAAGTTTTTCTATGTGTTATAGTTGAATTTTTAAATTTATGGATTCTGTGTCATAGAATGTGTGAATGCGTTCGTCCAAACTGCACTCATGCCATCGCAGAAGGATAGAACGAGAGGCGCAGCTGGCGCTCGTGCCGTATTGACAAACGCATTCACACATCGTGACGTTCTGTGTATTTATGGTCCAGAAGTATGGAGTCACGTTACACTGACAAACATTATATAATTCTGTGTATGAAAATGAGGCAACAATACATTAACGGACCACAGACACTGTCTTATACTATTTTTGATTCATTTATTCAAGTCTACAAATATTATACTGCACATCTTCACGTACGTGTCCCCATCAGAGGCAGAGAATAACCCATTGCAATGTTACAAAGATTAATTTCTGTTGCATTGATATCTTGATTTGTTTAATTTATTGGAAGGTTTTCTACAAGTGATTTCTAACCAGGGACGCCAGAAGCACGGGGGTGGGGGGGGTGGGGCAGGGGGCACCTGCCCTCCCTGCCTTTGGACTGCGGGGGCGAGAGTGGGCGGATAATGCCCTTCCCATGTTCGTCACTCAATTTTTATCAATGATTTATTCTCGAAGTGAAGTTAAAATACACCTCAAATGCATTCTGGGAGCTTTCCAAATCAATGGGAGAGTTTGTTAACTGTTGCTGTCAAACTGCATCTGACTTTCTACACTAATTGTAACGATTTAGAATGTCTTCTTGGGCGCAAACTGAAAACTTTGTTCGACCGAAAAATTCCGCTCCGTGTTTGGTATCCATCCCTCATGATATGACTCGTTGGAGATTATTTTTCATAAAATCTCAACATAGTGTGAAGGTGGCGGGGGGGGGGGGGGGGGGGGGGGTTGGTCGTGATAAGAGGGGAATTATTGTTATTCTTACGATACAAAATTGTAACAAAGATGCATAAATGCAGACATAAAAGCTTTAAGGAAAAAAAGTGCACGAAGTGAAATATGTGTCATCGGGTTCTCGGTACCCAATCACAAACCTCTTACGTAATGTCTTGCGATTTCTTTTGCGCCCCCCCCCCCCCCCCCCCCGGCTTGTACGGTAACATTTTCTGTGGTGGATTTATTTTTGTCGCGCTAACACGGAATCCAACTTCACGGAATCGGTTAAGAATCCCACTTACGGAATCCCATATATAGCCTGTCTATATGTATACAGGGGAAATGAAGCAATCAGATTGAACATTTTGAAGGCCTGAGCGAAGGTATAGCTAGGAAGTAATGTTACAAGTCAATATTAATGGGTGATAGTACAGCCAATAGTACAGATACAAGCCTGCAATGGTACAAGACTGCTGTATAAGCTAATGAATGATAGGACAGATAGACCATAGACAAGTAGTGGTATTGGAGCTTTGGAGATAAGATAGAAGCCGTTGGTAAGACTATATGTATAGGAACTGTATAGGAGCCATGTGGAAGCTAGAAGTCATATAGGAGCTGGATATATACCGAAATGGGGCTAAGAGGGATAGTAAATTAGACCTCATTGAGGGGCATTTTTCATGACCCTCATGGTCTCAAACGAAATGAGGCTATGGAGGATAGTAAATTAGACCTCATTGAGAGCTTTTCTCATAGCCCTCACGGCCTCATACGACTAAAGAGGGGTGCCGAAGGCCAGACGTTTACCAAAAAGGGTTGCTGAAATTGGGCTGCCCCGGGTTATGGCTGTTAAATACCGAGATGAGGCTAAGACGGATAGTAAATTATGCGTCATTGAGGGATTTTTTCATGGCCTTCATGGCCTCAAAAGAAATGAGGTTAAGAGGGATAGTAAATTAGGCCTCATTGAGGGATTTTCTCATGGCCATCATGGTCTCAAACGAAATGAGGTTAAGAGGGATAGTAAATTAGACCTCATTGAGGGATTTTCTAATGGGCCTCATGGCCTCATACGACAAAAAGAGGGATTCTCCAGAAGGTATCCTCGACAGGTATCCTCAAATAATACAATACCAGGCCATAGGTATTCTAAAATACCGAAATGAGGCTAAGAGGGATAGCAAATTAGGCCTCATTGAGGGATTTTTCACAGCCCTCATGGCCTTAGACGAAATGAGGTTAAGAGGGATAATAAATTAGACCTCATTGAGGGATTTTTAATGGACTTCAAGGCCTCATGCGACAAAAAAGGGATTCTCCAGGTATCCTCAAATAATACAATACCAGGTCATAGGTATCCTCAAATACCGAAAAGAATCTAAGAGTCGCATGTGCGAGTCACTCGGCCGAGTAAATACTCTATGGCTTATTTGCTAGGTGGGATTCGAGTCGTTCGAGCAATGTCTTATCAGTAACTACTCGATAGATTCCTGGCATTAGGAATGATATAGGCTTTCGTGGAGATTATCTATCAGGTGCTATAATCCAAAGGGTTCCCTCTGTCCTATAGCACTCAGTGCTAAGCCGATAAAATGGGGAATCCGTATCAAATAAAGTAGTTTTTGGAGGGATTGCGGGGCTGTTTGTGGTAATTCTACGATTCGGAAATTACTCTTGTACAAAGGAACATACCCTCCGAACATATTCTTGTCCTATAAGAAGCCTTTGGATAACATAGCAACCACGTGCTACCATTGAAACCAAGATGGTGGCCTCCAATATACAAAATGGCCGACGGAAACAAGTATCACCCTAACAACAGGCGCTACGCATGCGCTCTAAAAACCACGTATCACTATGGGGATGACATCACAAGATGGCCGCCCACACGTATTACAATGACAACTAAGCATGGGGCCGCTGGGTCTCGTGATATGACGTCACTTCCGGGGTCCCCGCCGATGTCCCCCTGAATAGGGACGGTCGGGTACATGCTATACTACTCACGTACTTTCTCCCCCTGTCCGGTCAGTTAAGCCTAAAAAAGGTGACGAATTTGAGATTATTTTTATCACATACTGTGTAATTTCACAAGGTACCTAACGTTAGAGCCAAACTGGCCAGCCTTATTCACAAAAATCGCCAAACAAATTTTATTATTTTTTCAAATTTGCCCTGAAAACATAGCGTATGATCCCTCATTGGAACGAACGCGTTCCGCGTATTCCAGTGAGGTGTCATAAGTTATGTTTCCGAGGCAAAAACGAAAATATTTAGTTATTCAGGAATGTTTTGTTTTGTTCAATCGTTGTCTTCTGCTTGTTTTAGACAAGCAGTATGTGAAATGGGCCGTGATCTTAGAAAAGGGACCTTAGGGGTCAAAAAATCAAATTTGAGTTAATTTCACATTTCTAATTTTTGGAAACCACCCTTTTCAACAACATTTATTTCAGGATCACCTGACAATTAGAAATGGATCAAAATTGAGTGTGAGGTAAGGTGTCACAGAGCTCAATTAGTAAAATTGGCCGTTTGACGTTTCAACATAATACCCATGAAATGCGTATGTGCGACGTTATCGATCTTGATAATGAAAACAAGAACCAATACCCAATATTGACAAACAGTTGACGTTTACAGACAGTATCAACCTGTTCATTTGAAAAAAGTAAAGTTTAAGGGAACACAGATCACAAAGATAAGCTTTCAGTGCGGATATATTTTCATGGTGTGACTGTGAGAAGAGTAATCTCGAATAGAATCGAATAAGAATTTTTTTTTTTTTTTTTAATTTTCATCAGTAGAGAAATATTTTACTGCTCCCCTCACACCCACGCCATAAACTGTACTGAAAAGGAAATAATATAATTAATAAATTAGGAAAAAACGAATAGATAAGTGTTTTAACAGATTTCAGAAGAAAATAGTTAATTGATGTTTTGCTTTTGATATATTGATGTTTCAGAGCATTGTGCATTAATAAACTCAAATGACAGCAGCAGAAATTTTATGTAACAATTTGTCAGAAAAATTAAAAAAAAAACAAACAAAACAACTCCCAAAAGAAGGGACACAGCACCCACAGCTACTACCCCACACTCTTTTGAACTGGAGGATGAACAGAGCGGTGAAGGAGGTTGTTCGTAGCGGAGTCTCCTATCCCAATCTTTCGTTTACGTTTGGTGTCCAAAGAAAGTTCTGAATGGAGTGTTCCCGTACCCCACCAACATACTGAGCAAAGAAAATTTGATCGACTATGTAATGATTGAAAATGTAAAAGACGGATGGTCGGCGCATGTGAATTTTTCAACCAGAAATTTATAAACTTTACATAAAGAAAACATAAACAGACACACGCCCGTGCGTTTTTATGGTTATGTCTGATTTACACAAACGATAAACGGTTCTTTGTGAATATGTATTTTCAAAACTAATTCCAGGCAAACTAATCCAAACATCATATCACTCTAACAACCGCCCTCCCATCAACGAAAAATTCTGGCACCTGTAAGTCTATGCAGTGGCGGCGCCAGAAATTTTTTTTGTGGGGGGGGGGGGGGGGGGGGGCAACTAGGGGGGCAACTAGGGGGGCAAATACGTAATGGATCATATCATTACTTTGTTATGAGGTAGTCCAAACTTGGACCCAAAGTCCGTAATATACTTTTTTGGTTTGGTACGTCCTGTGGACGTACCAAACCAAAAAATTATATTACGGACTTTGGGTCCAAGTTTCGACTAAATGTAATGGTAATTAGCGGTCCTCCTTTAAAAAAATCCTGGATCCGCGTCTAGTGGGTCTGTGCGTGAGAGAGAGAGAGAGAGAGAGAGAGAGAGAGAGAGACTCATAATGCCCGTCTGTCATAATGCGAAATCCATGAATTTTTTTAGATAAGGGATATGGATAGACATGCCTTTGTTGGCTCATAACTTAATTATAACTTATAAGTATCTGCATCCGAGTCTTTAAATCTCTACTGCCTGGATGTGTTCATCAGCTAGCCTGAGGCTTTGGGCTAAGTGTGTATGGGAAATTATTGGGACTAAAAAAAGAGAGGGGTGTGTGTGTGTGTGTGTGAGAGAGAGAGAGTGACTGAATGTGTTTGTGTGTGAGGGTGGATGGAAATGCATGCGAGATGGTTGGGGGGGGGGGGGGGGGGCAAAGCCTTCGTTGGGGGGGGGGCAAATCATGTCCCCCCCCCCCCCCCCCCCCCGTAGCGCCGCCACTGAGTCTATACTGGACAGTTTTGCTGCAACATAACCAGTTACTCTCATTATCAAATACAAGATACAACTGACATACGTTTTATGACGACTCGATGAAGGTGGACATTGGAAATACAGAGAAGGGGAAGAGTTAAAAGTAAACATTTGCCCCATAGTACAGGGAAGAGGAAGAATGGCACAGTACGGGTAACAAGGGGTTATTTATTCATTGGTCAGTGTGTTTAGTTTCGAGATATGGGAGATTCGCGCTGGCCAGACAAAGAGTCTTGTAAATGGAGAATCCAGGATTCGGGGTGGGAGGGGGAGCACAACATTTCGTTTATGGATCATGATGAGAAGCATCATCCAACTCGTGCTAGCGAATTGGGGACAGGGTTGACATGGTCCGGGGGGCGCCCCGTAGAAGCGGTTGAGTTTTACCCTCCAGTGGCCTTTTTTGCAAATGGCCATAATGCTTTCCAAATTTTTAATGCCGTTGGTATTACTTTTAGAAAATGCATTGCAACTTGGAAGAGTTTATAGCACGATACTTGACAGTGTAGTGTAGACTACTGTAGATCTTGATCTTAACATAATTACAGAAGATTTAATTTCATCATTTAAAATGAACAAAACCCAACGCTCTAACGTTAACGGTCATCTCACTTGACGTTAACGGATACACAAAATCACAGTATATCCATTCCTGGTTCTTAAAGACTTACATAATTTATTGAATTCACGGGTCTGCACAGATGAAAAGGAAACAAAGAGGTTTTCGAAGATACGTTCATTGCAACTTTCCTTTCGGTGTCACGCAATGACTTATAAATGGAAACACTTACTCGTTCATGTAAACAATTCAGTGTGTAAAACGTCATTAACAAAGGCAAGGCAGTGGCCCGGAAAAAAATATTCGTTTCTCGTCAATTGGCAAAGCTTCGAAAAATCATTTGCGAAGCCGTAAATTACATTAATCAGGTCAATATACTTTCAGAGTATGCCCATTCCCCCCCCCCCCCCCCCCCCAAAAAAAAAATGTTGTGCACGTCACAGTTTATGACTTTAATTTCAAAGTTTAACCCTTTACCCAAGGTAACGGCCAAAACCGGCCAGCGCTATTCTCAAAAATCGCCAATTAATTTTCATTATTTTTTTCATTTTTTGTCTCAAAAACATAGGTTATGACCCCTCGTTGGAACGATCTCGTCGAGCTCGTTCCAACGAGGGGTCATAACCTATGTTTTTGAGACAAAAAATGAAAAAAATTAGTTACTCAAGAATTATTTTTGCAAGTGTCGTCTGCTTTTCAGGTTAGGTAAAGGGTTAACGGGGAACAGATAAAGCCCAAAACAAACTTCATTGGATATCCTGCAATGCCCCTTTTCTCAGAACACGGCCCAAATATAATAGAAGATTAATTCAATTCTACTTCCGAAAAAAACCTCATTTACAACGTTACGACGTCGACGTTGATTTCTGATTTGATCTCCGTATTTGACGCGTTGTGGACGATATGTTCCGTAATGAACTATTTGGTGATGATTGTGTGATAAATAGACAGAACGCGATGTGTTTTTGAATCGGTGGGTATTTTACATAACGAGTTGGAATGGCGTAGTCATATTCCGCGAGAGCCGTAGGCTAGGCTCGAGCGAAATATGACAAAGTCATTCCAACGAGCAAAATATGACTACGCAATTCCTACGAGTTATATAAAACACCCATCGATTCAAACGCACATCGCGTTGTGTGTTTATTACACATCCCACGCATTAAAATTCATTTAAATAAACAAATTTTAATTGCTATGTTTGAACCCAAAGGTGAAGAGTCCGTTTGTTTAGTTTGAAGCTGTACTGATCAAATGGATCGATAAAAAATCAAAACAACCCTTTGGGTACCAGTCTAAATTACATTTGTTATCTTTTCTACTGGGTGTGTTTGTTGAAATTCGTATCGCTGTTTTCTCTTCGGCTGGTGTCCATTCACGCCTAACGTTTAGTGGCTATTACTGTTAGTTAAAATATAAGTACAAATTGGGCAGATTTGCAAAACAGCTGGGAGAAACCTTTTTAAAAGAAGTTAGAAATCCAAAGATTTACCGAAAAAAGTTGACCAATTTAGGTATAACGGGACCCACAGAGGAGACGGCGCATGCGTTGGATGAAAGAGGACTCAAAATCTTAGCTTGTCATCATTCTTGCCTTTTAAACATCATTTCACCGGCATAGAATAGTTTAAATCTCATTTATCATTAGTTTTTAACATGCCTTATAATAAGGAATAAGAAGAGACAGAAATTTTGGAACATTCACCGCGTGAAAGAGGTGTTTACATTGATTTTTTAGCATCTTCACCTGATATCGACAGGCAGCCATTTTACCTCCATTCATCACCACGGCCGCCATCTTTTAAAATTGTAAAATGTCACCCAAGAACCAACATAGTTCGTGGGTTTTTAGCATTCATGTATTGTTAGCTTCATTGATAATCATTAAACAATCACCCTCATCTGTTTTTAAACTGAATAGCAACCTTTTGGGAGTAGAAATAAATAATTTCACTTTTAGTGGATACAGTCTTGTGAACTTCGACCTTCACCTTGGATCACTCCGTAAACAAAATACCCGTTTATTTTACCACTCGACAGGTAGGAAAAATATTGCAATTCTCTTGATAATTGCTGGAGATATTGGACAAAATCCAGGCTATGGCAGAACTAAATGCCCAACCTGTAGTAAATTCGTTAGGAAATAGGATAAGGCTACTCAATGCGATTCATGCAATGACACACCAGATGTCAAAATATAAACAATAAAGAATACAAAGTTCTTCAGAACTCTGAAGAATCATGGTACTGTTAGAAATGTTGTGCGCCGTGTGGCATGTGTGAAAAAGGCGTTTTCAATTCAGACCCCGCAATTCAATGCGATACTTGCAATTTTTGAATTCACAATAAATGCGCTAATATAGACGAATCGATGTATAAAACCCTGCAGTCAGCGTCATGTACGTGGGTTTGCCCTCAGTGTGAGACACTGAATTTTACTTATTCATTCTTTGAACCAAGCATTTGTGTAGATCAAAACCAGTTTGCAGTGTTAGCAGATTACTCGCCAACACAAACAGGGCATAAAAATTCTAAAAAGCAGCAAACTCCTAATAAAAAAGTTTAAAAAAAGCAGAAACAGGTAGGGAAATGTCTGAACATTCACTCACTTAACATAGATAGTATTAAAGGGAAAAAATTGGAACTCCAGTTATACTTAGCAGAACATAATCCAGACATCCTGGCTATACATGAAACTAAATTAGATAAAACTATTTACACAGTGGAAATATTTCCTGAAGAATTTGAATATTGTACACTAAGAAATGATAGAACATTAAATGGTGGGGGTGTATTATTAGTAATTAAAAAAGACCTTGAACCTATGCAAATAAATGACATAAATAATGCATCGGAATCCGTTTGGGTGAAGATCGAATTACTTGGCACATCACATTATTTTGGGTCTTGGTACCGTAAACCAAACAGCCCTCATGAAGAAATTTACCTTCTCGGTGAACAATTAACTAAGATTAAGAGTGGACACTCACAGAAAAATCAACCCGAAATACATATTTTTGGTGATTTTAATTTTAATAAAATAAATTGGAATACACTAATAATAATAGATAAGGATGGGACATCCTTGATGTCCTCTGAAGACCAGGCACTGATAGACATAACACGCGATCACTTTATGGAGCAAATAGTAAAATTCCCTACTAGACTTGACAATACCATAGACCTAATTTTCACTACACTACCAGGTTTAGCTAAAGATGTTAAGTCCCCAGGGTGCTTAAGTGACCATATTGCTGTTGCATTTAGTCTTGACGTGAAACATCAACCCAAGAAACGACGCCGAAGGAAATATTATTTGTATAACAAAGGCAAGTATGACTCAGCTAGATCAGATACCTCAAAATTTAGCGACAATAGGTACTTTAACGGCGAAGAGACTACCAGGGATATAAACTCCGATTGGGAATTGATTAAACAAATTTTAAGAGATGCTTCTGAGAAAAACATCCCCTCTAAACTTTCAAAATCACGTTCTTCGTTACCATGGCTAACACCCAAAATTAAGAGGCTTATTAGGAGAAGAGATAGGACGCATGCCAAATCTAAAAAAATTAAAAACTTAGGAAAAAATGGAAATCATTGAGACTTCTGATTAAGAAAGAAATCCAAATTGCCCATCAAACATATGTAAATGAAATGATCGAAGATATTAAAAATAACCCCAAACCATTTTGGAAATATATTTCATCTAACAAGAAAGATACAGAAGGAATTCCCCCATTAAAAAATAAAGTGACACAGCTTTGTGCTACTACGGATGCAGAGAAAGCAGCGGTATTAAATGAACAATTATGTAGCGTATTTACCAAAACGGATAATAATGCCATACCATTTATGCGATGTAGTTTTCCACGTATGCCGGATATTTCTATAACGGCACCAGGAGTATCGAAAATATTAAAAAAAACTTAAATGCATTTAAGGCATATGGCCCAGATGACATTCATCCAAGATTGTTAAAAGAATTGTCAGAGGAGTTATGAGAGCTCCTTGCTCACCTGTTTCAAAAATCTATAGATAAGGGTGTGGTACCCGATGATTGGAAACTTGCAAATATTTGCCCCCTTTTTAAAAAAATGATAGATCACTTCCTGCAAATTACAGACCAGTATCTCTAACTTGCATATTGTGTAAAGTCCTTGAATATATAGACATATAGTCTGTTCAAATATGATGAGTCATCTAGAAGAACATTCAATATTATCTGCGAGGCAACTGCATTTAGAAAAAATCATAGTTGTGAATCACAACTCATAACTGCTGTTGATGATTGGGCAAAATATTTAGACCAGAGGAAACAAGTTGACATTTTTATACTGGATTTTGAAAAAGCTTTTGATACTGTCCCTATGAATTACTGAAATCAAAATTAAATAAATATGGTATATCTCTAAATGTCATCAATTGGGTTGATTCCTTTTTGTGTTAGAGGAAGCAGTGTGTTATAGTAAATGGGACAACTTTGAATGGTCTCCGGTAGTATCCGGGGTATCACAGGGTACGGTCTTATATATAAATGACATCCAGGATAATATTAGCTCAGAAATCCGTTTATTTGCCGATGACTGCAGAACGATAAATTCAATTAAAGATTCAAAATTGCTTCAGAACGATATACATTCATTAGGAAATTGGGCCCGTAAATGGGGTATGAGGTTTCAACCAACTAAATGCAACATAATGCATCTAACAAGGAAAAAGAAAAATTCAAACAAATATACTTACTCCTTAGAAGGAATGGACCTTGCACCTCTTAGTGCCATAAAGTATTTAGGTGTTACAATAACTAATGACCTTCGTTGGGATAAACATATAAATGATATATGCGCCAAGGCATATCGTACATTAGGCCTTATTAAAAGGAACCTTGCTCAGTGTAATGTAGATGTCAACGAAACGGCATATGAGGGTTTAGTTTGAGTATGCTAGCCCTGTATGGGATCCGTATAATATTTACCTACAGGAGGAAATGGAAAAGGTCCAACGTAGAGCCGCTAGATTTGTCTTATGCGACTATAATTATGAAGTTGGCTCCATGACTACTATTTTAAATAAGTTAAAATGGAAACCACTTTTACAGAGAAGGATAGAGAATAAATTAATTTTGTTATACAAGAATATTCATGGTCAAGTTGCAATTCCAACTTCAGATCTACAGTGCACGGAGCGAAATACTAGAAGTTCCAGCACGAATAAATACATCCAGCTTTTTGGTAGAACAAATGTTTACAAATATATTTTTTCCCTCCTCTATAGTCTAAACGAGAGTGGAATTCTTTGAATAATCAGATTATTACGAATTCTAAATTCTCCCAACATCCAGTAGAAACATTTATAAAAGATATAAGGAGTAGGGATATTTAGGCAAAAGTGCCCTTCCAACTGGCGCAGCGGTTGCACAAATGTCTAGCGACGTAGTAACTATAAAGATGAAGGTATGAAGGTATGAAGGACGGCCACGGGACTGGGTTAATGTTGTGGTTGGAAATGATTGGGTTTTTTTTAAAATATTATCTCATTTTTTGGTTAACTAATTTTTTGTAAACCGACTTTATTTTGCTTTGGGCGTTTTCATTTTCACCTACGCGGCAAACGATCGATTATTGTATAACAAAATTTGCGTAACTAATGACTCGACGGGGAAGGAACTAGTATAAACGGTGCTGGGAAAAAAAGATCCGACTTGTACGTCATCAGCTGAATACAGTAATATCTGAGCCATAGCGTTAAATACAATGGTTTAAGGTTTAATGGATGTGTAATAAATGTTGTCCTTCTCCTATGTGGTACTTTTTATCTCCTGAGTACGACTTAGTATTTCCAACTTATGACATAATGTATCCGACGTAAGACCTATATCTCTTACGAAGGATAATATGAAATAGGTGCTACCTAAAGTGCAAATGTAGTTACAACTTACAGTACGTATAGAGTATATTATCACTAAATCACCCGCAGGGTGGAGATTCCACCCAAGCAATAATTGCAAATTTATTGCAAACAAAGCATAACAAGCACAAGCAAAGTTCCAGCCAATGAATCCCTGGGTTACACTCGGAGGTCCATTGGCTGAAGTATTGCTTGCGTTTTTTGCCCATGTGTGCATAATTTGAAAGTAATACTGTGGGTGATAACGCCACCCCACGGGTCATTTTGTTACAATCCACTCTCCACGTACTGTATTTTGTAGATTTGAATATAAAATATACAGAGGATGTCATTGGGTGTGTGTAAATCCGTACCCATCACCAAAATCATTTCGTACCCAAGTGATTTCGTACCCAAAACCATTTTGAACACTTTAGAAAAAAGTAAATTTGTGCCCAAAAAATAATAATAGAATGTCCATGGCAATATTCATAGCAGTTTATTTGCCAGGGGTATAATTTGAAAAAAAATAGGTATTAAATTTAACATTTATAAGCAAAACTGATCACAACATAGCATTAAGTAATGAATCCACCACCTTTAGAATTAATTATTTATTTATTGGATTTTAATGTCACATACTGGGTATACGTTACTGTACACTGTATCACTTCAAAGCCTCAAAAATTAAAAGTTCGTGTTCGAAATATCATTACCAGGTACCGGTACCGTAATTTAATAAATATTAAAGTGGAAAAAATCGTTCAAAAAATTTTATTGCGTCAGAAAAAAGGGAAAAAATTACGATCCGAAAAGTACAATGCATTGCAATGAAGAGCAAAGTCTCAGGAATCCCATTGTGTCCCTCTTTTAATTGTATATTACGTATCTTCCAGCGGAAATCGTCCTAAGCACGAGAGGTGTAAACCTTTTGTTTACATAAAAAGAGCGTCAGAAATGAGAAATGCGGGAAAACATCGACTCGTCGTTTTTAAACGTCTCGCGAAAGGAAAATACTTAAAATTATAGAATTTCTTGCAGACACACTTGTTCTCAGATATTTTATTAACAAGCGTGCGACTTTGTGGCCAACAATTTTGATTTTTTTTGTACAAGCAATTGAAGTTTAAAAAATGAACGACAAATGCAGCGCAACTTGCGTTTCTTTTGTTTCTTTTGTGTTGTTGTGGTTTCAATTTTTGACGGAACCTGCCAGATAACGCCATATCCGATATCTATGAGTGACGCTATTCCTGCACGTTCATCTGTTCCTTTTTCAGAAATTTAATTCGATTTCTACCAATGAAAACAATACAATTTGATCAACTTCGACTCCTATTTTTCGTCCATGGTGTTTACTTCCGGACACAGATTTTTGGATTGCATGGATATATATTTTTCTGAAATATTCTAAATTTCGATGTTATATTTTCACACATACACACACGTTACCAGTATGCTCTCTTCGTTCGCGGCCTTCGGCCGCTCACTACGTTCGCTATAATATAATATTAGAACGTTTCTTTTCATGTTCTATCGGTCGATAGTACCTGAGTTTGTGTGATTTCTGAAATAAAACCTGAAGCAGCTTCAGGTTTTATTTCAGAAATCACACAAACTCAGGTACTATCGATCGATAGAACATGAAAAGAAACGTTCTAATTATTTTATTGTGCCGAACAAAAAATAACTTTCATTGATAAGCGTTAACTGCAACATGTCATCAATCTTGTAATAACAATGTAGTCGAATCCAAAAACATGACGTCATTTCGAACGAATGACGTCTCTTCGAAAATGACTTGTCACAAGTGCCGTCGCTTTGGGAGTTTCTATATCAACAAATGCCAATGTTTGCAGCTGCATCATGCTGTTCATGTTATAACTCATTGTTAATGCTTGTGTGAAAAGTGATTTAAATTAATGGAATATAAATTCATGTTTCTCGCACGACAACAGTTGATATTAGAATTAAGCGGAGTGAAACAATTTAGTAAGGTCGAGGAGTACTAAACTTGTGTTGTGGAAATATAATAGATTGAAATCATAACTGAGACTCATAGTCATATTCAGGATTCACTGAAGTGATGAACAACACGTGGGTGTGTTTTTGTAATATTTCTGATTCTTTTGAATTTATTGTTTGCAGTTAAAATTGAAAACACACCCACTGAAGATGATATATTTGTTGGTAAGTTTGTGTCTATCGGTGTTGAAAAAAGTTAAACGGACACGGAGCCAGCGTTTGGTGTTGAGAAATTCCAATCGACGCTGATCAATGGAAGTGGTGCTTACATTTTCTTCGTTCTCTTGTCTCCAGGGAAAAACGTTCCGATAGTACCCGTGTTTTGCCCCAAAACTCCAGTACTTTGACTTTTAGAAAGTGTCAAATTAACGAATCACGGCTGATGTTACAAACGTGAGGCATAATAATATAGGGTACGCATGAGCAGATTCTCCAACGAAGTACTTAGTATCTCCCACACAGGACATATTATATCCTCTGTTTAACGTTGTACTTTCAGCGCAAGGATGCTATCTCCCACGTATGACATATTATCGGCTATGTGAACATATTATCTACTACGCAGGACTTAGTATTGTCAGGAGTAGTATTTCGCGTGTTGTTGGACCACATCGGATGCTCTTAGCGACTGACTCCAGGAGGGACCTTTTTACCATATCTGAAGGGTTGTGTCAAGCTGGTTGTCAGGATAACGCCTTTAAGGAGTCATGTTTTTGTGATATTACTTTTATAATGCGTTATGTTGTTGAACAGGCGCAACACGTGTTGCCTGTTTGACATTATCCATAGCTGTACCAGTTGTCTTTTTTCTGTGGGTATTTAACCCTTTACCTAACATGAAAAGCAGACGACACTTACAAACAAAATTCTTGAATAACTAATTTTTTTCATTTTTTGTCTCAAAAACATAGGTTATGACCCCTCATTGAAACGAGCTCGACGAGAATTTTGGAACGACAAAGAAACGTACGGACGGAGGGACAGACGTACGGACGGACCTGCGACAGATCGCAACCCATCCCAACAGCACATATTTTACGTTGTGAAGTTTAGCTAAAAAATGTGATTTTGGGGGTAAAATGTTTTAAAAATTACCATTATATATCAATGTCATATATAAATAATAAATATAAAATAATAACTGCTGCAATGTCAATGCAGATAATCTGGAGATCTGATAATTGTTCTGCCACAATGCGACATCAGATTTCCAGATTATCTGTATTTTATTACTTTCCAAAGTGTGATTTACTGGGATTTCCCGGTTTGATTATAAACGATAACTTCACAAGTGAATTATGCAATCAACAATTGTGTCATGTATCCGTGCGCGCAAACGAAGACGCTTTATCGTGGATGTAATGGGGACTTCATTATGAAAAGCAAACGACACTTGAAAAAAAAATTCTTGAATAGCTATTATTTTCATTTTTGTCTCAAAAACATAGGTTATGAGCCCTCATTGGAACGAGCTCGACGAGCTCGTTCCAATGAGGGGTCATAAGCTATGTTTTAGAGACATAAAATGAAAATTAATTGGCGATTTTTGAGAATAGCGCTGACCGTTACGTTAGGTAAAGGGTTAAACAATATAGTTATCGTTAATAATGAAAAGAAATAAACAGAGTAATCGCTTGACTGGACTGGTTACGTGAAATAATTCATTCGAGGCGAGGGACAATATTGTAAAACACTCGTGCGCATTCGCGCACTCGCGTTTGTACAACCTCCTTCGCCTCTCATGAATTATTTCACGTAACAGTCCAGTCAAGCGATTACTCTCTATGACATTGCAACAGTTTTTATTTTCCTGGCGTTTCCCACAAGCTTTTGAACAGGTGAGTCTGTCTTTGACACCTGGACGTCTCACAACCTGTGACGCAGTTACATCGTTTCATCTTTAGCACGGACGTTGGTACAGGTGGATAGTCATTGGTTATTTTGATCCAATTACCATGGAAAGTATTGTAGTTTGGACTCTTTTAATGTGTATTGACCAAATTCCTATTTTCATTAATTTTATTGAATTTTTCAATATTTTTCCGCAAAATACCCATTTTCCCGTATGCTATTTTGCATACTAATTCCCGCCCCAAGGCAATAAACAACATTTGTTTAGCAATTTCTTGGGGGCTGGGGTATAATAATAATAATAACACTTTGGCCAGCCGCTGATTTGTCGCGGTTCTCGGACGAGAAGGCCTTGGTTACCCCTGAACTCCCAACTGCCTCCCTGTTCCCACGCTTCTCCTCTCCTCCCAACATTCGGAGACGAACTGCTTGATGACATCCCTTGCCCCATTCTTCCCAATCTCTCCGATTAGCACATTAACCCTCTCCTTTGAGTCTCCCCCTAACCACATGTCCTTCATTCTCCCATCCCACTTCCCCATTATACTCCCAGTGAATCTCATTCTTTTAGACTGATACTTTAGGCATTCTAGAAGGAAGTGTTCCAGGGTCTCCACCATGCCCAAGTTACACATCTGGCACTCCCTTTCACCGTCTTTCCCAATTTTTCCCCTCAGCTCCAGGGATCGCGACCTCAGCTTGAACAGCAGTGACCCCCCCCCCCCCAAAGGTGCCATCAAGGTACTCTTCAAAACCTGGCCTCTCTTTATCACGCAGGCCACCCAAATACCTTTAAGACCTATAATTTGACTTGATTGACTGGACTATTAAGACCAGCACACTTTCATTATGTGCCGTAATCTCACGTTTTCCATCGGTGACTCATTGTAATAACTTTTCTTATTGCCATGTAAATGAATTCGTTTCGAAAATTGTTTCTCTTATCTTTAAAGAAATTAATATTTTTGTTGACATGTCTGTCTAGGGATGATAATAATTCAATAGATTTTTTAAAAATAAATGCGCGTTTGCAAGTGGATAGATTTTAACGCTCGTTATCGCTCATGACTTTCCATGATATGTTAACGACATGAGTATTTTGCCAATGGAAATACCATTGGTTCATATCTCATGTATAATAAAGTGGTTGTCGATTCTCAATGCGTCCTTCAGAATTGAAATTACGGGGAAGGGAAATCCGGGGTTATCATTTGGTGTTACCATTTCCCGGTACATTTTCACAAAATTACACGGTGGCATGAAAATATGACTTATAGTCTGGCCCTCAAGAGGATAAGACTCACACGAGGTGTGGAATTCATCTGTGACGTATTTTCTTGTGTTCACTGATCATACCAATCCGTGATATAACTTCCAGAAAGATTTTTTCTGAGATCATTGCAAAAACGTTCATTCTACGGCTATCACTTGAGCCTCCCAACTTGGAAAGCTTACATTATGCGAGCATTTCTTCAATTTATTGTCGAGGGTAGGGAACGACAGGCGGATGGAGTGTGGGAATCCCCACTATCAACGCATGCTCAGAAATCTCCTCACAGTGATCTGCGAGAGTGTCCAATTTGTATGTGCACTAAAACGTCCCACAGCCGTATCCTACGCTGATCAATTTGTCATAAAGTCTTTTCAAGAAATCCTGTTCCACGTAATTTTAAGAGTAAAGGTCCATGTAAAGTTTGTGCCAACCTTTCAATAAAGAATTGTTAACCCTTTACCCAACGCAGACGATATCAAAATTTATTATTTTAAATATAAGTTTTTCAAATTTTTCAAAATATTTCAACAAAACCATATCATGTGACCCCTCGTTGGAACGAGGGGTGACGTGATTTGGTTTTGTTGAAATTTTTTAAAAAATAATATTTTTTCAACTGCTGAATTTGCATATTACGCGGGCGGATGCGGCCGATTCGTTGGGTAAAGGGTTAACCATAAATTAACAAATGCGTGTTTTGTCCTCCACTACTTTTGTATTTTGGGTAAAGAATTCAAGTATACATCCATGACTAACTATTTCTTAGATACGATTTTCTTTCGAAGAATTGCCCATTATCGAGCCCAGATGATATTAATTCAAACTCGGCTGATATGACGCTGATCTCGACCGGTATGAAACAAGTTAGAGTTGTTCCCCTTGATGTGTTACTAAACACAGCCATGTTGTTTAGAGTGAAATCAAGTTTATTCCCCGAAAGCAAATCAATTAGTAAAATTGACGTTACCAGGCAAAGGGGGTAGTTTTTGTAGGGTGGGAAATTAATGATGGTGGGAGTGCGGTAGCTCAGTGGTAGACTGTTGGACTTCTATGCTAGAGGTCCCGAGTTCGATCCCCGTCCGGGGTGACCCGCGTTGTGTCCTTTGGCAAGGCCCTTTAACCCGGTTGCCTAATGAGGGCACGGTGGTGCTGTGTACTAAGGCGTACTGCACGTCGAAAGTGCACATGTCTTCAACCGCTGTAATCCTGCTTGAGCGGAGCTTGAACAGAGTTAGAATATTGAGGAGCTGACAGTTGCTCGTCGATGCTCGGTTCTCTCCTGGTACTCGGGCTTCCTCCACTCGTAAAACTGTCACGGTCACGATTAGCCATTGTGCATAAGTATGTAACCTTAAATACCAATAAATAAATAAATAATAATTAATGATGGCAACAAGTAAGAATTACGTGGATGAACAGAAGAAAGAAGAGAGTTGTACAGGAAACTCATTGCAAACTAAAATTCAGAGTCGTAAGCGGAGATTCGCCGAAGTGGGAGAAAAGTTAGTTCAGCTATCGAACGCCGCGGATTCCCCCTGGGACGTTCGGATAGCTGAACGCGTTGTAGGAGAAGAGAAAATGCGAGGTTTGTGAAAAGAATGATAAACAATAACACTGTCAGAAAATTGATACAGATCTGAGAATTTGTGCATTATTATTGAATGACATCATGATATGAAGTTACCTCGGGCTGATGTGAACCTAACCAAGAAATAACCTATAACTACTATAAAATTAGCAGATAAAGATCATGGCAAGTGTGTCACGTGTTGAGCATGTAGGTATCGGACGAGATTCGATTGCATGAAAGCATATGTTTTCAGAATAGCAGTTAGGAACAGTTTTGCCAACAGGGAATTTTAACATGAACTTCTCAGATTTTGTTTGAAAACTAACTGTGTTCACATAATTTATGACATGCTTCCCAAAAGAATAGCGTTATTTATTTATTTATTTATTTATTTATTTATTTATTTATTTATTTATTTATTTATTTAACGACATATTCGACAGCCAGGGTCACCTCGTGTCGGCCACATTTATTGATGGAGGAAGCCGGAGTACCCAGAGAGAACTACCGATTAACGGAACGAAAATGTCAGACACCCGAACATACTAACTCCACGCAAGCAGGGTTAGCATTGGTTGAAGACAAGTACACAATCGACGTGCAATACACCATAGAGCACAGCGCCACCGTGTCCCCACACAGACGGAAAAACACATATTGTTAACTGTCTCACAAATAATTTCTGATATCAATGACGATGACAGATATAAATATCTCTTAGGCAGGAAATTGACAAAAAAATCGATATTAAAGCGCGTTTGGGGATTTAATTCCACTTAAAATATCGCAACTAATATAATACAAAGACTACCTTACCTGATTTTGACTACAGTTTAAACTAGAAGTTCCGTCTCTGTTTTGTGTACTATCTGGAAGTACTAGCGCGCTGGGTAAGTGCATTTTTTGTCCCTACCAAACTCAAACATCCCCATTCGAGAAACTCAAATTCCTGCAGAAAAACACTATGCCGAACAATTCTATTCTAGTAAATAGAGATCATTCCTAACCTTCACTGGGATACATTTACATGTAATGATGTAAATAGATATTAAAATTCAACTACATATACAGGAATATGGAGGGGATAACTGCTTGATCGCAGCGCCATATATTCTCCACTCGAAAAGTAGTTACAATTGTACGTAACAGCACAAGAAAAACTTGCAAAAATGCAGCATATGAACCACCGGGTGCAACCAGGTGGTCCATATGACAAACGTTTGCAAGTACTTCTCGTGTTTGGTCATCTGATATTGTAAAAAATTACTAAGTGAAAAATCTATCGCACAGCAATTTACTAGTGATCCTCCCTCCACATTCTGTAGTTTCAATATTGTCTTTCTGTTTGATCGATTCAGTTCGTGATTTCACTACCAAACTCGCTAATAGCACATTGAATTGGAATTGCACACTTCGTGTTTCAGCCACTCGAGAAAACTGATATTTCATTGAAATCACTCTTGGGATAATGCCGGTACTTACTCAAATACAAACCCCTGGCATATCTCGTCATGATAATCGACTTTCGATAACGTTATGTCCCTTGAAATAATTTGTGGGCGAGTAATGTCCAGTTAAGAAGTATGTAATTTTTGGGAAACACCTATGATACCATAAAAGTTTCCTTTCGTTACTGTTTATACTGAGTTATCTCCCTTGTATAAAACAAAGTTCTGTATGACTCCAAAGACCAAGAGTCAATCGACCAAAGACAGTGCTCGAACGACTCGAATATTTTCTAGAAAGTAATTCGTCGAGTAATTTCTCGAACGTGTGCCTCCACATATGACTCTTATACTCATCTGGGTATTGTCGGTACTATTCGAGGATATCTGTCGGGGGATACCTTTCGAAGAATACCTTTCGAACGATATTTATGGTCAACTAGTTCCTCTTCATTTCCTGGCACATAGTCCACCCCATGCCCCTCATAGGTCTAAGACCATTACGGTTGACTTATCCATAGTCATCGTCATCTGTCCCACGATTATCTTCTACTGCATTCACCAAATATTATTGGCTACCAGGCTTACAACCTTTTATCAATAATACTGACTTGTAGCACTACTTCAGATTTGTTAGCTATCTCAGATTGATCGCACGACTCAAATCCCATCGAACGAATAAGCCATCAAGCAATTGCGCGAACGAATCAATCCTCTTACGACTCTTTTCCTCATCTGGGTATTGGAAGATACATATTATATGGTGATGTGGTACTTGTGGATACATTTGGAGAAAACATTTTGGAGGATACCTTTTGAGGATACCCTTTGGACGATAATGTTTGGAGGATAATTATAGTTTTTTAGCACCTCTTCAGTTCCTGGCATCTAGGCCACTACTGCTGACTTGTCCCATGCCACCATTGATTGTCCTGTGATAAAGTCTCACTGCAGTCACCCAATACTACAGTCTTCTAACTCCAGCCCCACCCATCCACCCACAGCCTTTCATCATTACTACTGACTTATAGTAGTACTTCATGTTTGCTATCTCAGATCACGTCCTCTACTCTCGCCTGTGTCTTAGAATGCCCATAAGGCCATCCATTCTCTATTACGATGCTAGAAAACAAGCTTTACCCCAACCCCTACCCAAACAATACCTCTTGCTCTAGCGTTATACACTACCTGTACCAAATGTGGGCCAGTTCAACGCCTTAGGTGGATAGTGGTACTAAGGGCTAACAATAGACACAGTAGCACAAACAGTTTCTTCTATTCTTCTGTACCAGACAACCAAGCATAGCACTGCATGATGTACTGCCGATACCAACTTAGAACAATATAACGCCGTTGGTGGATCAATAGTACAAAGGGCTAACATTGAACCAGTAAGGGTACAACATACCGTATATTCTACATTGCCATTCTAGACAATCACGTATACCCCTGGGATAGTACAACCCATTAGGTGATTTTGTAAGGATAAAAGTAGACCACCTGGGTATCTACGGTGCACCCTATACTACCGTACTTGACAACAAAACATACCCCACCACACAGCAAGACTAGTAGAACAACAGGTACGCACTAGACAACCATACATACCCACAAAACTGCATGACATAGCATTACGTACTACTCATACTTATACCAGTCAAAGGATATCCCACGATATAGCCTTAGCTGCTTGTGTGGGCTTAAATACCTATAAATACAGTCACAGGATAATATAAATCCTTAGGTGGATTACTAGTACAAAGTGCTGACATTGAACCAGCAGGTTGTGCAGATCTACCATGCATTACCCATCACCTACCCACAATACCGCCTGTGTTTCGTCACGTACTACCTATATTAGTCATAGGATAAGATACATTCGGCAGGTTAGTAGTTCCAAGGGCTAACATGGGGCCTACAGGGGTTTATACCGTCCATACTATATTACCAAGTCAGTCCAGCACGAGAAGCCCGACACTCTCTGACTCGAATAACGTGACGTCTAATTGTGAAGTGGACAACAACAGCGGTCAACGTTTCTATGGCGTCGCTTCGCATCATGACGTCACTACGTCACTGGCAACGTCAACCGTTTCGCAGTGAAAACTTTTCAAGAAACCCATCTTCGCCATCAGTTTTCCAACACACATCTACATCGCCAAAGCCATGTGTGCACATATACACCGGGAACCTAATTAAGCATCCCCTGAAATGTTTCATGACAGTGAAGTTGTTGATACTGATTATTATGTTTTAATGATTGCTGTGCCATGCAGTACATTTCATCTAGTGAAACGTGATGCATCTGGTTGATAGCGTACTCCAAACGCAATCCCTCGTTCACGTGAAACGTGCTTCCCACGAATGTCACAAAAACACTATCATCCACATGCAATATCTGGGTATGAAACAAGAAGATTTGCCACTTCTTTTATCAATAAATTAATGTTGAGGTGGCAAGGAGGCACTGTCAGAGGCACTAAGATGGCAAATCATTGGCATGCATAGAACAGGCATGTCATTCAAAGCTATTGGGAGGCAACTTGGCTATAGTCATTCTGTCATCAGCTGACGTGTCCGAAATCATCAACAATCAACGATGTTAAGGACCGACCAGAGACTGGACAACCCCAAAGGACCTCTCCTCGGGAAGATCGGAGTCTGGAACCCCTCGTTAGGCGTGCCCCCTTTGCTTCAAGTGGGGTTTTGAAACGCCTTTGGGGCCCCAACAGGCGTTTGTGCAAGAAAACTGTCCGAAACCGTTTCAAAGCTCTGGGTATGAAGTCCAGAAGGGTCAGCAAAGTGCCAAGTGCTGTCCGATCAGCATCTAAGACGACGTTTGGAGTGGTGTATGGCAAGACAATATTGGAATCTCAGAACGTGGAGGAGAGTCCATTGGTTGGACGGGAACAGGCTCCTGCTTCACTTCACAAATGGTCGCATAAGTGTGTGGAGGCAGAGAAATACTGCTTTCATGCCCAGGAACTCCCTGTTCCTTATGGTGGAGGATCAGTAATGATCTGGGGATGCCCATTTCATGATTGTGGAGAGCATTCCATCAGAACAACGCCATTACAACACTACCTTGGCCTGCAATGAGCCCCGATTCGAATACATAAGGACACACCTGGGACTTGCGTGGTCGTCGTGTGCAAGCAAGGGATCAGCCTGTACAGAATTTGTCCGATTTGGAAGCTGGATTGCATGACGAGTGGCGGCAGTGGCGTCAGAAAGCTCACTGGTAGCATTAGGAGGAAGGTTCCGAGCACGTGGTAGATACACTCGATACTGACGTCAGACACTGCTATTGTGTTCAGGAGGTCACAAGTTACATTTTCGGTCAGCAATTGCCGGCATTGTTTAATCATGGACCGTTCCGGCACCATATGTGCCGAGAGAACATTTTTCCATCAAAAACATAAGTGGCAGATATGTGTAATTAGCGCCATTAAATTCTGCATATTTTCATCATTACGTTGTCTTTCATTTGTCAATAGACCATTCTTTCCGCAAATAATCACTTTTGGCCATCTGAAGGATAGGATGAAAGTAACGACAGTTTCTATTAACACCACTGCGAACAAAACAGGGGTGCTTAATTAAGTTCCAGGTGTATATATCATCATACATATCATGCCATACTCTATAAGCAGTACGTACACAACTTTAATGACGTTGATAACGATACGTCTCTGAATACAGTTTCCTTTGATAACGATACAACGTCGTTTATCAGTGGACCGGGCATGACAACTTTGAAGAATCGTGCTAACTTAGAACTGTACAACTTATATAAATGGTGTTGCGCGAAACACCAATATCGATAAAAGTAATCACATGCTTCTGTATCCCCCAAAACACGAACACAGAATAAATCAAGTAAGATTGAAAATGAATGAATTAGGATTAGCGAGAAACCGCCAACCTAAAAGAAATGTCGCATTTTTAGGAACAAAAACGAATAAAAACTTAAAATTCTCCATCCATATTGATTCCGTATGCACCAAGGTGTCACGGGAACTATTTAACGTCAGTTATTTGCAATACTGAACGAGATCAAGCACCGAATCGAGTGTTTTGCGGTCACCTGTGTCTATAGGTTCTCAAAAGATGGTCGGAAGGAGATCACTTTCAAGATATTCTCAACGATTTACATTGAAAAAGAAAAAAATTGATATAGATATATAAATAAAGAATATAAAAAAAATAAAAAAATAAAGTTATAATTCAAATAATAACAAAAAAAAAAAAAATTAAATAATAATAAAAAAAACAAAAACAAACATGCCAGTCGATAAATTTGGTCACGCTGACGATAATGAAGGTCCCTCTAGAAAGAAAAGAAAAATGGTCCAAGTTGGTGGTGACATTGCCAACTTGGACGAACGATATGTCCGGAGATACGAACCTCGAAAAGAACCTTTAGACTTAAACAATAAGAAAATCTACAATCTTCCTTAACCGATCGATCTGGCAGATGCCGCGACTAAAAAATACGTCGATAGAGGAGACGAAAATTTCTGGCAGAACATGAGAGATAATTACGTGAATAAAGACATGACGGACGATCTCGACTTGAACTCTAAACAAGTGGTGAATCTAGCGGATCCTAGAGGTTCGACCGATGCTGTCACTAAAAGATATGCGGATGACACTCACGCTAGAATCAGTAAACATCTGAGAGATCGTTACTTTCCTAAAGAGATGCAGTCCGAACTGAACGCGAATTCTAACAAGATAACCAACGTGTCCGTTCCCACGTATCCCAACGATGTGGCGACAAAACAATACGTAGACTTGGAACTGAGAAAGAATAACGACGAGCTAGAAATGAAATGGGATCTGGATGCGAGATTCAACAAGATATTGAGTCTGTCCCAGATCGACGATGCGGACGAAGACTCGACGGTGGTCAACAAAGGCTACGTGGATTCTGCCCTACAGGATTCTCAATCCTATCTAGAATCTCAAGTCGACGAATTGTATCTGAACAAAAAATCCGGAGGAACCATGGACGCTGGCATCGACATGGACGGTCACAATCTATTGGGTCTCGACGACGAACCAGAATTCGCTTCCAGCACGGTCAGCAGACAATACTTGGACAAATATACGCTCTGGAGCAAGGGTGATGCCATGGAAGGCAAACTGGACATGGCAGGGCACGCACTTACGAATCTAGTGGATCCCGTGCACATGTCGGATGCCTGCACTCTGATCTCCATCATGGAAAAGATAAAATACGCCAGACAACTGATCACCATATGGGTCGATGAAAGCGGCGCGTTAGAAGAGGAAAAAGCCGAATGGTCCGTTGGAAATGGAGGTAACGGACCACTGCACGGTCTGATAGGATATCCCATGCCGGTGGGAGGTGAGATTTTTCGAATGAGTCCGGCTTCTACGTACTTGAACAATAGAGCGGTCGTCAATCTCGTGGTGAACGTTGTGGAAGCCGATAAGGCGTACAGCATCGAAAAGATGAAGGATCAACACTCGAACATCAGCGTCTTCAGTATGCCTCTCAAGGAGCAGATGGGAGATAGGATCAATTTGAAGACGAAAACCAATACTCACTCTGTTGATCGAACTCGATCCTCTGAACAAACAGTGAAAAAAAAAATTCAAATATATATAATCACTTTTGCGATGCAGGAGAGACAACTCAAAAATAAAAAAAAAAAATAAATAAATGTAATCGGGTTTTAAGAGAGTGAATATTCAATTACAATTTTTTGGAGTATTTTTTAATTATTTATTTATTACCTTTTTTGGGAGTATTTAATTTTTTTTTTTTTAATTATTATTCTTTTTCATCGAATGATGGACATTTTTTGTCCATCCAATTCGAATTCTAACTCTCTATCTGACAGGACTAGGTTGAAAGCCTCGGTTCTCTTCGGCACGTTCCTGTCGAATTGCATCTTGATCTTAGACACTACTCTTGAGTCGCTCGCTCTGTTTATTAACATCGAATACGAACAGGGGATACGTCGATTTGTATTCGGTGGGAGTGAAGTTAGGATTACTCATCAATTCATCCAGTCGATGATATTTCTTTCTGAAATCGGCGACATCGCCGTATAGCCTGCAGAAATCGTTCTTATCGAAAGAGGCGTTTTAGTCGATGGCTGGATATCTCATGGCGTTTAGAAATACTTGCACGTTTCTCAAGTGACAATGATCGAACAGGGAAGGATGTTTCTCTTGAGATTCACCCCTATCAGCCTGAAATGCCACTATGATGAATCATGGTCTTTCCGGAGCGGAGTTCACAGTCGATCTCCAATTGAAGTGATTGGTGGATGATGGAATACTAGACGTGACGCACTGTCTCATTCTAAATCCCACTGGTAATATACTCTTCGATTCTATGATCTTGTAGAGACGTATTTTCTCCATGACTGAAGGCAGCACATGTGGAACGAACCACGATATCTTGTTCAGATGTATCTTACTCGCATCGGTCGCAGTGGGTCTCATGATGGCTTCATCATTTCCTTTTCGAATCAACGTCAAATTGTGATTGAATCTGTAAAGAATCTTACTGTAATCGTCTGCGAATCCGAAAATGTGTTTCGGAGGTATCTTGAACAAAAACGTTCCTTTGTGTCTCGACATCTTAACGACGTAGAAAAATCTCAGGGCGTCGCCGGCATTAGCTGCACTCATGTCGGCGACGGTGTCTTTCACCCACAATTGAATGAGTCCATTAGATTTTGAAAATTCAACCGGATACATCAAGAGTCCGTAGATCGTGCTGGCCTGCCTGTGATGAAACACGGATTCTTTATCTCTTGTCCCGAGAGCATGTAATTTATATTACCTAACGGGTGCATCATGCCATTATTGGCTGGAGTGACTACATCGTCATCAGCATAGTCACTTCCATCTTCCTTGGTGAGAGGTCCCCCTTTCACTATGTAACTTTCGCTGGGGTGGACAAACAGATCTTGAGTTTTCGATGTTGATTCTTATCTCTCTGGCATTGTTCAGACTGGTTCCAGTCACGGGTTCATACTCGTGAACTTCGTATTCTTGAATGCTTTCATCTCTCAATAGACCTTCGGTTATATCTAATATATTCATCATGTTTTTTTTTGTTAATTCGTTTGCTTTTTTATAATAAATTGTTTTGTTTTTTTTAATTATTATTTTATTAATTTATTTTTTTTCCTTACTATCAATATATGTGTAAAGTGAAGGTTTTTTTTTTTAAAACTCCGTCGTCTGCAATTCTTGTTTGTAAAATGTTCCAATGATTTCCCTGCTGCCATCTTTGTCATCCTTTAACGCTTTCATTTTGTAAGTCATTGGATCTGTGTGAAATATTCTAACGATCATAAAGATTTCCTCGGTCCATCGAGGAGTGTAACCTTTCGTGAAGAATGACTTTTAAGAAGTGATTCTCACTCGATCGTCAACTGTAAATTTCGGTGGTCTGGACTACTTCTTGATCTTAATCCTTTCGGATAGAGATTCGTGAAGACGCATCTTTCATTTCGAGAATCGCTAGATTACGTGGGTGTCATCTTGATTGATCTGTGTCGCGTGTTGCTGTATTTTCGACCAGTTCATCCAGGACGTCAATATATTTCTTGGTCGAATTGGCCGTGAAATACTTGTGCATTTTTTCCTTCATGGTTCAATTCGAACATTCCATCACGTTAGCTTTTCCTTCCCCTTGTCCACACCTCGATGACCGTCAGTATGTATTTAACACCCTCGTTCTATCTCGAAACCGATTTCATGTCGACCGGATCAGCCAACGAGATCTGATCCAGACCCTTCATGAACTCCCTTCTACTTCAAAATTTATGCTTGGGCTTGTGTAGTTCGTTCGCCAATGCATTCATTAATAATGTTTTCTGGACACTTTTTTTAACACCCCATCCGAATCGACATTTGGTACCGATCACTTTACCGACCAGCGAACATTCGATTCTCTCTCTCCTAGGGGGATCGGTATATTTTTCATTTTCGTCAACATGTTTTTATCGCAGATTCGATTACGAGTCTCGATGTCGTGATGTTTAGCGTAGCACAGATCGCGAGCATAAGCAGCCGAATCCACTCTATTAATGGGTTTGCTCCAAGATTTAGGAGTAAGATCTTGATTCAATCTCTTAATTTCGTGAATTGATGTCCTGGCAGATGCATTTCGAAGGGTAGATTATTAATCATTTTATTCATCAGACCAGCACTGCATTTGACGAACTGCGTCTTGGCCAAACCGCACACTTTACACGTTCCACAAAGTATGGGTCTGTTATTTTTTGTCAGTACTTTTTTAATGTTAACCGTATTGGTGACTCTCTTGCATTTGACGCAATACATTTGTTTTTTCGTATACATTTAATTATTTATTTTCGTATTTTTTATTTTTTTCTATTTTTTTTATATATATATATGTATATATATTTTTCAATCGACTCCTTCTGGAATCTTTTTGGGATCCAACAATTTACGAAACGATCATCTCGCTTCTTCCCTACCTTTTTCCATGAGAGAATCCTTCAATTGTTCCTTGATGATCTGCTGACTCTTGATTCTTATATTCGCGTTCATGACTTCGTATTTTTGTTTTTCGTTCAATATATCGACGTATTCGCCGTCCAAAATCCTTTCATCACTAGGAGATCTTATCCAACACGGCGTCGATCTTTGCATCGGCCAAAATGTTTTCGTGCTTTCTGACCTTTACAGATACTTTTTTAGCTAATAATTTTCTGATCATAATAACGAATCCGATAGTCAAAGCCTAATCCTTCTACGGCCAACACGACCAGAAGAGAAACAACGGCGGTCGACAATAGACTGCTTTCTGCAACATTCAAACCTATAGAGGTCGGGATGAGAGTCAAATCCACACCATTCACAAATTTCTCTAATCTTGAATATTTCTTATTGAGCGAACAACGAGATTCTCTCTCTCACGTCAGATACAATTGAATTCTTTTGATTTCTTTGATTTGATACCTCTGCACCACGTCTTCACTTTCTCCTCGTTCTACTGGTGGTGGTAGAAAAGGTGCCATGGGATCGACGCTCGACTTCTCTATTGGTAGATACATTTTTTTACTTTGTGTTTCCATTTTTTTTATTTATTTATTTATATCTATTTTTATGTATTTGTTTTATTTTATTTTCATTCCTTATTATTTAACAAAAAAAAATTTATCGGTCTCCCCTTTTCAACAATAATTCCAAAATGCATCCCCTGTCTTCGATGGTGAGACCTCGACGTGCTAACTTCAGCTCTTCCAAATTAGTGGGCTTGGGTTCTCCAATGCAAGGCATGAATTGCTTCCAACATTTGATTGCGTTGTTGCGTCAGACGTATTCCAATGCGGGCATGAAATACGTGGTGACGATGTCTTCCCATTCCATCATAAGACACGAATGATTAACATGGTTAAAATCTCTCTCCTCCAGACATCCGATGCATCATTCATGCAAGATGCAAAAAAGTTGTTCATTCACACAAATCATGTAAGCTCTGCACAGCACCCTTTGAAGAAACCAAGCCCTCAATTTCATGGAATCATTCATTTTACTCATAATTATTATATATATATAAAACAAAAATTTCGAAGTCCTAAAAAAAATAATTTTTATCATTTTTTTATATTCTTATTTTTTTTTGTACTATTTTTTTCGTATTATTTTTTTTTTCTTTTCTTTTTATATATATATTACGTTTTTTAATAACAACACATTCTATTCATTGCATCATCAACTGAATGAACAAATACTTCCTGTCTATCACGATCTCGCATGTTATAGGAAAGAAATTACATTTTTTTGAAAGAAGGATTTTATGCTTTTCGTATTTCGATAAAAACATTTTTTTTTATTATCATCGTCGTCGTTAGAATGATATTGGTAACAATCCATAATGATTTTTAATCTTTTAGCAAATTCGCGCAAAAGGATTTTTCAATATTTTCATCACCACCACGATCGAATACATTAACTACGTTTTTTACGCAATAAATAATATAAGCATATTTTGCGTCATTTTAATGCTTTACAAGTTTCACTTCATATTTTAAACGATCTAGGATATCTATAATCATGTTATAATCTCTTCCGTAATAAAAATCTTGGCAAGACACATTTTTTCATTCGAACACTTCATTGGTTGGATATTTTCGAAATAGCTTTGATTTAGGAATATGAATAACAATATTAATGAAAACAACGTTCCGTACACATTTAAACATGCATTGTGTATGATTTGTTCCAATTGAATTCTTTCTAATACATACTTGTGTAAATGTTTAGAAAAAGCTAAAAGCTTTTCGTAAAATGAATGTCTTGTTAACATGTCTGTGGGAAGGTGGGTTTTTTTTTCTCTCTTTTCGCTTTTTTTTTTTTTAAATTCGAGTTTTTATAATAACATACCCAAAAGAGGTATATTCTTAAACGGCGAATTCGGACCCAACAACAAACCTTCACCGATTGGTTCCACATTCTTTCCGGTCTTGAGATAGAGAATGTCTCTGTGGAAAGCATCGCCACCACCCTTTCTCACGGTCTTAGATGCAATCCTTTACCTTCGACGTCTATGTGACACGAGACTATTCCCTTCTTCAAAAACAGTCCATTTCCCTCTTCTTCAAAAACATTCCTCTTCCCACTAATTTGTCGACTTCTGAACTAGCGAGTCCCGAGAGAGCTCCCATGCCAAGAGCTGTCAACACCATCTTCGTCAGAATGGGTAATACTTTGGTGGAGAGTTCCGCCAATAGCGGTAAGAAACCGCCTTTCATTCTCAGATTATATCTCAATTGAGTGGGACTCAGTCTCACCGTCATTCCCATTTGATTACGAATCACTTTCTCCATCCTTTTGATTTGAGTTTTATTCCAGGCGATCTGATCATCACTGCCACTCACCAGATCTTGAAGACTGAATTTAAATCTAACGGCCTCGCCTTGATTTCTCAATGCTCTGCGAAGTTTAGCTTTCTGTCCTTTGGATATGTTCACGTTTTTAATTACATATTGACTCATATTTTATTTTTTTTGATTTGATTATATAATATTTTTTTTTAAATTATTAATATTATAAGTTTCTTTTTTTTTAAATTATTAATATTATAAGTTTCTTTTTTATTTCTTTATAATATACAGATAAAAAACTAAAACTTCTTTAAATAAAAGAAATATATATATTTTTTAAGATATTATTTTCAAATTATATATTATTATTATTAATTTTTTTTTCTTCATATCTCTCTGATGTGAAATCATATAGTCACTCTCTCTGCGCAAAGATCTAACAGATCGCCATTCTGGTCCGTCTCTCCATGAAGATCTAACAGATCACCGTTCGATGCTATACAACGTGTCTAGAATCATGGGTAGATAGATGAGATTTTGAGGTCGCTCCACGATCTTGTAACCCGGCGAAACGTCTGGAAAGAACGCGTAGATCGCAGGCTATGTATTTACCCACAATCACATTGACATTCACTAAAATGCTATTGACCGCAAGAATGTCGACTATATTTTCAGACGCATCGTGACCTCGATACATTTTCGATCGAATCCCAACATCTCGTTGATTGAATCTTCTGCACTAAAATCCACTCGAAAATTATCTCCCAAGTCTAATATCGTCTGTAGAGTACTTGTAGTGGGAGCGAGTCTTATTATCTTGCTCCCATGACCGTCGGTCTTCAGTCTCGTGAATGTTCAGGTCGTCTATGTCTTAACTCCCTTTGGGAAATCGAATCTCAAACCAATCCACTCCGTTGGAATACCTGAATGCGTTATTCTTTTTGTTGAAGTTGGGAAACGAATAGTAAGCATCGAGATTAACCAACGCCATCTCGCATCTCTTTTCCTTCTTCAATTCGATAGAAGGCCATAGTGAATTGAGTCGTGTCGTGTCTCACTACGATTTGAAAGGACTGTTTCGCAGCCATATTCTCAACTATCTGTTCTAATAGATGTTCTGACATTTTTATTATTTATTATTTTTTATTCACATATTTTATGTTTTATCAATATCTGAAGTTTTTAAACAAATTTTTCTCTATTATTATCAGAAATATAAAAAAAATCGTCGAATCTGCTTCGATATTTTCCGTTGTTAAATACGCTAGTCAAATCGATCACCACGAAATTGTGAAGTCCTTTGTCCCGCACCTTCTTACAGAATCTCCTGAATTCTTCCCTGCACATGTCATTGGCCATGTGATCTCCATAGATGTGATTGAGATTCTTGAAATCCTAACGAAAGAGACACAGAAAATTAGCATCCTCCCTTATCGTCTATCTGGGCAGTCGAAAATAATTCTGAGACAGATAGAAACAATCCACGTTGCTGTGACGTCCTCGGGCGTAAGACGATTCACATCGATTCTGTCTCCCCAACAGCAGATCGTCGAAGATCGTGAGATTCTTATTCTCCGACTTCAACTGTCTGGGATCGGGAACATCGTCGGCGTTCTCGTCAACAGACATTCCACATTCGAACACTCGTCGTTTCTCCTAATCAATTCTCTCGCCACCCCTTCCAATATATTCGAAGTCTCGTGTCCTTCGAATTCATCTCGATTGTCAAAGATTCTCGCCATGACGTCCTTGGGTAATTTACAATTCATGCACCCTCGAAGCAATCTGTATTCCGGTTGAAAGAGACTCTTGCCAAAATCGAATAATCTGTCATAATCCACAAGTCGGGTCGCAACAATAGATTCATCAAGAGATTGGTCTTTCTGCAATTCGATTTTCCCCCTATCAGACCTCTTATGCTCTTGGAAAAGAACTTGTCATTCGACTTCTTGGTTATTGCATCATTCTAAGATATGTCTTTGATATCCATTCCCCCCCCCCCCAGTTATTTGAACTATGTTTTTAAATTCAGTTTTAAACTATTTTTTTTGTTTTTTATTTTAATTCCTATCATATATATATTATTAATAAAACGTTTTTTTTATTTATAAAGTCACTTTCAATCCTGATCCTTTCATCATTTTAGCTAAGTCTTGTATCGGTACGACATCATCATAGAAGTCTCGCCAACTTCTCGATTCGATTCCCGATCGTTTGGCAAGTGGTGGAGTTATCAGTTTATTAATCAACGCGTTGGCGCCTCTCTTGCCGGCTTCTGAAGCTATTCTACCACTCGCTTCAGTCGCCGCTTTCTTACCCGCATCGATCGCCGTCGTCTTCTTTCCAATTTTGAGAGCGCTCGAGGCGATCTGTGTCGTGGCATCGCCAGTGAATTTACTAGTTAAAAATCGCATCATCGAATCCAAGATGCCCGATCCATCGTAGATGTAAGATCTAGCGTATCCCCTGTTATTTATCACTAACATTTTTTTGTATTTTGTTGTTTTTTTTAATACGTTTTTTTTATTAGTTTTGAATATATATATATATACATATATATATATATGGGATTGGATAAACCGTGAGTAACCTGATGGCAGGGAGGGCTGGGAGGGCAGGTGGCATGCCAGCCATTATAATATATATATTACTTTTTTCTTTTTATATATATGGGATTGGATAAACCGTGAGTAACCTGATGGCAGGGAGGGCAGGGAGGGCAGGTGGCATGCCAGCCATTATAATATATATATTATTTTTTTCTTTTTTTTCTTTCCCGAATATAATTCACCTAATGACTATTAACTGCGAGTTGTCCTGCTTCCGTCTTCTGTCCGTCTGTATGTCCGTCCACAATTACCACCTGTCAGGGAGTATAGAGGGATGGATGGTATGCCATCCATTGTAATGTATATATTGTGTGAAGTAAATTCTCCATGTGTATGGTTCATCTAATAACTGTTGGTTGGCAAGCCAAACACTGTTCATTACGGGAATACCGAGCTAATTGACCCTTTCTCTAACACGATTTCACACAAACCGATAATAGACCACAAAGCAAAAAAATGACATAACCCTTTTTGGGAGCCTAATGGCACAAAAGGGGTGCATATTTTGAGGGGCCTGCAGAGCACCACTATGTTTCCCAAGGCACCATCTATAAATTTGGAGAATACCAAGCAGATTGCCCCATTCGCTAACGAACAGCGAAAAAAAAACTGATAATAGCCCAAGTAACAAAGCAATTTCCATTCCTTTTGGGATGCCCTGTGGACCCGAAAGGGCGCACAATTTGGGGGGCCCGCACAGTACCACTGTACTTAGCAAGACACCTGTTGTCTATCAAGGGAATATCGAGCTAATTGACCCTTTCTCTAACAAGATTTTAGACAAACCGATAATAGATTGTCAATCCAAAAATCACAGAATCCCTCTTCGGAGCTTTATGGCACAAAATGGGTACATATTTCGGGGGGCCCGCAAAGCACCAACATGCTTCCCAAGGACCTATCCATAAATCTGGAGAACACCAAGCAGATTGCCCCCTTTGCTAACAATTAATCAGAAAAACTGATAATAGCCCATATAACAAAAAATATTTTCTTCCTTTTTTGGGTTGCTTTGTGGACCCAGAAGGGTTCAAAATTTGGGGGGCCCGCACAGAACCACTGTGGTTAGCAAGATGCCTACTGCTTATTTCTGGAATACAGAGCTAATTGACCCTTTCTCTAACAAGATTTCACACAAATAGATAATAGACTATAAAGCATAAAACTACAGAACCCTTATTGGGAGCCTTATGGAACAAAAGTGGTGCATATTTTGGGGGCCCTCAGTGCACCACTATGCTTCCCAATGCATCTTCTGTAAATTTGGAGAATACCAAGCAGATTGCCCCTTTCGCTAACGAACAGCCATAAAAACTGATAAAAGCCCACATAACAAAAACATTTCCCTTCCCTTTATGGGTCGCTTTGTGACCCCAGAAGGGTGCAAAATTTGGGGGGCCCGCACAGAACTACTGTGGTCAGCAAGACACCTACTGTTTCTTTCTGGAATTCCGACCTAATTGGCCCTTTCGTTAACAAGATTTCACACAAATCGATAACAGACTATAAAGCATAAAAGTACAGAACCCTTTTTGGGAGCCTTATGGAACAAAAGTGGTGCATATATTGGGGGGCCCGCAGAGCACCACTCTGCTTCCAAAGGAATCTTCTGTAAATCTGGAGAATACCAAGCAGATTGCCCCATTCGCTAACGAACAGCGAGAAAAACTAATATTAGCTCATATAACAAAAACACTTCTCTTCATTTTTTGGGTCGCTTTATGGACACAGAAGGGCGCAAAATTTGGGGGGCCCACACAGAACCACTGTGGTTAGCAAGACACCTACTGTTTGTTTCTGGAATATCGAGCTAATTAACCCTTATATTAACAAGATTTCACACAAACCGATAATAGACTATAAAGCATAAAACTACAAAACGATTTTTGGGAGCCTTATGGAACAAAAGTGGTGCATATATTGAGGGGCCCGCAGAGCACCACTCTGCTTCCCAGGGCATCGTCTGTAAATTTGGAGAATACCAAGCAGATTGCCCCATTCGCTAACGAACAGCGAGAAAAACTGATATTAGCTCATATAACAAAAACACTTCCCTTCCTTTTTTGGGTCGCTTTGTGGACCCAGAAGGGCGCAAAATTTGGGGTCCCATACAGAACCACTGTGGTTGACAAGACACCTACAGTTTATTTCTGGAATACGGAGCTAATTGGCCCTTTCGTTAACAAGATTTCACACAAACCGATAATAGACTATAGGGCATAAAACTACAAAACCCTTTTTCGGAGCCTTATGGAACAAAAGTGGTGCATTTTTTGGGCGGCCCGCACAGCACCACTATACTTGCCAAGGAATCTTCTATAGATTTGGAGAATACCAAGCAGATTGCCCCATTCACGAACGAACAACGAGAAAAATTCATATTAGGCCATATAACAAAAACATTTCCCATCCTTTTTTGGGTCGCTTTGTGGACCCAGAAGGGTGCATAATTTGGGGGGCCCGCACTGAACCACTGTGGTCAGCAAGACACCTACAGTTTATTTCTGGAATACGGAGCTAATTGGCCTTTTCGTTAACAAGATTTCACACAAACCGATAATAGACTATAGGGCATAAAACTGCAAAACCCTTTTTCGGAGCCTTATGGAACAAAAGTGGTGCATATCTTGGGAGGTCCGCACAGCACCACTATACTTGCCAAGGAATCTTCTATAGATTTGGAGAATACCAAGCAGATTGCCCCATTCACGAACGAACAACGAGAAAAAGTCATATTAGGCCATATAACAAAAACATTTCCCATCCTTTTTGGGGTCGCTTTGTGGACCCAGAAGGGTGCAAAAATTTGGGGGGCCCGCACTGAACCACTGTGGTCAGCAAGACACCTACTGTTTATTTCTGGAATACGGAGCTAATTGGAACTTTCATTAACAAGATTTCACACAAACCGATAATAGACTATAAAGCATAAAACTACAGAACCCTTTTTGGGAGCCTTATGGAACAAAAGTGGTGCATATTTTGGGAGCCCTCAGAGCACCACTATACTTGCCAAGGCATCTTCTATAAATTTGGAGAATACCAAGCATATTGCACCATTCGCGAAAGAACAGCGAGAAAAATTGATAATAGCCCATTTTTGAAAAACATTTCCCTTCCTTTTTTGGATCGCTTTGGGGACCCAGAAGGGTGCAAAATTTGGGGGGCCCGCACAGAACAACTGTGGTCAGCAAGGCAGCTACTGTTTATTTCTGGAATACCGAGCTAATTGGCCCTTTCGTTAACAAGATTTCACACAAACCGATAATAGACTATAAAGCATAAAACTACAGAACCCTTTTTGGGAGCCTTATGGAACAAAAGTGGTGCATATATTGGGGGGGCCGCAGAGCACCGCTCTCCTTCCCAAGGCATCTTCTGTAAATTTGGAGAATACCAAGCAGATTGCCACATTCGCTAACGAACAGCGAGAAAAACTGATATTAGCTCATATAACAAAAACACTTCCCTTCCTTTTTTGGGTCGCTTTGTGGACCCAGAAGGGCGCAAAATTTGGGGGGCCCGCACAGAACCACTGTGGTTGGCAAGACACCTACTATTTATTTCTGGAATACCGAGCTAATTGACCCCTTCATTAACAAGATTTCACACAAACCGATAATAGGCTATAAAGCATAAAACTACAAAACCCTTTTTCGGAGCCTTATGGAACAAAAGTGGTGCATATTTTGGGGGGCCCGCAGAGCACCACTATACTTGCCGAGGCATCTCCTATACATTTGGAGAATACCAAGCAGATTGCCCCATTCACGAACGAACAGCGAGAAAATTCATATTAGGCCATATAACAAAAACATTTCCCATCCTTTTTTGGGTCGCTTTGTGGACCCAGAAGGGTGAAAAATTTGGGGGGGCCCGCACTGAACCACTGTGGTCAGCAAGACACCTACTGTTTATTTCTGGAATACGGAGCTAATTGGAACATTCATTAACAAGATTACACAAAAACCGATAATATACTATAAAGCATAAAACTACAGAACCCTTTTTGGGAGCCTTATGGAACAAAAATGGTGCATATATTGGGGGGCCCGCAGAGCCCCACTCTCCTTCCCAAGGCATCTTCTGTAAATTTGGAGAATACCAAGCAGATTGCCCCATTCACGAAAGAACAGCGAGAAAAATTGATAATAGCCCATTTCAGAAAAACATTCCCTTCCTTTTTGGGTCGCTTCGGGGACCCAGAAGGGTGCAAAATTTGGGGGGCCCGCACAGAACCACTGTGGTCAGCAAAACACCTACTGTTGATTTCTGGAATACCGAGCTAATTGGCCCTTTCATTAACAAGACTTCACACAAACCGATAATAGACTACAAAGCGTAAAACTACAGAACCCTTTTTGGGAGCCTTATGGAACAAAACTGGTGCATATTTTGGGGGGCCCGCAGAGCACCACTATACTTGACAAGGCATCTTCTATAAATTTGGAGAATACCAAGCAGATTGCCACATTCGCGAAAGAACAGCGAGAAAAATTGATAATAGCCCATTTTAGAAAAACATTTCCCTTCCTTTCTTGGGTCGCTTTGGGGACCCTGAAGGGTGCAAAATTTGGGGGGCCCGCACAGAACAACTGTGGTCAGCAAGGCACCTACTGTTTATTTCTGGAATACCGAGCTAATTGGCCCTTTCGTTAACAAGATTTCACACAAACTGATAATAGACTATAAAGCATAAAACTACAGAACCCTTTTCGGGAGCCTTATGTAACAAAAGTGGTGCATATATTGGGGGCCCGCAGAGCACCACTCTGCTTCCCAAGGAATCTTCTGTAAATTTGGAGAATACCAAGCAGATTGCCCCATTCGCTAACGAACAGCGAGAAAAACTGATATCAGCTCATATAACAAAAACACTTCCCATCCTTTTTTGGGTCGCTTTGTGGACCCAGAAGGGCGCAAAATTTGGGGGGCCCGCACAGAACCACTGTGGTTGGCAAGACACCTACTGTTTATTTCTGGAATACCGTGCTAATTGACCCCTTCATTAACAAGATTTCACACGAACCAATAATAGGCTATAAAGCATAAAACTACAAAACCCTTTTTCGGAGCCTTATGGAACAAAAGTGGTGCATATTTTGGGGGCCCGCAGAGCACCACTATACTTGCCAAGGCATCTTCTATAGATTTGGAGAATACCAAGCAGATTGCCCCATTCACGAACGAACAGCGAGAAAATTCATATTAGGCCATATAACAAAAACATTTCCCATCCTTTTTTGGGTCGCTTTGTGGACCCAGAAGGGTGAAAAATTTGGGGGGCCCGCACTGAACCACTGTGGTCAGCAAGACACCTACTGTTTATTTCTGGAATACGGAGCTAATTGGAACTTTCATTAACAAGATTACACACAAACCGATAATATACTATAAAGCATAAAACTACAGAACCGTTTTTGGGAGCCTTATGGAACAAAAATGGTGCATATATTGGGGGGCCCGCAGAGCACCACTCTCCTTCCCAAGGCATCTTCTGTAAATTTGGAGAATACCAAGCAGATTGCCCCATTCGCTAACGAACAGCGAGAAAAACTGATATTAGCTCATATAACAAAAACACTTCCCATCCTTTTTTGGTTCGCTTTGTGGACCCAGAAGGGCGCAAAATTTGGGGGGCCCGCACAGAACCACTGTGGTTGGCAAGACACCTACTGTTTATTTCTTGAATACCGAGCTAATTGACCCCTTCATTAACAAGATTTCACACAAACCGATAATAGGCTATAAAGCATAAAACTACAAAACCCTTTTTCGGAGCCTTATGGAACAAAAGTGGTGCATATATTGGGGGGCCCGCAGAGCACCACTATACTTGCCAATGCATCTTCTATAAATGTGGAGAATACCAAGCAGATTGCCCCATTCACGAACGAACAGCGAGAAAATTCATATTAGGCCATATAACAAAAACATTTCCCATCCTTTTTTGGGTCGCTTTGGGGACCCTGAAGGGTGCAAAATTTGGGGGGCCCGCACAGAACAACTGTGGTCAGCAAGGCACCTACTGTTTATTTCTGGAATACCGAGCTAATTGGCCCTTTCGTTAACAAGATTTCACACAAACTGATAATAGACTATAAAGCATAAAACTACAGAACCCTTTTTGGGAGCCTTATGTAACAAAAGTGGTGCATATATTGGGGGGCCCGCAGAGCACCACTCTGCTTCCCAAGGAATCTTCTGTAAATTTGGAGAATACCAAGCAGATTGCCCCATTCGCTAACGAACAGCGAGAAAAACTGATATCAGCTCATATAACAAAAACACTTCCCATCCTTTTTGGGGTCACTTTGTGGACCCAGAAGGGCGCAAAATTTGGGGGGCCCGCACAGAACCACTGTGGTTGGCAAGACACCTACTGTTTATTTCTGGAATACCGAGCTAATTGACCCCTTCATTAACAAGATTTCACACAAACCAATAATAGGCTATAAAGCATAAAACTACAAAACCCTTTTTCGGAGCCTTATGGAACAAAAGTGGTGCATATTTTGGGGGTCCCGCAGAGCACCACTATACTTGCCAAGGCATCTTCTATAGATTTGGAGAATACCAAGCAGATTGCCCCATTCACGAACGAACAGCGAGAAAATTCATATTAGGCCATATAACAAAAACATTTCCCATCCTTTTTTGGGTCGCTTTGTGGACCCAGAAGGGTGAAAAATTTGGGGGGCCCGCACTGAACCACTGTGGTCAGCAAGACACCTACTGTTTATTTCTGGAATACGGAGCTAATTGAAACTTTCATTAACAAGATTACACACAAACCGATAATATACTATAAAGCATAAAACTACAGAACCGTTTTTGGGAGCCTTATGGAACAAAAATGGTGCATATATTGGGGGGCCCGCAGAGCACCACTCTCCTTCCCAAGGCATCTTCTGTAAATTTGGAGAATACCAAGCAGATTGCCCCATTCGCTAACGAACAGCGAGAAAAACTGATATTAGCTCATATAACAAAAACACTTCCCATCCTTTTTTGGGTCGCTTTGTGGACCCAGAAGGGCGCAAAATTTGGGGGGCCCGCACAGAACCACTGTGGTTGGCAAGACACCTACTGTTTATTTCTTGAATACCGAGCTAATTGACCCCTTCATTAACAAGATTTCACACAAACCGATAATAGGCTATAAAGCATAAAACTACAAAACCCTTTTTCGGAGCCTTATGGAACAAAAGTGGTGCATATTTTGGGGGGCCCGCAGAGCACCACTATACTTGCCAATGCATCTTCTATAAATGTGGAGAATACCAAGCAGATTGCCCCATTCACGAACGAACAGCGAGAAAATTCATATTAGGCCATATAACAAAAACATTTCCCATCCTTTTTTGGGTCGCTTTGTGGACCCAGAAGGGTGAAAAATTTGGGGGGCCCGCACTGAACCACTGTGGTCAGCAAGACACCTACTGTTCATTTCTGGAATACGGAGCTAATTGGAACTTTCATTAACAAGATTACACACAAACCGATAATATACTATAAAGCATAAAACTACAGAACCCTTTTTGGGAGCCTTATGGAACAAAAATGGTGCATATATCGGGGGGCCCGCAGAGCACGACTCTCCTTCCCAAGGCATCTTCTGTAAATTTGGAGAATACCAAGCAGATTGCCCCGTTCGTGAAAGAACAGCGAGGAAAATTGATAATAGCCCATTTCAGAAAAACATTCCCTTCCTTTTTTAGGTCGCTTCGGGGACCCAGAAGGGTGCAAAATTTGGGGGGCCCGCACAGAACCACTGTAGTCAGCAAAACACCTACTGTTTATTTCTGGAATACCGAGCTAATTGGCCCTTTCATTAACAAGATTTCACACAAACCGATAATAAACTACAAAGCGTAAAACTACAGAACCCTTTTCGGGAGCCTTTTGGAACAAAAGTGGTGCATATTTTAGGGGGACCGCAGAGCACCACTATGGTTGCCAAGGCATCTTCTATAAATTTGGAGAATACCAAGCAGATTGCCCCATTCGCGAAAGAACAGCGAGAAAAATTGATAATAGCCCATATAAGAAAAACATTCCCTTCCTTTTTTGGGTCGCATTGAGGACCCAGAAGGGTGCAAAATTTGGGGGGCCCGCACAAAACCACTGTGGTCAGCAAAACACCTACTGTTTATTTCTGGAATACCGAGCTAATTGGCCCTTTCGTTAACAAGTTTTCACACAAAGCGATAATAGACTATAAAGCATAAAACTACAGAACCCTTTTTGGGAGCCTTATGGAACGAAAGTGGTGCATATTTTGGAGGGCCCGCAGAGCACCACTATGCTTCGCAAGGCACCTTCTGTAAATTTGGAAAATACCAAGCAGATTGCCCAATTCACTAACGAACAGCAAGAAAAACTGATAAAAGCCCACATAACAAAAACATTTCCCTTCCTTTTTTGGGTCGCTTTATGAGCCCAGAAGGGTGTAAACTTTGGGGGGGGGGGGGGGTCGCAGAGAACCACTGTAGTCAGCAAGACACCTACTGTTTATTTCTGGAATACCGAGCTAATTGGCCCTTTCGTAAACAAGATTTCACACAAACCGATAATAGACTACAAAGCATAAAACTACAGAACCCTTTTTGGGAGCCTTATGGAACAAAAGTGGTGCATATATTGGGGTTCGCAGAGCACCACTCTGCTTCCAAAGAAATCTTCTGTAAATTTGGAGAATACCAAGCAGATTGCCCCATTCGCTAACGAACAGCGAGAAAAACTAATATTAGCTCATATAACAAAAACACTTCTCTTCATTTTTTGGGTCGCTTTATGGACCCAGAAGGGCGCAAAATTTGGGGGGCCGGCACAGAACCACTGTGGTTAGCAAGACACCTACTGTTTATTTCTGGAATACCGAGCTAATTAACCCTTTCATTAACAAGATTTCACACAAACCGATAATAGACTATAGGGCATAAAACTACAAAACCTTTTTTCGGAGCCTTATGGAACAAAAGTGGTGCATATTTTGGGGGCCCGCACAGCACCACTATACTTGCCAAGGCATCTTCTATAGATTTGGAGAATACCAAGCAGATTGCCCCATTCACGAACGAACAACGAGAAAAATTCATATTAGGCCATATAACAAAAACATTTCCCATCCTTTTTTGGGTCGCTTTGTGGACCCAGAAGGGTGCAAAATTTGGGGGGCCCGCACTGAACCACTGTGGTCAGCAAGACACCTACTGTTTATTTCTGGAATACGGAGCTAATTGGACCTTTAATTAACAAGATTTCACACAAACCGATAACAGACTATAAAGCATAAAACTAGAGAACCCTTTTTGGGAGCATTATGGAACAAAAGTGGTGCATATTTTGGGGGGCCCGCTGAGCACCACTATACTTGCCAAGGCATCTTCTATAAATTTGGAGAATACCAAGCAGATTTCCCCATTCACGAAAGAACAGCGAGAAAAATTGATAATAGCCCATTTTAGAAAAACATTTTCCTTCCTTTTTTGGGTCGCTTTGGGGACCCAGAAGGGTGCAAAATTTGGGGGGCCCGCGCAGAACAACTGTGGTCAGCAAGGCACCTACTGTTCATTTCTGGAATACCGAGCTAATTGTCCCTTTTGTTAACGAGCTTTCACACAAACCAATAATAGACTATAAAGCATAAAACTACAGAACCCTTTTTGGGAGCCTTATGGAACAGAAGTGGTGCATAGATTGTGGGGCCCGCAGAGCACCACTCTGCTTCCCAAGGCATCTTCTGTAAATTTGGAGACTACCAAGCAGATTGCCCCATTCGCTAACGAACAGCGAGAAAAACTGATATAAGCTCATATAACAAAAACACTTCCCTTCCTTTTTTGGGTCGCTTTGTGGACCCAGAAGGGCGCAAAATTTGGGGGGCCCGCACAGAACCACTGTGGTTGGCAAGACACCTACTGTTTATTTCTGGAATACCGAGCTAATTGACCCCTTCATTAACAAGATTTCACACAAACCGATAATAGGCTATAAAGCATAAAACTGCAAAACCCTTTTTCGGAGCCTTATGTAACAAAAGTGGTGCATATTTTGGGGGGCCCGCAGAGCACCACTATACTTGCCAAGGCATCTTCTATAGATTTGGAGAATACCAAGCAGATTGCCCCATTCACGAACGAACAGCGAGAAAATTCATATTAGGCCATATAACAAAAACATTTCCCATCCTTTTTTGGGTCGCTTTGTGGACCCAGAAGGGTGGAAAATTTGGGGGGCCCGCACAGAACCACTGTGGTCAGCAAGACACCTACTGTTTATTTCTGGAATACGGAGCTAATTGGAACTTTCATTAACAAGATTACACACAAACCGATAATAGACTATAAAGCATAAGACTACAGAACCCTTTTTGGGAGCCTTATGGAACAAAAGTGGTGCATATATTTGGGGGCCCGCGGAGCACCACTCTCCTTCCCAAGGCATCTTCTGTAAATTTGGAGAATACTAAGCAGATTGCCCCATTCGCGAAAGAACAGCGAGAAAAATTGATAATAGCCCATTTTAGAAAAACATTTCCCTTCCTTTTTTGGGTCGCTTTGGGGACCCAGAAGGGTGCAAAATTTGGGGGGCCCGCACAGAACCACTGTGGTCAGCAAGACACCTACTGTTTATTTCTGGAATACCGAGCTAATTGGCCCATTCATTAAAAAGATTTCACACAAACTGATAAGTGACTTTAAAGCATAATTCTACAAAACCCTTTTTCGGAGCCTTATGGAATAAAAGTGGTGCATATTTTGGGTCTCCCGCAGAGCACCACTATACTTGCCAAGACATCTTCTATAGATATGGAGAATACCAAGCAGATTGCACCTTTCGCTAACGAACAGCCAGAAAAACTGATAAAAGCCCACATAACAAAAACATTTCCCCTCCTTTTTTGGGTCGTTTTGTGACCCCAGAAGGGTGCAAAATTTGGGGGGCCCGCACAGAACCACTGTGGTTAGCAAGACACCTACTGTTTATTTCTGGAATACCGGGTTAATTGACCCTTTCATTAACAAGATTTCACACAAACCGATAATAGACTACAAAGCATAAAACTACAGAACCCTTTTTGGGAGCCTTTTGGAACAAAAGTGGTGCATATTTTAGGGGGCCCGCAGAGCACCACTATGTTTGCCAAGGCATCTTCTATAAATTTGGAGAATACCAAGTAGATTGCCCCATTCACGAACGAACAACGAGAAAAATTCATATTAGGCCATATAACAAAAACATTTCCCATCCTTTTTTGGGTCGCTTTGTGGACCCTGAAGGGTGCAAAATTTGGGGGGCCCGCACTGAACCACTGTGGTCAGCAAGACACCTACTGTTTATTTCTGGAATACGGAGCTAATTGGACCTTTCGTTAACAAGATTTCACACAAACCGATAATAGACTATATAGCATTAAACTACAGACCCCTTTTTGGGAGCCTTATGGAACAAAATTGGTGCTTATTTTGGAGGGCCCGCATAGCACCACTATGCTTCCCAAGGCACCTTCTGTAAATTTGGAAAATACCAAGCAGATTGCCCAATTCACTAACAAACAGCCAGAAAAACTGATAAAAGCCCACATAACAAAAACATTTCCCTTCCTTTTTGGGGTCGTTTTGTGAGCCCAGAAGGGTGCAAAATTTGGGCGCCCCGCAGAGATCCAATGCGGTCAGCAAGACACCTACTGTTTATTTCTATCATACGGAGCTAATTGACCCTTTCGTTAACAAGATTTCACACAAACCGATAATAGACTATAGGGCATAAAACTACAGAACCCTTTTGGGAGCCTTATGGAATAAAAGTGGTGCATATTTTGGGGGGCCCGCAGAGCACCACTCTGCTTCCCAAGGCACCTTCTGTAAATTTGGAAAATACCAAGCAGATTGCCCAATTCACTAACGAACAGCCAGAAAAAACTGATAAAAGCCCACATAACAAAAACATTTCCCTTCTTTTTTGGGGTCGCTTTGTGCGCCAAGAAGGGTGCAACATTTTTTGTGGCCCGGTGAGAACCACTGTGGTCAGCAAGACACCTACTGTTTATTTCTGGAATACCGAGCTAATTGACCCTTTCGTTAACAAGATTTCACACAAACCGATAATAGACTATAAAGCATAAAACTACAGAACCCTTTTTGGGAGCCTTATGGAACAAAAGTGGTGCATATATTGGGGGGGGGGGGGGCGCAGAGCACCACACTGCTTCCCAAGGCACCATCTATAAATTTTGAGAATACCAAGCAGATTACCCCTTTTACTAATAAACAGTCAAGAAAATTGATAATAGCCCATATAACAAAAACTTTGTCCTTTTTGGGGATGCTTTGTGGAGCCAGAAGGGTGCACAATTTGGGGGGCTCGCACAGAACCACTGTGGTTGGCAAGAAACCCACTGTTTCGTTCGGGAATATCGTGCTAATGGGCCCTTTCCCTAACTATATTTCAGATAAACCGATAATAGATTCTACATCCAATAATGAGAGAACCAACCCCATTTGGCGTCCTTATGGCACAACAGGGGTGCATATTTTGAGGGACCCGCAGAGGACCGCCATACTTCATAACAAAATAGTTGCTTTCCTTTTTTGGGATGGTTTGTATACCCTGAAGGGTGCACAATTTGGGAGGCCAGCACAGAACCACTGTGGTTAGCAAGACACCTAATGTTTATTTTGAAACAAAACAATCTAATTGACCTTTTCTCTAACAAGATTTCAGACAAATCGATAATAGATTCTAAATCCAATACTGAGAGAACCCCTTTTGGGGACCTTATGGCACAAATGTGGTGCATACTTTGAGGGACCCCAGAGCACCGCCATGCTTCTGAAGGCACCATCTATAAATTTGGAGAATACAAAGCAGATTGCCCCTTTCCCTAAGAAACAGTCAGAAAACCTGATAACTGGTCATATAATAAAATCCTTACCCTTCCTTTTAGGTGATGGGTTGTGGACCCAGAAAGGTGCACAATTTGGGGGAGGGGAGGTTGCACAGAACCACTATGGTTAGCAAGGCACCTACAGTTTATTTCGGAAATACTGAGCTAATTGACGCCTTTCTCCAACATCATTTCACCCAAACTGATAATAGACTGTATATTCCTTTTTGGGAGCCTTATGACACAAAAGGGTGCATATTTCGGGGGCTTGCAAAGCACCACTATGCTTCCCAAGGCGCCATCTACAAAGAATACCAATCAGATTGCCCCTTCACTAACAAAAGCAAGAAAAACTGATAATAGCTCATAAAACAAAAACATTTCCCTTTGTTTCTTGGGATGCTTTGTCGACTCGGAAGGGTCCAAAAATTTGGCCCCGGGAGGGGGGGGGGGGGCGCTCAGAACCACTGTGGTTAGCAAGAGACCTGCTGTATATTTCGGGAATACTGAGCTAATTGACCTTTTCTCGAATAAGATTTCACACGAACCGAAAATAGACTGTAAAGCAAAAAATGACAGAACTCTATTTGGGATCATATTTGGTACAAAAGGAGTGCAAATTTTGTGGGACCCGCAGAGCACTCCTATGCTTCCAAGGGCACCATATATAATTCTGGTGAATTCCAAACAGATTGCCTCTTTCGCTAACAAATAGCACGAAAAACTGATAATAGCGCATATAACAAAAACATTTCCTTTCCTTTTTTGGGATGGTTTGTGGACCCGGAAGAGTGTAACATTTGGGAGGCCTCACTGAACCACTGTGGTTAGCAAGACACCGATCGTTTATTTCGGGAATACTGAGCTAATTGACCTTTTCTCTAACAAGAGTTCGCACAATCCGATAATGGACTGTACAGCGAAAAATGACAGAACCCTTTTTTGGAGCCTTATGGCATAAAAGGGGTGCATATTTTGTGGGGCCAGCAGAGCAACGCTATGCTTCCCAAGGCACCATCTATAAATTTGGAAAATACCAAGCAGATTGCCTTTTCGTTAACAACCAGTGGGAAAAACCGATAATAGCCGATATAACAAAAAACATTTACCTTCCTTGTTTGGGATGTTTTGTGGATCCAGAAGGGTGCAAAATTTGGTGTGGTTAGCAAGGCACCTACTTTTTATTTCGGGAATACCGAGCTAATTGACCCTTTCTCTACGATTTCACACAAACCTATAATAGACTGTAAAGCAAAAATTGACAGCACCGTTTTTTGGGAGCCTTATGACACAAAAGGGGTGCATATTTTGGGGGAGGGGAGTTCGCAAGCACCAATATGCTTCTCAAGGCACCATCTATAAATTTGGGGTTGTACACTTCAGTACTATCTTGGGGAGCTTTGTGGGGGGGGGGGGGGGGGGGGGTGGCGCACAGCACCACTTGGGTTAGGAAGACACCCTCTATTTATTTTGGGAATACCTTCCTCTAACAAGAAATCAGACAAACCTGATGATAGGTCTTAAAAAAAAAATGTTAGAACCCTTTTAGGAGTCTTTTGGCACAAAATGGGTGCATATCTTTTCAGAAAGGCACCCACTGTTGCATTAGGGAATGCCAAGCCAATTAACCATTTCTCTAACAAGTAGTCAAAGAAACCGATTATAGCCCATTTAGCCAAATGTGCAAATACATTTTAAAGTCATTGCGAGCTCTGTTACACCAAATGGGTGCATATTCTGTCGGGTCCGCAGAACACCACCATGTTTAACTAGGCATTACTTATATATTTTCATACTATCAAACAATTGCGGCTTTCTCTAACAAGTAGTCAAAGGAATCGATAATGGCCGAGCAAGAGAGGGTAGTAATTCCTTTTAGGGCATTGTGCCACTACAAGAGTGCACACTGTTTAGAAATCCACACGCCACAAATTTCGAGAATAACGAACCGGTTACATTCTCATCGAACAAGCAGTTTAAAAAACTAATAATAACGCACACTGCAAGAAAATGCAAGAAAATGTTATTATTTGTTTGGCTGCGATGTGGTCCGAAGATGGTGCTTATTTTAAAGAACGGTGGTTGAAGGCAAGTGGACATCATAGATACAGCTGTTCAGTACTCCTTAGTGCACAGCACTGCAGTGCCACCACATGGGCATTGGGGATTACGTGCCTTACCAAAGGACGCAGTTACTGCTGGTCATAGTCAAACCACCGACCTTGTTGTTTAAAGTCCAATGCTCTAACCAGTATGCCCTAATGCTCCTCACGAAACCTGTTCATGTTGCACAGCATACAGGACTGCCCAGCTTAGCAATCACACTATCATAAAGTTTGAGTATACCAATATTTTGGTAGATTTGAGGCACAACATGAGTGCGTATTTTTGGGGCCCGTAGAGCAGCACCTTGTTTATTTCTGTACCGTAATGTTTCATGAGGTGATTTTTTTTTGTCTTCCAAAATCAGCCCAACATACATTTAATAGCATGTAAAGCACCGGTGTGTAAAAATGATCTCAAGTATCAACGTACACTTGGCAAGAGTGGGGATGGGGCAACTTCCCCTTGAAAAGTTTGTCTCAAAGGGAAATTTTGCATGCTTTTCATGATGCATCAGTGAGGGTCTTGTATATGAAAATGGAGAATAAAGTAACTACTGTTGGTTGTCTCCTCGTACTAATCACAACTGAGACGTCCATGACCATGCCTATGGAGGGACGTAGGTTTCGGCCGGGGCACAGATTCAGGCGACACTCTTTGAGTTTAGCCTGAACACGTGGCGTGGATCTATTTCTCCCAGTAATGACCATGCCCGGTTCTCGACCAGACCCAGGAAGGACCTAACTTGTTACTTCGTCTGATGGTGTGTGTGTGTGGGTGGGGGGCACACATTGCGGATCCTCTCAACCTTGCCTTCACCAATCTTGTGATTGAGAAACTTGATGGTCCTAAGCCCTATCTGACATGTTGGGAGTTTCACTGTGACCTCCGTCTTCTCGAGTCCCTTAAACAGCACCCTAAGATCTGCCATATACTCTATACTCTGCCATATACTCTGCCCATGTCTTTGTTTTAGAGATGATGTCGTCCACATAGTTGGCCAAGTTCGAAGTTGGTCAACAGCTTCCGTATCATCCTATTAAAAGTGGCATCAGTGTTTACCATCCCAAAAGGGAGCTTACAGAACTGGTAACAGCCGTCCGGAGTCGTAAATGCAGTCATGTGTCCATCTTCTGATATGACTGAGGCCTGTCAGTAGCCCTTGCTCAATTCAACCTTACTGAAATACTTGGCCTGCCAGTTGGTCGTTCATGTTTCCCATGAGTTCATTTTCAAACTTTGCTATGTCGTTGAGTCGTCTAAAGTCAATACAAAATCATAAACAATTGTCCTTCTTAATTAAAACAAGGGGAAATTGGAATGTTCGATAACTCCCACCTCCAACATTTTCTCCACCTCCTCCCTCATTTTGGTCGGTGGGCAATAAGACGGTTACCTTCTGACCTTCCTCAAACTTCCTCTGTTTCGTTCTGCGGTCACAATGGTTTTTACGTAGACTCTCACGTGCCAGAGGAATCTTTCTGTCAGCTTGTTTCGGAGGCCCAACACATTTTGGTATGCATAACCTACTGGAGTTGTATCCTCCTCTGTCCAAAGGTCATTGAGTACTTGCAATGTGCCTCTCACTGTTCGGTTGTAAAGTAGCTCGAATGGAGAGAACCATGTGCTCGCCTGGGGAATTCCCTCGAGTCAAATAGAACTCTGGTAGATACCGATTCCTTGGGCCTCTCCTGACACATTTTTAAGCATGGCCTTTAGACTCTCATTGATCCTGCCGCACAGCCCATTGCTTTTGGGGTTGTAGGGGATGGTGAATAGTTGTTTAAACGCAACCAAACGGCACACCTCTTCCAACATCCCAGAGGTGAATTGGGACCTCTGATCTGTCAGAGTTTCCTTTGGGAAACCCAACCTGCTGAACATCTCGAGCAAAACTTCAGTCACGCACTCCATCTAAACTTTGGGAAGAGCGATTGCTTCGGGGTACCTTGTGGTATAATCCGCAGCTGTCAGAATATAACTATTTCCCATTTACCTTTCCGACACGTGTGTAAATCGGACCGACTAAGTTCACCCTTACCCTGTCAAACGGTTCGTTCATTAGAGGCATTTCCCCTAACGGAACCCCGGGGAGGTTACCTTTGGGCGTAGTCTTCTAGCATACGTTGCAAGACTGACAACATTTTGCGACGTCCCCTATAATGTCAATCCAATGGATAATGGATGTGATGCGGTCGACCAGCGTCCTCGACCCCAGGTGCCCTCCCACTAGCGATTCATGTGCTAGGGTCATCACCTGCTTCGGATACTTCTCCGGAGCCATTTTTTCACCTCGCTGTTCGACCTACCCTCCTGTTCTTCATACATCGGATATAGAACCTTACCCCTTGTAGCTATTGGCTCACTACTGTTCGCCAACTCCCAAACCTCAGATGTGGAGTCCTTCTTTTGTGCATACATACGGTCTTCCACGTGGACGTTTTCAGTTGTCTCCCCAGATAGCTTTCCCCTCGCAGCTTGTGACTACCGCAGACGCCTCCTCAGGTGAGTCACAGATGGGTGCCTCTATACACATGGCCTCCACTTCGCCAATGACGAATGGGCTGTCCACCCCCACCCTCGCAAGGGGGAACCTCCTCGCCATTCCATCTATGAGTACACACATGTGATCGTGTCCAATCAGTTGTTCGTCACAGACGAGTGCCCGCTTGACAGCCACGCTACTGCACCCCGTGTCTCACAACCCACGGACTGCCCCACCCCATAAACCCCAGACATACTGGCATCTCTCCCTTTTCCTGATCGGATGGGTATTCCTCCCCTTCCAACCTAAGATGTCCAACGTCTATACACCGCCGCAGTGGGTTCTCTTCGGGCCCAATTCTTTGGCACAGTGCGACCGCTCATCTCTTCCCAGTGGACTGATTGGCATTTGTCCAGTTTTTCGGGGATGGATCTCTCCTCCCATTCTTGCTGGACTCCAACCATAGCCTTCTGCTAACAGTTCCGGTCCAGGTGCCCCTTCTTGTCACAAATGTAGCAAGTTAACGCCTTGAATCGCGACCCGGTGGGCCACAGCCCGAATCTGTGTTGGGCTCTTACAGGTGCCTTTGCAACCACGTTACCCCCACGCCTGCCCTGCCAACCTTGTGTCAGACTTTCCCCATTAGCCTCGAAATACTGCTCGGTCACCCTAGTCATTTCTTCCACCATACCCTGCTTCTTCTCCTCAAAAGGCAATGCCATCTCGAGGGTCCACGACAACACAAATTGCTCCCTGATAAGTAGGTCCTTCAAGGAGGGAAATGACTCTTCATTTCCCAATAGTTTGACGCAACTGTCGAAATGACACAACCTAGTACACACTTACACCCTCCCCAGCCTCACACTTTCTGAATTTCATCCTGACCCCCTCCTCGGTGAGCTGGTACCTATTGAGGATAGCTTTTTTCAGCTCACCGTAATCATTAGCTTGGGTAGGAGACATGCTCACAAAATCTGGTAGCGATTTGCCTGTTAGCAGCGAAAGGAGACTGAAGCCCCCCCCCCCCCCCCCCCCCACCCCCGTCCCAGGCGTCATCGGGCTAACCCCGAGTCGAAGCAAACCTTTCGAACCTCTGTAAGCAAGTGTCAATGTCGTCAGTCTGTTCATGGAACTCGTGTAACTGGGTATAAGGTGCCTTCACGTTTCCCCCAGGTTTTTCTCCACCCAGTCTACCATCAGCTTCAGGTAACCGTGCCCATGCCCTCAAAATTTCCATTTCCCTCTCGTGTTGCCTTCCAGCTTCCTCGACAGCCTTCTCAGCTTCCTTACGTGCCCTTTCAGCTTCATCAAGCACCTTTTCGAACCTTTCGCGCCCAACCTGAATATCTTTCTCTCGCTGTGCAACTCTTACTGCTGCATCTCTCTACTCCATTTCACGCTCTAACGCAGCTTCTCTTTCAGCTCTTTCTCGCTCTAACGAAGCTTCTCCTTCAGCTCTGTCAAACTCTTTCTCACGTTCGGCCAGACTCCTCGCGATCCAACGTAACCCAACGCTCTAACATGCTTTTGCTCTTCTTTCACAATTTTAATTTTTTGTAATTCACAACCTGTAAAGCACAATAGCTCGCCCATACTAATTAGCTTTTCCAAGTTTGGGGTATCCATTTCTGAAATTTATCACTGAAAATTTCACACAAAAATATTTTTGACTTAAAGGGTTAATTATTCCTTTACCTACAATGCATCCTATTCTTCTGCTAGAATTTCCACCACTGTTATGTTCGATTTCGCCGATCGAATTGAAGGGCTAATTTAACCAAATATTACCCACTAAACCACTTTTTAAAACTACAAAAAAAGTATTGAGGCAACCTGTATGAATATGAAAACCGAAATGTAGTAAAATTAACATTGAGTGATCCTGTTGATTTTTAACGTTTTAATTTTTACCTGATTCGGGAACCGGGCGTGATTGTTGCCAAGAGACATTGATTAACGTCGTGTATTCGACCAAGACTCAAGGAGTGTCACCTGAATCGGTTCTTGAACGTATCTCTCATCGATTCGAACCCGCCTGCTTCGTTTTTGTTGGGGTGTTTCTTATCCTAAAGAGGTCAGTGACTTTTCACCAAAAAGCACAATTAACAGGGCTTCACTGAAAATAACAATTTTAATACATTTAAAAAAATATAGTAACTTGTGACTTAATTACATCGAATCCATTGAATGGAACACAAAATGTAATCACACCCCACCCACACAGGTTTTGAGTCACTTTGCGGGCCCTTGTTCTCTGTTTTCGTTGGTTGATTCTTCCAAGTCACTGGTGTTTGATCTTCTCGGCTCAATGTTGTGTCTCTGGACTCAGATCGCTTTTTCACAAACATGTAACGGAATGCCGCACGAACATGTAACGGTATGTCACAGAGTCCATGTAACGGAATGTAGCAAGGCCACTAAAGCATTGTCACTTTACTGGACGCCTTTACTCTAACAGCTGCTACTTCGAGGGTTAGCTGTTTCACTCTAGCTACCTAAGTCTAATTTTTATACATGCAAAGCCCACTCTGTACACGTATGGCTTGCCTTCTATAACAGGCAATACCGTCTACATGAATGCCAATATTCGTGAGCTCCCGGAGCTTGTACTATCTATTTAGATCCTCCACTCTTAGATGGCCACCGACTTGGCCCGCGACTGTTCCTACTCTAAATATGAGCTCTGTGACCCCCCTACATTATAACGAGCCTATAATTTCGCAACGATGCGGCATCTCCTCTAACCTATAGCATGGACATATGCAGCGCTTTGTCTACGGCCCACAGTCTAACATGCCCTGAGACTAGAATGAACTTTTTTAGAAAACATCCGACGCATATACGATTGCTAGCACACTTCCCAGAGCTACGTAGCTAGGTTTTCAATTGGAGGTGGGAGGGTGTGGGGGGGGGGGGGGGAGGCGGTGTAGATCTATGAAAAATCCAACTAGGAGTGGATGATTAAAGGGGTCCCCCTCACTCCATCCCATCTCACCCACCACATTTTTCAAAAGGCTGACTCCGAATGACTGTACCGAGAGATTTTAGGGCATTCTGAGAACATTTCCAAGAATTTTAAATGGCTGCAGTTAAATATCTATGCACATAATTTGAGGTTTTAAGACAGCACAAAATGTCATCTTCTTGCGGTACAGCAGTCTGTAAGTAGGCCCTATTTGGCTCCATTAGGCATTGTGTCAATTACATGAATGTGCATGTATGGAGAATGCTGAAAAAAATCAGTATTCAACCAATAATTTATTAATTAATCATATCAAATATGAGTAATGAATTAGCTAACTAACTCAGCGTTTTTGTCACAATATGTGTGAGATAATAATTGAATAATACCAAATACAAATCAAAATTTTCAGTCTGGCTATATTCGTCTTTCATTAGAATACAGAGCCATAGAAAACTCATCTTTGGTTGTAACTTAAAAAATTTCAGGATACGACCTCACAGGTGGAGGGATGAGGCACATTTTGGGTCCTAAAATAAACTGTAGTCTGTAAGTGCATTGCAGGTAGGTCCCATACTGTGCCCTGTATACTGGCTTCATAAATCAACTGCACTGCTTATGACTATTGAGCGTACCAAATTAACCAATTTGTTTGCATTTCTGCATTTTCTGTTATAATTTAAGGAACGGTTTGCTAAATGCTTGTTACAACATAAAAGTTTGAGGTTAGACATAGAAGGGAACAAAACACGCAACATGACCACCGTTGGTGAATTAACTTTGGAACCGCTGAGTAATCGGAAAATCTTGCGTTGTCGGATCAGAATCTGTGGAAGCTGCGGGTGGGAATTTTCATGGAAATGTAATACCACATTCGGAAAAAACCTCCGTCCCTACAATGCTTCGAGTTTCCAACTGTTGGAATTTTTGCCTGAAAAATGTCCTACTATCTGAATATTTGGACAAATATTGGGGGTGGGAGTAGACGACCTCTCCTTCACCCAAAAGAGTCAATTAGCTCGATGTTCCTAAAATGAACAGTAGGGGTATTGGTAACCACAGTTGTGTTGTGCGGACACCCCTAATATGAACACTTCGGGGGCCACAAAGCCCACAAAAATGGTACCGAAATGTTTTTGCTATATAGGCTATTATCATTTTTTCTGGATATTTTTTTAGAGAAAGGGGCAATCTCCTGGCTATTCTCATATTCCTTAGATGTGCCTTTGGAAACATGGTGGTGCTCTGCAGGGGCCCAAAATATGCACCCCTTTTGTGCCATTAGGAACCAAAAAGGGGTTCTGCCATTTTTGGATTTACAATCTTTTATGGGTTTGATTAAAATCTTGTTTGTGAAAGAGTCAATTAGCCCGGTATTTCCGAACTAAATAGTAGGTGTTTTGCTAACGACAGTGGTTCTGTGCGGACACTCCCACCACCCCCCACCCCACCACACCCCCACCCCACCCCCAATTTTGCACCCTTCCGGGTCCACAAAGCACCCCCAAAAAGGAAGGGAAATGTTTTTATCAGTTCTTCTGGCTGTTCGTTGGCGAAAGGTGCAATCTACTTGGTATTCTCCAGATTCAAAGAAGGTGCCTGTGAAGCATACTGGTGCACGGCGGGCCCTCAAAATATGCACCACTTTTGTTCCATAAGGCTCCCCAAAAGAGTTCCGTAGTTTTATGCTTTATAGACTAATATCAGTGTGTGTGAAATCTTTTTAATGAAAGGGTCAATTCACTCGGTAATCCAGAAATAAACAGTAGGTGTCTTGCTAACCACAGTGGTTCTGTGTGGGCCCCTCAAATTTTGCTCCCTTCTGGGCCCACAAAGCGACCCAAAAAAGGAAGGGAAATGCTTTTTTTATGTGGGCTGTTATCAGTTTTTCACGCTGTTCGTTAGCGAATAGGGCAATCTGCTTGGTATTCTCCAAATTTACAGAAGCTGCCTTGAGAAGCATAGTGGTGCTCTGCAGGCCCCCAAAATATGCACCACTTTTGTTCCATAAGGCTCCCAAAAAGGGTGCTGTAGATTTATGGTTTATAGTCTGTTATCGGTTTGTGTAAAATCTTGTTAATGAAAGGGCCAATTAGCTCGGTATTTTAGAAATAAACAGTAGCTGTGTTGCCGACCAAAGTGATTCTCTGCGCGCCCCCCAAATTTTGCACCCTTCTGAGTCCACAAAGCCACCAAAAAAAAGAAGGAACATGTTTTTGTTATATGGGCTATTATCAATTCTTCTCGCTGTTCTTTCGCGAATGGGGCAATCTGCTTGGTATTCTCCAAATTTATAGAAGATGCCTTGGCAAGCATAGTGGTGCTCTGCGCCCCCCCCCCCCCCCCCCCCCCAAATATGCACCACTTTTGTTCCATAAGATTCACAAAAAGTGTTCTGTAGTTTTATGCTTTATAGTCTATTATCGGTTTGTGTGAAATCCTGTTAATGAAAGGTCCAATTAGCTTGGTATTCCAGAAATAAACAGTAGGTGTCTTGCTAACCACAGTGGTTCTGTGCGGTCCCCCCCCCCCAAAAAAAAAAAATTTTTGCGGCCTTCTGGGTCCATAAAGCGACCCCAAAAATGAAGGGAAGTGTTTTTGTTATATGAGCTAATATCAGTTTTTCTCGCTGTTCGTTAGCGAATGGGGCAATCTGCTTGGTATTCTCCAAATTTACAGAAGATGCCTTGGGAAGCAGAGTGGTGCTCTGCGGGCCCCCCAATATATGCACCACTTTTGTTCCATAAGGCGCCGAAAAAGGGTTCTGTAGAATTATGCTTTATAGTCTATTATCGGTTTGTGTGAACTCCTGTTAATGAAAGGTCCAATTAGCTTGGTATTCCAGAAATAAACAGTAGGTGTCTTGCTAACCACAGTGGTTCTGTGCGGTCCCCCCCCCCCCCCCCAAAAAAAAAATTTTGCACCCTTCTGGGCACAGAAAGCGACCCAAAAAAGGAAGGGAAATGTTTTTGTTATGTGGGCTTTTATCAGTTTTTCTCGCTGTTCGTTAGGGAATTAGGCAATCTTCTTGGTATTTTCCAAATTTACAGAAGGTGCCTTGGGAAGGATAGTGGTGCTCTGCGGGCCCCCCAAACTGTGCACCACTTTTTTTCCATAAGGCTCCCAAAAAGGGTTCTGTAGTTTTATGCTTTATAGTCTATTATCGGTTTGTGTGAAATCTTGTTAATGAAATGTGCAATTAGCTCCGTATTCCATAAATAAACAGTAGGTGTCTTGCTGACCACAGTGGTTCAGTGCGGGCCCAAAAGTTTGCACCCTTCTGGGTCCCCAAAGCGACCCAAAAAAGGAAGGGAAATGTTTTTCTAAAATGGGCTATTATCAATTTTCCTCGCTGTTCTTTCGCGAATGGGGCAATCTGCTTGGTATTCTCCAAATTTATAGAAGATGCCTTGACAAGTATAGTGGTGCTCTGTGGGCCCCCCAAATTATGCACCACTTTTGTTCCATAAGGCTCCCAAAAAGGGTTCTGTAGTTTTATGCTTTATAGACTATTATCGGTTTGTGTGAAATCTTTTTAATGAAAGGTCCAATTAGCTCCGTATTCCATAAATAAACAGTAGGTGTCTTGCTAACCACAGTGGTTCAGTGCGGGCCCCCCAAATTTTGCACCCTATTGGGTCCACAAAGCGACACAAAAAAGGATGGGAAACGTTTTTGTTATATGGCCTAAGATGAATTTTTCTCGTTGTTCGTTCGTGAATGGGGCAATCTACTTGGTATTCTCCAAATCTATAGAAGATGCCTTGGCAAGTATAGTGGTGCTCTGCGGGCCCCCCAAAATATGCACCACTTTTGTTCCATAAGGCTCCGAAAAAGGGTTTTGTAGTTTTATGCTTTATAACCTGTTATCGGTTTGTATGAAATCTTGTTAATGAAGGGGTCAATTAGCTCGGTATTCCAGAAATAAACAGTAGGTGTCTTGCCATCCACAGTGGTTCTGTGCGGGCCCCCAAATTTTGCGCACTTCTGGGTCCACAAAGCGACCAAAAAAAAGAAGGGAAGTGTTTTTGTTATATGAGCTAATATCAGTTTTTCTCGCTGTTCGCTAGCGAATGGGGTAATCTGCTTGGTATTCTCCAAATTTACAGAAGATGCCTTGGGAAGGAGAGTGGTGCTCTGCGGGCCCCCCAATATATTCACCACTTTTGATCCATAAGGCTCCCAAAAAGGGTTCTGTAGTTTTATGCTTTGTACTCTAATTTCGGTTTGTGTGAAATCTTGTTAAAGAAAGGGCCAATTAGCTCGGTGTTTCAGAAATAAACAGTAGGTGTCTTGCTGACCACAGTGGTTCCCTGCGGGCCCCCCAAATTTTGCACCCTTCTGGGCTCACAAAGCAACCCACAAAAGGAAGGGAAATGCTTTTGTTATGTGGGCTTTTATCAGTTTTTCTGGCTGTTCGTTAGTTAATTGGGCAATCTGTTTGGTATTTTCCAGATTTACAGAAGGTGCCTTGGGAAGCATAGTGGTGCTCTGTGGGCCCTCCAAAATATGCACCACTTTTGTTCCATAAGGCTCCCAAAAAGGGTTATGTAGTTTTATGCTTTGTAGTCTATTAACGGTTTGTGTGAAATTTTGTTAACGAAAGGGCCAATTAGCTCGGTATTCCAGAAATAAACAGTAGGTGTCTTGCTGACCACAGTGGTTCTCTGCGGGCCCCCCAAATTTTGCACCCTTCTGGGCTCACAAAGCGACCCAAAAAAGGAAGGGAAATGTTTTTGTTATGTGGGCTTTTATCATTTTTTCTGGCTGTTCGTTAGTGAATTGGGCAACCTGCTTGGTATTTTCCAAATTTACAGAAGGTGCCTTGGGAAGCATAGTGGTGCTCTGCGGGCCCTCCAAAATATGCACCACTTTTGTTCCATAAGGCTCCCAAAAAGGGTTCTGTAGTTTTACGCTTTGTAGTCTATTATCGGTTTGTGTGAAATCTTGTTAATGAAAGGGTCAATTAGCCCGGTATTCCAGAAATAAACAGTAGGTGTCTTGCTAACCACAGTGGTTCTGTGCGGGCCTCCCAAATTTTGCACCTTTCTGGGGTCACTAAACGACCCAAAAAAGGAGGGGAAATGATTTTGTTATGTGGGCTTTTATCAGTTTTTCTGGCTGTTCGTTAGCGAAAGGTGCAATCTGCTTGGTATTCTCCAAATCTATAGAAGATGTCTTGGCAAGTATAGTGGTGCTCTGCGGGCCCCCCAAAATATGCACCACTTTTGTTCCATAAGGCTCTGAAAAAGGGTTTTGTAGAATTATGCTTTGAAGTCTCTTATCAGTTTGTGTGAAATCTTTTTAATAAAGGGGTCAATTAGCTCGGTATTCCAGAAATAAACAGTAGGTGTCTTGCCAACCACAGTGGTTCTGTGCGGGCCCCCCAAATTTTGCGCCCTTCTGGGTCCACAAAGCGACCCCAAAAAGGAAGGGAAGTGTTTTTGTTATATGAGCAAATATCAGTTTTTCTCGCTGTTCGTTAGCGAATGGGGCAATCTGCTTGGTATTCTCCAAATTTACAGAAGATGCCTTGGGAAGCAGAGTGGTGCTCTGCGGGCCCCCCAATAAATGCGCCACTTTTGTTCCATAAGGCTCCCAAAAAGGGTTCTGTAGTTTTATGCTTTGTAGTCTATTATCAGTTTGTGTGAAATCTTGTTAACGAAAGGGCCAATTAGCTCGGTATTCCAGAAATAAACAGTAGGTGTCTTGCTGACCACAGTGGTTCTGTGCGGGCCCCGCAAATTTTTCACCCTTCTGGGTCCCCAAAGCGACCCAAAAAAGGAAGGGAAATGTTTTTCTAAAATGGGCTATTATCAATTTTTCTCGCTGTTCTTTCGCAAATGGGGCAATCAGCTTGGTATTCTCCAAATTTATAGAAGATGCCTTGGCAAGTATAGTGGTGCTCTGCGAGCCCCCCCAAAATATGCACCACTTTTGTTCCATAAGGCTCCCAAAAAGGGTTCTGTAGTTTTATGCTTTATAGTCTATTATCGGTTTGTGTGAAATCTTGTTAATGAAAGGTCCAATTAGCTCCGTATTCCAGAAATAAACAGTAGGTGTCTTGCCAACCACAGTGGTTCTGTGCGGGCCCCCTAAATTTTGCACCCTTCTGGGTCCACAAACCGACCCAAAAAAGGAGGGGAAATGTTTTTGTTATATGGCCTAATTTGAATTTTTCTCGTTGTTCGTTCGTGAATGGGGCAATCTACTTGGTATTCTCCAAATCTATAGAAGATGCCTTGGCAAGTATAGTGGTGTTGTGCGAGCCCCCCAAAATATGCACCACTTTTGTTCCATAAGGCTCCGAAAAAGGGTTTTGTAGTTTTGTGCTTTATTGCCTGTTATCGGTTTGTGTGAAATCTTGTTAATGAAGGGGTCAATTAGCTCGGTATTCCAGAAATAAACAATAGGTGTCTTGCCAACCACAGTGGTTCTGTGCGGGCCCCCCAAATTTTGCGCCCTTCTGGGTCCATAAAGCGACCCAAAAAAGGAAGGGAAGTGTTTTTGTTATATGAGCTAATATCAGTTTTTTCTCGCTGTTCGTTAGCGAATGGGGCAATCTGCTTGGTATTCTCCAAATTTACAGAAGATGCCTTGGGAAGCAGAGTGGTTTTCTGCGGGCCCCCCAATATATGCACCACTTTTGTTCCATAAGGCTCCCAAAAAGGGTTCTGTAGTTTTATGCTTTGTAGTCTATTATCGGTTTGTGTGAAATCTTGTTAACGAAAGGGCCAATTAGCTCGGTATTCCAGAAATAAACAGTAGGTGTCTTGCTGACCACAGTGGTTCTATGCGGGCCCCCCAAATTTTGCACCTTTCTGGGCTTGCAAAGCGACCCAAAAAAGGAAGGGAAATGTTTTTGTTATGTGGGCTTTTATCAGTTTTTCTGGCTGTTCGTTAGTGAATTGGGCAATCTGCTTGGTATTTTCCAAATTTTCAGAAGGTGCCTTGGGAAGCATAGTGGTGCTCTGCGGGCCGTCCAAAATATGCACCAGTTTTGTTCCATAAAGCTCCCAAAAAGGGTTCTGTAGTTTTATGCTTTATAGTCTATTATCGGTTTGTGTGAAATCTTGTTAACGAAAGGGCCAATTAGCTCGGTATTCCAGATATAAACAGTAGGTGTCTTGCTGACCACAGTGGTTCTGTGCGGCCCCCCCCCCCCCCCAAATTTTGCACCCTTCTGGGTCCACAGAGCGACCCAAAAAAGGAAGGGAAATGTTTTTCTTATATGGGCTATTATCAATTTTTCTCGCTGTTCTTTCGCGAAAGGGGCAATCTGCTTGGTATTCTCCAAATTTATAGAAGATGCCTTGGCAAGCATAGTGGTGCTCTGCGGGCCCCCTGATATATGCACCACTTTTGTTCCATAAGGCTCCCAAAGAGGGTTCTGTAGTTTTACGCTTTTTAGTCTATTATCGGTTTGTGTGAAATCTTGTTAATGAAAGGTCAATTAGCCCGGTATTCCAGAAATAAGCAGTAGGTGTCTTGCTAATCACAGTGGTTCTGTGCGGGCCCCCCAAATTTTGCACCCTTCTGGGTCCACAAAGCGACCCAAAAAAGGATGGGAAATGTTTTTGTTATATGGCCTAATATGAATTTTTCTCGTTGTTCGTTCGTAAATGGGGCAATCTACTTGGTATTCTCCAAATCTATAGAAGATGCCTTGGCAAGTATAGTGGTGCTCTGCGGGCCCCCCAAAATATGCACCACTTTTGTTCCATAAGGCTCCGAAAAAGGGTTTTGTAGTTTTATGCCCTATAGTCTATTTTCGGTTTGTGTGAAATCTTGTTAATGAAAGGGTTAATTAGCTCGGTATTCCAGAAATAAACAGTAGGTGTCTTGCTAACCACAGTGGTTCTGTGCGGGCCCCCCAAATTGTGCGCCCTTCTGGGTCCATAAAGCGACCCAAAAAATGAAGAGAAGTGTTTTGTTATATGAGCTAATATTAGTTTTTCTCGCTGTTCGTTAGCGAATGGGGCAATCTGCTTGGTATTCTCCAAATTGACAGAAGATTCCTTTGGAAGCAGAGTGGTGCTCTGCGGGCCCCCCAATATATGCACCACTTTTGTTCCATAAGGCTCCCAGAAAGGGTTCTGTACTTTTATGCTTTATAGTCTATTATCGATTTGTGTGAAATCTTGTTAACCAAAGGGCCTATTAGGTCGGTATTCCAGAAATAAACAGTAGGTGTCTTGCTGACCACAGTGGTTCCCTGCGGGCCCCCCAAATTTTGCACCCTTCTGGGGTCACAAAGCGACCCAAAAAGGGAAGGGAAATGTTTTTGTTATGTGGGCTTTTATCAGTTTTTATGGCTGTTCGTTAGCGAAAGGGGCAATCTGCTTGGTATTCTCCAAATTTACAGAAGATGCATTGGGAAGCATAGTGGTGCTCTGAGGGCCCCCCAAAATATGCACCACTTTTGTTCCATAAGACTCCCAATAAGGGTGCTGTAGTTTTATGCTTTATAGTCTATTATCTATTTGTGTGAAATCTTGTTAGAGAAGGGGTCAATTAGCTCGGTATTCCAGAAATAAGCAGTAGGCATCTTGCTAACCACTGTGGTTCTGTGCGGCCCCCCCCCCAAATTTTGAACCACAATGCAACCCAAAAAAGGATGGGAAATTGTTTTGTTATATGGGCTATTATCAGTTTTTCTGATTAAATGTTAGCAAAGGGGGCAAACTGCTTGGTGTTCTCCAGATTTATAGATAGGTCCTTGGGAAGCATGTTGGTGCTTTGCGGGCCCCCCGAAATATGTACCCATTTTGTGCCATAAAGCTCCCAAGAGGGATTCTGTGATTTTTGGATTGACAATCTATTGTCGGTTTGTCTAAAATCTTGTTAGAGAAAGGGTCAATTAGCTCGATATTCCCTTAATAGACAACAGGTGTCTTACTAAGCACAGTGGTACTGTGCGCCCCCCCCCCCCCCCCAAATTGTGCGCCCTTTCGGGTCCACAGGGCATCCCAAAAGGAATGGAAATGGCTTTGTTACTTGGGCTATTATCAGTTTTTTTTTCGCTGTTCGTTAGCGAATGGGGCAATTTGCTTGGTATTCTCCAAATTTATAGATGGTGCCTTGGGAAACATAGTGGTGCTCTGCGGGCCCCTCAAAATATGCACCCCTTTTGTGCCATTATTTACTCAATATTTTTTTTTATTTTCTCTTACTATTTTATTATTTCAAATGATTCATCAGGTCTGATGCTGCTAACACTGCTCGAAGCATCGCTATCGACGCTACTTCGATCTGCCTCGATTCGCGTCGGAATAGCGTCGCTATCGACGCTACTTCGATCGGTCTCGATTCCCGTCGGAGTGTATTCGGACAAAGTTCTCGGTACAAAACTATCGGGGAGAGAAGCCATCCTCTGACAACCTTCTTTTATGGATCTCAGTTCCTCGACGATCTCTTTCCTGGCTCGTTCCTGAACCTCGGTGACGGGTGTGAACAACTTGGTCGTCTCTCGTCTCAATACTGTCTCTCCTGATCACGAACCCGTCTATAAGATCGCCGATACATATCTTCCTTGGAATAAAAACGCGGAATATATCTCCACTTGTTACCACCTAAGGAAGATCTGATACGGTATTGTTTGTCCATAATTTTCAATTAAAAACAGTGAACAACGTGTAATGCGGAACATATCTTTACTTGTTGCCACCCAAGGAAGATATGTATCGGCGATCTTATAGACGGGTTCGTGATCAGGAGCTAGGCGGCCACTTGCCAAATAATAAATCGATCTCTAAGACGTACGCGTATCTCGATCAATTTTATAATTCCCATTCAACAATTAGGATCTGTGTGACGCTAAATTTTACGTTCCCATGACGCGATACACATTGGTACGGCACTTAACGTAACGGAATTAGAATTAGTCAAAAATGAAAGCCGCTTAGAAGGAAGTAAACTTCCGAGCATGACGGCAATTTGACGAAGTTATATAAAATATTTGATGAAGTGTATGTATGTGTATATATATATATATTTATCTGATAACCATAGAGTATAACAACCGCTGTATATACTTGAAGTATATACAACGGGTGTTGTATATAATTATAATTTATGCGAACGACCTCTGACCTCTTTCAATTCCATTTTCATTCATTCATTCATGAAACATCGTTATATCACAGGGCAGGTTTTAATTGTACGCTTATTGCACTTTGTCAAAATCCTCTGATGGTGTCATTTCTTATTTATTTTGCTTCAATAAAGGCAACCTAAAATTTTGCTTCAAAACATTGTAGAAATTACTTGAATGTTAATAGTAATTAGTATGCGGCGACTGCGAACTATTTATAGTCACGACCTCGATCAAAAGTACTCGCGGAACTGCGCTAATTAAAAGTGCGTCTGCTCTACCTGAAAAAAAAACCACTTCGTAAAAATTGTAAACAAACGCAAAATTATTTGTTATATTGGGACTACAGCATAAAACACGGAAGAAAACTGGAACTATGTCAAAAAAAGAATAATTCTACTGAAACACCGTTTTGTTACTGTTAATAAAATAGTTGAAATTTATTTTGTTCCAGCGCAGTTACATGATGCAAGAAGTGCAATCGCACTTTACAATCGCCGTCATCGATTTTGTAATGTAAGGGACACAACTCTATGCGTCTTGTCCTATTTCTTTTGTCTCGTAGACTGGTTTTCTTTGGAGGCCCGTGGGAAGCATATATAAGTCGGGTAGACGCACGAGACGGGTGTCTGTTTGTTATCAGATAAAAACAATAAACATATAGTGTGTTTTTATATCTGTGTTATACAACTCGTTGAAATATGGTTTATTTTTTATCGGCGAAGCCTCGAAAAAATAAACCATATTTCAACTCGTTGTATAACACAGATATAAAAACACACTATATGTTTATTGTCTATATATATATATATTATTCTTTTTTTAAACAATTTGTTTTTATTATTCGTCGCATAACTCATAATATACACATTTGCAATCGCGATCCCATCCCAGGTCGCCATCGGGCTAATTTTTTTTAGACTCGGATGCGCGATTTCAAACGTCCAACTTTACCAGCCCAATTCACGCATTCGCCCGATCGAACAATAATCTTTTTCCCATGGAATCAACGTTCGATCGCGTATTTTTTCAACCCGCGACCGTAAAAAAACATGTCTTTTCGGAATTTTTGCCAATGGGAGGGCATCTCAGTGCTAATCTTGTCTCCGGTCAAATCTTTTAAAACCCCATTCCAGGAAATTCGAAAAAAATTCACCCCAATGGGAAAATCAGTGTTAAATTTATGGAAAAAGTGAATTTTTAAACCTGTTGAATTTTTGGACGTTTTCAGGAAATTCCGTAGAAAGTGGGCCAGAAATGTTAGAATTTTAAACATTTTCCATAAAAACAGGGTTTTGGGCGAAACTTGAGATATTTTTGGGAAAAACCCAATATTTTCCAAGAAAAACAACTTTTTTATGAGAAAAATTGAATTTTTTTAAAATAACTCAACTTTTCCAGCCCACCTAACTTTTCCAGCACACACGATTGAGGTGAACTGGATCTCTCCATTATCCCCTACTCTATACCATACCATAAGGGAAAGTTCTGAATAGAAAATACTAACTAATACACACGAGATAGCATAGCTGACAATTCTCGTCACTGGAAGCGATTTATGGAAAAGTTAGCTCCCGAAAATTTCTTAAAGTTGGTAGAATACTTAACACTAAAAGTATGGGGATTTCGCATAAAAGTAGGCTTTTCGAAATGTTAGCGAATTCGACGTGTCCATCATTTCATGAGCTTCAGACATTCTCCTGTAGAGTGGTTTAAAATACAGAACCTGACTTTTTACAATTTTGTTCCCAATTATTTTGAATGTTTGGCTATTATTCTGTGTAGAGACCCATTTAAAAATGCGAAAAGGGAGTTTGGCCATGCGGAGGAGATACTACGTGCTAAGTAAAAAGTAATAAGTCCTACATGGGAGATATTAGGTCCTGAGTAGGATATATTACAACAGTCCACATAGGAGATACTAACCCCCACGCATGAGATCTCATGTCCTTCGGCAGAGACACTGTGTCGTGAGAAAAAGATAATAAGTTACTTTGGCTGCTAACACCGGTATTTGAGAGAGGTACCGCAAACAAACAAAAATAACAAAGCGGCCTCTCCGCACTTTAAAAGTTCAACGCCTGGAATTAAAGATATGAACATTTTATTATACCCTAAACGATAGATTATCGAAGAAATTGCGGAAAGATAGAAATCGTATCCCCACTGTGACGATATAGACATTTTCACTTCCACTGTATCAATCAAAATGGCGGCTTTCAAAGTATCACTTCAAGGTGAATACGAGTCAAATTATCACTGGAAATGAGCAATTGTTCTAGAAACGTACAATGAAAAGAAACACTAGTGTTTTTGAATGGATACCGATCATTTCCAACAATAATTCAAAATGTATTCACCTTGAATTGATGAATGAAACCCGCTACGCCAAACATGGCCTGAAAGTCCGTAATATAAGTTTTTGGTTTGGTACGTCCTTTCGTATTATACGCCAAACGCTAAACGATAAATTATCGAAGAAATTGTGGAAAGATAGAAATCGTACCCCCAACTGTGACGATGTAGAAATTTTCACTTTCACTGTATCAATCAAAATGGGGGCTTTCAAAGCATCACTTCAAGGTGAATACGAGTCAAATTATCACTGGAAATGATCAATTTGTTATAGAAACGTACAATGAAAAAGAAACTCTAGTGTTTTTGAGTGGATATCGATCATTTACAGCAATAATTCAACATGTATTCACCTTGAATTGATGCACGAAACCCGCTACTCCAAACATGTCTTGAAAGTCCGTAATATATGTTTTTGGTTTGGTACGTCCTTTCTTATTATACGCTAAACGCTAGATTATCGAAGAAATTGTGGAAAGACAGAAATCGTTTCCCCCACTGTAACGATATAGAAATTTTCACTTTCACTGTATCAATCAAAATGGCGGCTTTCAAAGCATCATTTCAAGGTAAATACGAGTCAAATTATCACTGGAAATGTTCAATTTGTTCTAGAAACACACAATGAAGAAACTATCTAGTTTTCTTTTAGTGGATACCCCCGATCATTTCCAGTAATAATTCAACATGTATTCACCTTGAATTGATGCATGAATCCCGCTACTCCAAACATGGCCTGAAAGTCCGTAATATAAAAGGTTTTGGTTTGGTACGTCCTTTCAAAGGACGTGCCAAACCCAAAACGTAGAATTACGGACTTTCAGGCCATCCATGTTTGGACTAGAAACCCACCAGCTGAAATGGATTGCAATACGCTATATGTGCCGAGTATCAATCAAATCACTTCCGTGCTTCAATGATTCAATCTGCTGTTTACTTTCATGCATCAGTTCAAGATTGGAACGAGTGGAATTATCAGATTCTTAGCGTATAATAAAGAGAAAATGTAGTGTTTTCAAGCGCAAGCGAAAATTACCATTTGTAGCTGTCACAGGTGAGATAATTTTCGGTATCCACTCTATTTATGCGATACTTGTTTTTGACACTTTCCAGGATCAGACGGTATCGTATCGTATTAAATGAAGCCGGCAAAATGTGTTTTCGACCTGTCTTTTTGGCTGTGTCGGAGATAGGGCGGGGCAGCTGAGATACTAACCCTGGGGACAAACAATAGGATGAAGGTTTACCCCAGACTCGCAAAATAAAATGACGATTTTGCAGCCAAAATTCGGATTTTTGATAGCACATTGTCCCCTGAGTTTCATTGTGTTTTATGTGCCTACTGGCTATATTTCATTGATGGGGGATCTATATCAAAGTAACCTTACCACCATTTAGGACAGCTGAATGAGAGTACTAACCCTTTACCCAACGTAATGGTAAAAACTAGCTAATGCTATTCACAAAAATCATTCAATTTTTATTTTTTTCACATTTTGTCTCCAAAACATTGCTTATGACCCCTCACTGGAACGGGTGCGTTGCGCTTGTGACAATTAGGGGGTCATAAGCTAAGTTTTTGATGCAAAAATAAACAAAAATACTTATTTAAAATTGTGTTTGCACGTGTCGCCAGCTTTTCGTGTTAGGTAAAGGATTAAAGACCCTCCTTGCCATTTTCTGTTCGCTGTGTCGAGCCTTCGTCAGTTACCAATGCTTCCTAAATTCTAAAAGTTATGTAAACAGTGTACACAAAGTCAGTGTTGCAAACATTACCACCATTTTATCTGGTCAAAAAACTGTTTCAGCAATAAGACTTACCCCTGATCGCAGAATGTGAGTGCTGGGATGACTGCATTGCTGGAATTGAAGTCGCCGATGTGTGCTTCGAAGAATGTGGGTGCCGGGATGATTGTGTTGCTGGAATTAGACTCGGTGACGTTTGGTTTGTGATTACAGCGGAACAGTTTCCTTGACAATCTCCAGTGTACGTTTCGCAAACAACACCTGTCCATTCAGGCAGACAAATACATGTATAACTGTCTACCCCATCTATGCAAGTTGTATTATACTTGCAGGGATTAGAATAACACTCATCGATGTCTTCGTCACAGTCCTTGCCTGTCCATCCAGAGTTACAATAACATGTATAGTTGCCGTGTCCATTGGAACACGTTGCTCCATTCTCACACGGATTAGAAAGGCACTCATCGACGTCCAGATCACAGTTAGTACCAGAAAAACCTCGCTGACAATGGCATGTATATTTGTTTAGTCCATCGGAACAGGTTGCTCCATTTTTACAGGGATTAGAATGACAATCGTCGATGTTAATTCCACAGTTAGTGCCAGAGAAACCAGGCTGACAATGACATGTATATCTGTTTAGTCCATCGGAACAGGTTGCTCCATTTTCACAGGGATTAGAATGACAATCGTCGATATTATGTTCACAGTTAGTACCAGAGAATCCTCGCTGACAATGACATGTATATTTGTTTAGACCATCGGAACAGGTTGCCCCATTTTTACAGGGATTAGGATGACAATCGTCGATATTATGTTCACAGTTAGTACCAGAGAATCCTCGCTGACAATGACATGTATATTTGTTTAGTCCATCGGAACAGGTTGCTCCATTTTTACAGGGATTAGAATGACAATCGTCGATATTATGTTCACAGTTAGTACCAGAGAATCCTCGCTGACAATGACATGTATATTTGTTTAGTCCATCGGAACAGGTTGCTCCATTTTTACAGGGATTAGAATGACAATCGTCGATATTATGTTCACAGTTAGTACCAGAGAATCCTCGCTGACAATGACATGTATATTTGTTTAGTCCATCGGAACAGGTTGCTCCATTTTTACAGGGATTAGAATGACAATCGTTGATATTAATTTCACACTTAGTACCAGAGAATCCTCGCTGACAATGACATGTATATCTGTTTAGTCCATCGGAACAGGTTGCTCCATTTTCACAGGGATTAGAATGACAATCGTCGATATTATGTTCACAGCTAGTACCAGAGAATCCTCGCTGACAATGACATGTATATTTGTTTAGACCATCGGAACAGGTTGCCCCATTTTTACAGGGATTAGGATGACAATCGTCGATATTATGTTCACAGTTAGTACCAGAGAATCCTCGCTGACAATGACATGTATATTTGTTTAGTCCATCGGAACAGGTTGCTCCATTTTCACAGGGATTAGAATGACAATCGTCGATATTATGTTCACAGTTAGTACCAGAGAATCCTCGCTGACAATGACATGTATATTTGTTTAGTCCATCGGAACAGGTTGCTCCATTTTTACAGGGGTTAGAATGACAATCGTCGATATTATGTTCACAGTTAGTACCAGAGAATCCTCGCTGACAATGACATGTATATTTGTTTAGTCCATCGGAACAGGTCGCTCCATTTTTACAGGGATTAGAATGACAATCGTCGATGTTAATTCCACAGTTAGTGCCAGAGAAACCAGGCTGGCAATGACATGTATATCTGTTTAGTCCATCGGAACAGGTTGCTCCATTCTCACAGGGATTAGAATGACAATCGTCGATATTATGTTCACAGTTAGTACCAGAGAATCCTCGCTGACAATGACATGTATATTTGTTTAGTCCATCGGAACAGGTTGCTCTATTTTTACAGGGATTAGAATGACAATCATCGATATTATGTTCACAGTTAGTACCAGAGAATCCTCGCTGACAATGACATGTATATTTGTTTAGTCCATCAGTACAGGTTGCTCCATTTTTACAGGCATTAGAATGACAATCGTCGATATTATGTTCACAGTTAGTACCAGAGAATCCTCGCGGACAATGACATGTATATTTGTTTAGTCCATCGGAACAGGTCGCTCCATTTTTACAGGGATTAGAATGGCAATCGTCGATGTTAATTCCACAGTTAGTTCCAGAGAAACCAGGCTGACAATGACATGTATATTTATGTGATCCATCGGAACAGGTTGCTCCATTTTTGCAGGGATTAGAATGGCATTCGTTGTCGTCATGTTCACAGTTAGTTCCGGAGAAACCTGACTTGCAATGACATGTATATTTGTTTAGTCCATCGGAACAGGTTGCTCCATTTTTACAGGGATTAGAATGACAATCGTCGATATTATGTTCACAGGTAATACCAGAGAATCCTCGCTGACAATGACATGTATATTTGTTTAGACCATCGGAACAGGTTGCTCCATTTATACAAGGATTAGAGTGACACTCTTCGGTATTATTTTCACAGTTGGTCCCAGAAAACCCAGGCTTACAGTGACACGTATATTTATTTTGTCCATCGTTGCACGTCGCTCCATTCATGCAGGGACCAGAATGGCACTCGTCGATATTATTTTCACAGTTAGTACCAGAGAATCCTCGCTGACAATGACATGTATATCTGTTTAGTCCATCGGAACAGGTTGCTCCATTTTTACAGGGATTAGAATGACAATCGTCGATATTAATTTCACACTTAGTACCAGAGAATCCTCGCTGACAATGACATGTATATTTGTTTAGTCCATCGGAACAGGTTGCTCCATTTTCACAGGGATTAGAATGACAATCGTCGATATTAATTTCACACTTAGTACCAGAGAATCCTCGCTGACAATGACATGTATATTTGTTTAGTCCATCGGAACAGGTTGCTCCATTTTTACAGGGATTAGAATGACAATCGTCGATATTATGTTCACAGTTAGTACCAGAGAATCCTCGCTGACAATGACATGTATATTTGTTTAGTCCATCGGAACAGGTTGCCCCGTTTTTACAGGGATTAGAATGACAATCGTCGATATTATGTTCACAGTTAGTACCAGAGAATCCTCGCTGACAATGACATGTATATCTGTTTAGTCCATCGGAACAGGTTGCTCCATTTTCACAGGGATTAGAATGACAATCGTCGATATTAATTTCACACTTAGTACCAGAGAATCCTCGCTGACAATGACATGTATATTTGTTTAGTCCATCGGAACAGGTTGCTCCGTTTTTACAGGGATTAGAATGACAATCGTCGATATTATGTTCACAGTTAGTACCAGAGAATCCTCGCTGACAATGACATGTATATCTGTTTAGTCCATCGGAACAGGTTGCTCCATTTTTACAGGGATTAGAATGACAATCGTCGATATTAATTTCACACTTAGTACCAGAGAATCCTCGCTGACAATGACATGTATATTTGTTTAGTCCATCGGAACAGGTTGCCCCATTTGTACAGGGATTAGAATGACAATCGTCGATATTATGTTCACAGTTAGTACCAGAGAATCCTCGCTGACAATGACATGTATATTTGTTTAGTCCATCGGAACAGGTTGCTCCATTTTTACAGGGATTAGAATGACAATCGTCGATATTAATTTCACAGTTAGTGCCAGAGAAACCAGGCTGACAATGACATGTGTATTTGTTTAGTCCATCGGTACAGGTTGCTCCATTTTTACAGGGATTAGAATGACAATCGTCGATATTATGTTCACAGTTAGTACCAGAGAATCCTCGCTGACAATGACATGTATATTTATGTGATCCATCGGAACAGGTTGCCCCATTTTTACAGGGATTAGAATGACATTCGTTGTCGTCATGTTCACAGTTAGTACCAGAGAATCCTCGCTGACAATGACATGTATATTTGTTTACTCCATCGGAACAGGTTGCTCCATTTTTACAGGGATTAGAATGACAATCGTCGATATTATGTTCACAGTTAGTACCAGAGAATCCTCGCTGACAATGACATGTATATTTGTTTAGTCCATCGGAACAGGTTGCCCCATTTTTACAGGGATTAGAATGACAATCGTCGATATTATGTTCACAGTTAGTACCAGAGAATCCTCGCTGGCAATGACATGTATATTTGTTTAGTCCATCGGAACAGGTTGCCCCATTTTTACAGGGATTAGAATGACAATCGTCGATATTATGTTCACAGTTAGTACCAGAGAATCCTCGCTGACAATGACATGTATATTTGTTTAGTCCATCGGAACAGGTTGCTCCATTTTTACAGGGATTAGAATGACAATCGTCGATATTATGTTCACAGTTAGTACCAGAGAATCCTCGCTGACAATGACATGTATATTTATGTGATCCATCGGAACAGGTTGCCCCATTTTTACAGGGATTAGAATGACATTCGTTGTCGTCATGTTCACAGTTAGTACCAGAGAATCCTCGCTGACAATGACATGTATATTTGTTTACTCCATCGGAACAGGTTGCTCCATTTTTACAGGGATTAGAATGACAATCGTCGATATTATGTTCACAGTTAGTACCAAAGAATCCTCGCTGACAATGACATGTATATTTGTTTAGTCCATCGGAACAGGTTGCCCCATTTTTACAGGGATTAGAATGACAATCGTCGATATTATGTTCACAGTTAGTACCAGAGAATCCTCGCTGGCAATGACATGTATATTTGTTTAGTCCATCGGAACAGGTTGCCCCATTTTTACAGGGATTAGAATGACAATCGTCGATATTGTGTTCACAGTTAGTACCAGAGAATCCTCGCTGACAATGACATGTATATTTGTTTAGTCCATCGGAACAGGTTGCTCCATTTTTACAGGGATTAGAATGACAATCGTCGATGTTAATTCCACAGTTAGTGCCAGAGAAACCAGGCTGACAATGACATGTATATTTATGTGATCCATCTGAACAGGTTGCTCCATTTTTACAGGGATTAGAATGACACTCGTCGTTGTCATGTTCACAGTTAGTTCCGGAGAAACCTGACTTACAATGACATGTATATTTGTTTAGTCCATTTTCGCATGTTGCTCCATTTTTGCATGGATCAGGAAGACATTCGTTGATGTCTGCATCGCAGTTGTTACCTTTCCATCCCGCCTGGCATTGGCAATGATAATTATTTCTTATGTTTGTACACTTTCCTTTGTTTTTGCATGGACTTGAGCGGCATTTATTCATATCTAGCTGGCAATTATAACCCTGATACCCATGCATACACCTACATACATACATAGTCTCCCCATCATCACACGTCCCATGAATAGCACACGGCTGAAGCTGGCATGCACCACCATTATGACAAGGATGGGAGTTACACGGATTTAGGTCGCAGTTCTGTCCAATGTATCCCCCTACACATTGACAAGTGTAACCGCCTAGAGTGTTGCGACACGTTCCGTGTTGTCCACACACTTCACTTTTACATTCATTAACATCAGTTTCGCAAAGTTTACCCTTCCATCCTTTACCACATGCACAGTTGTAACCATTGATCGAATTCACACATGATGCGCCGTGTTTGCATAATACATTAAGGCAGTAATTAACATATACGGTATTACAATCGAAACCTGTCCATCCATCAGCACATTTACAAGTATAACTACCCGGCATGTTCACACACACTCTATGATTTCCACAAGCGTGGTTCCCATCGTGGCATTCATTTATATCTGAATCACATTCTCGACCTGTCCATCCTGAAAAGAGATATGTCACATGTATATTTATTTATTTATTTATTTATTTATTTATTTATTTATTTATTTATTGCTGTTTACGGTCACATATTTTTGCACAATGGATAATCATGACCACGTCACATGCATATAAACACACAAAATATTCCTACGAGAGAACTACAATAGAATCCAATAAATTACATAGTAATTATTGTAAACTGCTACTGTGCAGCCGCCGCGGACTGGTCGCAACTCACTCTCGCTTTTACCGGGTTTACCGGGTAACAAAAATCATCATCATCAAAATGTTAATTAAGGAAGCACCGGGTTTTATTACATATTCATGTACGTATTTCGCTTTTATCGCATACGGTACGCGGTGTGTGGTAATCATTTCAGTACCACATAGTGGAATCCGCCAACGAACTATTTCATTGATCATAATAAGCTGGTTCTCTCCAGTGACATCTCTCAATTGACATTAGTACCGCCCCAGTTTTTGTTGATTGGTTTGTTTTCATTGTTTCTGGGTCAACACCCTCTTTTCGTTTCAAAACATTGCCCGGGTTAATGCGAAAATAAACAAAAATGAAATAAAACTGCTCTAAAATAGCCGATTAATGTGAGAAGCAAAACCAGATTTGACTTTAAAAACGCGTGTAACAGGGGAAAAACAGAATCTACGTGTGTTACGCATCGTCTGCGAACTGTCAATTTCGCCGATTTTACTACGTGCACGTGCATTCTGTTTACATCTGCGTCTCTCGTAAATTGTCTACTTGATCGAATTGATTTTATTCTGATTCTTGAAAAAAGCAGCGTTTTAAAAGTTAAAAAATGTCAGCTGAAAACGAATGGACTGAGCTTTCTGATGAACTGATTTCCCAGTTGTTTGTTGAAGATTTTGAAACTGAAACGTTCGCCGATAACATAAAAAAATAATTCACCACTGGCACTACCAGTAACACTAACAGAGACAACAGCCAGCCCAATCAAACCAGTGACAAATAAAATCAAAGACCTCAAGGCATACATTGACAGTAAGAAAAAACCAAATACCCAACGCAAAACCTTTTGTGCAGTTAAAAGACTTAAAAACTTTTTGTTTGAGAGAAATGAACACCGAGAAATAAAAGATATTAAACCCAGAGAACTTGATGTTTACATTGGTGCATTTTTATTAGAAATGAAAAAACCTGATGGTGGTGACTATGAGCCTGATACACTGACAGCTTTTCATAGGGGAATAGACAGACACCTACGTGACAATGACTATGAGGCCAGTATCATTTCAGATGATGCTTTCAAGATGAGCCGGGAGGTTTTGCGATCTCGTCGGAAAGAGTTTAAAGAGAAGGGTGATGGGAATAAGCCCCAACAGGTCGATGTCTTGACTGATGAAGATGAAAATAAGTTGTGGGAGTGTGGACAACTTGGTTTGAAAAATCCCGGTGCATTGCTAAGAACTGTTTGGTTTAATAATACCAAATTACTGGGATTCCGGGGCTCACAAGAGAATAGACAGTTAAAGTGGGGGGACATACAATTAAAAAAATCAACATCAGGGATTGAGTACTTGGAATTCAATGAGCGTTTTACTAAAACACGGGATGGTAAATGCTCCAGTGATCTCAGATAATTTAATCCCAAGATATTCAAAAACGAAATTAACAATGAACGGTGCCCAGTCAGAGCTTATATGGAGTATTCTAAAAACAGGACTGTAGCCATGTGTCACGCCGATGCTCCTTTTTATAGAGCAATCAATCAGAACTTTCGTATGACACCCAATGCACTATGGTTTAAATCCCAACCATTAGGGGTAAATAAACTTTCAACAATGCTGAAAGGCATGTCACAATGTGCAGGACTTGAAGGAAAAATTACAAACCATAGTTTAAGGAACGGTTACTCCACGCCGGTGTGGCCCCACAAGTAATAGCCCAACTATCGGGTCACAGAAATGTAAACAGCATCAAAAACTATGCAATAGCTTCAATGGAACAGCAGCATGAAATGTGTGAAATTCTACAGCCACATTCATCATCTAATGTAGAAATAGCACAACCACCACAAATGTCAACCAAACAGATCGAGGGTCCTCAGTGTAAAACATTATCAACTTCATCTATTAATACCTGTACAATATCAGCTAAAGTTGCAGCAATAAACAGAGATCTTGAGTCTGAAAAACGTTCAGCACATGAAATGGCTATTCATGGCATGTTTGCTAATGCAAATATAACTGGGGGAACATTTAACATTAATGTACAAGTGGTGTCCAATTCCCAAGAGAATAATATCCGTCAAAGAAAATATCGACGCTTGGCCATAGAATCCGACTCAGAATCAGATTAAATAAAAAAACAAAAATGTCTTTTTACTTGAAATAAAAGTTTCATCATTATTTGTTTTGCTTTTTTGCAGAATTGTTTTTAACCCCCAGCACACTGATGTCAAAATCTCCAATTTTCAATTTTAATTATCTCCCTTTATGTATTAGATGCTTAAATAATCAGTGTCTTGCTTGACAGATCTCTGAGAGATTTGTCAAGTAAGACACAAATTGTTGAACCATTGTCTACACAAAGGTAGACAACTACTGTAAGCAGGTGTGAAATGTTGACAGCAGTGTGCAGAGAGTTAAAGTCACATACATTTGTACATGCATGTCTGCACAATATCGAATAATTTCCACAACACAGTAACAATGTACATGTATGAATGTACAGTAACCTGAAGCTGAATCATGTAGACAATTTGTTGCATGAGTGCTAGCACACTGTACAGCTGTATGTAGCAGTGTGACAAACAATATTCTAACACTGAAGCACCCAATTGTTACATGTAATATCCAATTATCCATTTTGTTCATTTGTGAATATAACAATAACATGATTTGGAAAGGTGTCTTGGGTTATTAACAGCCCTGAGAGAAATGGTTAACAGCCTGAGGGACCTTTAATGGCCCTAGGGCTGTTAACCAATTCTCGAGGGTCGTTAATAACCCAAGACACCCAAGAAAATCACAACTTATTAGTAACTTATTACTATTATTACCACTTTTGATGATACATTCTCTTTAGGGTAGTAATGATGCTGAAAGAAATATTTTGATGAAACACCAATGTTAAAAAAATATATTATTTAAAAAAAATGGGAAAAAAATTAGAAAAAATGACTAAGATACACAAGAATTTTCCCATGTTTACGAAACCGGAAGAGGGCCATTAATGAAAACGGGATGTGTTCTTATGGCCTTCTGTGTATGTGTATGTACAACCGGAAGGGGCCGTTAATGTCAAACAGCCCTCTTCCGTTTTTCTAAATTACAAACCATACATGTACATGTATGTTATGGTGATTTAACACAGGCTTAAACAACGTTAATCTACTAGTAACAGCTGCGTGAAGTGGTAATAATATTGGGTATTCTCATCCCAAGCATTTGATAATGGATTCTACATGTACATGTGTTCCACCAGAAACATAGAGATTGTTTACCACATGCACAGTCATGCTTTTCCCTCCACTCCAGGCTCCGAAGAGGAATTATTTGCTTCACTATTTTTATAGTACTTTTAAATTTCTAGCCGGACAGCCCAAATTAGCAAATTGTGTAACCATCGTTCAGGTTTATGCAAATCACTTGGCGAGACCTAATATTCACTCCCACAAATTTGATTTGCGAGCTGCAGACGTTAAATTTAGTTTTTCCTAATAACTGAATTTTCTTTCAATTTTTGCTTCCAAAACATATGTTATGACCCCTCATTGGAACGAGGTCACCAAGCTCGTTCCAATGAGGGGTCATAAGGTGTTTTGAAAGCAAAAATTGGAAAATTTTTTTTTTAGTAATTGCTAATTGCGGCCGAGTTTTTTGTATTGCATTGGACCGGTAGGTAAAAGATTTAGCATCTTTTAAGTTTTTCGTGTTGGGGATCAAGTGATAAATAGAATCTTCAACTCGTCTCCAGTTTAACATGAAATTTACAAACTTGTCCAGTAAATTAGGTTTGGACCTCGCCAAAGGCTCGGGGTCCAGACCTAATTTACCAAACTCGTTCTGTAAATTTCATTATTAAACGGGGACTCGTTGGAGATCCTCTATTTAATGCACCGTAACAGAAAATGCACTTAATTTTTCCAAAATACTTGTATATAATTTATTAGCACCAGTACATGTAGCTCAAAGAATTTTAAGTTGACCGCTTCGGGAAACTTTTCACCCCAGCATTAATGACCAAATAAGAGTACAATTATACAAAACACTGAATCCGATCCCTGTAGTATTTGAGGAATTGAATATCGGGGCTGCAGATTTATTTTCATTTCAAGTGCATGTACAGGAGTCTGGTCAAAACGTCTGATCGCCAAAACGTCCGATTTTCTGGTCAAAACATCCGATGCTTTTAGTCAAAACGTCCGATTATTTTAGTCTAAATGCCCGATGTTCTTGGTCAAAACGTACGATCATTTTGACGAAAATAATCGGACGCTTTGACTAAAATCATCAGGCATTTTGTCCCAAACCATCGGACGTTTTGTCTTGGACGGGTGACTTCGCTATTTCGGTCGGGGTAGGAGATGGAGGATATATTAGGGATAGGACAAACCGGCCCATTGAAGATTTAGGAACACAAAAAATTAGGGCATTGAGAAAACACATCTATATTTCTATTGGTTTTATTACATTGAGATTGAATATCAAATTAACAATTAAAAATACCAGTAAGGAACATGTGTAATGATAAAAAAAACAACTTCATCGTAGACTTTCTCTTTTGAAATGCCAGTAAGAACATTAATCAGTGGAAAGCTCGTTGAGAGCTTTCCAATAATTTACTTTAATTACTGATACATGTATTTTTAATGATAGAAAAACAAATTTATCTTAGACTTTTTTCTTTGAAATGCTTTAATTGCTTCTTAACTACACAAGTCCTAACTATACAAAAAAGGCTTTTTACTATTGAAAATACGTGTAAGTTACATTAATTATTGGAAAGTTCGGAGAGAGTTTTCCAAGAATTAATGTTAATTACTGGTATTTTTAATGATAGAAAGATAACGTTGTCTTAGACCTTTCTCTTGGAAATGCCTTAATTGCTTATTAACATATTGTTTCGGCAATCGGACATTTTGACCAATACCATCGGACGTTTTGACCCCAAAAATCGGACGTTTCGACCAGAGACTTTTTAGAATCGGACGTTTTGACTAGCATTCCATGTACATTTGTACATGTATTAGCAGTAACTTAGCAAGCAGAATTTTTTTGGATAATCTCGTGGTAATCAAAGCACGATTCATCACAGATTATTTTTTAATCCCCAACCCAGCCCCAGAACTCGGGCAAATCATGATCATCCCCATATTTGACACAAATGTCCTGGGAAACATTTTCATAAACTGGGTGTAAAGAAAATAAACGGAGAAAAATATACAAGCAGGGAGGTTGAGAAATGGTGCTGGCACCAAGCCTCAAAATAAGCAGCCTGCCATGGTCATTGTCAGGCTCAACTTACATGTTTGACAGACACCATTTCACTTGTATCTGTCAAAATGACCAGTACAATTTTTAGAACTGAATATACATCTTAAACCGGAAAACATGTTTGCTATACATGTATGTAGGCTTTAACCCTCAAGTCCCCAAATAGGCTCAAACCACCACTACTACATTGCAATTTGCATTGATGTATGTGCTACCAAATCTAACCTTTCTTGACTGATAGCTGCATGCACAGCTCAAGTTGTACTAGCAGTGACTCTATATCACTGTTGGCTGCCTGTAAAGGCAGCCAACAATGATGTAGAATCATTGCCAATTAACAACTTTGTAAGCACATCAGTTAGCACCTAAGGGTTATCAGAACCGGATCCTTATCTTTTAGTACACAGAGCCATCTAATATTTGGTAAGTCAAGATGGTCAGATCTGCATAAGACATAAATCTTGGTCAAATTTCATGATAGGCTCAAACTTGAAATTGACAGACACAATCTTTTGGGGTACCTTTCATATTAAAAGGCTCACATTTGGAAGTTGTTTTGAGGCCTGGTTGGCACTGGCACCACCACCAGTGCCATATTGGCATGGATAAAAATTAATAGTAATAGTATTTGTGATATTTCCCATTTAATCCTTTTTCTATTCACAAGATCCTTATCATCCTACAATATTAGGAAGTAAAGATGAAAACTCGAAAATAAAAATTATGAACGGTCAATTTCGTTACTTCAAATCACACTCGGATGGACGTGAATACAGTTAGACTGACACGATGTCATCAAGTTCCAGAGAGCATGGCATACACATGTTCATGTAGGCCGACTAATTCAGTAACTGTAAAATTGTAGGCTTGTGAAGTTGTGTAAAGTTACCTTCGGGTAAAAGTTATCCTAATCCATGCATACAATTTTGATAGTTTTGGGAATGAATAACAAGACGTGAATGTACATCCGTGGTCGAAGTGTCAATGCCATTCTGAGAAATCTGTGAGAATACATAATTTCCAAGGTCAAGTGAAATTCTGTGTTTTCCTTGTGTTGATTTTCTCGTAACCCTGACCGGCCATTCTGACTGTCGCATCGATGCAAGATATTATCTCATAATCCAATTTTGATGTATTAAACCATTCAGTGAACAGAAACTGGATGAAAGATGGAATGTCAAATCCAAAAATCACAGTAAAATCCCATGTCACGAAAACGAAAGTAAGTCATTTCACAAGTGAGCTGACATGCTTTTTGCTTGTTCATTTGGACTCCATCGTCACATCAAAGAAATGCGGTCACCAAACATAGACTGGCTCCCAGGTTTTAAACAACAGTTTCTCTTTTGAGCTCCGCTGATAACCGTAGTAATTATTTTATTCATTTTTAGCTTTAGAAATATAATTAACTAGGGATATGTAATAAATATAGAACCGCATCGATGTCTGAAAGGTTTTGAAAATACCGCAGTCGATCGGATAGCGGATGGACACCCATCCGCTATCCGATCTCGAGCGGTATTTTCAAAACCTTTCAGACATCGATGTGGTTCTATCTATTTACCAGATGCTTCGTTGAATAAATCTTGGATGATTATTCCTATAATTAGTGTTTGGAAACTAATGCTATTACGTCTGAGGAAATATTGCCCACCCGGGGAAATTGACCACTTCACGTCGGTCGTACTATAAGAATCACACCGTGTTCATACGACGAAATGTGCAAGCATGCAAGCAAACAAACAAACCAATAGATCAATTATCTGAAACGTTTAGGGAATCTTTAACCGGGTAACCTTTAGGTAAAAACGACCCGTTACCGATTATCAATTCATTATTTTGAAACAAAGAACATGCATTTTTAGGATAATGATCCACGGTATTCGCGCTGTAGGGTACAATTTAGCCAACTGCAATAAAACGGTTGACTTGGCACCAAAGAATGTCCGTGGGCTAAAATTTGTGCAAACATAAAAATTCCTTTAACTTCTATAGGAAACCCAGTATAGCAGTAAAGAACTCGAACGATGACTAAACAAACAAAAAATATTTTATTACTCTTAGTCCTGATGAACTCGTTACCTGTCAATAAAGAAGGAAGTAATAACCGATTTTCACGAAACACTCAAACCCAGTGATTTTGTAAATAAGGTGTTAGAAATAGTGTTCAGGCAATGTTTCAAGATTAGTTGCTTAGAGTGGTTATGCAGCATGTTTTGTTTTTCTTTCACTAAAACATTGTACGCTATCAACTTTACAAAAGGCAGCAACTACTTAGATAAATACTTCTCGTGAGTCACTCGCGACGGTATAAAGTATTTATTTAATTATATGCTGCCTTTTGTGAAGACTTGTGGCCGCTAAGCCCAGTGGATTAAGAGTAAGTTGTAGATTAATCTATTATAAGTGAGAGAATAGGTTATGTACTGATAATATTCAGCCTGGCCACTTATCGAGTCAGTGACATAGATATTATTTAGGTTGGGGAGAGGGGCGGTGGCGTTGCGGTAACCGGTTCTAGTTAGATCACCGAAGTTAAGCAACGTCGAGCCCGGTTAGTCCTTGGATGGGTGACCATCCGAGCAATCGATTCGGACTCCCACGTTGTGTCCTTGGACAATGCCCTTTACCCCGATTGTCTACATGGGGGCACGATGACGCTGTGAACTAAGAGGTACTGCACGTCGATATATGGTGCGCATGTATTCAACCAGTCTAACCCTGACTGTGCTGCAGTGCGGAGCTACGATGTTGGGGAGCTGGCAGCTGCTCGTTGTTGCTCGGTGGTTCTCTCCAGGTACTTCGGCTTCCTACACCCGTAAAACTGTCATCGACACGATATGACCTTGAGTCGTTAAACCTTAATAAATAAATTATTTAGGTGACCACCCTTTTCGCCTTCCGGGGGTTTCGAGGTCCGTCGGTTTTTTCCGTGATCATTTATCGGATCAGTCTTGAAATAATTACCGTTTCTTTTTCAAAATGGATCAAACGTCCCTCCCAGATTAGCCTCCCAGATTAGCATTTTTTGGCATCGCAACATTTTAAAATTTAGCACCTGACAGTTTCGGACCAGCAAGACTACTAATGATGAACGGTAATAATGTAGTCAGAAGTATTTATGTATCAGCAGACAATTAAAAAGACAGAATGTGACCAATCTAAATCTTGCATAAAACACTCGGGCCTGGCAAAGTTTAATTTTGGAAAATCATGCATAACATAATCGGTGTTAACAAAGTGTAACTTATACAAATCACGCCTAAATTACATTGGACTCATCATCAGGCCCGAGTATAATAATCTTGATTTGTATTACTTACATTTTTCGTTTTTCTTGTTCTAGTTTGTAACACCTTTGTCATGTACGAGTGGTTAACTGGTGGTAAAAATCCTAACTGGAAAAAGTGCAACTCTTCTAGTACAAGTCAAACAATCGCCATTGGATGAACCCAGTAAGTGACGTCATAGCCACGTGACCCAGTTACGCCATGCTTGCCTGTCAAGGTAGCCCGCGTGAGCGGCCATCTTGGGGCGTCATCACAACGGACGACGGAAACACGTGTCACTCTAGCAGCATGCGCTGCGTACACGCACTAAAGACGTATCACTATAATGATGGCGCCAATAGATGGTCGCTCACGCAGGCTATCATGACAACCAAACATGACGTAATTGGGTCGCGTGACTACGACGTACTTCCGGGGTTCTCTGCGGTGTTCATCCAATGGGGCCACGTTTCGCGTACATGCTTCACGACTCTCGGGTCGTTGATTTCACTCCCCCGTGCCCACCCTCGCTGTGTTCTTTCTCAATACGCACACATGCACGTCCATACCCGCGAAGAACATTTTGAAAAAAATTTACGAATCTACTTCATCTACTGCTTTTTTGGTTTGATCTACAGCACTTCTCACTTTAATATTGACATTTCTCCAGGTGCACATTATTTTCTATGAGAATTGTTTTGGCAGTGAAAATAAGTTATTTTCAACTTTTCAACCAAAATGGCCGTGAAAGATAGTGTTTGAAGCTCAGGCTGTTCTAAAATTTGATATAGATAGCAGCAGCGGGAGGACGGGGGTGCGAATATACCAACTTAGAGGACCCATGGGCCGTCCCATTACCATCACCGGCCCTCTCAACACCGGTCCACACCCTCGTCGGCCCAGGCCTATCATAGACACAAACCTCCTTCTGGCGGTGAAGCCTTTTAGACATATCCGTGATAATGGATATACCCGACCAGGCTTACTTTGAGCTCTACGGAGCTCTGTGGCCGGAGCTGTATGGGAGAGTACTGTGGGGGTACAAACTGTGAAATGAATCGTGTACAAAACGTGGCCGTGTTTATAGCAAGGGGGTAACGAACCAATTATCGCTCTGCCAAAGGTGTGGTAATAAGAAAGAACATATGCAATTACCGCATCGAGAGCAGAGGACCACGGCAAAGGAATTTACACGGCTCGCGGCCATCGATATTTCCATTTAGAGATGTGGTGGCAACAGGTATAAGTAGTATGTCTCGGGCTTTTCAGGGGCCAGTTGGGGGACCTCGGTGGGGGACCTCGGAAGTGACGTCATGTCACGTGACGTAGTGGCGCCATGTTGTGTTGTCAGGGTAACCCGCGTGAGCGGCCATGTTGTGACGTCATCTCCATGGTGATACGTGGTGTGAGTGCGCATGCGCAGCGCGTGTTGTTAGGGTGATACGTGTTTCCGTCGTCCATTTTGTATACTGGAGGCCGCCATCTTGGTTTCTATGGTAGCACGTGATTGCTATGTTACCCAATTGTTCTGCAATAAGATGGGGTATGTTCAGAGGGTATGTTCGATTGTAGAAGAGTAAATCTAATTACCACAAACAACCCGACAATCCTTCCAAATCACCAAAATCCACCCCAACTTTTACTATTTCGAATTCTTCCAGAATTCTCCGCTTCTATCTATATATGCAATAGTTTTCCTCTACCTAGGCATGTTCCTTTGTTCTAGAGTAAACTCCAGTAACGTAGAAGAGCATACTCGTTGGAACAGTTTTGCTTATTATTACTATATTTAGCAATTTCTGGTCTATTCTTGTTAGTTCTGACCCTATTCCAAGTACTCTTGTTGTTTCATTTATATAACTAAACAATCAGATTGCTTCATCCCCGTAATCTGTAATCAGAGTTATCTCCCTTGTGTATAATAAAAGCCTATATCCAATGGCCATATCCCAGTTTTGGGAAACACCCGTGGCTATGCAATCCCTTTTTTGTCATATGAGGCCATGAGGGCTATGTAAAATCCCTCAATGAGTCCTCATTTATTATCCCTCATACCCTCATTGAATTTTGAGGTTATGAGGACCTTGGAAAATCCCTCAATGAGGTATAATTTACTACGACTCTTATCCTCATTTCAGTATTTAACAGGTATATCCTATGGAATCTCATTTTGGAAAACGCATGTGACTGTGGAATCCCTTTTTTGTCGTATGAGGCCTCGAGTGTCGATGTCAAAACACGGAATCCAATTTTTACGGACTGGGCCACTTACGGAATGCCTTATATGTATACAGTGGAAATCTGATTCAACCTTAATCAATGTCATAGTCGAGACTGAGATAGATATAGCTAGGAAGTAGTGATACAAGTCAATATTAATGGACGGTAGTTTAGTCAATAGTACTGGGACAAGACCGCAATGGAACAATACTGTTGTAGAAGCTAATGATAGGACAGATAGACCATAGACCAGTAGTGGCGGTGGAGCTTTGGCGACAAGATGGAAGCGGTTGGTAAGTCTACATTAGACCTCATTGAGGGATTACTCATGGTCCTCATGGCCTCATACGACAAAAAAGGGCTGCCGAAGGCCATGTTTTCCAAAAAGGGGTGCCGAAATTGGGGTGCCTGGGGATATGGCTGTTAAATACTGAAATGAGGATAAGAGTCGTAGTAAATTATACCTCATTGAGGGATTTTTAATGGCCCTCATAACCTCAAAATTCAATGAGGCTATGAGGGATAATAAATGAGGACTCATTGAGGGCTTTTACATAGCCCTCATGGCCTCATACAACAAAAAGGGGATTCTCCAGAAGGTATCCTCGATAGGTATCCTGGAATAATACAATACCAGGCCATAGGTATTCTCAAATACTGAAATGAGGCTAAGAGTCGTAGTAAATGATACCTCATTGAGGGATTTTTAATGGTCCTCATAACCTCAAAATTCAATGAGGCTATGAGGGATAAAAAATGAGGACTCATTGAGGGCTTTTACATAGCCCTCATGGCCTCATACGACAAAAAAGGGATTCCACAGTCACAGGAGTTTTCCAAAATGGGATTCCATGGGATATGGCCATTGGATATAGGCTTTTATTATACACAAGGGAGATAACTCTGCATACAGGTTATGGGAGATGAAGCAATCTGATTGTTTAGTTATATAAATGAAACAACAAGAGTACTTGGAATAGGGTCAGAACTAACAAGAATAGATCAGAAATTGCTAAATATAGTAATAATAAGCAAAACTGTTCCAACGAATAGGCTTTTCTACGTTACTGGAGTATACTCTAGAACAAAGGAACATGCCTAGGTAGAGGAAAACTATTGCATATATAGATAGAAGCGGAGAATTCTGGAAGAATTCGAAATAGTAAAAGTTGGGGTGGATTTTGGTGATTTGGAAGGATTGTCGGGTTGTTTGTGGTAATTAGATTTACTCTTCTACAATCGAACATACCCTCTGAAATACCCCGTCTTATTGCAGAACAATTGGGTAACATAGCAATCACGTGCTACCATAGAAACCAAGATGGCGGCATCCAGTATACAAAATGGACGACGGAAACACGTATCACCCTAACAACACGCGCTGCGCATGCGCACTCACACCACGTATCACTATGGAGATGACGTCACAACATGGCCGCTCACGCGGGTTACCATGACAACACAACATGGCGCCACTACGTCACGTGACATGACGTCACTTCCGAGGTCCCCCACCGAGGTCCCCCAACTGGCCCCTGAAAAGCCCGAGACATACTACTGGTATAGTAAGTCAGCATGACGAGTATGGACGAATATATCAATCAGCTGTTAGCTGAAAAGCAAACACCGGAGCCTCTCCAAGATGTTGGCCAGAACATCTTGGATGAATCCATTCCAGAAGCAATAAAGAGGCGATTGCTGAGGCCCCTGCTTCCAGATGCTGCACGACCTCTCCTTTCACATCGAAAGGCGTGTGAGAAAAGAAGGAAGGTAATTGTTGAGGAGTTTGACCTAGCCAAACAATGGCGACACTTCGACTTGGATATCGAAGTCCCTCATCCGGTGAGTCTTCTCTTATGATGAACCATGTGTCGATCTTGTGAACAACGCCAAAGATGAGTTTGAAGTCGACGACGCTGTTGTGGTCTATTCTACATGACGCGTGGAAGTAGATGACATTGGCGCCGATGGTTTGCACGCTGGCCGAATGGCCTCGGATGCTAGGATGACAGACAAGAGAGCTGCAACTTTCGGACTGTGAATATCTATTGAAATTCAAGTTCCTGCGTAAGCATGACGAAGAAGACTAGGTAGTCGAAGACAATTTTGATCATGTGAAGTCAAAAAGGAAGAAAGGCCAGGGCGTTGTCGAAATCAAACAAAACACCAAGCCATGCGCCCTAACGGGGATTGCCAACCCGTATTACACAAATGCCTACCCTGTCACTGCTGAGGTCTACGGGCTCTAGAGACTCATACCCAGCAAACCCACACCAATGAAAGAAGGTGATCTCAACTGTGTCGCGCAGAGAGTCGTTAAACACGTTGATGGCGCTCTTAGAGGACACGGCCTCATCCCCACCAGGCGACAGGAAATCGAGGAGTGGGAGAAGAGAGTCCAAGGCGTTGGTGCAACGGTCGACGATGTGGCCGAGCTCGAAAAAATCCCCAAGCGAGCCATCATCATGAGACATAGCTGGCGAGGATATCTACAACAGGGGCAGATATGCAGGACACGCTAGCTGCACACCCGGAACCATTGAGTTCATCTGCCATAACGGCCACGCTTGGTCCAAAGACCTGCACTTCCACCAGTCCAGACCGGTCTACATATACGAGGGTGACGTTTGAGAAGCCACCAAACAGGCCACCCAAAATGAGCTAGTCGCTGTCTGGCTACCCGGAGGTGACCAGGATAGACAGCTCAGCGTAGACCAGTTTGTGCACCAAGACGGCCGAACCTACAGGACGCGGGAAACCCATCAAACCCTTCAGGAAGCCTGCACCCATCTAGGAGATGAATCCCTCGCTGATAGGGTTTTTGCTGCCAGCACTATGACCAAAGAGCACAACGGTTGGACGCCGACACCAGCCAGCCTCCTCGACGACATCCAAAAGGCCTGCGTGGAGAACGGCCACGGCGGTCTTTGGAACTCAATGACTAACAATACGAGAGAGGTCGTCTCCATCGATATGAAGGTGTTTTACCCGTCCATCGTACAGGGGAGAGGCGAGGCCAAACCCTATTTCGAGAGATTCGAACAACCCACCCACTGGATGACCAGAGTAGTCATCAACGGGGCCTCCCTAAAGACATCAACACAGGCCTCGCCGAGGTCCAGGAGTGGGAGGTCAAACAAGGGGTTCACCCCGACATCCCTGCCTGGTTCTGGAAGCTTTTCGCCTTTCAGGGCTGGGTCTCCACACTTCTGCTCGCCTTCCTCGTGGAGTCGGGTCTCCGCACCCGTCTAAGGGTCCGCGAAGTCATCATTCCGTTCGCGAAGCAAGCTGAGTTCTGGCTTCCAGAGGACAGAGACCAGGGCTGCAGCATTATCGGGAAGTTCACTCAGGGCGCAAAAGTTTATGGTAAACAATTGACTCGCCGCCTTGTCACGGATCAGGGTGAACTAGATTATCTTGTGAGAGACGCTCGCCATAGAGGTACCCTGGTTGGCGCACCCCAACGGTGCACTCTGGGCCACATCCTCACGTATTATGATGGTTCACAACCCCGGTACGCACACTTAAGGGCCTTTTGCTAGCCCATGCCCATATTAACCTCCACAGTATGTTGCAGCGCTTCGATGAAAAAGTGGCGGTTCGAGTGGCAACAGACAGCATGCACGTGAAAAAAGCCGCGCTGCACAAGCTCGATGGTGTCGAGGCATATATAGCTCCCAGACTGTGCGACTGAGGAGAGGAGTTGTGTGCAAGGTACCTCATTGGAGAGCATTATCTCCCATCAGTAGCCCTAACTCAGTGGCGTGACAAGAGCGAGCAGCTATACATGCCACAGGAAGACGCCGTCTACCCCCTAAGGGCCGAGTATATTAGCCAGGCCAAACGCAACTGCTCCGAGGTATAATGACTCACTAACACACAGTCGGCTGCGTCAGGGGGTCAAGGCCCAGACCTACTATAGCTTCTTCCGGTGGAGAGGCCAGAATGACTGGATGCCAGACCGCATGGGCCAGAAGTTCATCCCCGTGTCATCATCTGGGATGAGGTCTACACTGTGCCCCAGGCCCATCCTAGAAATGTTCTTGGACTGGCTAGACCAGCGTGGGGTCCAGGTTATCTGCCGTGGTGATCAAGGCCAGCCACCACCTATCGCAGGTGAGATGCCCACTGACTGGTATACCACCCGAAGGATAGCCGAAGACAGAACGTTATGGTTCCCATCCCGGGCACAGACCGCGAAGAAGAGCTCGTAACCGAGAGTGTAACCGAAAGAGAGGTGTTGCAGCAGTGCCAGAGGCACATACGCCTCCAGGCTGACGTAGTGTCTAGTCCGAAGGACTACCCGTTCCGAGGGAACATCTGGAGGTAGCTGGGTGTCGGGAAGCACCACAAGCAGCTCTTCCCGGACGAAGCCGCGAACTGGTCCATCGAACAAATAGTAGAGGACAGGTTCGCCGGGCTTGGTGACTGGGCGTCCAAAGGATACACATGGAGGGTCCACACAGGGTCAGTTGCGCGACGGTGACCGCCCTCCAGCTCGCCTGCCTGGCAGAGATAGCGAACACCCACAATGGATGGGAGCTTCTGGTCCTTGAGGCCACCAGGGCGGCCAGAAATCACAGAGGGGGACATTTGTGTCACAACCTTAGTCTTGACGGAATGAGATGGCCTCCTTTTAGTTAAGCGAGTCACCTCACCATTCAGCGCCGCAATAACGGCGGGCAGCCGAGCGACCCATTCACTTGACTTCTCACCTGACGGTAATCTCATTTCCTGGGCGAATTGGTGCCCAAACAGTCGCCGCGCTGCACAAGCTCGATGGTGTCGAGGCATATATAGCTCCCAGACTGTGCGACTGAGGAGAGGAGTTGTGTGCAAGGTACCTCATTGGAGAGCATTATCTCCCACCAGTAGCCCTAACTCAGTGGCGTGACAAGAGCGAGCAGCTGTACATGCCACAGGAACACTCCGTCTACCCCCTAAGGGCCGAGTATATTAGCCAGGCCAAACGCAACTGCTCCGAGGTATAATGACCCACTAACACACAGTCGGCTGAGTCAGGGGGTCAAGGCCCAGACCTACTATAGCTTCTTCCGGTGGAGAGGCCAGAATGACTGGACGCCAGACCGCATGGGCCAGAAGTTCATCCCCGTGTCATCATCTGGGATGAGGTCTACACTGTGCCCCAGGCCTATCCTAGAAATGTTCTTCTGGTCCTTGAGGCCACCAGGGCGGCCAGAAATCACAGAGGGGGACATTTGTGTCACAACCTTAGTCTTGACGGCATGAGATGGCCTCCTTTTAGTTAAGCGAGTCACCTCACCATTCAGCGCCGCAATAACGGCGGGCAGCCGAGCGACCCATTCACTTGACCTCTCACCTGACGGTAATCTCATTTCCTGGGCAAATTGGTGCCCAAACAGTCGCTCTGCCAGGGTTCGGTTTAACCGCTCCGAAATTCCATGGTCCCGGTGGACGTCTACCCGGCCACGCCGGACTTCGCCAGCAGCTGATTCACCGCGCCACATGACCTCGCGTCCGGGATCGACTTGAAGGAGCTTGGGCCACGCTTGTATATCTTTTCTAGGTCGCCCGCGACCTCTTTGGTCTTCTTTGTGGCCAGTGGCTCTGCCTATTTATAGCGGTTGTATATCTTTTCTAGATCGACAGCGCCTCTTTGGCCTCTTTTGTAGCCAGGGGCTCTACCTCTTTATAGCGGGAGGCCACATCAACGACTGTTTAGCATACTTGAGGGGTTTTGCGGGCCATCCGATCGTGTGGCAGAAAGAGCAGGTCGGTCTGGTGGACCTCATTCCGCGTCGGAACATCGAACGTGGGCCGTGGTATGTGTGTGCTTCGCACAACTGGAAGGTATATCTCCCAGTTGGCCTGCTTCTTAAGCCATGCCCGAGCCAAATTTTCAGAGACCTTGGCCGTGGAAGCAAGGATTTTGATGGCCGTGAGTCTCTTCCAGTACCCCTTGGGGCTGTAGTAGATTGAAGCCAACTTCGTTACAATTTTGTTGTTCATTCTTGGGTATTCTAGCATCCTTTGGACCTCTAAAAGCCATATTTGTGAAGTGTTATAATGATAATAATAATCTGACGTTCAAACCGTGGACTTACCAGGGGCGCTTACGGCTGGAGGACAATTCGAGTGTGCCCTTCCTGAAGTAACCTACTACCCTCTTTGGTACAACATTAGCAAGGGGCTACGCAACAATATTATTCGCGTCGTGGATGAGAAAAATGACCCACTTGAGGGGAAGATAAAAACCCCAGATGGCTATTACAATGTATGCGAGCTAAATGATGAGATTTTCTGTCAGGTTGGGGCTATACTGGCTATACTGGAACTTCATAAACCTTCGGGTCGTCTGCGACTCCGGACAGATAAGTCTCCGAAACTGGGAAAGTTGGCATGCACCTTGGAATTTATAACAGACAAAATCCCTCGGGGAGAGAAGCTGATGGGAGTGCGTTACCTGAACTTGCGGCCCACCGTGAGCTCTGCGTTCATCTGTCAGAAGTCAGCACTACGGACAATGTTTGCAACGGGCTACCCAGCACACTACTCATAACAGTACATATAGCAAATGAAAAATGTGTCAGTGGCAGAACAGTAGTTTTCTCTCATTTGCAATACAAAAGGCTTGTCCCAGGCCCTATAGGCAATGTTACAGTCCATGCTTTAGTCAGCAGGGTTGGCCCTATTGAATTGCAGCACCTATCCGTAATATTACATATTCGAAATATATACGGAACAACAGCAACAGCTGCAACAAGTGTCAAGACATGGTGAATAGCGTATGACCAGGAGCACATAATGTTTTGCCCTGCATGACCCTTCAGCAGGCTGATATCGGGGACACGCAGGGCTTTGGAGATGATGGACAAATTGTATGTATTTCAGCTCTCCGGGGGTGGGGGGCATGTTACAACCGATAATGTTACAACGCCGCATAATGTTACACCAACGCATAATGTTACAAAAAATGTAGTAAACAACCGATAATGTTATAAACTCCGCATAATGTTCTAACTTTTTTCAACCCGTTATGTTATAAAAATCGACGCATAATGTTATAACTTTCTTCAACCCGTTGTGTTACAACAAATTAACCGATAATGTTATAACTTTTGTATACAAATTCCAGTTACAGCTATTGCAGATGGACTTTACCAATTACCATTTATTGCCGCATAAAGGTATGTAATATTTATATTAAAGGTTTCTACTCTGGTTAAGGCGAGGAGACACCCCCCCCCCCCCCCCCCCACACACACCCAACTCCCGGGGATTTATCATAGAATGACCTATTCACATTACATAGACGCGGATTATTATCCTGGTAACTCAATCGTGTGATGTCATTCCCATGATCATCCAGTGCCCAACATGGTGAAGGCAGGGGTGGTGGGGGAAGGGTACTATTTTATCCGGTTGGTACATTTACCAACATGCGTAATCTCCGCTTCCAGAAATGTAGTGTACCATAGTCATAAGAATATCTTATTGTTCATTAATTTGACATGTTAACAACTAACAGTGAACAAAAATGAGATGGAGTTAAAAGAGGTCAAAAAGTTGGATGGAGCGAGGTACATATGGTGGATGTGGCGGGTTGGTAGTGTCGCACAGAGGCCGAAGAATAAGATGCGAGACTGGGTAGGAAGTGGAATGGGGTTTAAGAGGATTGAAAGGGGTGGGCAGGGATTAGGCTGAGAGAGAGAGAGGAGGTCATGGATTAGTACATCAGGGTGATTGTGCAGAGAAGGTTATCTGAGAATACTATAAGAGAGTAGTGCTAGACTGTATGATAATATAGATCGTGGAGATGTTGGAAGAAGTGGGAGCGATGGATTTTGGGATTACAGGTTCTGGAAAAGGGGAATCACTAGAACAGGCAGTATAGGGAGAAGGGGGAGATTGTGGAGAGGAGTTGTGTTGATGTTGGTGTTGTGGCGGTGTTGGTGATGGTGTTGAGTAGTTATGTATGTTGAAAATGAGCCATTTTGTTGGACTCCGGGGCAGGACCCCAGAAGTGACGTCATGTCACGTGACTGGGCGGTCATGTTGGATTGTCATGATAGTGCCTGTGGTGGCCATGTTGTGATATCATTATCATGAAAAAAGGTGGTAGGAGTGCGTATGCGCAGCGCGTATTGTTATAGGGAAACGTGCTCCGTCTCACCCTTAACAACCCGACAATAGATATTGAATTAATCCAAACAACCCGACAATCTTCAGGAAACTGATCAAAACATTCCAGAAAACACTCCCGAATCCTGCCAGTACCGATTTAGTAACTCGCCAGAAACTCGAGGGACCGGTACTTCAGGAGCTCCAGGGGCAAGGGGCAGTAGGGCTACGAAGACAGGGACGGCGCCGCCCCCTTCCAGTTTATCTCTCATTTAAAAAAACACTATTGTAATAAACCAACCATTATTGTAATAAACCCATTTCTGTGATAAATTACGCGTCCATTATATGGTCGGACATTACGTAACGATACTATCCTATATTTTAAGGATACTAAACCCACGGTATCCCCCTTTTCGTCGAATGAAGCAATGAAAGCTATGAAAATGAGCACGATGCGCGCAAAATCATACGTCTCAAAATGAAAGCTATGAAAATGAGCGCAATGAGTACCCCTTCATACGTCTCATACCCCCATTAAGGATACTATCCTACCTTTATTTGGGAGTGTTTTCAGGGGTGTTTGGTCAGTTTTCTGAAGATTGTCGGGTTGTTTGGATTAATTCGATATCTATTGTCGGGTTGTTAGGGGTGAGACGGAGAGCACGTGTCCCCACAACAACACGCGCTGCGCATACGCACTCCTACCACCTATTATCATGATAATGACATCACAACATGGCCACCCACGTGCACTATCATGACAACCCAACATGACCGCCCATGACGTCACTTCCGGAGTCCTACAAACTGGCTCATTTTCAACATACATAACTACTCAACACCATCACCAACACCGCCACGACACCAACATCAACACAACTCCTCCTCCACAATCTCCCCCTTCTCCCTATACTGCCTGTTCTAGTGATTCCGCCTTTTCTGTAATCCCAAAATTCATCACTACCACTACTTCCAACATCTCCACCATCTATATTATCATACCGTTTAGCACAACTCTCTTACAGTATTTTCAGATAGCTTTCTCTGCACAATCACCCTGATGTACTAATCCATGACCTTCTCTCTTTCTCAGCCTAATCCCTGCCCACCCCTTTCAATCCTCTTAAACCCCATTCCACTTCCTACCCAGTCTCGCATCTTATTCTTCGGCTTCCGTGCGACACTACCAACCTGCCACAGCCACCATATGTACCTCGCTTCATCCAACTTTTTAACCTATTTTAACTCCACCTCATGTTTGTTCACTGTTAGTTAAAATGTCATATTAATGAACAATAAGATATTCTTATGACTAAGAAATATGCGACAAATGAGTTTTAGATGCCCAAAAACAAGCAGAAACAGAGGCATTTGCCCATCCCCAAAGGCGTCAGGGGACCATGGTACACTACATTTCTGGAAGCGGAGACTACGCATGTTGGTAAACATTCCAACCGGATAAAATAGCACCCCTCCCCCACCACCCCGCCTTCTCCATGTTGGGCACTGCACGATCATGGTAATGACGTCACACGATTGAGTTACCAGGATAATCCGCGTCTATGTAACATGACTAGGTCATTCTATGATAAATCCCCGGGAGTTGGGGGGGGGGGGGGGTCTCCTTGCCTTAAGCAGAGTAGAAACCTTTAGTATAAATTTTACATACCTTTATGCGGCAATAAATGGTAAGTGGTAAAGTCCATCTGCAATAGCTGTAACTGGAATTAGTACACAGAAGTTATAACATTATCGGTTAATTTGTTGTAACATAACGGGTTGAAAAAAGTTATAACATTATGCGTCGATTTTTATAACATAACGGGTTGAAAAAAGTTATAACATTATGCGGAGTTTATAACATTATCGGTTGTTTACTACATTTGTTGTAACATTATGCGTTGGTGTAACATTATGCGGCGTTGTAACATTATCGGTTGTAACAGGGCATACAAGAGAAAAGAGCTGCCAGTTGTTGTTCTTTCGGAACGGGAACAACCGCAACAAGCTACATTTACCGAGCTGGGTGGTTTGAACCTGGAAGGCTCAGCCTAGTGGAGGAGCGACGAACTTATGCAGAATGACTCCAGTCAATGGTCTCTGTATAGGTACCCTGTTTGCGGTGGATAGGAACTAGACTTCAGGTTCATCCAACCTCACATCCAACTGGGCCGCGACCACAGGCTCCCTGGCCTCCAGAACAGTGGACTTGTGTTGGCTTCTTATATCCCGAAAAGTGCTATTTATGTTCACGAAAGCAATACCGGGTATGTGATGGATGGGGTAAAAGGAGGTGCTATGATGAAGCTCTTTTGGGAGTTTGATCGTCTTACTCCTGGCAAAGGTACCACTACAATTGTACAGATAGTCCTGAGTATACCATCCAACGACTTTATACCAGTGCTACATGGGCTTGACCTAAAATGGGGTCGGCGGCATAATGGCAAAGAACTTGTCATCATTATCCGTGCTTGCTCTCGTTAAGTGGTGTAGAGTAAAAGGCCACAGATGCTAGGTTTCCAAACGACACATTCAATACCCTACATCTTGTCCCAGCTAAGCACAAGCGCCTGTGGTTTACCAGGCAATTACTGACGGACGACGATTTAATGGTATTAGAAAATTATGTATAATACCAATAAGAATGGGCGTGTATCCAGAACTTAATACTAGCGACGCGAATACTTTCCGCATCCAGGAGATCGGAGATGTAAGAGCCCGTTTCATGGCTGAACGAGACTGCAGGAATTCTCTCGTCACGAAATTCCAGCGAGGGGTCAATATCACAGATGACATCGAAACAGCGTAGGGATCGTCGTTGGTAGAATCGGGTTTTTGCCACACGTAGTCGCTATTCCCGTGGTTATAGCACTGGAGGTTGAAGCAGAGGCCTGGGCATTGAAAGATGTTTTCGGGAAGTTTGTAAGCCGAAGACTCACAAAGAAGGCAAACAAGTTCAACACCATCGCCACCTTAGCGGAGGCCAAGCTTTCGAGCATCGCAGATCGACTACTCAAAGTTTGCTAAGCGCCAAATATTTGACACATCATTGTGAAGTTTGCTTGTGACATATTTGCGATATTTTGGTGGATATGATGGAGGAATGTATTGAGATGGTGCTCTGTGTTTTCATAAGCTCTCTTGACAGGCAGACTTTTCGTGACAGTCATGGAAAGCATGTACTCCTTGATTTCCGTGATGTTTTCGTGTACTGTCTACATGTACATGACATATGTAGGGTATTCAATCTTCATTTCAACACAAACCCTTGCGACGGCTTTTGTGGGGCTAGATTTGTCGGCAGCATTTGACAACTGTCAACCACCCTATACTGCTTGATACCCTCAGTACCATGTATGGAGTAGAGGGCAAGGCCTTATTGTGGTTTGACAGTTATCGATCTAAAAGATATTTTTATGTTTCAGTCCTTGGTGTTTCATCAGATGACAGAGACATTGATTTCTCGGTCACTCAAGGGTCAATATTGGGCCCTGTGCTTTACTCTGCGTATGCTAGTCCACTATGTAACGTCATTACTGGCTACGATATTAATGTGATGGTGATAATCATGGACTACCTTCATCGTTCAGACTTGAACACTATGCTGAACGGTCTGCCATGTCTAATCTTGAAAGTTGTTTGTCTGCAGTTCATTCATGGATGAACTCAAACAAACTGATGCTTAACCCTGGGAAAAACTGAGTTCATCGTGTTTGGCAATAAAAACAGCTATTAAAATGTAACTCTGGCTCTATCACTGTGAGCGGCAGTTAGGTCGAAAAATCTTCCTCGTTTATATATATTGGCGTGCATTTGGGCGAATCGCTAACACTTCGCCAACAGATCCAAAGTAAATGTAAAACTGCACTTTTCAACTTTAGAAGGATTAAGAGTATCCGGAAGTATTTGCCCATCGAAACGTGTAAAATTCTAGCCTCATCCCTCATTCTCTATCACTTGGATTATGCAAATGTTTTGTACTATAATCTTCCAGAGTGTGACATTCAGAAATTGCAACGCATTCAAAATATGTCTGCAAAACTTGTTTTGCGTAGAAGGAAGTATGATAGTGCTACGGACTGTTTACGTACACTACATTGGCTCCCAGTTAAGGCACGTATAGTGTATAAAATAGCACTGTACGTCTGCAAATGACTTAATAATCTTGCCCCTCCATACATCACTGATATGATCAGAATACGGATAGTTCGACAAGGCTCACGTTCTTCATCTGATGATATAGGCATTTTGCTCCAGACTCCGTTTACTAAACGTAAAACATTTAAAGATCGATCTTTCCCGGTGGCCGCCCCTGTTGTCTAGAATAAGTTGCCATCAGCACTTAGAAACATTCGGGTCCTAGAACACTTCAAACGTGACCTCAAAACTCATTTATTTAGAGAATATTTTAATTAATTTTACCTCTCAATTTGTACAGCGCCGCTGAATGTGGACAAATCACAGATAATGTGCGCTTTGTAAGTCAATAAACATAAACAAGAGAATTTAATGATTAAATATGGCAAATGCAAATGTAAGAAGACATTTGTTTGAAGCAGAAATATGGCGGGCTGTAGGGATGGTGGAGCAAGGGGCTACCCATCGCCAGGTTGGTGCAGCCCCTGGTGTGCACCATATGGTGATGGCCAGAGCCTGGGCAAGATTTAAGCAGTATGGCACACCAGTAAGACGGCATGGTGGTGGCAGAGACAGGGCAACATCTGCAGCTGAAGAGCGGTTTTTGATCATTCAGGCCCATAGGAACCGCTTTGCCACGGCAACCCAGCTTCGCAGTGACCTTCAGAATGCATCCAGGGTAAATGTTTCGACGCAGACTATCCGGGCAAGGTTGCATGAATGTGGTCTCCGATCGAGGAGACCCCATATTCGTATTCCGCTGTCCCAAAACCTCCACCAGGCACGACATGAATGGGCCATGGACCACGTTGGATAAACCAGAGAAGATTGACGACCTGTCCTTTTTACAGGCGAGTCAAGGTGCTGCCTAGACCACACAGATAGGCGTTCTAGGGTATGGAGAAGACCAGGAGAGCGATTCCATGCCATTCATTTTCATACCAACATTTCTGAGCATGACCGCTATAGTGGAGGGTGAGTCATGATCTGGGGCGGCATCACCATAGATGGACGTACAGGGCTCTGTGTCCTTGAACGTGGTGCATTGACTGCACAGCGGTGTATTGATGAGATCCTGGATGTCCATGTCAGATTGTACGCAGGTGCAGTGGGTGATAGTCTGATGGACGATAATGCTCGTCCCCATATTGCCTATGATGTCGGGGAGTACCAACAGAGGGAGATGATGGAGCGCGTGAGGTGCCCAGCAAGATCCCCCGACCTCAGTCCAGTCGAGCATGTCTGGAATGAGTTGCAGCTTGCAATTTCAGCCCGTGCAATCCAGCCAAGAAGTGTCCAGGAGCTTGGTACCATGCTGGTCCAAGAATGGAACAACATCCCACAAAGGACCACCAGGAACCTGATTGGGAGCATGAGAAGGCGTTGTCAAGTTGTAATTAACAGTAATGGGTCTCATACTCGATATTGAACCCATACCAGTTCGCATGGGTTCAAACTTTTTGGCATATTGAAAAATTCCAATTTCACAAATAATATCCATTTTCCATGGTTTTCGTATTCAAAAGCTAAACAATAATGTCAAACACAAATAAAATCTTCATTTCTGTCCTTAAATTATTAAAGATATAATTAAATAAAAAATATATACACTTTTCATTACAATATTTCAACTAAAACGTAAAACAGGTAGTTGGATATACCTGATGCTTAGCAAACTTTGAGTGGTATTTTTTTAAAGGCTGTTGCCGAAGGGGAGATATTCGAGGAGGAATTCAGTCGTGTACTCGCGGAGGAAGAGAAATTCAACCAACTCCGGTTTGATATCCGCAAGGCATCTCACCGAGAGAGCCCACAGAGCACAAACAACGAGATGCTGCTGATGATACGTCAAGAACTCGCCAGGCAGAGACGGGGACCCTCTATTGTTCCTGTCCAGAAGGAACAACGGGAACAATTGGAACAACGGGAATGCCTGAGACCAGAGACCACCGCACCCGCCGATCTGTAGTGCTGTGAAACTCTAATGGGATTTTAGGATTACTTTACAGCATAGCTAGGTGGCATTCCGTTCCGAAGGAATAGACCAACCTCCGTCTCCCTAAAAACAACTTTTTTACACGCGCAGCGAATCACTGGGCGAGTTTGTAGCTAACAAGTTCGACCACTCCCAGCCCTAATATGAAGAAGGCGATCTCACGGTCCTTTTGCCCGACTGATGGTATGTCAAAGTCTTCTAGTTGCGTTCTGGACCAAGATTGTTTAAACTGTTCCCAGTTTCCTGTCCATACTCGCGAATCGCAAAATCGACATCCTGGAATGTGCGCAAGGCATGGCCTTGGCGACGTAGTTCTTCGTTGATCCAATCTAGACGTTCTGTTCGCTTACGGGACCACGCTGCCTGGGTGGCCTGAAGCTTTTCTACGGCTTTGTCGTGACGCACACGCTCCGCACCAGCATTGTTATCCCGAAACGTGGAGAAGAGGTAGTTGCTGCAAGAGAAGGCCTCTGTGTTAACAAGGGCGCTCCCAACTAGCATTGCGATCGAGGCCATCTTGTAATTTCATAATATCTTTTGGAATGAGTTTGTTTTGTTTAATTAGCATGTCCTTGGTTGCCATCGCCAGCCACAGGTCAAGAACTACCATCCCGACGTCACAACCGGTGAAGTCAAGTTTAGGGGTGGTTCCTTTCATTGCCATCTAACCAAAGCGGGCATACTCTATTGTGAAGCTAGAGGCCACAGCGCTGTGATAGGCAGCATTGACCAGCAACTTTCCCTCGGCTGAGGACAGTGTATATACATATACATATATTACTTCATGTAGAATGGGTCTGGGAATACCTTTAAATGCTTGCTCGGAGGTGCTGCGCTACGGTTGTTCGGATCAACAGGCTGTGACATTAGATTGGCCGCCGGCTTATTGTGGAACTGAAACCATAATGCCAAGCTAGCCAACCCAACCGAACAACAATCCATGGGGACCAGGCATCTAATGAACTGCGGTCGTGATGCACTGCATTCGAGACCCCTTGCTGCTGTCCATGTTGTCCATGTTGTTTCCGTTCGGAAGGAACAACGGATCCATCAGCCGCTTGTGTTGCCACTGCGTTGTTTACAACCATTCTCTGGAGATTGGCCTTCTCTTCTTGTAACCGAACCACGGTTTTTTGTTGTTTTGGATTCCGGGCGGCAGCTCCTGCCTGTTCGGCGGCCACTTGCTTAGGGTCTTTCTGTCGCTCCTTCGGAATAGGAACAACCGACGACTCAGTGGTTGGCGCAGCTGTCTCTCTCTCTCTCCACCTGTTTCTGTTCGTTGGAACAACAGTATATAATGACACGTTTCCTCTACCATCGATGACATCGGTATGTCCAAATCGAGTGTTTAGCAGTGGTTAGCTAAGTACATGTCATAGCAATGATGTGGCGCGCACGTTATACTGCTTAGCGCGTGCCCAACAACTGGATCTGCCTTAAGACCAGCAACCACCTTTAGTTGGTTCTTTGGTGGTATGGGAAGAAACATGCTGACAGCCCCTGCATAGAGTTGTAGTGTAGCCGCCCCCAGAGTGTTTGTCATTGCTACACCTCATATCGGGCATAGAGTTTATCGATTTCCCCTTCATCCATGGCGTCGATCTGGTCAATTGTGAGGTTTTCCCTGTATACTGGTTAGCCTGCCTACCGGAAGCTAATGCAGCTAGCATTTCGCGTTTGGCCCATCGATCTGTTTTTCCTTCGGAAGTTCCAAAGGAACGGGCACAGCAGGATCCACGGCCGTCTTGCCTCCCAGCAGTTGGTCAATGATATCGATATCGTCACAATACATGGCCTGTATACATGTACATATATGCTGTTTGAGTCTAATATAGCACATAACAATGTGCTTGGGCCACGAGAATGGTTGCTTGTGTCACTAGAATGCTGCTTCCCACATAATATAGATCCGTTATCGCAGCACTTTATAAGTCGTTGGTTGGTCTGTTTTTAACACTAACCGGGCATGCTTCCTCGCCGCCATGGCCTGGCGAACTGCTACTCGTTCCTCACGGCTTCCAATCGCATCATTCTCTCTTAGACAGTCCTCGAAGTTGTCTCTGTCCTTACAGAGGGACAGGCAAGCCAAGCGGGTCTGTTCGCGGAGATCCTTTAAGACAGAGTTATACTTCTGAGTCAAAACCCAAACGCTTTACTGTGCATGACGACCCGGGAAGGCTAGCTCAGACAGCATGTCTTTCTTTTGCGTCAAAGCTTTTGTAGCCGAGCAGTTGTCGATAATGCACAAAGTTCGTTCCCCTTGGAACATCTGATAGAAGGCCCGTAGATATGAGTGGAGGTGTTCACCAGGATTTGTAATGTACACCTCGGAGTCATCCCAAATCCTTGGACGGTCGTGTTATGTTTTGTTTTGAACAGAGTACCACAATGTGCCGAAACACGCCTCGGTACGGACCCTCCAGCAGGTCCAGAGCGAAAAACTGTCTTGCCTCAGTATGTTTGACCGCAAATAATGGCTGCGTGGGGCTCCGTTAAAAAAGGTTATTAATGAAATGTGTTGGTGAAGCGGTCATCTTCAATGTTAAGCTGCGCATCCATGAGAGCGTACAGATATACGTTCAATGGACCACTCGCCTCTTCTGTCTTTGCGATCTGGATAGTGATACCTTCGCTGGCGTGTTCTATTTTCCGGCCACCGCCGTGTAGTGCGCCATCATCCGAGGTCCGCAGGTCAAGTCATAGCGCATACTTGTTGGTCAAGAACTCGCCCAATGTGACATCAGCCAGAGATAGCTCCTTTGAGACAAGAGCCACCTCAGGATCTCTTTCTGGTAGGCACGCAATCCCTGGGAGTACAGCTGGTTGGTCACCCCTTCGATGATAACCTCAACTTTGGTGATTTTGGGGTTAGAAAAGACCTCAGGCTTCCTATCGAAAGTTGCACCAGCCGAAGCAGGGTCCTCGAACAGCAGCAGGATCCCTTTCATGTTCTTTGCGGCAACGTTGAGGTTGATGTTCCACAGAGAGTCGCTCTTGTCTTCGGTCGTTTTGCGATGGCGAAGGACGCGATCGTATAAGATTGCGAGAGGATCAGCATACTGGGTGCGGACGATGCAATCAAGTTCAGATTGGGTGACCATTTCATATTCCAGGCGGATATTATCAATGTGCATCTGGCAGTGGCATCGCCTGTGGCCCGGACCACTCGACGGTTATCATTGATTAATGAATGTCAGCTCGTACTCGGGCCGATCCCCAAGCGCACTCTGGTGGAAAGGCATATGAGCCTCGAGGAGTTCAAAGTCCAGCGTGATACAGAACCGATTGCCATAGGCATAAGCGATACCCTTATCTACAACAACAGTTTCAGCCTTGTCTTCTGCGCCGGCCTGCAGCTTAGTAGCATTTCTTCTCGCGACGGTATCAATGCCCTGGTAGTGCGCATTTTGAGGTCATGGTACCCGAGGTTTGGGAACCGGATATTGAGCTGTTGATTCGGACCGATCGTACTAGGGTTGTGTGTGATCACAACCGTCTGCCGGTCTCCTTTTACTCTAGGAGGCTCTCGTAGTTTGCGGAATGGGTTAAGCTTGCGTCCATATTGGTTTCCATGTTGGTTTGAAGACATGTTAAATATAATGAGCAAATCTCTGATCCACGTTCAACACAATGGCAGACTTCGACCTCGGCGAGTTCGGAAGACGACAAGACGATGATGATGCAACGGAGTTGCAAGATGAAACTAGCTTTACCCGGACCCCCGACAGCGGAGCTGTCGTTCCTTTGGAACAGGAACAAGCGACGGGTGTTAAAAATACCTTCATTGCAGCATGAGCTCTTGGAGGAGGCTGTCAATGGCTACTACTAGAATCTGTCTGAGAAAGGGATGGTGTCCTATCTATGTGACTATTCCAAGTTTGAGCTCGACGAAAATGGGCGGCTAAGGCTGAAGGCCCATCCAAATATCGATATTGTTAGTAAATCGTGAGCACCCCATACTCTCTCAGCAATTGCCGGGAAAGCATGGCGGTGGTTAGATCATCCGGAATGAGTTGGCGTTTACGGATTAGACTCGAGGGGACAAGGCGCTTAAGCCAAAGGCGCTTGAAACACTGTGGGTCAATGACATTGAGTTGGGTAAGGCAGCTGCTAGGATCGGAACGGATACTACAGAACTGCGAAACTTGAGACAGGCGGTTAATGTTGCGTCAAATTCCACTGGAAACGTGATGCGATGCCTTACCGAAGAGGAAGAAACTGCACTTAAAACCTCACATGACCCCCACCCCCACTTGATACCATGGGATTGGAGTACAGCATCAGAGAGCTCCGCGGACTCTACAAGGCAATGCGGAGCACCTGGGGTGAGTTAACGAACAGCCTGGCCAGACTGTCCAGGCTGGATGAGCACATCGCTTTGGAAAAGAGAAAGCTCGATGAAGCTCAAGACGATCAGTTTAGTAGGCGCCGGATAGCAGAACGCTTGCACAACCTGGAAGATGAACGAGCATCCCACCTGGAGGCGGCCGCAACGAAGATAGAGGATCTCCGATCTCAAATCAACCGAATCAGAGAGACAATCAATCGGATCCTCAATGAGGACACGACGCTCGGTGAGCGTATTCGCACCCTCTTCCGGGAACAAGGGATTACGATCACATCTACCCTCACAGCGATTGAGATGGCAATCTCGACCTTGGTACCTGCATTGACTGGTGGGGATGTGAGTACCCCTCTTCCACTCCACCACCTCTAATAAGGGTGACCTCAAAGAGTGGGTGAAAAAGCACCTACAGGCTCTTGGGTGCATCATGCCCAAGCTAGCTGGGAAGGCGGCGGCGGCTTCGCTACCTAGAATTATAGGCTTCATGTTTTGTGGCTGCTCAAGCTACTCACAAATACTGAAGGCTGCCTGGCCGAAAACCTGCGGACCGTGGTCCTTGCTGTCGGGGGTCTGCTTCTCGTGGCGGCTCGGCAGTGGCTATCAGCGAAGAAGCCAAAACGTGAGTAAGCCAACTGTAACCCCACTCACAATAACGGCAGTTTTATCGTCATCATGCTGGCGTGCTGTCGCAATACCTGATGCCGCCGATTCGGTACCTTCGCTACGGGTTCCCACTGGTGCATCAATAGCCGTCAGGCCAACCAGCGGCTTGACTTGTCCCGTCTCCCACGTAGACACGACGGGTGGGATTGGTGCAGTGTTTACGTTTGTATTTAGTCCCAGGGTCTGGGCGGTTGTGACAATAACGATCTCGTTGTTACACCCCGCAAGTCGTGTGAAAGGCCACCTGAGCCTAGGACCCGATTATTGCCCAGACGTATGTCCTAATGGACTCTCTGATTCTTTCGACCCCTGCTCTTGTCAACTATAACCGTAATATAATCTGCATGCTCTTGTCTTTTAAAGTCTGCGTGAGTATACGCTAACCTAAGCGGATGGTCGAATCTTCGATTCGGCGGGTGTAATGTCTGGGGATAGCTGTAGTTTGCGATGACTTGGTATAAAGTTCCCCACACGTCATTACAATCCCTATTTTCTCTCCAATCTGTATCAGGCGACACACCGGATTCATTTGATAGTCTTTCAAAAGCGCGTCTGTCATATGAGTTATTGTATCTGTCCTGGGTAAGGTGACTTTCATTTCGGCTAAAATCCGCCGTGTCTGGTAGTAGAAATGGAATACCCAGAAACCTCTAGCAAATAAGTCTGTGGTTTGGTTCAGGTGGTCAGTAGCTGAGACCCCGCACCCTGTCGTCGCACACCATACAGCGAAGTTCACCTGGTTTTGCCAGAAGGACATGAGCGAACTCCGCCATTGCTGGATGACTGCTCCAGAATTTATATCTGGGTGTTCATAGTTTGAGAAGATGTTCAAGTGATTGGTTTCAAAACTCTTGGTCTCTGAGCTATGTGGAGGGGTTAAAGCCACATGAGTTTCATTGATATCACTTAGTTGTTGTGCTTGTAGAAAGCGCTAGCCTTATATCTGGAGCCGTCATCGTAACGGAAGGCTTTTAGATGATCAGCCACCAAAAGGCACAACAGTGTGTACAGTGTTAAGTCTTTCATTAGCGAAAGTATTTGCTGAATAGATTCAACCGAGCGTCTAACACTGAAGCCTCTCGGTGAATGTATAATATGTCTAATAAATGAGTTTAACTGGTTGTGAATTAATTTTACAATGATCAATCGCACTGTTAAGAAATGGGTCACGCGACTTCGTAAAGTGTAATCGCAAAGAAAATTAGAGCAAAAAAGAGCAAAATTAGAGCAAAAAATGAGGAAAACCTGCTTATGTGCCGTGGCTGGATGTGTAGATTCGGCAGCCTCTGCCCTCACACATCCATGGAGTGGCACTAAAAGCTATGACCACTGGTACATTATATCAAGCGCCGACTGATGCAGTATCCGCTGACCCAGGTAGTGGGTCGAAGCATGTGGCCCATCGGTTTCGATGCAGTTGTCCTGAGCTTGTACGGTCCACAACTGTGCACCGGGCAGTTCATGGGTTGAAACGCACAATACCAAACGGAATCCACATACCCACAACGGAATAGACAATCTCCTAGCCACACATAACAGGGAGCCCATGTACCCTGTACTAGTTACACAAAACAATCTGTGCTTATATGTGTCGCTAATATCTATTTAACACTCCAGTTGTGTTCAAGTAATAAATGTTTCTTGTCAGCTTGTTTTCACACGGACTCTGAGATAGTTGACAGTTTCTGCAAGAGAACCTCTGGGCCCGCGAGGATGGGGGCCCCCACCGGGCCCTCTTTCCTGCCACCATCTGGTGCTAAGGGGGCCAGTGAGGGTAATGGGCCGGCCCAAGTGTCCTCCAAGTTGGTCTATTCGCCCCCACCCCTACTGCTTAGATTGCATTTTCACAGTTGAACTGAAGTCATTTATAATGGGACAAAACACAACGAGGATGGAGTATGGACGACTGGATTCAACGACGGCGCTCGTGAAATACAGGATCAACTTCACAAAGCGTAGTTGATTACTGTCCCCCGTACTATACCTGAGCTGCGTTTTATGATTATAACACGGTTCAACTTAAAGTAAGTAAATGGTGCGGGCATTTTTTTAAACAAATATAACCTTCGGCAGATTTTTTGTTTTCTTGCTTCACCGTTTTGTGTGAAACATTTCATTCACGTCATGACGTCACTAAGATTGGTTAACGTTCAATCAGATGCTTCTTAAATGGCGCTTTTTTACGCATGATCTGGATTCCACAAGTAGTGTATCTATTACATTTGTCACTGTCTGTATTGTATCATGTAAGGTTAAATACACACAGCATTCCTGGTCGTTTGTACCGTTTGATATTGGTGACATTTTCCACAGCTGAATTAATCTGTATTAGTCAGATGTCATGCTCTGCAAAATTGTCGGAATACAACATTCCGTATTCAGACATGAGAAGTTTCTGGTGGCCTGTCAACAGCCTCCAGTGGATAAACTGCGCTCAATCGGCGCTCTTGTTTGATCAATTCGACTTTGGTACTTACAGTTCTCATGTTTCATGCTTCTGGCGACAGCTTCGAGTCTCAAAAGTAGAGGATTGGTGAATCATTGGTGTGATTATTACCGGTATCTCATCCACTTCTGCTTGTCTACAGATTCCTTAGCTCATTACCTGACACGAATAACTGACTACATTAGCAGAAAATGTCTTGAATCACCAAGAAACAATAACGTTTTGGCTCCACAATACCGCTTATGAATCCTCATTGGTGCGAGCTCCACGAGTTCGCGCCAATGAGAATTCATCATCTTTAATTTTAAACCAAAATGGAAAATAGTAAACTTAAAAGGCGATGTTTTGTATATATTTTGGCCGGTGTTTCCCGTTACTTTTCGTCAAGTATTACAATTATTCTGTAATCCATAATTATGAAAGCAGTGGATCCTCACCTGACTAGAAGTGTAGGTGATCAGTTTGAGGGATGATATGCACAAATTCGATTTTTATTTTCACGACTATGACACCCCCGCCCCCTCCCCCCCCCCCCCCAGTTCCTTTTTAACAAATGCGTACGGAGCACGTGTTCTGTATGAATTTCCGTTAACGGACTATTTTTTCACCTGACATCACGAATCCATCAAAAGAACTAAACCCATTTTCTTAATCGGTCAATCGAAACGTCGCATTCTGACCTAGATCAATTCCGAAGTTGCGGTGACAGGCGATAAATGGAATGTCAATTGGAAAATGGTTCTGTTCAAATCCACCAAAATTAACGCAATTAAGCTTATTCCATGAATGGGGAGTGATTTTATAACAATTAAGATCAGACTTTGAAGCTAGGATTTATCAGAAAACGGCAACTTATTTCTTAAAATGCGAATAAATAACCTATTAGGACACAATTTTCATTTATATTTTTCTGTTTACGGATCCGTCACGCGCGTTTTCCAATCACACCCGAGTTTTGTTTTTGTTTTTATTTCAAGCAGATGTCAGAACTGTCAATGTCTGCAAATAAGACTGAATTTTTGAATGAATACATTCTTTGTCACAGAGGCATGTAATAAACACAGAACGTCAAGACGCGTGAATGCGTTCGTCAATACGCCAAGACTGCCAGCGCGGAAGGATAGGACAAGAGGCCAGTGCACACAGTACGTGATGTAGGTTGACAATACAATACCACACAAGACGCACAACGCGTTTGAACCTTAGAGGACTGAAAACGGGCTTCTGTTACATCCTCCCAGAAAATCATGTAAAACGATTTAGACAAAAACAATTCGGGTAATTTTAGGGTATTAGTGGAAGTTCACTACTGCTCCAAATCGCCCAGATCACACGGTAGGCATATACGGTGTTCTACGTAGTGAAATCTGACAAACTGCTCGGGCTGTCACACTCCGAATCGACAAGCAGTTTTGTGCGCAAACACATTTCAGCTAGGATAATAGTGTTTATGTGGTACTGTTTCCAAACATTTCGAACGTTGGTCCCCAAAAGAGTGAAGGGGCTGGAACATCACCCTTCACCCGGTTCCGCGGATCCTGCACCTGAAGATTCGGCTTTCCGCCCAAGCGATAATTTATGTCCTTCGAAAAACAGCAATTTCTTAGTCAACCCCGATAATAAACACGGAGGTACACGAACTAATGTATAGTCTTCAGTTGGTTTAGTGATAACCTATCCTTCACGCACTATTACGGACGACTGGTAGCAGCAAGAGCGTGTGTTGCCCACAATCCCACCCGATCCACACACTTGTTTCGGAAACCTGCTACATAATGAGTTTGAGTTGGTAGAGTCTATTTCTTCTACTTCAGTCAGCTTCTAACCCAAAGGCTATAGTCAGACAGCCAAATAGAATCTTTTTACTGAACCTGAAAATTTCTTATACAGTTATTTTTTTTACTGATTTGTTTAGCGCTGGGTATTCTCTTTCTGAATCTGCGGGGTAGACTTTTGTCACCCTTGAGCAATTTGAGAAATTCAAAATGGCGTCCAAGATGGCCGTCGTTTCATGTAATCGGCCATAACTTCTTTTGTATTATACATTGGATGATAATTTTGGTGTCTAGACAAAGGTGTTAGGGACCAAGGGACCAAGGAATCCATTGAAACCATTGTTATGGTCATAAATGGATTACGTCAAAGAAAATCCAATATGGCCACAAATAAGAGCCACCGTGTTTCATGTTTTCGGCTCCCACTTGCTTCATATTACATCAAGGATAAGAATTATGGTATCTAAACATAGATATTGGTGACAAGAACTCCACTGAAACCAACTAGAAATTTAAATCTATAATTAGTTTGTGTGAAACACACAGACTATTGTTTTTGTACGGTTTCTTTTTCTTTTCTTTTTTTTCTTTTTTTCTTCTTCTTCTTCTTCTTCTTCTTCTTCTTCTTCTTCTTCTTCTTCTTCCTTCTTCTTCTTCTTCTTCTTCTTCTTCTTCTTCTTCTTCTTCTTCTTCTTCTCCTGTCTTCTGTCTTCTCATTACTTTTTTGCCCGCAAGATTACTCGAAAACGAACTGCCCTAGATAACAAATTTTTGGCATGCTGATAGACAGTCACAAGTTCTCGGCCACCTATTTTTTTCAGATTCTTGGGGCATTAGTTGTGTCCGTAGGCGTGTTTTGAAAGTGGGTCACACCCATATCTCAGGCGTGGTATGACGTATGAACCTGGGGGCAACACCAGATGAGTCGACATGGCGATTCAAAATATGGGTCAAGATCACGGAGGTCACCTAAGGGTCATTAAGTGCATTTTTCATAATTCCTGGAAATTACATTTTTTGAACCCCTAAAGCATTCCTGACGTCCATATATGCATATTGACGTAAAAAGTGGGCGTGGGCAAAATTGTTGAAAGTGGGTCACACTGATAATTCAAGTATGGTACGATGCATGGACCTGGGACCAACACCAAATGAGTCGACACTCGATAGAGGTTCCAAATATGGGTCAAGGTCACCGAGGTCACCAGGGTCAATGAGTGCATTTTTTCTTAATTGCTGGAAATCACATTTTTGCGCTCCAAATGCTTTCCTCAAATTCAGACATGCATTTTTTCATGAAAAAAGTGTGTGGCCAAAAAAAATTGGAAAGTGGGTCACGCTCATATCTCAAGCATGGTGTGATGCATGGGGCCTGGGGCCAACACTAGGTGAGACGACACTTGATGGAGCTTCAAAATTATGGGTCAAGGTCACGGAGGTCACCTGGGTCATTAAGTGCATTTTTTCAGAATTGCTGGAAATCACATTTTTTGGCGCTCTTTAAAGCATTCCTGAAGTCCATGCATCCATTTTTATGTAAAAAGTTGATGTGGCCAAAAGTTTTAAAAGTGGGTCATATCTCGAGCATGGCATGATGTATTGACCTGGGACCACCACCAAACGAGTTGACACTCGATGGAGGTTCAAAATTTGGGCCAAGGTCGCACAGACAGGTGTCACTGAAGGCTATTTTCAGAATTGCTGGAAATCATATTTTTGAACCTCCTAGTGCATTCCCTTGATCAGTCCCTTTGAATTCTGCACAGATATATACCTTATCTGGTTTCTTTAAAAAAATTATCTGATTCCTGAATGAATATCTTTAAATACTGTTATTGAAAACCTATTTCTGATTTTCTTTAAAACTTCTGATTTTCTTTAAAACTATTTTATCCCCAAAATAAGCCTCCAAAGTACTCCCATTACATTCATAGAGGAGTGCGGTGGCTAAGTAGTTAGAGGTGCAGGCTGCAAGCCGAGAGGTTCTCAGTTCGAATCCTACCTGCGGCAACGGCCTTGTGTCTTTGGGCAAAAACATTTCACCCCCATTGCCCATGTGAGGGCATGCTGACGATGTGCACGTCGATGGTGCACTTCCACTAACCCTGCTTTTGTAGAGTTAGTATGTTGGGGGAGCCTGACAGTTGCTTCTTGCTACTTGGTAGTTTTCTGGGTTCTCAGGCTTCCTCCATCTGTAAAAAGTGTCCGACACGAGGCGACCCTGGCTGTTGAAAAGTGTGGTTAAACCCCAATAAATCAATAGCATTCCCATGTGGCTGATTCGTTGGGTAAAGGGTTAAAGGATTAAATGGAGTATTTAAATGGGGTATTTTAACCCCCTGAAGATCTTAATATGGGGGCGCAGTGGCGCTGTGTACTAAAGCGTACTGCTCATCGATGGTGCACCTCTCTTCAAAACTTTTATTGAGAATAATGAAAACCCTTTCCATTGTCACAATGTTGTTCTGAACACACATGGATAAAGATGGGACCTCGGTATTTTGACAATGCCAATAAGTCGTCAGATAGGCTCTTGGGGGTATTTAATGCCTTTCAAATTCTATATTCTAACATTACTGAACTTTTTTACTCGCAATATATTTTCCAGAGATACCATGCATTCACTTCAACATTGTCTAGCTAATATGAACATTTGCCAGCATCTACAAATATGGCAGATCCGGAGTTGGTGGAGCCGATATTTATAAAGTAGTTTATGCTCATACTTTATGCTTGGTATGGCCTATAGAAATGATACCTACACCAAATGAGTTGAAACTTGCTGGAGGTTCAAAATGTGGTCCACCTCTATGCGGTCAAGAGAGGTCATTAAGTGCATATTTGTCCCAGCAATTAAGAATTGCATTTTATACCAGTTAATGCAATTCTGAAGATTATACATGTACCTCATCATTCAAATAAATGGCAGAGCCAGTGATGTCAATTTCTGATTCCTTGATCAAACCCTATAAATGGTGTCCAAATATATGCCTTTTCTGGTTTCTTGAAAAAATTGTTCTGATTCCTGTATAAATATTTTCTTCATGAAAGAATTTCACAAATGAAGCAGTAAGGGAGTAAGCTGTGACTGTCACATACAATAACATGATCTGTTTATTAATCTCATTGTACAGAATTAATTCCCAATCCAAGTTAATATAAAAACAAACAACTTGATCATGAAGAATTCCAGTCCTATATGTAATTGTAAAATTACACTGAAGAAATGTTATTGAAACCTATCACAATACTGTTAGGATGCCGCGGTAAAAGATGCAATACTGACATAGTTGACTGTACTGTTAACTGTGTTAGTGCTATGACTGTTTAAAATTAATTTATTAGAGAAGTTCTAGTTTTGTATGCCTTGTTTAGGGCACTAGATGCGTTTTTAAGAGTAGGCCTTCAAATGAGCTCTTGGGGTTTTTAAGGTTTTTATGACAATATCTCCGATATAGAGTCTATGCACCCTTTGTCAGCGCGATAACTCAAATACGAATCGTCCTATCTCTATGCATTGGGCATGCTGGTTAACAATAACCAGTTTGCACTCATCTATGTTTTTTTCACCCATTCGAGGCCATGGGTGTGATCCCGTGGGCCGACTGCTTTAGAGTCTTCTAGCTCTTAAGATGTATTTGCTATCATCACCAAAAATTACAGATCTGAAGTTGGTTGAGCCACTACTTCAAAGTGGGTTGCGCTCATTCTTCGTTGTAGATGTACACATGGGCCTACACCGACTGAGTTGAAAATCGCTGGGGATTCAAGAAATGCATTTTATTACACCTTAATGCATTTCTAAAGTTTAAGAATGTATTTCATCACTCAAATTAGTGGACAGAGCCAAAATTGTCCATTTCTGATTCGTGTATCGAACCCTTTGAATGCTGGTCACATATATGCCTTTTCTGGTTTCTTATAAAAAATGCTGATTCCTGTATAAATATCTGTAAATACTGTTAACGAAAACCCATTTCTGATTTGTTAAAAAATATTTTACTCCAGAAAATAAGCCTCCATAAATTCTCTTTCTGTAGAGTTTATTCCTGATACTTTAACCCTTTTCACACAGACTTGAATTTACTGGATGCAATAAATTCTGTTTCTCTAGTTCAATATAGTACCAGTAAAAGCAGCTGCCTGATCGTATAAAAGAAACGAGCTATTCGAATGATAACACAAATGATATATTTGTAGCAGCATGTATCTATGCAAACATCGTTCTTTATGTAATCAGATTTAAAATATATTGTTTCTTGTTTGATATGTCCACTATGATTTACAATATAGTTCCGAGGCTGTTAAGGGTGTTTCAAGATAGCCATAAATCAAACAATTTACGATAGTTCTACCCCAATAACCAAACAAAGTAACCAAACAAAGTCTCCTGGCTTTCAGTGTTGCCGAATGGTTAAATGTATTCTTGGGTATCCCAAAGGGGTCCCCAGGTTAAAAAATGTGTTTTTATTCAACCCACACTCCGATTTGCTCATGAGGGGAATTCTATTCTGTACCTTACAGTAAACTCAACGATAGGATACACACAGGACGACATTCAACCTCAGTGGTTTGATGATGTTTAGAAATGAAACTAGGTTGTTACTTTCTGGCAGCAACCTGTATTGTGACAGGCACAAAATATTGTGCATTTCAAGTTATCGCTAGTGCAGCTATAAGCATGAGTGCTACACCGGCTGCCACTCTTGCACCCACATCTGATAAGGAGCATGATAAATTCCGGAGAGAGGACTGTGTTAACAGGAAGAGAAGTTGGAGTATTTTCAGCATTGTGTTCTTTGTCCAGCCATACAATTACGGATCCAGTTCTGGTAGGTTCTCGTCTTCTAACAAACGCCACACAATGGCTTGGTGATGGGCCTTTTTAACATTCTCTGCAGCTGCCTCATTGGTTGAAGGAAGACTGCACAGTTTGGGTGGTGATGAGGAAACCTTTCCTGTATTCCGTGTCCGTACCTTCCATAATAGGCAGACAGCCAATCTGGCTAAGTTATACCCCCACAGTACGCATATATCTTATCGCTGTACTATTACTGTTTAACTGTCTCTATATATATTCTGTATATGTGTATACTGTGGAATAAATAATTTGAGATATTGACGTGCTAGAACTCTGTCCATAACAGGCTGACATAAATGCAGTGGCATACCCAATCACAGATTCTATTGGAGTATCCATAATACCAATAAGTGACAAGGAGTGAGAACCAGCTCGCAGTGACAAGGAGTGAGAACCGCCTCACAGTACCTTTAGAGTAGTCCCCTTACCTATTTCATAGCAACATGCTGTGGTGTCACACGCGGACCAGCGGGATTTCAGTAACTATGCATACTGTTTTCCCAATGTCAATTGCTGTCCTTTCTTTGACAAGCGACTGCATGGTAGCGTGGTTTTCCATCTGTGCAGTGTAGTAGTAATACACAATGAGTACAAATACATATATGTCGTCACAGACAACCGTTATCTGACTTCGCTCATTTGTTTTGGCACACATCATTGCCATCTAAACAGTTATATTGTCTGCTTCGTGTGTTGTTGCTAGGTCTGTTGTTGCTGCCACTACACCCCGATTGCGAATATCGACTGGAGCGACCTTCTCGCCAATCTCAACCAACTTATGGATATGTTCCTGAAAGAATCATGATCCTCGTATAGAAAGTTGACAACTAGGTTTATCAGCTGCTTCTTATTTTCAGACGCTGCCAATACTATTTTTGCGGAGGTACCTTGTTATTCATTTGTAACTAGTGGACCCGCCTTGCTCCAGTAGCCCTGACACTGTTTGTGCTATAATTATAGTACCGATCGAATAATAGAAAAAACATCCCCCATCTTCAGTCTCTTTCCAATCGGGTATTTCATGCTCATTGTATAGTCCTTAACCCTTTACCCAACGCAGAGAGTATCAAAACTTATTATTTTAACTACTTTTCTTTTATTTGTTCAAAGAAATTCAACAAAACCATATCGTGTAACTCCTCATTAGAACGAGCTCGAGAAATTTTTTGACTGCTCAGTTTGCAAATTACGCGGGCGGATGCTGGCGATTCATTAGGTAAAGGGCTAACTGTGCCATCCGCATGTCAAGTGATAACCCACAGTAGGGCTGAACCATCAGTGATGAACAAATTAACGTCACCAGTAGTCCTCGCAGACCTCTTAACCTGTAGCTGTCGTTTTAACTTAATTGCTTCTTAGAATGATGTCTACTAACATCTTTGGTTTACCCTTCTGAAAATGGTCATTAGAAATTGATAAACAGCACATGTGCTAAAACAAAACAAAATGATGTTTCATTTTAATTAGTTGATTAACTTTTCAATAGATGGGGTTCAAGTGGGACTGAAGTGTGCCTGGGGCCACCTATTGAATAATTGGTCAATTAATTAAACTAAGTAAAGATAAACACTAACAATCATACTGACCATTCCAAGCTTTTGGAGATGTCGTTATTCGACAAAATTATTTCAATGGATGTCATAATCCCAGAACTCCATTGCTATTGAAACCAACATCATAGGGTGAGAGGGTCATCATAGCTTTTGCACCCATCTTGGATTTTTCTATGATGTAACCACAGACCAACCTTGTAAATGTTCTAAATAGATTTTTTGGCCATGAAATGGCGGCCATTATTGGTGGTCAACTTTGTTTTTTCTATGACGTAACCTATTAATGACCATAACAATATTTCAATGGATTCCTTGACTCCCAAAAACTTATGTCGAGACACCAAAATTATCATCCTCTGTTTAACATGAAAGACGTCATGACAGATTACATGAAACAGCCGCCATCTTGGACGCCATCTTGAGTTTCTCAAATTGCTCAAATCCACCCGGCGAATTCTGAAAGAGGACACCCAGGGCTATACAAATCAATAAAAAAAACTATATAATAAATTTCCAGGTTCAATCCTACTTCTGCTGGTCTACTAGCCTTCGGATTGAGTCGACTGAAGTGGATAATTACACAATATTTTGACCACACCGTACCATATATATTTCTACTCAATAATATCAGATTCCAAACACCAATTATAGGAATAGTCGTCAAAAGTTTAATTAATGAAGCACCGGGTAGTACCCGGTGCTTCGTAAATTAAAATTATGCTGATGATGGTTAATATTACCTGGTAAACGCATGCGTGGACATCACTGTCCACGCTTGGAATATGACCAGTCCACGTCAACCGCACTGTACAAACCAATATCAGGATTTGTTATTTAAATTATTTTTTCTAGTTTTCACAAAATTTCAAAACCATATCATGTGACCCCTCATTAGAACGAGCTCGCCGGAGATTTGTTCAATCTTATTTGTTTTACAAGGATTGGCGAACAAGTTATGCAACTTATATTAACGCCTCTCCTTGGCCAAATTGCGTAGGTGGTTGGGATGACCTTCATAGTGGCAACTTCGTGGCCGAGCTCTTCTCGAATACTACGAAGGAATCTTTAGCTGTCTCTCTCCGCACAGAGGACAGCCATTTACGTCCCCATCCGATAGGACGATACGCTGTGACAGCATCAACCCCACAGCTGATTCTGACAGAGAGTATTCGGACGCTTCGAGAACTTTCCCCGACCGGGGATCGATCCTGGGACCTCTGGCTCCTCGGAGATAACGTGGCGCTGTGTATTAAAGCGTACTGCACTTCAACGGTGCACTTGCATTCAACCGCTTCTAACTCTACTTGTGCAAAGTTAGAATATCGAAAAGTCTGACAGTTACTGGGTGATCGGGATATCACGCTTCTTCCACCTAAAATACTGCCAGACACGATTTGACCCTGGCTGTTGAAAGTGTCGTTAAGTCCCGAATATACTTAAATAGACTCTCCAAATCCTGAAAATCAAGGAAATGACATTTCTATCGATTAATTTTCGAATTTGTTCACACCAGACTGAACCATTGTAGGACTGTAGCGCTTTCCACATTTGTGACCCCTTCTCCGCTACACTTATTTGTGTCTTCCCCTCAACACTTTTATTAAGTTTCCGCCATCCCTGTACATGCGACCGAATCAGAACTAAATCTTATTGACCTCCGGACTAAACCCAAATGTTAGTAAGCTGAAAATTTGTTTATGGGCATTTGATTTCTTCGCATCCACCTTCTGGGCGAAAAGTTCACTTGGTGAATATTTGTACGCTATTTTCTGTATTGTGGCCACTCTAGCGTAACACTTTTTCGCGTTTATTGCTTTCTTATAACAGTCAACATGTGTGCTGTATTGCTGCACCAAAGTAATACGTACATACATAACACAGACCAATATGCCTCAAACAGGATACTATACCTGGTGCACATTCTGGTGGTTTCGACGTTGGGCAAATGAGATGTACTTTTTTGCCACTTTTGCAATTTGTTGTACACTGGGTTCCACGATATCCAGGAGCGCAGAATACCCATGAGACGATCGAAAACCTGAAAGAATTTTAATAAACTACAGTTAAAACTAGAAGTCCTGTCGTGAACTGTGCGTTTATCTAGGCTTAATTGCGCGTAGGAATTGCGCGCAATTGCCATATAAAATGGCATCCAAAGCACTACAGGTTCTCCTAGTTACTCATAGCAAACACAGGCAATGTTTCTGCCAATGGACCTCCGGGTTGCCAGGAGGTCCAAAAGCTGAAACATTGCTTGTGCACAGGCCATATGTATAGAATTTGATAGCCTTACTACGGTCATAACGCGCAGATTAACGCGCAGATTAACTTGCAGATCGACGTGCTGTTCGAGCGCATTTCATGACAGGACTTCTAGTTTCAACTGCATGTGTTAAATCACGTGAACTGAAAGTAGGTGGTCCATGAGGTGGCAACGTTGCGTTAGTTCCGAAGTACTTTTCAAACTTTATAAATATTTCTGGAGTGTAACTATAGTCCTATTATGATGCAGAATGGCACCAGGCTACTATTCGTTCATCTCTAAATCCTGAACCCACCAACTGAATACATTCATTTACCGTTGTCCAATCGTGAATAAACATTAGTTACCCGAGTCGAAAATAACGTACCCAGACGCCGATTCGATGTCGATCCCGAATCAAGCCATTGATGTCAGAAGACAAGTGCTTAATATTCTCAGACCTTTAGGCTGCATTGTAATTATATTCGAAACAAATATTCTGTTACTATTATATTTTATTTATGGAAAACTGTTGTATCAGAGTCTAGCGCTTGTTTCACAGAACATATCTCGTCAAGCGGTGTTTACATGTCAGAAGAAAACGGAGGGGCGTCGTGTTCAGTAAACAGAAAAACATTTTATTATATGCTAAACGATAGATTATCGTAGAAATTGCGGAAAGATAGAAATCGTATCCCCCACTGTGAAGATATAAACATTTTCACTTCCACGGTATCAATCAAAATGGTGGCTTTCAAAGTATCACTTCAGGGTTTCAAAGCATTACTTCAAGGTGAATGCAAGCCAAATTATCCCTGGAAATGATCAATTTGTTCTAGTGACGTATAATGATAAGAAAATCTAGTGTTTTGGGGTAGATACCGATCATTTCCAGCAATAATTCAACTCGTATTCACCTTGAATTGATGCATGAAACCCGCTTGTCCAAACATGGCCTGAAAGTCTGTAATATAAGTTTTTGGTTTAGTACGTCAGTAGGTGTAAAGTGCGGATTTAAGGACACTTTTTCAAAAAAATTGTACACTCACATGTACGTGTACCGCCATAGGGATTCAGTGTTAAATCGTGTACAGAGTGTAAAAAATGTTGTTTTTACATGGTATCCTAGAAGCCGCAATCGCTTTTGACCCCTCTCGGATCGCATCTTAGACCGTTCAAACAGCCGTTGGCGAACGAGTAAAATTCGACACATCGCTCGGAAGGAAAAATGTACGAAATTTGAAGAAAACATCAACTTAAAAAAATTTTCTCGACGTTCTCATCGCGGATCAGACCTTCGATCTATCGTTGGCGAACGCCGGCAAAAAACGTTTTGTGGCTTCTAGGATAGCATCAAAAATGCGTTTTGCGGCTTCAAGGACACCGACGTTCGCGATTGCGTTCCAGACGGTCGAGGGTGCGATCCGATCGATGAAAACGATTTGCGGATTCTAGGACAGGAAAAATCGATCTCAAAACGTTTTCTCGACGTTTGCCAACGGCGAAAAGTGGGTGTAAAGCGCAGTTACTCGTCGTGGATTTTTTTCCAAACTGATTGCGGCCTCTGGTACATCATCAAAATGCGTTTTGCGGCTTCTGGGACACCGACGTTCGCGGTCGCGTTTCGGACGGTCGAGGGTGCGATCCGATCAGGGAAACCGATTTGCCGATTCTAGATCGGGCAAAATCTCAAAACGTTTTCCCCACGTTCGCCAACGGCGCGAAGTGGGTGTAAAGCGAAGTTACTTGTCGAGGATTTTTTTCCAAACCAAAATGGAAAAACTCGAGTTTGGAAAATTAGAAGCGATGGAAATCGTCTGTCCACGTTCGTCGTAGCTGTTGGCGATCGCGAACTGATGAAATCATTGGAGGGATCTGACGAAAACGTCAAATCCTCGCGTGTTTTGTGAGGTGAATCGTAATAGAATCGGTTTTGTCGAGAGAAAATAAAAAGTGATTGATCTATATATAGGAGAGAAAAAAATATATAAATAAATAGTTATTTAAAAAAAAATAAATATCGAATCGAAATAGATAATAAAATATACGTAAATAATGAACGATTCCCAGATTATGAGAGCAAGGTTTCTTTTAAAAATGCTGATGAGAGCCTACGCATTCTGCGTGAATGATCAACTAGGTCGCCTCTTGTTAGAAGGATGCATCGGGTGTCGGGATCATCTAGACTTCGATCACGAGGATCATTCGTGTCTGATGATGGAAAGGGAAGATATGGTCCTCAAGTATTTCGAACCGGCATTCGAATGCGTTCAAATCGACGATGTGATCAAGTTATGGAAGAGATTAGTCTTCTGTAGCGGGCGAGATAAGCCCACCGGTGCGGAAGAAATGAAATTGGCGCGTAGAAGTCTGACTTTAGAAGACAAGGGATACATCTTGAAATTATTGCTGGAGGAAGCATACATCTAAGTTTTCTCGTTGATATTAATAAGGAGAATAGAAAATAAAAAATAAATACATGCATAAATTTTTATCTAATATTAGAATGAAAAAAACATAAAAAAATGAGAACCAGAAATAAATTGTATCCGACGTTAGATGACGACGAGGATGAGAAGCCGAATGGCGTTTTGCCAACGGCACCATCGCCAGAAGAAAAAGAAAGAGGAGAGAGGTATCGCATCGATCAAATCAGTAGAATCCAATTGTATCTGACTCTAGAGAGAGATTCTCGTCGTTCTCTCAAGAAGAAGTATTCGCGTCTCGCAAAATTCGTCAACGCGGTCGACACGACACTCATCACGATTTCCATGGGTTTACAAGCAGCCAGCATCAGATTGCTGTCGACCGCGGTCGGCATTCCGATCGTGTTGACCATAGGGAGGAGTGGCTCTCGCCGCCAGATTGTTTAGCATGCTCGGAAACTTTTTGAGTAGGAAATTATATCTGAAGGCTAGGAAACACGAAAAGATTCACGTCTTGGCCGACTCCAAGATCGACGCGATATCCGAAATGATCTAGATGGCATTGTAAGATGGTAGGATATCGGACAGAGAACACTTCATGATATTGGGCGAGAAAACGAAATACGATGCTATGAAAGAGCCGTGAGAATCAAGACTCGTCAGATCATCAAAAAAGAGATGAAGGATTCTCTCGTGGAAAGGGGGAGGAAAGAGGCTAGGGAGGAATTCGGTAAGTTGATAGAACTGAAGAGCAGCGATTGAAAAAAAATATATATATATATAATAAGAACAGAATTTTTTAAAAAAAAAGAAAATATTAAATTTATATATAAAATAAAAAATAAATACGAAATTAATTTAAATAACTCTCAAAAAAATGTATTGCATAAAGTGTAAGAGAGTTACCAAGACGGGTAATTCTCGAGAAGTATGAACTAAAAACGACAGACAGATGCTTCGCGGAATTTTCAATGTGTGTGGTTCGATCAAGACTCGATTTGTCAAAAAAAAACAAAAAACGAGCAGAGGCAAAGGCGTCGTGAATAAAATGCTCAATAGTCTACCTTTCGAAATGCATTTGCCAGGTCACAGTTTCACGGAACCCGGAACGAAATTGAACAAGAGACTCAACGCCGATCTGACTCCTAAATCTTGGAGCAAACCTGTGAATAGGATGGAGAGGGCCATGTATGATCACGATCTGTGCTATGCCGGACATCCTGACACCAAGACTCGCAACGACGTCTGCGATAAAACATGTTGGCGAAATTGAGAGGCATATCAAATCCGACCAGGAGAGAGAAGATAGAACGTTCGCTGGTCGGCAATCTGATCGGTGCAAAACGTCGATTCAGATGGGGTGTTCAAAAAAAAAAAGGGCTTCGGAAAAGAAGAAGAAACGATTATTGACGAGCGAATTGGCTGAGGAGTTACACAAACCCATTGTGCGTAAATTTCGAAAGAGAAGGGTGTTTATGAAGGGTCTGGATAGTAGGTATAAATTGCCGATTCACGACCACTTGTACATGTACGTGTACAAGATACGCACACGATGCGTTCACCAACGTGGAATTCGGTGTTAAATCACACGCTTGTTCACAAAAACTGTACAGTGGTCTTGAAGCCCTCATGTACATTCAATGACTCCTAGATCGTGCTTTTAGCATTCAAATACTCGTGGTGAACGCATCGTGTGCGTGTGTTGTACATCTTCAGTTGTATCGTGTACGTGATTTTTGGTCTACGTTCGCATTGCAGATCAGACCCATCGATCCATCGTCGGCGAACGCGAGCGAAGGCAAAAGATTCTGGGTGATCATCAAAAAACAACAATTGCGGTTCAAGACCAGCGGTCCAGAATCGGCAATTGCGTTGGTACAGATGGTCCAGAAACTCTCCCTCGTTTTTGAGGTGGTGGGGTTTTTTTGTTCAAACAGAGTCGATTGTGAATATATAGCCTGTATTATAGACATTGATGTTTTCTGTTTATGGGATGGATAAAAATTGAGTTTTGGGGTTTGTTTTGAGAATTCCTCCACTATGAGAAAATTTTCAAAAAAAAAACCACTCAGCTGATCGAGCGATCGAATCTCGTAATAAAAACTCGATCTGAACGAAGAGTGTCTGTGTGTTTGGAAATTTGCAAACCCAGTCACATCTTCCTGAAGTAAGCAACTAACACACATTATCGTAATTGAGGTGTTTTGTTCAAACAGAGTCGATTGTGAATATATAGCCTGTATTATAGACATTGATGTTTTCTGGTGATGGGATGGATAAAAATTGAGTTTTGGGTTTTTTTTTTAGAATTCCTCCACTATGAGAAATGAGGTTGACTGTTAAGCATTCGTTGAATAAAGTCAAGAAACACTTATCGGAATGTTTAAAACGCATTTTCCGCTCAGTTAAGTTTCGAGTGGTAAAATTTTTAATATATTCACGATAGCAATCGGAGAGAGAGATTTGTTAAAATCAGTTTTCCATTGTGTGTTAAAACTGTCTAACAGTCATTAAAAAAGGATTTTCTTTTAATTCGACACTCGATGAATTGATGTGTGAATGAATGAAATCTTTTGACAAAATGTAAACACCACTGTCAAAATGCATTACATCATAAACCGGTTTGTCATGTACTGTTTAAACGTATTTTTTTTTTAACTTCAATTAACACAGCGAGTTTGAGATGTGAATATTTTTTCAGATATTATATTAAGACGGAAAGAGATTTTAATACTTAAAACATAAAATATAAAAAAAATATAATTAAACATTTAATTTTGAAAAATAAATAAAAACAATTAAAACGAAAGATGACGTTTTGGAGGATGGATCCTAGACGCCGAGATCAAATTTTAGACGAGTATTTACGTTCTAAGAAGGCGATTCAGGCTGCTGATAGGAGCAGACGTCTCGGTGAGATGGAACTCACACGCGAAGCCACAAAAATATTTAAACCCGTGACGGAGGGTCAAGAGCGAAGCAGGAAGGAGATAGTCGAAGAATTGAGACCCATAAAGGAGAGTTCTTTGAGAATGGGTTCGTTGCCTTCTAGTTTTGGAAATCAGTATTCCGTTCAATCTACACCGGATTACGTTCCCACAAGAATCGAAACCGACGTGAGTGAGAGCGATGATACGGCTTCGACTATCACCACTGATAGCATCGCATCGTCCGATGATGATGGTGGCGGTAAGAGAGATCTGTTGTATGGAATTCGCGAGGATTCGAGTGGTAGGAAATTCGTGGGCGACACTGAAGTGGAAATGGACGATGATGAATTGATCGTGGGTTCGAATAAGTATAAAGTAACCGATGGTCTGCAGAGATTGCTCCTTTTCGATAAGCCTGGAGATTATACAGAACAGGATTTCCACAATTACGGACACATTCTAGTTCAAACTCACGCCATGAATAGAAATAACGATGCCAGAGCGACGAGACCCAAAGCCAACAGAGGTTACAAGTGGACGAAAATAGTGAAGCCCATATGGAATGCGAACAAGAAGTTCATCGAATCAATGCCCGGCAAAGGGGTGAAAACCACTACTTTTCTTCCGAGCGATCCCGACGCTCTATCTCAGAGATTGAGTTTGTTGATGGGGAGCAGACGAGCTGGTAACACGGGATTAGATAATCAGATAGTTGCCATATCTGACGAATTGTTGAGACAGAAGGTTTTGAATAAAAATCAGTATAAAAGGCTGATGAATGTATTGAAGGATTGATGTGAATATAATAATAAGTAGAGAGAGAGAAACAAACAAACAAACAAAACAAACAAACAAAAATAAAACAGGAAATTCTTACACTAGAATAATAAAAGTATTTAAAAACGACAAAACGATTTACCAGTGAAAAAAAAAACACAAAATATATCATAAAAATAAAATATGTTGGTGATAAAGAACAGGGGATACGTCAGGACTTACGTTCAAGGCGGTTCTTGCATCGCCGATTCTATAATGCGAGCGTTCACGAGCAATGCGGGTAGAAAACTCGCATCGACCGCGTTTGAGATCGGTAAGAAGACGCCTTTGGATGCGGGTAAGAAAGCCGCTTCCGAAGCCAGTGGTAGGATAGCTTCTGTGGCTGGCAAGAGGGCAGCCGACGCATTGATCGACAAGTTGATCAGTCCGCCGGCGAAGCGAGCTGCGTGAGAGCGAACGCCGAAAAGTTGGATAGATTTTAAGGATGCCGTGGTGCCCATACAAGATTTAGCCAAAATGACGAGTGGATCTGCATTGAAGAGAACTCGCGACGGTGCGATATAAACAAAATAATAATAATAACAACATTAAAAACAGAGTTTGAAAAAAAAACATAAAAAATTTGTGTTTGAAAAGAATCTAAAATAACAGACAAAAAAAAAAAAATAAAACAAAAAGATGAACATTAAAGATATGTCTTGGAACGACGCCGCGTCCAAGAGGTCGAATAACGAGTACTTTCCCAAGAGCATAAGAGGTTTGATAGTGGGAAAATCGAATTGTGGAAAGACCAATCTGTTGATGAATCTGTTGTCCCGACCCGACTGGTTGGATTACGACAGATTGTTCGTGTTTGGCAAGAGCTTGTTTCAACCCGAATATAGATTGCCTCGAGAGTGCATGGATCGCAGATTGCCCAAGAACGTCATAGCCAGAATCTTTGACAGTAGGGAGGAATTCGACAAGTGTGCAGCTCCGCTCTCGATCATTTTGGACGGCACGGCGACGGAGCTGATGAAGAGAAATGCATCTTCGAACGTCGAGTGTCGATTTTATGAGAACGCTAGCGACGTTCCGGATCCTAGGGAACTGAAATCGGAAGATAAGAATCTCATGATTTTCGACGATCTGCTTTTGGAGAGACAGAACCGATGCGAATCGTATTACGTTAGGGGTCGACACAGCAACGTGGACTGTTTCTACCTGTCGCAGAATTATTTTCGATTGCCCAGACAGACGATAAGGGAGAACGCTAATTTTCTGTGGCTCTTTCGCCAAGATCTCAAGAATCTCAATCACATCTACGGCGACCACATCGCAAACGACATGAGCGCTGTCGAATTCAGGAGATTCTGCAAGAGGGTTTGGGATGGTGGACTTTACAATTTCGTCGTGATCGATTTGACGAGTGAATTTAATCACGGAAAATATCGGTGCGGATTCGACAAGTTTTATGTTCCCGATGGTGATGATAATAATAAGATAGAGCGTGAAAAAATAAAAAAAATTAGAAAAATAAATAAATCTTCAAATAATTAGTTTTGAATAAAAAAAAAAAATAAAATTAAGATATAATGTTCGAACATGGAAAATTGTTAGAACGGATAGCCGAGAATACGGCTGCGAAACAATCCATTCAAATCGTGGTGAGTGGCGATTCGACTCGATTCGCTACGAAATTCGAACCTTCCATCGAATTGAACAGAGAGAAAAGTTACGAGATGGCGTTGGTGAATCTGGAGACTTATTATTCCTTTCCCAACGTCACCAAAAAGAATAACTCGTTCAAGTATTCTGACGGAGTGGATTGGTTGGAGATTCGAATTCCCAAAGGGAGTTACGACATAGACGATTTGAACCATTACATTCAGACGCGAATGAAGATGGATGGAAAGGGAAGCAACAAGATCAGACTCGCTCCCAATCCTGATACCTTACAGACGATGTTGGATTTGGAAGATAATTTTCGTGTGGATTTCAACACGGACGATTCTATAGGCAAGATGTTGGGATTCGATCGAAAGATGTATCGAGGCCACGCAGCATCTGAAAATACGGTCGACATTCTCGCTGTCAATAGCATTCTGGTGAACGTGGACGTGAATGCTGGAAGCTACGTGAATGGTAGCGCTCAGCAGACGATCTATTCCTTCTTTCCAAACGTGTCGCCGGGTTATAAGATCGTGGAGCGACCACGAAATTTAGTTTATCTACCAGTGATTTTAGACACGTTGTATAGTCTCAAAACCATGTTGGCGGATCAAAATGGTGAACTGTTAGATCTTCGCAGAGAGAGAGTGACGATACAATTTCACATAAGAGAAATATAAAAAGCAAAAAAAAAAAAAATATTATATATATAGATAACAAAAATAAAATAAACGGTAATATTAATTTTTTACAAAATTATTTTAATATAATTATTAAACAAGAAACAATTGAAGTAAATATATTTAAAAAAAAACAAACGGAATTATGACACAATACGTGGTTAAAAACGTGAACATATCCGCAGGACAGAGGAAGAAACTTAAGAGAGCTTTAACAACTCGAGGCGAGGCGGTGAGATTCAAATTCACTCACGAAGATCTGACGAGAGGCGGACAGGATTCGATCGCCTGGACCAGAAGTCAAATCAAAAGGATGGAGAAAGCGATTCGCAATGGAAGAGGGTTGGCGGTGAGATTGAGTCCCGCTCAATTGAGATACAATTTGAGAATGAAAGGCGGTTTCCTACCGCTATTGGCAGGAATCGCCGCAAAAGCATTACCCTTTGCCGCAAAGGTGCTACCCTTTATCAGAAAGACTCTCGGCGTGGGAGCTCTCACAGGACTCGCTAGTTCGGGAGTTGAGAAATTAATGGGTGGCAACGGACTGTTTTTGAAGAAGGGAGGAGCCGTGTGTCGCGTTCACGTAGACGATAGCGGTAAAGGAATGTATCTAGAACCCGTTAGAGGTGGCAACTCTCTGAGAGGAAACGGTCTCTTTCTGAAGAGTGGACGGAACGTCAAGCGATATGGCAAGGGTTTGTTGCTCGGTGACAATTCGCCATTTAAGAACATACCGATTTTGAATATGTTATTATAAATATAAAAATTATATAAAATATATAAATTCATAGAAAGTACAAAATAATATATATTTAAAATGGGTGAAGAGGTGGAGAAACAAATTTATCACCTGAATGAATTTGACGATAATGACGAACATCGCGAGCCAGAGAGCGAAGAAATAAAAAAATGGTTAGACGCTAATGATGGATATCTAAGGAAAGAGATAGATAAAGCATGGGATATACGGTTGGGAATGAGATGATGCTTTCCATGGTCACCACTACCTTCTGAAGCGAGTGCTACCAAGAGATGCACAACATTCGTTCATAATTATGATTCGGATAAACAAAAATGTTATCATGAACGTATCACATCACAAAGAAAAAGAAAAAAAAAAAAGAAAAAGAAGAATCGACGCAGAAATTTGAGAGAAAAGGAAACGTTATTATAATATATCATGATGATAGTGAAGAAGAAGGAAAACAAAAAAACAAAAAAAAAGTAAATGAGATCTCATTACTTTTTTTTTTTTTTCTTTTTTTTTCATTTTTTCTTCGCTAAAAATCAATCGCTCTATTATTTATATTTCCAAGTCCGTTATTAGCATGTTGACGCTCGTGTCTACTCCTTTTTCGAAAACGTGTTGAATGTTTATCTTTACTCTTTTGAGTTTTTTTACATCGGTCAACTCGCTTTCACCACCCAATTTCTTCACGAGTTCGAATGAGATGTTTGGAAATATGTAATTTCCATAGGGCAACGACAAATCGTCCTTGTCGAATTCTCTATCTTCGGCAATGACGATGTTCTGCAGATCGCTTTGGTACTCGTAAATCAAATCGAGCGCAGCTTCGTTCAATTTCAGAGGCATCTTATATTTCTCATATTTGTGCTCTAAGCCCTTCGTCTCGACATCGTTCAATTCGATGGGATCGTGTCATTGTAATCTATAGATTTTATGACCGAATTTCTTATATGTTTCGACTCGTTTCAATTTCAATTCGCATCTTTTAGGTGTTGTTGTCTTCATGATCGATTATTTGTTTTTTTGTTTTTACGAATTCTTGCAATAATGTATATTTTAAATTTTGTATTTAAATAATAATTTGTTAAAAAAAAAAGTTTGTTATTTTTTTTGCTCTTTATATATATAAAAAAGCTGTTTTTTTAATTTTTAATTTTCTTTAATGTAAAAATTTTTTTAGTAAAAGTTTTTTCTCTTTATATATATATAAAAAGTTTAATTTTTTTTAATTTCAATCTCTCTATTGTTTATATTTCCAAGTCCGTTATTAGCAAGTTGACATTCGTCATTTTTCCACATACGTAAATGGTGTGAATGTTCATCTTTACTCTTTTGAGTTTTTTTTCATAGGCGAATGCGCTCTCACCACCCGATTTCTTCACGAGTTCGGGTGAGGTTATTGGATATATGTAACTTCCATAGGACAACAATAAATCACCCCTGTCGAATTCTCTGTCTTCGGCGACGATGATATTAATCAACAGTTCGCTTTGGTACTCGTAAAACAAATCGAGCGCGGCTTCATCCACTTTCAAACACATTCGATATTTGTGGTAGTAGCGCTCTAAGTCCACCATCTTGACCTCATTCAATTCGATGGGATCGTGTGGTTGTAATGTATACATATTAAAACTGGATTTCTCATACCCTTTGTCTCGTTTCAATTTCAATCCGCATCTTTTAGGTGTTGTTGTTGTCATGATCGATTATTTGTTTTTTATGAATTCTTACAAATAATGTTTATTTTAAATTTTGTATTAAAAAAAATTGAATTTTAAAATTTAACTTTTTTTTTTTTTCTATTATATATATAGAGTAAAAAAGCAAAACTTTTTTAACAAATTATTCAATACAAAATTCCAAAAAAAAATATTCTTACAAATGAAGCAAACTGATAAAACAATGGTAAATTTAAATGAGAAAACCATACCTCAGTTAAACGAGATTTGTAATCTGTTACAAATTTCAGATTTCAGAAAGCATAGAACTAAATCAAAAAAAAATGAAGTCATACAAGAATATTTGCGAAACGCTAGAAAGGCAAACAAAATGTCGATAGCAATGACATCAAAAGATGTGCCGGTTGTGAAAAATAAGAAGACGACTAAACGAAAAGCCGTTGAAAAACATCAAGTTTCCAAAGAAAAGAAAAGAAAAACTAAAACGAAAACGAGTGATGCACTTCAGATTCGAGACAAACGAGATATATCGAGCGAAATTCAACGAGCAATCGACGAAGAGAAAGGAGAAGAATATGTAAGATGACTCGTTGTGGAACTATTCCAATCGAAACCCGTAGAACGGGAGAGTGAGATCGAAAACATTTTTAAAACTTTCGACGTGTTTCCCTTGTCGAAGAAAGTCGATCGAAAATTGTTCATGGAACGGGTGAAGAAAAAAGTATTGGATTTGTTTCGCGAATACACGAACTTGGGATTAAAAATTAAGATGATACTCCATTGCATAATGAATAAAATCGATGTGAAGTCCGGCGAGAGCATCGTGAAAAATGCATATTTCAGATCTAACGTCGAACCCGTATTTCAAGGTTCAGATCTATCGGACGTTTTCAAAAAGATGAAAGACAAGATGTTGACGTCTCTCGCGAATTATCAACATGAAGGTAGTAATTGGACGTTCGGTGAGGTGTTGAAACTCGAAATTCACATAACTAAAAACGAACCATTGAAAGGATCTTCCTACTTGGAATTACCGTATTTCTTGACTAAGAAACACGCCGTGGTCAACATGAGAAATAAAGATGATCAGTGTTTTAAATGGGCAGTCACCTCCGCTTTATACCCTGTCGAAATACACGCCGATAGAGTTTCTCGTTACGAGGAAACTTCTAAAAATCTCGATTGGACCGGAGTGACTTTTCCAACAAAGTTAAAACACATCGAACGTTTCGAGGTTCAAAATCCCACCGTAGCGGTGAACGTCTTGGGATACGACGACGAAAATCAAAAGATCTATCCTCTCAGACGGACTTCGTATCTCGGAAGAGAAAAGACGATTATTTTATTATCGATTTCAAATGGTGACAATCGTCATTATTGTTGGGTTAAACATCCGAGCAGATTACTGTCGAGACAAAATAATAATCATAGACATAAGATATCTTTATGGTGCAACTGCATGAACATGTTTCACAGCGAAGACTCGTTGGCGAAACATCAGGAATATTGCAACGAAAATCAAGGTGTCGCCATCGAAATGCCCAAACCCAACACCATCGTGAAGTTTGAAAATCACAACAGAAGGTTAAAAGTACCATTCGTCGTGTATGCCGATTTCGAATGTTTCACCGCGAAAATGAGTTCCTGTCAACCGAACGCTCTTCAAAGTTACGTCGAAAGATATCAAAAACACATACCTTCGGGCTATTGCATTTACGTGAAATGCGCTTTCGACTCGCAACACGACATGGGTCCCTTCACCTACACGAAACAGCGCGAAGACGACGATGTGGCTCAAAGGTTCGTGGAAGAGTTAGAATCGAAAATTCAAATGTTATACGACAAATTCAAAACTCCGGCGAAAATGATCATCACGCGAGAGCAGCAGGATGAAAATAACAGAGCCACCGAATGTCACATATGCAGACAATCGTTCGACGAGAATTCGGAGGAAAATAAGAAGGTCAGAGACCACGATCATTACACGGGTCTGTATCGCGGTCCAGCTCACAGCAGGTGTAATTTAAAATATCGAGACGCTGCTTTCTATCCGGTGATGTTTCACAATCTCTCGGGTTACGACAGTCATCTGTTCGTGAAAAATCTCGGCACCTCGCACAAAGAATTAAATTGCATCGCGAACAGCGAAGAAAGATACATTTCCTTCACGAAATGGAAGCTCATGGAGAGGGAAAGAGTAATCGATGGAAATACGTTGAAAGAAAAAACGAAATCCATTCGTAGATGCATACGTTTCATTGACACTTTTAAATTCATGTCGACCGCTCTGGAAAAATTAGTCGATAACATGAGCAAGGATAAATTTAAAATCACGAGCGAACATTTCGGAGAACGAGTAGACGTCATGTTGAGGAAAGGAGTCTATCCTTACGATTACATGAATGATCTAAAGAGATTCAAAGACACCGCACTACCTTCGAAAGATGATTTTTATTCGAAATTATACGAATCCGACATTTCCAACAAGAATTACGAACATGCCAAAAACGTGTGGAAATCATTCGATATGAAACCATGAGAGATTATCACGATCTCTATGTGAAGACCGACGTTCTGCTCTTGGCAGACGTGTTCAAAAATTTTCGAGACGTCTGTCGTCGAAATTACGATTTGGATCCAGCTTGGTATTTCACCGCACCCGGTCTGGCGTGGGACGCTCTGTTGAAGACCACCAAAGTCCAATTGGAATTATTATCCGACATGGACATGTTGCTCATGTTCGAAAGGGCTGCGAGAGGTGGCGTCTCGATGATCTCTCACAGACATTCTGAGGCTAACAATCCCTACATGAAAGAAGGTTTCGATTCGAAACGGTCGACTAAATCCATACAGTATTGGGACACCAATAATCTGTACGGTTGGGCTATGAGTCATCCTTTACCGATTGGAAATTTCGAATGGGTGAAGGAACCAGAGGAGATGCAAAAATGGAGAGACTATCCTTGCATTTTAGAAGTCAATTTGAACTATCCGGAAGAATTACACGATCCACACAACGATTATCCGCTGGCTCCCAAACGAATGGAACTGAACGAAAGTGATGAGGAAAAACTCATTCCCAATTTATTTAACAAATGTAACTACGTCGTCTACAGCGAGAATTTGCAACAGTACGTCGATTACGGGATGAAATTAGTCGACATACATCGCATCATTCGATTCGACGAAGAGCCTTGGATGAAAAAATACATCAATCTCAACACGAATCTCAGAACTCGAGCCAAGAACGATTTCGAAAAAGATTTCTTCAAACTCATGAACAACTGCGTGTACGGTAAATCGATGGAAAACATAAGGAAGAGAACCGACGTTCGACTCGTCACGTCTGAGAAAAGAGCTAAAAAATTAGTGGCAAAACCCAATTACAAACACCGAACCATATTCGGTGAAAATCTAGTGGCCGTTCACATGCAAAAGACGCACCTGAAATTCGACAAACCGTATTATCTCGGACCGATCATCTTAGATGTCAGCAAGCGATTGATGTACGAGTTTCACTACGATTACGTCAAATGAAAATTTGGCGACAAAGCCAAACTACTGTTCACTGACACGGACAGTTTAGTTTACGAGATAGAGATGAAAGACGTCTACCGAGACATATCTCCAGACGTGGCCGAGTGGTTCGACACGAGCAATTATCCCGTCGATCACCCGTCCAACATTCCATCGAACGACAACAAAAAGGTGTTGGGTAAATTTAAGGACGAGAGTGGCGGTAAACAGATCGTCGAATTCGTGGGCTTGAGACCCAAACTGTATGCTTATCGTCTAGAAGATGATGAAGAGATCAAGAAGTGCAAAGGAGTTAAAGCGTGCGTGGTGAAGAAAAACATCTCTTTCCAAGAGTATAAAGATTGTCTGTTAGGAAGTGGTCCGGTGTATAAGACTATGAAATCGATTCGAAGCGAAAATCACGATCTGTATACCGAAATAGTCAACAAGATTTCGCTGATGGCCGACGACGATAAGAGATTCGTATTAGACAATAAAATAAGCACTTTGGCACTCGGACATTGGACTGTGGATCTAATTAGAGACGATATGAATGGGGATGATTGGATTCCAGATATGACTGTAGATGATAAGATTCCAGATACGATTGTGGATGATAGGATTCCAGAAAATCAAGAGGAATTAGATGAACATAAAATTATGGAAATCGATAGTGACATCGAGAAAGTTAGTAGGATTCCAGAAAATCAAGAAGAATTAGATGAATCCAAGATTATAGAAGTCAAGGAATTTGACGGATTCAAGATTGTGGAAGTCGATAGAGTTAGTTTAAAAAGAAAAAGAAAGAAAAATAGAAAAAAAATAACGTTACTTTTTAGTGAATTATAATAAAATAAATAAAAAAAAAATATATACTTATTTATGAATAAGAAAATAAAGATATCCATAGAAGGTGTCGTCTTACCCAACGAACCCCTATCCAACATCGATCTGTTGAATGCGGCAAAAGATTTGAAAATCGAAGATTTTCTAGGAGTGTTTTCCAGAGATGCCTTGCCGAAGAGAAGACCTCGACAATCGGAATGCGGAATTTTAAATCTAGATGATTCATCGGGTGAAGGCACTCACTAGGTGGCGTGGTTCAAGAATGGGAAGAAGAAGAATTATTATTTCGACAGCTACGGAATCTCGCCGCCGAAAGAAATAAAGAACTATTTCAACAAATCGATGGTTCTTTACAACACGGATCAAGTGCAATTGCCAGATCAAGTGTTTTGTGGTCACCTGTGTCTCTACGTTCTCAAGAGATGGTCTGAAGGAGATGAATTTCAAGACATTCTCAATGACTTACATTAGAGAGAGATTTGTTTTTTATACTATATATATAAAGATAAAAAATTATTTTAAAAAAATTTTAATCGAATAAAAAACGAAAAATAAAATAACATAGTTCATTTTTTAATAAACTGCGTTTTGAACACATTTTTCTTCTAAACAACAACAAAAAAAAAATCCTACAACAACATGACAGTCGATAAATTTGGTAGAAGTGATGACGAAAAACTCAACCCGAGAAAGAAGAGGAAGACTCTCAAAGTCGACGATGGTTACGACGTTGCCAACTTGGACGAGCGTTACGTTCGGAGATACGAACCTCGAGAGGAACCTCTGAACATGAACAATAAGAAGCTCTACAATCTTCCCAAGCCGATAGATCTCGCAGATGCCGCGACTAAAAAATACGTCGACAGGGGGAACTCCGATTTCGAACGAATCCTGCTTGATAATTATGTGGATAAAACCATGACCAACGATCTCAATCTGAAATCCAAACGTTTGGTGAACGTCACGAATCCCGTAGATCCCACTGATGCCGCCACCAAGAAATACGCGGACGAGTCTCACACGAGATTCAGCGAACACCTGAGAAATAGATACGTTCAGAAAACGATGCACTCGGAATTGAACGCCAATTCTTACAAGATAACGAACGTAGCCGCTCCCACGAATCCCAAGGACGTGACGACCAAACACTACATAGATCTGGAACGGAGAAAGGCTGACGAACGTGAAATGAAATCGGATCTGAATGCGGGATTCCACAAGATATTGAATCTGTCGAAGATCGACAACACAGACGCAGACTCAACCGCGGTCAACAAGGGCTACGTGGATTCTTCCAGGTTATGATCGCAAGATTACCTAGAATCGCAAGTGGACGATTTCTACCTGAACAAACAATCTGGCGGAACCATGGAGGGTGGCATCAACATGAACGGTGAGAATTTATTCGGTCTTGGTCACGATCCCGAATTCGATTCCAGCGCGGTAAGCAGGAAGTACGTGGACGACAACTCAGTCTGGAGAAAGGGTGACATCATGGAAGGTAAACTAGACATGGGCGGACACGCACTCACGAATCTACCGGAACCCGTGAACATGACGGACGCCTGCACCCTGATTTCGGTGGTGGAGAGAGTCAAATATGCCAGACAATTGATCACCGTGTGGGCTGAAGAGGCCGGCACCTTAGATGAAGGAAAAGCCAAGTGGTCTTTCGGAAACGGAGGTAACAGATCGAAACACGGTCAGGTTGGATATCCCATGCCGTTGGGAGGTGAAATCCTTCGAATGAGTCTGGCTTCCTCGCATTTGAATAACAGAGCGGTCGTCAATCTCATGGTGAATGGTGTGGAGAGCGATAAGAGATACAGCGTCAAAAAGACTGAGAATCAACATGCAAATGTCAGCACGTTCGGCATGCCTCTCGAAGTGAACGCCGGAGACAGGATTAATTTTGTCACGAAAACCAATAATCCCAAAGCCACCACTTCTGTGGTGAGTCTACTGATCGAACTGGATCCATTGAGCAAACAGTGAACGCATGGAAAAATAATGAATTAAAAAAAAAAATAATGTGTGATTATTAAAAACAAAAAAAAAAACAAAAAAAAAGTAATGAGATATAGAGAGATGTTCAATCACTCTAGATCACATTACTTTATTTATTTTTTTTTTTTGTTTTTTTAATAATCACACATTACTTTTCATTTTTTTGTTTTTTATTTTTTTTTTCACACACTCGTCTCTCATCGAATGATCGACATCTTATTTCCGTCCGATTTGAATTGTAATTCTCTGTCCAACAGGACCAGGGTGAAGGCTTCGGTTTTTCTCGGCACATTCCTATCGAATTGCATCTTGATCTGAATGTCTAACACGCTACTCCTGAGTCGTTCGCTCTGTTTACTGACGTCGAACATGAACATGGGATACATCGACTTGTATTCGCCGGGAGAGATGTTGGGATTGCTCATCAATTCGTCTAGACCATGATACTTCTTTCTAAAATCGGCGGTGTCGCCGTACAGTCTGCAGAAATCGTTCTTGTCAAACGACGCATTGTAATCGATTGCCGGATATCTCGTGGCGTTCAGAAACACTTGCATGTTTCTCAAACTGCAGTGATCGAACAGCGATGCATTCTTTTCCTGAGACCCGTCCCTATCGGTCTGAAACGCGACCACGATGAAACGCGGTCTCTCAGAAGCGGATTTCACTGTCAATCTCCAATCGAAGTGATTCGTGGAGGGAGGAATGCTAGCCGTGTCGCACTGTCTCATTCTAAATCCCATGGGTAATTTACTCTTGGATTCTATGATCTTGTAGAGATGCCTTTTTTCATCCATCGAAGGCTCCACGTGCGGAACGAACCACGATATCTTGTGTAGAGTTATCTTACCCGCACCGGTCGCGGCGAGTCTCACTATTGCGTCGTCATTTCCTTTTCGAATCAACGTCAGATTGTGTTTGAATCCGTACATGATCTTGTTGTAATCGTCTGCAAATCTGAAGATGAGTTTCAAAGGTATCCTGAACGAAAACGTTCCTTTAGGTCTGGACGTCTTGACGACGTAGTCGAATATCGTGGCGGCGCCCGCGCTAGCAGGGCCTATAGTGTCTTTCACCCACAACTGATTAAGTCCTCTGGATTTCGAAAAATCATCAGGATACGTCAAGAGTCCGAACATCGTGGTGGCCTGACTGGGATGAAACACAGATTCTATCTCTTGTCCGGATAGCATGTATTTTATGTTACTGAATAGATGCATGATACCATTATTGGCAAGAGTAACCGTGTCGTCGTCGGCGTAGTCGCTCCCATCTTCCTTGGTGAGACGTCCCTGCACCACTATGTAACTCTCGCTAGGATGTATGAATAGATCTTGAGTTTCGACGTTGATTCTTATCTCTCCCGCATTGTTCAAACTCGTTCCGGTTACCGGTTCGTATTCGTGAACCTCATATTCTTGAATACTTTCATCTTTCACTATGCTTTGTGCTATATCTAGTATATTTGTCATTTTAAAGGGATTTTTAGTTTTTTTTGTTTATTAATTCACTTGCTTTTCTTTATCTAAAAAAATAGTTTTTAATTATTTTTTATTATTATTTATTTTTTTCTCTCTTATATATATATATGTGTGTGTAAACAAGAAAATGTCAAAGAGAGTAAATAAAAAAAAAATTTTGCGTTCTTCATCAAAACTTTGTCTTCTGTAATTGTTGTTCGTAAAACTTTCCGATGATCTCTTCTCCATCCAAAGCTTCGATTTCATAAGTCACCGGATCGGTGTGAAATATTTTGATGATCACGAAGATTTCCGAGGTCCATCGAGGAGTATAACCCTTTTCAAAGTGCTTCTTATAAGCGTAGATTCTCACTCGATCGCCGACCGCAAATTTCGGCGTTCTAGACTTCTTCTTCCTGATCTTAGATCTCTCGGGATATAGATTTGCGTAGACTCGTTTTTCGTTTCGAGGATCGCTAGCTTCCACGGGAGTCATCTTGATCGATCTGTGTCGCGTGTCGTTGTAATCTTTCACCAAACCGTTCAGAGCATATATGTATTTCTTGGTCGAATTCGCTGTGAAGTATCTGTACATCTTCTCCTTCATCGTTCGATTCCAACGTTCCACCACGCTGGCTTTCTCTTCGTTTTCGATCGAGTAGAGGTCTACCAATCGACGAACGTCCTTGTTGTAGAATTCCTTTCCCTTGTCCACCCACAATTTACTCGGTTTTCGAGAAGACGAGTCGAACGCGCTCTTCAGTGCCTCGGCGACGCAAGGTCCCGATTTATTCTTCAAAGCTCTGATCCAACTGTATTTGGAAAACACGTCGATGACCGTCAATAGATATTTGACGCCCTCGTTCCACCTCGAAAACGATCTCATGTCGACCAAGTCGGCGGACCAACTGTCGTCCAGACCCTTCACGAACACCCTTCTCTTTCGAAATTTACGCACTATGGGTTTGTGTAACTCCTCAGCCAATTCGCTCATCAATAATCGTTTCTTCTTCTTCTCTTTTTCAGATACGCTTTTTTTTTTGAACGCCCCATCCGAATCGACATTTCGCACCGATCAGATTGCCGATCAGCGAACGTTCCATCTTCTCTCTCCTGGTCGGATTCGATATGCCTCTCAATCTCCCCAACATGTTTTTGTCGCAGACGTCGTTGCGAGTCTTGGTGTCGGGATGTCTGGCGTAGCACAGATCGTGATCATACGCGGCCGCGTCCACCCTATTCACGGGTTTGCTCCAAGATTTGGGAGTCAGATCGGCGTTGAGTCACTTGTTCAATTTCGTTCCTGGTCCCGTGAAACTGTGACCGGACAGATGCATTTCAAAAGGTAGATTGTTGATCATTTTATTCACGATGCATTTGCCTTTGCTCGCGTTCTTTTGTTTGATGAATCTAGTCTTGATAGAACCACACACGTCACAAATTCCGTGAAGCATCCGTCTGTCGTTTTTAGTTCGCACTTCTCTAGAATTACTCGTTTCGGTAACTCTCTTACACTTTACGCAATACATTTTTAAGAGTTAATTTAAATTAATTTCGTTTTTTTTATTTTATATATGAATTTAATATTTTTTTTTTTAAAATTCTGTTCTTATTATATGTATATTTTTTTTTTTTTTCAATCGCTGCCCTTGAGTTCTATCATCTTACTGAATTCCTCCCTGGCCTCTTTCCTACCCTTTTCCACGAGAGAATCCTTCAACTCTTTCTTGATGATCTGACGAGTCTTGATTCTCACAGCTTCTTTCATGGCATCGTATTTCGTTTTCTCGCTCAATATCGCGAAGTATTCACCGTCTGATATCCTACCGTCTTTCAACGCCATAGAGATCATTTCGGATATCGTGTCGATCTTGAAGTCAGCCAAGATGTGAATCTTGTCATGTTTCCTCGGCTTCAGATATAATTTCCTACTCAAAAAGTTTCTGACCGTGCTGAAGAATCCGGCGGCGAGGGCCACTCCTTCCACGGTCAGCACGATCGGAATGCAGACCACGGTCGACAACAATCTGATGCCAGCCGCGTGTAAACCCATGGAAATCGTGATGAGTGTCGTGTCGATCGCGTTGACGAATTTCACGAAACGCGAATACTTCTTCTTGAAGGAACGACGAGAATCTCTCTCTCGAGTCAGATATGATTGGATTCTACTGATTTGATTAATGTGATACCTCTCTCCTCTTTCTCTTTCTTCTAGCGACGGCGCCGTCGGCAAGATGCCATTCGGCTTCTCGTCCTCGTCGTCCACTAACGTCGGATACAATTTATTTCTGGTTCTCATTTTTGTGTTTTTTTTTCTTTCTTTTCTAATATTAGATAAAAAAAATTTATGTGTGTATTTATTTTTTTTTTTATTTTCTGACTCTCCCTTATTTTTATATCAACGAAAAACAAAACTTAGACGTATGCTTCGTTCAGCAATAATTTCTTGATGCATCCCTTGTCTTCTAAAGTCAAACTTCTACGCGCCAATTTCAGTTCTTCCGAATCTGTGGGCCTGTCTCGATTCTTACAGTAGACTAATCTCTTCCAAAACGTGATCACATCGTCGAATTTAACGCATTCGAATGCCCGTTCAAAATACATGACGACCATATCTTCCCTTTCCATCGTCAGACACGAATGAACCTCGTGATCAAAGTCTAGATGATCCCAACATCCGACGCATCATTCTAACAAGATGGGATGTAGTTGTTCATTCATGCAGATTGCGTATGCTCTCATCAGCATGTTTAAAAGAAACCTCGCTCTAATTGTCTGAGAATCGCTCATGATTTACGTATTTTTTCTTTTTATTATCTATTCGCTTTGATATATTTATTTTTCTAAATAACTATTTATTTATATTTTTTTTTCTCCCCTATATTTATATCAATCAAAAACGTAACCGCCTCAAAAACGAGGGAGAGTTTCTGGACCATCTGTACCAACGCAATTGCCGATTCTGGACCGCTGGTCTTGAACCACAATTGTTGTTTTTTGATGATCACCCAGAATCTTTTGCTTTCGATCGCGTTCGCCGACGATGGATCGATGGGTCTGATCTGCGATGCGAATGTAGACCAAAAATCACGTCCACGATACAACTGAAGATGTACAACACACGCACACGATGCGTTCACCACGAGTGTATGAACGCTAAAAGCGCGATCTAGGAGTCACTGAATGTACATGAGGGCTTCAAGACCACTGTACAGTTTTTGTGAACAAGCGTGTGATTTAACACCGAATTCCACGTTGGTGAACGCACCGTGTGCATATGTTTGTACACGTACATGTACAAGTGGTCGTGAATCGGCAATTTATACCTAGTCTGGATGACATTTGGTCTGCCGACTTGGTCGACATGAGATCGTTTTCGAGGTAGAACGAGGGCGTCAAATATCTATTGACGGTCATCGACGTGTTTTCCAAATGCAGTTGGATCAGAGCTTTGAAGAATAAATCAGGACCTTGCATCAAAAACCAAATAAATTGTGGGTGGATAAGGGGAAGGAATTCTACAACAAGGACGTTCGTCGACTGGCCGACCTCTACTCGATCAAAAACGAAGAGAAAGTCAGCGTCGTGAAACGTTGGAATCAAACAATGAAGGAAAAGATGCACAGACACTTCACGGCGAATTCGACCAAGAAATACATATATGCTCTGAACGGTCTGGTTGAAGATTACAACAACACGCAACACAGATCGATCAAGATGACTCCCACGGAAGCTAGCGATCCTCGAAACGAAAAACGGGTCTACGCAAATCTAAATTCAGAGAGATCTAAGATCAGGAAGAAGTCTAGACCGGCGAAATTCGCAGTCGGCGATCGAGTGAGAATCTACGCTTATAAGAAGCACTTCGAAAAGGGTTACACTCCTCGGTGGACCTCGGAAATCTTCGTGATAATCAGAATATTTCACACCGATCCGGTGAGTTATGAAATCGAAGCTTTGGATGGTGAAGAGATCATCGGAAAGTTTTACGAACAACAATTGCAGAAGACGAAGTTTTAATGAAGAAATTTTTTTTTTTTATTTACTCTCTTTAACATTTTCTTGTTTACACATATATATAAAGGAGAGAAAAAATAAATAATAATAAAAAATAATAAAAACTATTTTTTTAGATAAAAAAGCAAGCTAATTAATAAACAAAAAACAAAATAAAACTTTCAAAAATGGCAAATATACCAGATATCGCACAAAGCATAGTGAAAGATGAAAGTATTCAAGAATACGAGGTTCACGAATACGAACCAATAACCGGAACGAGTTTGAACAATGTGAGAGAGATAAGAATCAATGTCGAAACCCAAGATCTATTCGTTCATCCTAGCGAGAGTTACATAGTGGTGCAGAGACGTCTCACCAAGGAAGATGGGACCGAATACGCCGCCGACGACACGGTTACTTTAGCCAATAATGGCATCATGCATGTATTCAGTAATACAAAATACTTGCTATCCGGACAAGAGATACAATCTGTGTTTCATCCCGGTTAGGCCACCACGATGTTCTGACTCTTGACGTATCCAGATGATTTTTAAAAATCCAGAGGACTTAATCAGTTGTGGGTGAAAGACACCATTGGCCCTGCTAGCGCCTGCGCCACCACGATATTCGACTACGTTGTCAAGATGTCCAGACCCGAAGGAACTTTTTCGTTCAGGATACCTTTGAAACACATCTTCGGATTCACGTACGATTACAACAAAATCATGAACGGATTCAAACACAATCTGACATTGATTCGAAAGGGAAACGACAACGCGATAGTGAGACTCCCCGTGACCGATGTGGGTAAGTTAACTCTACACAAGATATCATGGTTCGTTCTGCACATGCAGCCTTCAATCGTGGAAAAAACGCATCTCTACAAGATCATAGAATCCAAGAGTAAATTACCCGTGGGATTTAAAATGAGACAGTGCAACACGGCTACCATTCCACTCTCCACGAATCACTTTGATTGGAGACTGACCATGAAATCCGCTTCCGAGAGACCGCGTTTCATCGTGATTGCATTTCAGACCAATAGGGACGGGTCTCAGGAAAAGAATGCATCGCTATTCAATCACTGCAATTTGAGAAACATGCAAGTGTTTCGGAATGCCACAAGATATCCAGCAATCGATTACAACATGTCATTCGACAAGAACAATTTCTGCAGACTGTACGGCGACGCCGCAGAGTTTAGAAAGAAGTATCATGGTCTAGACGAATTGATGATCAATCCTAATATATCTCCCGGCGAATACAAGTTGATGTATCCCATGTTCATATTTGATGTCAGTAAACAGAGCGAACGACTCAAGAGTAGCGTCTTAGACATTCAGATCAAGATGCAATTCGATAGGAACGTGCCGAGAAAAACCGAAGCCTTCGGCTTGGTCATGTCGGATAGAGAATTACAATTTGAATTGGATGGAAATAAGATGTCGATCATTCGATGAGAGACGTGTGTGAAGAAAAAAAAAGAAAGAAAGAAAAAATATATGAATAAAAATTAAAAAGATAATTACAAAAATGAATGATAAAGAAAGAGAATACTTGAGAAGAAACAGATGTGTTTTGATTAAAAATATTTCGCAAGATTCTCTAGTAATAATTCTAGACACTTTAGTCAAAACAGAACCTTTGATATTGACCAATTATATGAAACGCGAAATCGAAAGTAAAATCTTGATAGAAGATAAGACCAGAAAACTTTTAGACACGTTGACGTATAGAGGACCGACTGCTTTTTGAGAATTTATAAAAGCTCTTCAAAATGCTAAAATAGATGTCAACGCGTGTTTCGAGATAGGTGATCCAATTTCACAAGATAAAACATTATGAGAAATAACGTATTAAAACAAAACAAACAAAAAATAAAAAGTAATGAGATCTAGAGAGATTGAACATCTTTCTAAATCTCATTACTTTTTATTTTTTTTTTGTTTTTTTTATTTTTAATAATCACTCATTATTTTTAATTAATTATTTCCACGTGTTCAACGTTTGTTCAGAGGACCTAGTTCGATCAGCATGCTCACCACGGAAGTGGCGGCTTCAGGATTATTGGTTTTCGTAACGAAATTAATCCTGTCTCCGGTGTTCAGTTTGAGTGTCGTGTCGAATGTGCTAACATTCGAGTGTTGATTCTCGGTCTTTTTGATGCTGTATCTCTTATTGCTCTCTACCCCATTCACCCTGAGGTTGATGACCGCTCTGTTATTCAAATCTGTGGAAGCCAGACTCATTCGAATGATTTCAACTCCCAATGCCATGGGATATCCCACCTGACCATGTTGCGATCCGCTACCTCTGTTTCCAAAAGACCACTCGGCTTTTCCCTCCTCTAACGTACCGGCCTCCTTGGCCCACATGGTGGTCAATTGTCTGGCCTATTTGACTTTCTCCACCACCGAAATCAGGGTGCAGGCGTCTGACATGTGCACAGGTTCCGGTAGATTTGTGAGCGCGTGTCCGCCTATGTCTAGTTTACCTTCCATGATGTCACCCTTTCTCCAGACTGAGTTGTCGTCAACGTACTTCCTGCTGACCATGCTGGAATCGAATTCAGGATCGTGATCGAGACCGAATAAATTCTGACCGTTCATGTTGATGCCACCCTCCATGGTTCCACCAGATTGTTTGTTCAGGTAGAGATCATCCACTTGCGATTCTACGTATTCTTGAGATCGTATCATGGCAGAATGCATGTAGCCCTTGTTGACCACGGTGGAGACCGCATCCGCGTCGTCGATCTTCGACAGATTCAATATCCTGCATTCAGATCCGATTTCATTTCTCGTCTGTCAGACTTTCTCTGTTCCAGATCTACGTAGTGTTTGGTTGCCACGTCCTTGGGAATCGTGGGAGTGGCCACGTTCATTATCTTGTTAGAATTGGCGTTCAATTCTGATTGCATCGTTTTCTGAACATATCTACTTCTCAGATGTCTGTTGAATTGCGCGTGAGAGTCGTCCGCGTATTTCTTGGTCACAGCATCAGTGGAATCTATGAGATTCGCAACGTTCACCAAACATTTGGATTTCAGATCGAGATCGTCGGTCATGGCTTTATCCATGTAATTATCTAGCATGATTCGTTCGAAATCCACGTTCCCCCTGTCCACGTATTTTTTAGTCGCCGCATCTGCGAGATCTATCGGCTCGGGAAGATTGTAGAGCTTCTTATCATTCATGTTCAAAGGTTCCTCTCGAGGTTCGTATCTCCGAATGTAACCAAATTTATCGACTGGCATGTTGTTTTGAGTTTTTTTTGTTTTAAAAAATATATTTCAAATGCAGTTTATTAAAAATGAATTATTTCACTTATTTTTTATTTTTTGTTTTTATTCGATTAAATTTCTTGACATAATTTTTTTACCTTTATATACTATAAAAAAAATCTCTCTCTAATGTAAATCGTTGAGGATGTCTTGAAACCGATCTCCTTCCGACCACCTCTTGAGAACGTAGAGACACAGGTGACCGCAAAACACTTGATCTGGCGATTGCACTCATTGTGTGTTGTAATGAACCATTGATTCATCGAAATAGTTCTTTATTTCTTTCGGTGGCGAGATTCTGTAGTTGTTGAAATAATAATTCTTCTTCTTCCCGTTCTTGAGTCACACCACCCACTGAGTGCCTTCACCCAATAAGTCGTCCAGATTTAAAATTCCGCATTCCGATTGTCGAGGTCTTCTCTTCAGTAAGGCATCTCTGGAAAAAGATGCCTAGAAAATCTTTGATTTTCAAATCCTTTGCTGCATACGACAGATCGATGTTGGATAGGGGTTCGTTAGGTAAGACAACACCTTCTACAGATATCTCTATTTTCTTATTCATAAATGTGTATATTTTTTTTATTTATTTATTTTATTATAATTCTTTAAAATGTCCTTTTTTATATTTTTCTCTTTTTCTTTTTTAAACTAACTCTCTCGATGTCTCTATCGACTTCCATAATCTTGAATCCGTCTAATTCCTCTTGATTTTCTGGAATCCTATCGTTCTTAATCATATCTGGAATCCTATCTGGAATCCTATTGTCCATAATCATATCCAAAGTCCAATGTCCGAGTGCCAAAGTGCTTATTTTATCATCTAACATGAATCTCTTATCGTCGTCGGCCGTCAGCAAAATCTTGTTGACTATTTCGGTATACAAGTCGTGATTGTCGCTTCGAATCGATTTCATAGTCTTATACACTGGACCACTTCCGAACAGACAATCTTTATACTCTCAGAAAGAGATGTTTTTCTTCACCACGCACACTTTAACCCCTTTACACTTCTTGATCTCTTCACCTTCTAGACAATAAGCATACAGTTTGGGTCTCAAACCCACGAATTCGACGATTTGTTTACCACCGCTCTCGTCCTTAAATTTACCCTACACCTTCTTGTTGTCGTTCGATTGAATGTTGAACGGGTGTTCGACGGGATAATTGCTCATGTTGAACCATGCGGCCATGTCGGGAGATATATCTTGGTAGACGTCTTTCGTCTCTATCTCATAAACTAAACTGTCCATGTCGGTGAACAGTAGTTTAGCTTTATCACCAAATTTCCGTTTGACGTAATCATAGTGAAACTCGTACATCAATCGCTTGCTGATATCTAAGATGATCAGTCCGAGATAATAGGGTTTGTCGAACTTCAGGTGTGTCTTTTGCATGTGAAAGGCCACTAGATTTTCGTCGAATATGGTTCGGTGTCTGTAATTGGGTTTCGCCACTAATTTTTTAGCTCTTTTCTCAGAAGTGATGAGTCGAATGTCGGTTCTCTTCCTGATGTTTCCATCGATTTACCATACATGCAGTTGTTCATGAGTTTGAAGAAATCTTTTTCAAAATCGTTCTCGGCTCGAATTCTGAGATTCGTGTTGAGATTGATGTATTTTTTCATCCAAGGCTCTTTGTCGAATCGAATGACGCGATGTATGTCGACTAATTTCATTCCGTAATCGACGTATTGTTTCAAATTCTCACTGTAGACGACGTACTTACGTTTGTTAAATAAATTTGGGAATGAGTTTTCCTCGTCTCCTTTGATCGGTTCCATTCATTCGGGAGCTAGCAGATAATCATTGTGTAGATCATGTAATTCTTCCGGATAGTTCAAATCGACTTCTAAAATGCAAGGATAGTCTCTCCATTTTTGCCTCTCGTCCAGTTCCGTTACCCATTTGAAATTTCCAATCGGTAAAGGATGACTCATGGCCCAACCGTACAGATTATTAGCATCCCAATACTGTATGTATTTATTTGATTGTTCCGAATCGAAACCTTCTTTCATGTAGGGATTGTTGGCTTCAGAATATCTGTGAGAGATCATCGAGACGCCACCTCTCGCGGCCTTTCTGAACATCAGCAACATGTCAACGTCGGATAATAATTCTAATTGGACTTCGGTGGTCTTAAACAGAGCATCCCACGCCAGACCAGGTGCGGTGAAATGCCAAGCTGGTTCCTGATCATAATTTCGACGACAGACGTCTCGAAAATTTTCGAACACGTCTTCCAGGAGCAGAACGTCGGCCTTCAGATAGAGATTGTGATAATCTCTCATGGTTTTCATATCGAATAATTTCCACACGTTTTTGGCATGTTCGTAATTCTCGTCGGGAATGTTGGATTCATATAATTTCAAATAAAAATCTTCTTTCGAAGGTAGCGCGGTGTCATCAAATCTCTTTAGATCATTCATGTAATCGTAAGGATAGACTCCTTTCCTTAACATGACGTCTACTCATTCTCCGAAGTGTTCACTCGTGATTTTAAATTTATCCTTGCTCATGTTATTGACTAATTTTTCCAGAGCGGTCGACATGAATTTAAAACTGTCCATGAAACGTATGGCTCTATGAATGGATTTCTCTCCACCGATTACTCTTTTCTTCTCCATGACCTTCCATTTCATGAAGGAAATGTATCTTTCTTCATTGTTCGCGATGCAGTTTAATTCTTCACAGGTGGTGCCAAGATTTTTCACAAACAGATGACTGTCGTAACCCGAGAGATTGTGAAATATCACCAGATAAAAAACGGCGTCTCGATATTTTAAATTACACTTGCTGTGAGCCAGACTGCGATACAGACCCGTGTAATGATCGTGGTCTCTGACCTTCTTATTTTCCTCCGAATTCTCGTCAAACGATTGTCTGCATATGTGACATTCGACGACTCTGTTATTTTCATCCTGCTGCTCTCGCGTGATGATCATTTTCGCCGGAGTTTTTAATTCATCGTATAAAATTTGAATTTTCGATTCTAACTCTTCAACGAACCTTTGAGCCACGTCGTTGTCTTTGCACTGTTTCGTGTATGTGAAGGGGACCCATGTCGTGTTGCGAGTCAAAAGTGCATTTCACATAAATGCAATAGCCTGAAGGTGTGTGTTTTGATATCTTTCGATGTAACTTCGAAGAGCATCAGGTTGGCAGGAACTCATTTTCATGGTGAAGAATTTGAAATCGGCATACACGATGAATGGTACTTTTAACCTTCTATTGTGATTTTGAAAGTTCATGAAGGTGTTGGGTTTGGGCATTTCGATGGCGACACCTTGATTTTTGTTGCAATATTCCTGATGTTTCGCAAACGATTTTTTGCTGTAAAACGTGTTCATGCAGTTGCAACATAAACATATCCTTCGTTTATGTTTATTATTTTGTTTGGACAGTAATCGGCTCGGATGTTTAACCCAACAATAATGACGATTGTCACCATTCGAAATCAATAATAAGATAATTGTCTTTTCTCTTTCAAGATACAAAGTCTGTCTGAGAGGATAGATCATTCGTTTTTCATTGTCATATCCCAAGACGTTCACCGCTACGGTGGGATTTTGAACCTCAAAACGTTTGATGTATTTTAACTGCATTGGAAAAGTCACTCCGGTCCAATCGAGATTTTTAGAAGTCTCCTCATAAAAAGAAACTCTCTCGGGATGGATTTTGATGGGGTATAAAGCGGAGGTGACTGCCCATTTAAAACACTGATCATCTTTATTTCTCATGTTGACCACGGAGTGTTTTTTAACTAAGAAATATGGTAATTCCACGTAGGAAGACGCTTTCAACGAATCGTTTTTAGTTATATGAATTTCGAGTTTCAACACCTCATTGAACGTCCAATTACTACCTTCATGTTGATAATTCGCGAGAGATGTCAACATCTTGTCTTTCATAGTTTTGAAAACGTCTGATAAGTCTGAACCTCGAATTAGGGGTTCTACATTAGATCTGAAATATGCATTTTTTACGATGCTCTCGCCGGAATTCACGTCGATTTTATTCATCATGCAATGGAGTATCATCTTAATTTTTTGTCCCACATTCATGTGCTCACGAAACAAATCCAATACTTTTTTCTTCACCCGTTCCATGAAGAATTTCAGATTGACTTTCTTGAATGAAGGAACCACGTCAAAAGTTTTAAAAACGCTTTTGATCGCACTCTCCTGTTCTACGGGATTCGATTGGAATGCTTCCATGATAACTCATGCTACATATTCTTCTCTTTTCCCTTCGTCGATTGCTCGTCGAATTTCGTTCGATATATCTCGTTTGTCTAGATTCTGAACTGCATCACTCGTTTTCGTTTTAGTTTTTTTTCTTTTGAAACTTGAAGTTCTTCATCGGCTTTTCATTTAGTCGTCTTCTTATTTTTTGCAACCGAAACGTTTTTTTTTTTTTTCAACTTCAGCATTTCGATTCCTTTTACTATCTTTTTCTTCTCATTTTTCACAACCGAAGCATTTTTTGACATCGTTGCTATCAACATTTCGTTTGCCTTTTCATCGAGCAAACTATGGAACTCCTCGTGCATGATTTTTCTAATTTCATCACACACCACGTTTCATATTCTATCGTCAGGCGTTACTGTCATCGGCTTATTTTTTTCGCAATTCGAGTCTGTTTAAGTTTGTCCACTTTTGATCTTTCGATTTTTTTCTTTCCATCGTTTTGCAAACGATACTCCTGTATGACTTCAATTTTTTTTGATTTAGTTCTATGATTTCTGAAATTTGGAATTTTTAATTCTCTACACATCTCGTATAACTGAGGTACGGTTTTCTCATTTAAATTTTCCATTTTTTTATTTGTTTGCTTCATTTGTAAGAATATATTTTTTTTTAATTTTGTATTTAAATTATAATTTGTTAGAAAGTTTTAAAATAGTCTTTATATATATGTAAAAAAAAAAAAAAATTCCCATTAAAAAAAATTAAAATTAAAAATTTTTTGTATATATACATAGAGAGAAAAAAAACAAAACTTTTTTAATAAATTATTATTTAAATATAAAATTCAAAAAAACAAAAAAATATTAATCAATTTTTTATGTTCCTTAACGTGAGAAAAATTGAATTAATATGACAAAAAATGACGTTAAAATTTAAACTTTTTATTTATATAAAGAGAAAAAAACACTTTTACAAAAAAATTTTTTCACATTAAAGAAAATTAAAAATTAAAAAAACTTTTTATATATATATAGAGAGTAAAAAAAAAAACAAACTTTTTTAACAAATTATTATTTAAACACAAAATTCAAAAATATATATTATGTGCAATAATTCATAAAACAAAAAAAAACAAATAATCGATCATGACAACAACACCTAAAAGATGCAAATTGAAATTGAAATGAGTCAAAACGTGTAAGAAATTCGCTTGTAAAATCTATAGATTACAATGACACGACACCATCGAATTGAATGAGGTCGAGACGAAGGGCTTAGAGCACAAATACGACAAATATAGTATGCCTTTGAAATTTGATGAAGCCACGCTCGATTTGTTTTATGAGTACCAAAGCGATCTACAGAAAATCGTTGTCGCCAAAGACAGAGAATTCGACAAGGATGATTTGTCGTTGCCCTATGGAAGTTACATATATCCAAAAATTTCTCTCGAACTCGTGAACAAATCGGGTGGTGAGAGCGCGTTCACCAAAACTCGCAAAAGTAAAGATAAACATTCAACAAATTTTCGAAAAAGGAGAAGACACGACCGTCAACATGCTAATAATGGACTTGGAAATATAAAACAATAGAGAGACTGATTTTTTAGAGAAAAAGAAGGAAAAAAAGTAATGAGATCTACAGAGGTTGAACATCTCTAGATCTCATTACTTTTTTATTGTTTTTTTTTTGTTTTCATTCTTCTTCTTCACTATCACCCATATATATTATAGTAACGTTTCCTTTTTTCTCAAATTTTGGCGTCGATTCTTCTTTTCTTTTCTTTTTTGTGATATATTACGTTTTTTATAAGAACACATTTGTTTATATGTATCATAATTATGAACGAATGTGGTGCTTCTCTTGGTAACACTCACATCATTACCATTCTCTACAGAAGGTAGTGGTGGGGGTGGAAAACGTCTCATTCTTTTAAATTTCAACCATCTATCCCAATCTTTTTTAAACTCTTTTTTCAGTTCTTTCCTAAGATATCCATCATTAGCGTCTGATTGTTTTTCCACATCTTTTTCCCCACACTATCCTGCAATATTCATCATTAGCATCTAATCATTTTTCCACATCTGTTTCGCACTCTATCCCGCGATATTCATCATTATCGTCTAATTGTTTTCCGACATTTTTATCCATTTTATATTATTTTTTTTATACTTTCTATGATTTATATTTTTTATATTTTATATAATTATATAATTTTTTTACATTATAATGTCATACTCAAAATCGGTATATTCTTAAACAGCGAATTCTCATCAAACAGCAAACCCTTACCGAGTCGCTCAATGTTCTGTCCACTCTTCAGATAGAGAACGTTTCCACTGAAAGAGTTGCCACCTCTAACGGGTTCTAGATACAATCCTTCACCGTTGTGGTCTATGTGGACGCGACACACGGCTCCTCTCTTCTTCAAAAACAGTCCGCTGCCACCCATTAATTTCTCAACTGCCAAACTCGCGAGTCCCGAGAGAGCTCCCACGCCGAGAGTCTTTCTGAGAAAGGGCAATGCTTTTGCGGCAAAGGGCAATGCTTTTGCGGCGATTCCTGCCAATAGCGGTAGGAAACCGCCTTTCATTTTCAAATTGTATTTCAATTGAGCGGAACTCAATCTCACCTTCAACCATCTTCCATCACCAATCGCTTTCTCCATCCTTTTGATTTGAGTTCTGGTCCAGGCGATTCGATCGTCACTGCCACTCGTCAGATCTTCGTGAGTGAATTTGAATCTCACCGGCTCGCCTCGAGTTAACACTCTCTCAAGTTTCTTCCTCTGTCGTTTGGATATGTTCACGTTTTTAACCACGTATTCAGTCATATTTCTTTTCTTTTTATAATATATTTTGTTCAATTGTTTTTTTTTTGTTTTAATGATAATTATATATATTAAATAACTTTTGTAAAATAAATATTGCGTTTATTTTATTTTCTTATTTATATATATACACAATATTTTTTTGTTTTTTTTGTTTTTTATGTTTCTCTTATGTGAAATCGTATCGTCACCCTCTCTCCACGAAGATCTAACAGTTCACCATTTTGATCTGGAAACGCGGTTTTGAGTCTATACAACGTGTCTAAAATCACTGGTAGATAAACTAAATTTCAAAGTCGTTCCATGATTTTATAACCCGGCGACACATTTGGAAAGAAGGAATAGATCGAAGGTTGAGCGTTACCATTCACGTAGCTTCCAGCAATCACGTCCACATTCACCAGAATGATATTGACTGCGAGAATGTCGACCCTATTTTCAGATGCCGCGTGGCCTCTGTACATCTTTCAATCGAATCACAGCATCTTGCCTATAGAATCATCTGTGTTGAAATCCACTCGAAAATTATCTTCCAAATCCAACATCATCTGTAGGGTATTAGGGTTGGGAGCGGGTCTGATATTGTTGCTTCCCTTTCCATCCGTCTTCATTCACATCCGAATGCAATTGTTCAAATCGTCTATGTTGTAACTTCCTTTGGGAATTTGAATCTCCAACCAATCCACTGCGTCGGAATACTTGAACAAGTTGTTCTTTTCGGTGACGTTGGGAAAGAAATAATAAGTCTCCAGGTTCACCAACGCCATCTCGTATCTTTTCTCTCAATTCAATTTGATGGAAGGTTCGAATTTCGTCGCGAATTGCCACTCACCACGATTTGAATGGATTGTTTTGCAGCCGTATTCTCGGCTATCCGTTCTAACAATTCTCCTTGTTTGAACATTATATTTTTAATTTTTATTTTATTTTTCAAAACGAAATTATTGATGATTTATTATTTTCTAATTTTTGTTTTCGCTCTCTATTTTATTATCATCAGAAACATAAAACTTATCGAATCCACTCCGATATTTTCCGCAATTAAATTCGCTAGTCAAATCGATCATGACGAAATCGTAAAGTCCTCCATCCCAAACCCTCTTGCAGAATCTCCTGAATTCTGCCATGCTCATGTCATTTGCGACGTGATCACCGTAGATGTGATTGAGATTCTTGAGATCCTGATGAAAGAGACACAGTAAATTAGCGTTCTCCATTATCGTCTGTCTAGGCAGTCGAAAATAATTCTGCAACAGGTAGAAACAATCCACGTTGCTGTGACGATCCCTAACGTAATACGATTTGCATCGGTTCTGTCTCTCCAAAAGCAGATCGTCGAAAATCATGAAATTCTTATCTTCCAATTTCAATTCTCTAGGATCCGGAACGTTGCTAGCGTTCTCTTAAAATTGACACTCGACGTTCGAAGACACATTTCTCTTTATCAATTCCATCGCCGCACCGTCCAAAATGGTCGAAAGAGAAGCTTCACTTTTGTCGAATTCCTCCCTACTGTCAAAGATTCTGGCTATGACGTTGTTCGACAATCTACGATCCAGACACTCTCGAAGCAATTTGTATTCGGGTTGAAACAAACTCTTGCCAAACATGAATAATCTGTCGTAATCCAACCAGTCGGGTTGCGACAACAGATTCATCAACAGATTGGTCTTTCCACAATTCGATTTTTCCACTATCAAGCCTCTTACGCTTTTGGGAAAGAACTCGTTATTCGACCTCTTGGGCGCGGCGTCGCTCCAAGACATATCTTTAATGTTCATCTTTTTGTTATTTTTAAATTTTCAAACACAATTTTTATGTTTTTTCAAACTCAGTTTTTTATAATTATTATTTATTTATATTACACCGTCGCGAGTTCTCTTCAATCCAGATCCATTCATCATTTTGGCTAAATCTTGTATGGGTACCACAGCATCCTTAAAATCTTTCCAACTTTTCGGCGATCGCTCTAACGTAGCTCGCTTCGCCGGTGGACTGATCAACTTGCGGATCAACACGTCGGCTGCCCTCTTGCCAGCCACAGAAGCGATCCTACCACTAGCTTCGGAAGCGGCTTTCTTACCCGCATCCAAAGCCGTCTTCTTACCGACCTCAAACACGGTCAATGCGAGTTTTCTACCTGCATCGCTCGTGAACGCTCGCATTATAGAATCGACGATGCCAGAACTGCCTTGATCGTAAGTTCTGACATATCCCCTGTTCTTTATCACCAACATATTTTTATTTTATAATATATATTTTGTTTTTTTTTCACCGGTAAATCGTTTGTTGTTTAAATACTTTTTATTATTTTCTAGTGTAAAATTTACTGTTTTTATTTATCTATTTTTTTGTTTGTTTGTTCTCTCTACTTATTATATATATCAATCCTTCAATTCGTTCATCAGCCTTTTATAATCACGTTTATTCAAAACCTTCTACCTCAACAATTCGTCGCATATGCTCACTATCTCATTATCTAATCCAGTATTACCAGCGCATCGACTAGCCATCAACAATCTCAATCTCTGAGACAGAGCATCAGAATCGCTCGGAAGAAAAGTGGTTCTCACCCCTTTCCCAGTCACCGATTCAACGAATTTCTTATTCATATCCCATATTGAAGAATTGTATCCGTCAAAAGGGTTTATTCATATCTCCGAAACATTATCACGAGTCAATTAAAACTCAATTTACCTCTTAAAACCTAACTGAGTGGAACGCGATTTTTCCGTTTCATTCATTGAACGAAAAACCTTTCATTTACACCGGAACAAAAAATGAAACGATTTGCAAAGATTTCATAGTGTCAATTAAACACAAATTTTACCACTTAACTATCTGAGTGGAACGCAATTCTATAGTCGATTTTATTGAATGAAAAACTATTTGTTTACACTGAGTGCAATATTGATAACTCCACAAAACTGATCTATTACGATTTATCGTAAAACTCGCTATGACAAAACGTGGATGGACGATTTCCATTGGTTCTAATTTTCCAAACTCGAGTTTTTCCGTTTTGGTTTGGAAAAAAATCCTCGACGAGTAATTTGCTTTACACCCATTTCGCGCTGTTGGCGAACGTGGGGGAAAACGTTTTGAGATTTTTCCCAATCTAGAATCGGCAAATCGGTTTCGCCGATCGGATTGCACCCTAGACCGTCCGAAACGCGATCGCGAACGTCGGTGTCCCAGAAGCCGCAAACGCATTTTTGATGATGTACCGGAAGCCGCAATCAGTTTGGAAAAAAATCCTCGATGAGTAACTACGCTTTACACCCACTTTTCACCAATGGCGAACATAGAGAAAACGTTTTGGGATCGATTTTTCCTGTCCTAGAATTCGCAAATCGTTTTCACCGATCGGATCGCACCCTCGACCGTCTGGAACGCGATCGGGAACGTCGGTGTCCTAGAAGCCGCAAAATGCATTTTTGATGCTGTCCTAGAAGCCGCAAAACGTTTTTTGCCGGCGTTCGCCAAAGATAGATCGAAGGTCTGATCCGCGATGAGAACGTCAAGAAATTTTTTTTAAGTTGATGTTTTCTTCAAATTTTGAACATTTTACCTTCCGAGCGATGAGTCGAATTTTACTCGTTCGCCAACGGCTGTTTGAACGGTCTACGATGCGATCCGAGAGGGTCAAAAGCGATTGCGGCTTCTAGGACACCATGTAAAAACGACATTTTTTACACTCTGTACACGATTTAACACTGAATCCCTATGGCGGTACACGTACATGTACGCGTACAGTTTTTTTAAAAAGTGTCCTTAAATCCGCACTTTACACCTACTGCTGTCTGTTCCGAATATCGATCAAATCACATCCACATATCAATGATTCAATGCGCTGTTTACTTTCATGAATCAATTCATGGTTGAAACGAGTGGAATTTTCAGATTCTTACGAAAAGCGTATAATAAAAAGAAAATCTATTGTTTTTGAGTGAATACCGTAAATTATCTCACTTGTGACCGAGACAAATGGTCACTTTCGCTCTCGTAAGCGCTGGCAAAAAATAAACATTTGTATCGGTCACTCATGAGATAATTTCGGTATCCACTCAAAACACTAGATATCCTCCATTTATAAAAGAAAATCCAGACAGTTCTTCACGAAGATTTCTCTTAGAGCGCTCTTTCATCGTTGCATTGAAGGTATGGGTATATTGAAAACCTGTTTTTTTCCTTTATTACAAAGGTCAATGTGTTCAAACACATACAGCTTTCTTGATTTTTAATTTTTGACGTGGTTTTTGCGACCAGAGACTCTTTGTCTGAGGTAATTACTTTTCCCAATGTACTCTTCTTTGCAACCCGAACACTTTAAAGCAGACAGGACGTATGATGATGCGCATGTGAGGGGCGTTTTCACAACGAAGGGTGAGTTGAACTTTTGAAATTTGACTGATTTCCCCTCCATTAGGGCCTCATAGGCCCCGCGTCATTTATCTTTGCACTTAGTGGCCGTTGGGGGTTTCGTTTCGTTTCCGTCTCAAACTTCGCTCGTGTTAAAATTTGTTTGAGATTTGCTGGTTGTCTCTTACATTTGATTGGTTGTATTTTTCCAGTACTTTCTTCATTCGTTCACTGTCTCTTGAAATGGTCAAATTGGATAGGATAATAGGGAAAAGTTCAGGACTGTTTGGATTGAAGTTGGTGGTGAAAGAGTGGATTTTGTTATTTTGATTCTTTTCGTTTGGAGTTCTCAATTCTAGGGAGTTTGCTCTGTCAATACCATTCCTTATCAGATTGGTTGGATATCCGTGTTTTTTCGAGAGAGTTTGTTCATTAAGTCTTTTAGTTCTATGTTCTGGGTTTGTAATTATTGTGCACCGAGCTAGATTGTAAGGGATATTTCCTTTTGTGTGACAGGGTGACCGGATCGGAACTGCTGGTACTTTTAAGTGTCCGTTGGTTTGTCATATATGGCTGTTAGAAGTACTTCCTCTTCAAATGTGATTAGAATATCCAGAAAGGAGGGGGAGTGTTTGCTTTGGTCCATTGTGAATTTAATTCCGGAGTGTAGGCTTTGTATGATATGGTGGATATGAATGAGCTAGCCCCAATGAGTATTTCTAAGCTTCAGTGACAGGGCTGGCGCCAAGAAATTTCGGATCGTTGGCCTGACCTCTTTGATGGGAGGGGGGGGGGGTTGGTTGACGGCTACAAAGACTCATTGAGCCGACCATTTGAGAGAAAAGTTTGAAAAATAACCCATAAAACAACAATGTTAGTTAGTTAGAATTAAACGTTATGAGCTCTGAAAATAAGCGGGTTTTTTGTTGTTTGTTTTAGGAACTCATTTGGCCTGCTGCGACGAGGTGTCACAAGCAGCTTTATTTAGGCGATGCTAGATTGTTCCTGTTATTCAGGAGCACAGTGAAAAGTTCTGCCCAATAATTTCTTTAGATAAAGGATCAACACGTTACTGTTCAAACGTATGAAATATTTCTTTTACGTGTAGTTTCTGGCACAACTTCTTCACAAGCAATCTACAATTTTCATGTCATGGAAGAGTCTTGAATTGAATTACGAACTTTGAACCTCTTGTTTGAAAATATTTTGCCTTGATTGAACAGTTAGGGAAAACGTTTAAGGGTAGCTTCCATCCCACCAAGCTTTAAAAAATCTATTCTGTGATTTGCTGCAGATATTATGTTGCGAATTCAGATCAAACAGTGCTATGGTGAAAACTATATATGGTTTAAATGTCAGAAAGAGATTATTTTGATCTTTCATGAAACTGTTTTTGATTATAACTTCTCCCATTTTTCATTGGAGTGCACAGAAGTGATAGGTTTTTATTTCGTCTATTTGTGGCATGAGAACAAAATATTTATGTTAATTGAAGAATCCATTGCAGTAGGATGGTTTGAAGGGAACATGGTGATCAAATTGCATTGTTCAAGATCTGAATGGTTTCAAGCAACAATCACTAACTTACTATCTCATTTCTCAAACTGTTTGCACAAAAACTTTAATTTGCCGCTTCAATTTCCAATTGGTTAGTCTTTTGGCACCAAAAAATAACCTTGTTCAGAAAAGGAAAAATCACCGCAGTAATGTTTATAGTACGGTCCAAAAAAAACTTCAAAACAATTATTTTATCATTTGCCAATAAATGAAGCTAGCAATTAAGGAAAAGACAATACCATCCGGCTGGTTAGTCACCTAAAGTGATTGCCATTACCGATCTGCGTTGTTTTCAAATGTCACCTTTAAAACTTTATTATTTTTTTCAATTTACTCACCCAAGACGTAGTTGATGGCTCCTCATTTAACGGGCTCGCTCATCCCCTTCCAATAATGGGTTACAGGAAATGTTTTGGAGGGAAGAAAAGAATTCCGGTTATATTTAAAAAAAAAAAATTCAAGTGTCGTCCGATATTCGTACAAGTCTAAATATAAGCCCGTCAACTGTCATTGCTTTGGCACAAAAATATTCTGGCCTGCTATATATTTGGCACTAAACAGTTTCGACCCAGTATGGACACCGAATGGAGATGAGCGCGCATTAGTTAAAAACACTCAATTGTTTTAATTTTTGTGACTGGTGTGAAGATCAGACAAATGTTTTATTTAATAGATATTTTAAACAAGAAAACAACATCACTAACTCTACTAAATATAAATGGAGTCGCGGTCAGAGTAAATAAACAAAATGGATTCGGAAAGAGCAAACTGAAATGATGAATATTATTATGTTTAGACTTGAAAATAGCTGCATTTTACTTCTGTTATTGAAATATTGCAGTTCGTGGACAGTACATACCAACTGTAACAGACACAGGGTGGAGTTTCTGCCCCACAGTAAGTCTCGAATTCTATGTAAACTCCCATAGACAAAAAAGAACGAGCCAAGGAATCTATTGGTTGAAATCATCCCCCACGGGTTTTGCTTTGGTACTTCATTAACCGTTTACCCAACGCAGGCGATACCAAAAATTATTATATTAATTTTTTATCCTCAAAATTTAAAAAAAAATTTCAACAAACCCACATCATGCGACCCTTTATTGGAACGAGCTCGAGGAGCTCGTTCCAATGAGGGGTCACATGATATGGTTTGCTGAAAGTTTTTGATAATTAATGTTTTCCGTCTGCTGTGTTTCTTACGCCGACGGACGCGGATGATTCGTTAGGTAAAGGGTTAACCGCGTAGGGCAACTCACAGTCGAAATGAAGGTATCGACATTGTAAACAGAGCAATAATCGCATCGTGGATTTTATACATAAGTGATAAATCTAACATGCCTGCTGTACGGGTGTTGCACTGGTATTTTGTAAGAATTATTTTGGAGTTTTGTGAGGTTTTTTTATTGGCATCACTATAAAAATAGTACATTATATAAGATTACAACAAAAAGGATTTTCTGCAGTATACTATATGTAGAGAGCAGTTTCCTAATTATTCAAAAAGCGTAATTTAGGTACCGCCATTTTTCCTAAATACTGTCAGCCTTGTCCATTGAGAACATGTATTGAGAAAACATTTCGACGTTTTTATAGGATGTTATAGCTCTTGCTAGATCCGAGAAAGAGGGGTTGGTATTACTTCGGCTGCAAGTGTAACACACACCTATGATCGTCTTTAAAAAAGCTGACTCTGATGTGAAAAATTAACTCATCCTCGTCTGGTCGAAACGTAGACGAGGAGACAGGAATTCGAGACAGTTGGATATGCCTGTTCAGAAGTTGCGCCTAAAATTATTTCTCGTGTATTTATGTTAATTGAACTTGTGGATACGTATTAAGTTTAACGTTTTCCACTAGTGAAAGTAAAACTGTTTTTGAAAAAGAACAATCGTAAAATAGACGTTCGATCGTTTCCTTCGTATTTCCACAGAAATAGCACAGCTCTGTTACCGAAAGCCCACATTTAAAGAGTTTGGATTTTGTGAATACATTCATGTGGTTAATCTTATACTATTCGAAAAAAAGTAGAGAATATCAAAACTGATGTTGAGACTTTCGGAAAATGGTACTGGATACACGTGATTGGACACATCAATATGTCACCGAGTTTAGTGCGGATCATGAATGTCAGCGACTCACGAAAACTTCGTGCAGGTTTATTGCAAGAGCGCCGCGTTAATGTCTGTGAGGTACGTTTTGAAATTTTCATTTGTACTGGACGGGCTTTTTCGGAGGTCTCATCGTTCTTCCCTTGGTATAAACTCGTTCATCAATATTTTCTGGTCGAAACGTAACTTTTGAGGTATGCGAAGACTGACACGTGACGAACGTTTACATGCCGTTGGCATGTTGGAAGCTGGCAACAGACAGACTGCAGTGGCTCAACTTCTCAACGTTACTCAATCGGTAATAGCAGGTTGTGGTCACGCTACAGTCAGACAAGCAATGCTGATGACAGACGTCGGCCAGGTCGTCCAAGGGCGACAACTGCTAGCCAGGATCGTTTCATCCGAACCATAGCATTACGTAACCGCCACCAAAGTGCATCAGAAATTGGACAGCAGCTGCACCAAGCGACAGATGTTCGAGTCAGTGGTCAGACTATCCGAAATCGTCTACACAGCTGGAATTTGTACGCTCAACGACCTCGAATAACTCCACTTTTGACTGAACGTCACTTCGCAGCAAGGCGCAATTGGTGTGGAGCAGGCAGCGCTGGGACAATCGTCCGTGGAGCAACACAATTTTTTCCGATGAATCGAGGTTCACTCTCGACTTCCACGACAGGCAAAACAGAGTGTCTGAATTTGTTTGAAAGGATTACTGGAAGTCTGAATTTGTTTGAAAGGATTACTTTATTATAAATTACTGGGGAACGTCTATGAGTTGTCCCCAACGGTTTATGATAGAGTAGATCCAATTGCATATAAGTACATTGCCATTTGTCCTTTTCTCAGCGTGGTAACTTTTTGGAACTCTGAATTTGAGAGAGTGCCTTAAGAGTGCTTAAAATGACAGTCCTGTTGTGAATTGGTGGGGAGTGTCTATGAGTAGTCCCGGATAATTTATGGTAGCACAGATATGTTGGCACATAACTACACTATCGCCTACGGATAGTCTCCAATGACTTATGATGGAGCAGATCTATTTGAAGATAAGTACATTGTCATTTGTCCTTTCCTCAGAGTGGTAGATTTTTTTTTTCTTTTGCAAGCTTGAATTCTGTGCAAAAAGATTGTTTTGTTATGAACTTATGGGTAATCTTCAACAATTTATTGACAGAGCAAATCTACTTGCACATAACTACATCATCATTTGTCCTCTCCTCAGTCTTCAATCATTTGTAATAGAATACAGTAGATCTACGTTGCCACTTGACTTCTCGGTGTTGTAGATAACCATTAACTTTTATGTGTATATAGGTAAACATGTGTTGTGCATATTTACACATATCGATAGTATTTCAATCGAAGCCGTCCAGCCTATTGTTCTTCTTAGTCGTGATTCCTAGTCTGGATCGATGCCCACGAATTCCATGTATTGTACACTACCTCATACGCTCTTACTGACATACCCTAGTCGAAACCTGAGCGAAACTGGTTTTTCTGTCATGATTTATGATCTATTACCCTCTCACAGGATTTCCTGACCGATGTATATGGTCCCTACACACTTCATATTACTTTTTTCTTTCTCACTTATCTTTCTCCACATCTCTGTAATATCTCTTTTCTCTCAACTGAAAATATACCCGGCTTGCAACGTACAGTTTATGAGTTCTAAAACATGGATTATACTTATGTTCTTGCACATTCTAGAGATCTCTTCAATTACTGTTACCCATGGCTAACAAACTCACACTAAATGAGATCCAGAGACAAAATAGGTATAACTTCCCAAAGCTTCTCAATGAACATACCGCGAGTAACCCCGAATATGAGTCTGATTCACCCTTCAACATAATTGCCCACAATTGTAATTATTACACACCACAAGACTTTAAGGCGATCGCTACATTAAAGCATAAAACCTTCTCACTCTTTAATTTAAACTGTCGCAGCTTAAATGCACATTGGGAACCTCTAAAGGATCTCTTGTGCAACCTACAAAGTGACTCCAATCAGTTTGACATAATAAGCCTGACAGAAACTTTTACCGTTAATGAAAACATCTCATTCAAATTAGAGGGATACCACCCATTAGTTGCACGAACACGTCCTGGTAATGACGACGGGAGGGGCGGTGTAGGCTTATTCATAAAGGAAACATTACCGTTCAACATTCGCAGTGACCTATCAATTTTTATCCCACATGTCTTCGAATCCGTTTATATTGAACTCCAATTAAATAAAAAAATCTTGGTTGGTGTAATTTATCGGCCGAACACAGCCCCGAAAGCAGATATAGATTCCTTTTTGAATAACTTGTCCAATTTACTTGGTAAGATTAACAACGAACATAAATCAACTTACCTGATGGGTGACTTTAACCTTGATTTATTAAACTTCCATAACCACCCCAAAACTAACCAGTATGTAAATAGTGTATTCAGTGCAGGATTTCTCCCGGTAATCACAAAACCGACGAGAGTAACAGACCATTCGGCCACGCTAATAGATCACATTTTATGCAATACTACTGGAAAAGTATTACAATCGGGGATTATAATCACAGATATAAGCGATCACTTTGCTACTTTTCTGATCGATGAAAAAAGGATGTTACCCAGTTCCACATTGCCCCACCATCCAACAAGGTCCTTCAAAACTGTAAATGTTAATCACTTTAAAAGATTGCTTTCAGCCTCCGATTTTTCTAGCGTGGTAAATGAAACATCGCCCATTGTTGCATATTCGAATCTTCAGACCATTTATCAAAGAGCGTTTGAAGAAGCGTTCCCCCTAATAATCATTAACACTAGCAAGAAAAAAATTAGGAGAGAACCCTGGATGACAACAGGACTTCTAAATTCATCACTCCAGAAACACAAATTATACATGAAGAAACTCCGGTCTCCGACAGACGACAATGTCAGAATATATAAATCCTACTGTCGAGAGTTTAATAAGCTAAAAAGAACATGTAAAGTCAATTACTATAATACAGCTTTAACACAGAATATATATGACATAAAAAAAACATGGGAGATTATAAAGTGTGCTATTAACAATCCAAAACGTGTACCTTGTGCACCATCATCTTTCATTGACGGCGATAACCAGTTAACCGATAACAAATCAATCGCAAATAAATTTAATTCATTCTTCTCCAACATCGGTAAAGTCACTAGTGAACTGATACCCCACTCAACCAAACACTTTATGGACTTCTTGAAGGATAATAACACTAACAACGCCAACCTAACTAACAACAACAACAATATCCGTAGTGACAATAATTCTCACGGCGACAGTAACAACAACAATAATAATAATAGTAACAATAACAATGATAATAATATTAATAATAATAATAATAATAATAATAATAATAATAATAATAATTCGTCGTCCTTTTTCGCCTATCCAACTGATCTACAGGAAGTTATCTCAACAGTAAAGAAGTTCCGTACTAAAACAAGTAAAGATTGCACTAATATATCCACAAAGTTACTTAAAGAAACTATATCAGAGATAGCTGGACCTCTAACACACATAATAAATCTTACATTTTCATCTGGGGTAATACCCGACGGACTGAAAATAGCGAAGGTGATTCCTATCCACAAAGGGGGAGATTCCAGTATTTTTAACAACTACAGGCCAATCAGCACACTTCCAGCATTCTCAAAAGTTATGGAAAAGATAATGTATAATCGCCTGTTAAATTTTTTATCGGCTCATGATAGTTTATATCAGTTTCAGTTTGGATTCAGAAAAAAAACATTCTACAATACATGCTTTTTTACAACTCATCCACAACGTTGCCCTGAACAATGACAAGCCTACAAAGGACCGAACTTTATCAGTTTTCCTTGACTTTTCTAAAGCTTTTGATACTATAGACCATTCTATACTCTTACATAAACTCGAATACTATGGAATAAGGGGGATACCTAATTCATGGTTTAGAAGTTATTTGTCAGGTCGAAAACAGTATGTACAGTATAAAGAGTGTTCATCGACTTTTGAAAATATATCATGTGGAGTTCCCCAGGGCTCAATCCTGGTGCCACTTCTTTTTCTGATATATGTCAATGACATAGTAAATCAACACTTCTAAACCTTTTGTCTTTTGCCGACGACACTACGATATCAACGGCCGACAACAACCTTGACATATTGACAGAAACAACAAATAAGGAACTTGACAAAATTGCAGACTGGTGCTCCACGAATAAACTGTCACTCAATGCCACCAAAACAAAATGCATGCTACTACATCCCCCACATGACACATGGGACTTAGTTGCCGCTCCCATAACTATAAACAATAAACATGTAATACAAGTAGGGAACAAAAACGAAGTCCAAACAGTAAAATTCCTCGGTGTTGATTTAGACGAAAACTTAAATTTCAAGCACCACATCTCTCATCTGAGCTCAAAGATAGCCAAATCCATCTGGGCTATTAACAGAATAAAACAGTTTTTACCATTCGATACCCTGAAAATTCTGTATTTTACGCTAGTGCAAAGTCATTTGATGTATGCGATACACATCTGGGGACACGTGCCGGCTATAAAGAAATTAAGTATCCTTCAAAAACGTGCCATTCGAATAATAAACAATAAAAAGTACAACACACATACTGAGCCCCTATTCAAGAAAAATAAAATCCTGAAACTGGACGATCTATATAAGCTAAATATCCTATTATTTATACATGATTGGACCCACAACAACTTACCACTATCGTTATATAGTCTATATAATCTTAACAAGAACGAAACCGACAGGATTACCAGACACAGAGGTGAGATTAAACAACTCAAGCCCCGAACACAGTTCACGGCAAATCTCCCCTTACACACATTTCCAAAAAAGTGGAATGACATTGATCCACTGGTTCGAAATTTACCACGAGCACAGTTTAAAAAAAAGATGACCAACACGTTTCTAGGCTCGTATGAAGCCTCTGTCAAATGTAGTTATTCAGTGAGTATGTAGTGTCGCGGGAAGTACCGACTCCCGCGACACTACATACTCACTGAATAAGTCCGAAAAGTCCTTATTAATTAGGGTTGATTCCTGAAAACTCCAGAACACAAACTGCCAACGAGGAACTCAAATCTCTCAGCTGACTCTGGGCAAAATATCACATTCCCATGTATGCCCCCCTTCTCAGTGCAAGAATGAGACCAAATTCCACTTATCACCAGGACTGCAGAGTTCATTCCTTACATATATATATATTTTACTTTATTTTTTCTACTCTACATGTTATTTTCAGTTGCAGCCGATTCTCCCCCCTCTCTCTCTCTCTCTCTCTCTCCCTCCCTCTTTCTCTCTCTCTCTCTCTCTCTCTTCACTTTTTTTCCCTCATTCGTTGCTTTTTTATCTCCCACTTTTTTGTCTTTCCATACTCTACATTTTCCCTTTCCCTGAGGTGGGTGACAGTAATACAGCTAGCTGGCTATGTCACCTCCCTGCAGAAGACAAATATGTAGCTTCAAAAATCCTAGATGTGATATATTATTAATACTATTTGCTGTTTCTTGGGCAATTATGTTATAAACATGTATTATAACGTCTTTTGCAAATAAAGTTATTACTTACTTACTTACAGAGTGTAGCGGCGCCGTAACCAACGATGACGTAACCGTTAGGCCGCACGATCGTTTTGGTTGTGGATCGGTTATGGTGTGGGGAGACATAACCATGACAAGCAGAAAAGCATTACATGTCACCCAAGGGCGTGTCACAGGGCAGTACTACCGTGACAACATGTTAGCAGCTCATGTGGTGCCATTTGCGCGACGGCAAGGCCGTCGATTTGTTTTCGAAGGTGACAATGCAAGAGCACACAGGGCCCGTGTCAGTACAGATTTCCTCCAGGAGCAGAACGTTACTACCATGCCCTGGCCAGCTCTAAGTCCAGACCTTTCACCAATCGAGCACGTCTAGGATATGCTTGCTAGGCGCCTATGACAACGCCAACAGCCCACTACCAATGTTCAGGAACTCGTCGCTGCACTGCAGGATGAATGGAATAACATCATCCAATCTGATATTGGACGTTTGATGAGGAGTATGCCACGTCGGATCCGCTTGTCTCCTGAATCGAGGAGGATTTACAAGGCACTGAGGAATGTGGTAAATTCTCTAACTGACCGTCCATGTCTTCAAGAGCTCAGTGCGTAGATTGTGTGCTTGTCAGACACTTAACTGTTGCCGAAATCATTCACCAAATGGCACAGTGCAATGCCTCAACTGTCTATTTGATGAAAGCATAAATATATTTCTTCATATATCACACTTTTATCAAATATCCCTTACTGTTTTTGAATAGTATATATTGTAGACTTTGTAGATGTGTATCATCTTTTTCTCCAAAGGTCTGTTTGTAAATATATTGCCAACCATTAAGGTCAAGATTTTCTTCCCATGTGGTGAGCCATTTCTCATGGTTATATGTAGGTTCTTGTGAAGGAAATATGGCATAGAAATGGCGGTTTGCTTTAATACATCATGTCAGTCATCAAGGGATCTGAAACATATTCAAGTTTTGTACTGTTGGATATTCTATCTTTCCAGGACTTTGGTATTGCATTCACCACACCTAGGTTGGTGGTGAAAGGTATATCAATGTCATATTTCAAATTAAATTCTTGAAAATTAATGATGGATCCTGTAGCGCTGAGTATATCATTTATAAAGAAAACAAACTTAGTACACCAACGTCTGTAAAGAAACTATTTATTACTAATTTCAATATAATTATTATAAACGGTGGTTGTGGGAGGATCTCGGTCGGGGTTGAGGGATCGCTACCCTTTAAGAGAGACTATGCAATAAGCAGGCTTTTCCAGAAAGGGTCCATATAATTTGAAAAATTAAGTATTCCATGTTTATTCAAGGATAACATATTGCTCCTCCCAAATGTTTCAGAATTATCGAGTACTAGTGTTAGCATTGCTATTTCATTAACCGCTTTGGACAACTCATAATCGGAATGAACGTATCAATACTGTAAAAAGAACACTAATCGTATTGTGAAGTCCGTACGCAATATATGTAATACTCACTTTATTCTTTGCGATATATCTGAAATGTCTGTTGTATATTTGTGGGCTTCAATTGATGTGGCTTTTGGGGAATTATAGAGACCTTTGTGCACTTGCTTTCCTCTCCCTTGTTCGGCAGTGTTACGAGTGTTGATCTTTAACCAATATCCAAACTGAAATAAAAGTAATTATTTGAAACATTGTAGGTCTATCAATAAGGACTAAGTGGCACAAGAAACATTCGTTTTCATGGGGTACATATGTCTCAAAGTCGACTTTAAAACACGAGATAATGCTAACTGAGGCACTAAAGTAGACTGGTCTCTTATATTCGTTATCCAAATGTCTCTTAAATTTGTCACATATGATTGAATATCATACCTGCTTTTTTTCATTTCCTTTGTAATCCGTTGTAATTTATTTGGTTATTAATTTGGCCCACAACCTCGTGCAATGTTTGTAATATTATACCGAAATTATGCTCAGAGATAGCGATAACCATATTTTCCACAAGGAGTTTCACCGACCTTTTCGCAACAACAGGTTTAAACGCTTCATCGTCACGATTTATTTATTTATTGGAATTTAAGGATACATTCGACATACAGAATCACCTCGTGTCGGACAGTTTTACGGGTGGAGGAAGCCGGAGTACCCGAAGCGAACCAACGAGCAGTGGTGAGCAACTGTCATGTTCCTCCAACGTACTAACTCCACATAAACGGGGTTAGCAATAGTTGAAGAAAAGCACACCATCGATGTGCAGTACGCCTCAGTACACAACGCCACCGTACCCCGCGTGGGCAGTCATGATTACGTGCCTTGCCCAAGGGCACAACGCAGTTACCCCTGGTGAGGATTGAAGCGTGAACATTTCGGTTTGAACTCCAGTGCCATAACCACTGAGCCACCGAGCTCCCATCGTCATGAATGCTTATGCTGTTCTCGCGCTTGTAAAAACGTTCAGTCCGTTGTCACTTAACTACTTTTCATAAAGTAAAATATAGACTGGAGAAATTGTAATAGTAAATGCGAAATGAAACATCTGAGGTGTAAATTTACATGTTTACGACTTTAATGTTTCAGCATTTCCGTGTGAATCCGAACCTTACCGAAGATAGAAATATTTTAATATGCACCTGTCAATGATACGCCGTGTTTTCCACCCATTGAATCCTAATCGCCGATCACACTGAGTGGTTTTACGTCACATCTGGACTCGACTAATTATTTCAACAAATGACAACTAACACTTCATACGCCAAATGACCAGGAAGAACTTGCACAACGAACAAATATCATAGTGCAATTCTATTTATTTTAAGTTTATTTGTATTAATTATTTGTCAATTTTTAATTGTTTTTTTCCATTTCTACAATACACTGTTCGTCTTTCATCGGCAGTTTTCAGCTTATCGCACTCTGGGACGAGCTCTCATGAAAGTCTATTTACTATGAGGACATAACTTTTTGGGGTGTTTCTATTAAATAGCTCGGGTGTTGATTTTTCTCTCGTTGTGTGTCTCTAACATAACGCCTTGACTTAAATTATCGTGTAGTCCTTGTTGAAACAATCCTTGGTTCCAAGTAAAAAATTCCAAGTAACCTATTTTCAGAAAACCTCAAGTATGTGTACTTACAGGTTAGTAACAATAAAGATAATAAACATTTTTCAGTAAGCCATAGAATACGTCTAATGTATTTTGACAAAACTGCTAACCCACGTTTACAGGATATTAATCAGAATATCCGCCAATCTCGCATTTGTGTGTTGGCGATACGTTCGTCTCATATAATTACTATGCCATGATCTACAATGAGGTGCACATGGTCTGGCACTTAGCTTTCAACTACGAATTTGTATTATTATTTCATTGATAATAATAAAAAGACTCTAAATTGTAATAAAAGTGTGCAATTTAACTTCAATTAATACACTCCTATGATCGTCTTTAAAAAAGCTGAACCTCTAAACAACATTATGGAGAAAAACAACCCAGCTAGCGATACTACCATGACACTCTTCTCGCTCAGGCTAAAATCATTTTTGAGGGATCTGGTTGCTAATTGTTCTATTTGGTATCCACAGCTTTACCTGGAATCTATCCAGGAACGGCTCCTCTTCTTGGTTCGGTTGCAAGGAAAGGCGCAGACTTCGTCAAGTTGTTTACGGCTGTACTCTCTTTCAGCGTCTGTGTTATTATCATTCATTGATATTTTATTCCTGTCACCTTTTGAATTTATCCATTTAAACTTGTTTTCAGTTTACACCACGATCTTTACAGATAATAAAGAATGGTTTAAATAAGTTCCGCAATCACAGCTTTATGTTATGACTATTGCATAATAGTCATCTGGAACACCTCACCTGTAACTGTATTGAGAGTAGAAAACGGATACGCACAATACAGCTTTCTGCCTCATCCATACATATTTATATTTCTTTGTGCTGTGTTCTTTTCAAGTTGGAAAAAACTATTGTTTATGTCAACAGAAATCAAACTGATGACAATTTATTATTCCTCAACCACAATTTGAAGTTCAGAAGTTTGAATTTCATCTTTTGAATGGATGCATATGGATACCTTGACTATTGGAAAGAAATACCTAAAACAAAGGTTGGTCACCTTCAAAAGATACAGTGCTGTGACTATTGAAAAGGAGAGGTCCTACTGGGTCGCAATCTGGTCGAAATTCCATCCCAAACTTATCTCCTCATCAAAATTGACTTTCGATAAAATTATCCCCCTTGAAAACAGTTGACACGCGAGGTCGGTAAGTAATTGTTAAGAAAACACCAAAGACATTAGTTTAAAATTAAGCCAGGTTTCTTTTTTTTTACTTTGAATAAACGAAAGCACAGACAGCTCTCGGAGCTGTCTGTTGTTTTCGTTTACTAAAATTAACAAAAGGAAACTTGACTTTTTATGGCAAGCTAATTAGAAGCTACTTCTTCAAAGACAATCCGTTATTAATAATCTCTATCCGTATCACACCTCTCAACACTGAGAATCCCCTCTGGCTCTTTATTCGGGAATGTGTATTTACAGTAAGTTCAAAGTTGTTATGCCTTCTAGGAAAAATTAGGAAATCTCATTTCAAACTTTTATATTAATGGAAAGGACAGTGTCTGTATTATATGTCACAATGCGTCCGCTGTTGATATAAAGAACAGAAAAAATATTTAGTACATCTAAAGATTGTGAAAACGCCGCTTTCTTTTTTTAAAGGGGTTTCAGCAGAGAATAATAGACAAATGTTCAAACTGTTTGGAGAAAAATTGTATTTGTTTATACTACTATACAGAAAAATCTCTGAAGTTTGTTAAATGATACACACATCGATCATGCTAACATTTAAAAATTTCATTCTTTATAAGAAATTCCCATTGCTTAGGATTGCATTTTCTGATAGCTTTAGGAAATCAAGGGCAAACCTTTCCATAAAGAATGAAGAAAATTGTCAGCCAAGCCCTGTGCTCCCCCACCCCCGAAGAACACACTGTAGAATCGTACCTGTCGAAAGACACATGAGCAAAGATGGTGTATCAGATGCCATTTTCGTTTGTTTTATTGATGCGTTCTTGATTTTCCAGTATGTTATTTAGGAAATCTCTTCCCTGTGATGAAAATATGTCGCAACTGGATTGCCGCCATCTGATGGCGAAAAAAGGTCGTATTTTGTGAAGCCAGAACTTGTAGGTGGCGATCGGAAGGAAATAGGAGTATGTGGTGTACCAACACATCTGTCATGTTAGGATCCAATGAAGCTTTGAGATGAGAGTTTAGAGTCATTCTGAAGATTCCATTTGATTCGATTCGAGTCGCGGAAATCAGAAGATGTTTGGATCGCTGATAAGATCTCAAAGTGTGTCATCCGTCGTGGTGTTCTAATTGATTTTATCTTACAATCAACATGTATTTTGTCTGTATTAACTCCGCAAATGTCGTGTATCCGACCCCCTGATACAGATGTTTGTATCAGGGTGTCGGATACAAGCACTTTCCTTTCGCGTGAGTTCCATTTTATTTTGTTTCTGTTCATCCGTACGAATAAATAGTTCGTTATATATTCGTCTACATTCTTGACTTATCCCCAATATATTGTAAGATAAAATGATTATTACCATTATGTGGATGTACAAAATATGTATCCGAGTCTCGCTCCGGCTTCTAAGGGTAGATCACGTCTCGCTCTCGACTCGTCGTGATCTGCTCTTAAAACCCGGAGCGAGACTCGGATACATATTTTGTACATCCACATAATAGTAATAATCTCTATTGCGCCACTCGGTTCGAATCCCACCTGCGGCAACCGCGTTGTGTCCTTGGGCAAGACACTTCACCCCCATTGCCCATGTGGGGGCACGATGACGCCGTGTACTAAGGCGTACTGCACGTCGATGGTACGCATGTCTTCAACCAATCTAACCCTGCCTATGCTGCAGTGCGGAGTTACGATGTTGGGGAGCTGGCAGCTGCTCGTCGTTGCTCGGTGGTTCTCTCCGGGTACTCCGGCTTCCTCCACCCGTAAAACTGTCACGGTCATGATTAGCCATTGTGCATAAATATGTGACCTTAAACATCAATAAATAAATAACTCTATTGCTCCACAATCACGTTTCAAATTAGCCCTCACTTGTACTCACTTTCTATTCTATCACCAGTTCCCCTGTATAAGACGACATGGTGATATAAGACTAATTTTCAATTAGGTTCTTTTTTCTGGAACACGCGCAGGTTCTATATTGTATCTGCAGCTGAAATATTCGGCTTTTGGATTGGGTTGCATGAATAAAAATCGAGTCACCGTGAAAATCTATACCGCACGGAGTTTAGTCTAATACCAAACACAACAGAGGGCAGACAAAACTTGTTATATTCTATATTTGTTGGAAAATATAATAATAATAATAATAATAATAATAATAATAATAATAATAATAATAATAATAATAATAATCACATTCTTATAGAGCTCTATCCCCACTGAAATATATAGGCACAAAGCGCTTAACAAAGTAAGTAACGAGCTTCGTGACTTAAAAGAGAGACTGCAGAAGAAAGAAAGCTTGTGGGTATCTCCTTTAGGTACCGAATGAGTCTATAAATATAACTGTTTTAAGACTCTTTATACGCCCAATAGAGTCAACACAGTTACTCTGCCCTTATCAGCATGACTAAGTACAGTTGTTACCACGTAATTTGCTGGTCGATTCGATAGTTATGCTAATCAAAATCGGCTGCATGGTTCGATTCGAGGCTCCTTTTAATGTATACTCAAAGAACATTTCGTGCTGAATTTTCTTCGAAGAGCGGTATAAATAATAAATACAAAATGTCCAAATTGTCTATTCCTTCAATTTCTAAAATCAGATAAAATCACTCAACAGAATAGTGTAACCCACAACTGAATCTACTTGTGTAATAACGCTACTGTGATAACAACACTCATTGTTTTACGAATGCTGTACATTGAATTGTTTTTGTTTATCAAACAGTCTTATAAGTAGATGACAGAATGTACATATATTGATTAACAATTATCAATTAATTAAATTATATTGTGTACATACTGTAGTGTATACTGTACTCACGTGCCATTGTTGGACAGGAATACGTAACGTGCTGCTCATGTTTCCGATGAAGGCACCAAAAGTCGCATGGTTGGTGTTAATCACTGGTAGTGTTAATCTGGACTCAGGGAAACAATTCGTATTGCTTTTTTGTCTGCGAAAATAAAATTTGTTAACCCTTTGAGACTTTAATTTTATTACACATCCATTCAACTTTAAAACCTTGTATTTAACGGAATAGCGGCTATGACATAAACGAGTCTGTATTCAGTGGGTGATGTTCAAACCGGAACTTTTTCGCAGCACCGTTCATACTAGTTCCTTTCCCATCGAGTTATTAGTTACGCTTCGAAAAGTTTCCAAATTTCGTTATACAGTTATCGACACTCTGTCGCATAGTGTGAAAATGAAAACGTCCAAAGCAAAATAAAATCGGTTCACAAAAAATTAGTTAACCAAAAATGAGACAATATTTTAAAAAACCCAATCATTTCCAACCAGAGCATTAACCCAGTCACGTGGCCGTTTCGTTTTGTGGATCCCTTATATCTAAATTGGTCAACTTTATTTCGGTAAATCTTCGTACATCTTGACATGCTTCGAACTTCTTTTAAAAGTGTTTCTCCCAGCTGTTTTGCAAATCTGTACAAATTTGTACTTATATTTTTACTAACAGTAATAGCCACCAAATGGTTAGACGTGAATGGACACCAGGCGAAGAGAAACAGCGATACGAATTTCAACACTGGTTCAGAAAAAAGTTGTGTTGATGTTTTATCGATCCATGTGATCAGTACAGCTTCAATCAAAACAAACAGACTCTCCACCTTTGGGTCTAAACGTCGGAATTCAAATTTGTTTATTTAAATCAATTTTAATACGTGGGTTGTGTAATAAACACAGAACGCGATGTGTGTTTGAATCGGTGGGTGTTTTACATAACTCGTTGGAATGGCGTAATCATATTTCGCTGGAGCCTACGGCTCTCGCGAAGTATGACTACGCCATTCCAACTCGTTATGTAAAACACTCACCGATTCAAACACACATCGCGTTCTGTCTATATCCTGACGTTCAAACGTCTCTGGAAATTCTGTTTCTTCAACGTTTTTTTTAAAATGCGACGTCGAACGTTGGAAAAGTACAAATTTTTCACATTAATGATTATCTGGTTGAGGGCTAGATTATATTTGGTGGTCTGAATTTGTTATTCAAAACTTGTTTTATTACAAATTATAGGAGAGTGTCCACAGGCACTCTCCTATAATTTGTAATAAAACAGATTTAATAAACAAAATGTTATTTGTGTTTTGTGTTATTTCCAAATACGAAAGCATCCTGACTGGTGGATCTGAATGAGGTTTTCAAAGAAATTTCCTCATATTGTACTGTTGATATTTGGGTGCCCCAAATATTAACTCACGAACTCGATTTGAACAATCTAGAGATGCTGTATACCAAGTATCAAAAGATTCTTATAGATGATTCTAAAGACGTTTTTGTTTACTTTTGGAAAACAATTTATGGGTGCTATCAGATAAATGCCTCTTTTAGTGGATCCTCTAAGCGTGGCAACTCTATTTAAACAAACTGGAATTCTTATCTGAAAAGGAACATGAATATCAAATTTGGTTCAATTCGGCCCAGTTGTTTTTGAGGAGAGGTTGATAATGTAAAGTTCACACCGGACAGGTGGACGGATGGTCGGCAGACAGAAAGTGATCACTTAAGCCCCCCCCCCCCCCCCCCTTCACTTACAGTCAGGTGAGCTAAAAATAAACAATATTCACCAAGCTTAATTATGGATGTTACTGGATCCGGCTAATGAGCTGGTTCCAATGACAGCCATATTTGTACAAATTTTATTGCCAGTGTCTGCGATATTTCAGGTCATGTTAGTGTTGTATTGGTTAATTTGCTTCATTTGTGTCAGGTAAAGGGTTAAACTGATTCAGTTCTTTTCACGTGAATCCTAGCAGCGGTGCTACGAGAATCTACATGGTTTCTCACTGGTTTTGTTGCACGGATCTCTACGTGAATCGATTCTCAGAATCTCGTCGAAATATAAGGCCTGGATGAGGCTATATAATTCACCAATATCAATAGAAAGTTCCATTTTATCTCAACAAATGATGTCAAATGTTCTTTTACCTAGTGATGGGGTAAAATATAGCATTGGATGTGCCCCCACACCTCTCAGTGTGCCTTTTTCCATAAAAAACTATATTAATTTATAAATTAATTGATGTTGACACATATTGAATTTCCCATTTTTATTTAATCATTTCTGGCTTCTGAGGACATTTCACATTGTGTTTGATGAATATTTTGCAATCTTTGTAAGAAAAAGCCTCAGTTTTCTCAGTTAAGGCACCTCGAGTCATAAAACAGCGAGTTTGTCCAACAGAATCACTAGTACCTGCTACTGTGGTGTCTTATGACATTGTTAAAATTCCTAAAATCATCCGATATTGATTCTGTAGTGCTGTGCTTCTGCTGCAAGTACCCACAAGTGAACTTTTACTACTTCGATTTTAATCCCCACAGGTACACATTCTGTCAAAAGGAGTGAAATTGTAGAAAATATGTTCCCAGAAAGGACAGATCAGTTACAGTACAGTCGCCGTGGATTGGCTGTAATACACACCTGGGCAGTTATGTCCACTCGTGCGTTTACCAGGCAATAAAAATCAATATAAGCAAAATTTTAATTAATGAAACACCGGGTTGTACCAGTGCCTCATTATTTAAATTATCGATGATTATTCCTACTGTTAGTGTTTGGCATCAAATATTATTGTATCCGCGGCAATATTGTCCATCCATGGAAAGTGAGCAGTACACAGCAGCTGTACTGTATTCGTTTCAAGTATATAATACTCTTTGATGTTTAATATATTTGTGACAGGGCTGGGTCCAAAGTACTCAGTCTCGTACTCGAGTACCACTTCTTTGACAAAGTACTCAATACTCGCACCAGCCCTGATTTGTGTTTGTGTGTGGGGGAGGTTGGAGGGTGAAAGATAGCTGCAAATTATTTAAAATGTAGAGCCAGGCAAATGAATAGCAAAGAAACATTTCATCAGAAGGACAGACTGACATGCAGTAACACATTTTGGAAGCCTACATAAAAGTAGTGACTGACTTACAATGAAAAATATAGAGAGAAGAGCCAGTGTAATGTTGTCGAACAGAAAACAAGAGGCCCCCAGGGGGCCTGAGGGCGCTCACCCGACATGAAATGTATTTGAACAAGTTCAATCTGCCCCTCCTAAGAAAATCTTATACCAAATATCCAAAGATTCTGACCGGTGGATCTGAAAAAAAAGATTTTTATAGAATATTCCTCATATTAAACTAAGTCATAATTCGGGCTTCCACAGGGAGCCCAAATATGAACCCAGGGACTTGGCTTGAACAAACTTGAATCTCACCTCCCTAAGGATGCTGTATACCAATATCAAAAGATTAAGACTACGGGATTTTAAAGAATATTCCTCTTATTGAACTAAGTTATAATTCGGGCTCCCACAGGGAGCCCAAATATGAATCGAGGGACTTGGCTTGAACAAACTTGAATCTCACCCCTCTAAGGATGTTGCATACCAAATATCAAAAGATTCTGATGGGTGGATCGGAAGAAGAAGAGTTTTAAAGACTATTCCTCATATTGCACTAATCTAATCATAGAGAGCCCAAGTATGGGCTCAGGGATTTGATTTCAACAAACATGTGAATGAATCTTCCAAAGATGTTATATGCGAAATACGAAAGCCTTTGGGGCAGTGCTATGAGAGAAGAAGATTATTTAATGTTTTCCCATTACTCACAGTGTTAAAAAGTGATCACTCAGCATTTGTTCAATTCCTGGAAAACTACCCTATGATAAAACCGATGGCAATTTGTTTTTTGGACCATTCCTTTCTGTTGTTCCTAAGGACGCTTCACACAAATTAAAAATGTTCGGTGCCATGTAGTTTTTGGAGATATGGGCGTTTTAAAATTTTTCTATATTTAGCGGTTCCCATGGGGTGACGGGAAATTGTTTTTTACGTACATATGACCCATTAAACCCGTCATATAAAATTTGCTTCAAACAGGCCTCTCAGTTCGGAAAATAGAAATTTTGGTACAACTCGGGCTCCCGCAAGAAGCCCAAATAAGAACCCAAGGACTTGGCTTTAACAAATATATATCGCACCTCCCTACGGATACTGTATATGAAATATAAAAAAATTCTGAATATTTTTGAAGAATATTCCTCATATTGAACTAAGTTATAATTCGGGCTAAGTTGTAATTCGGGAGCCCAAATATGAACCCAGGGACTTGGCTTGAACAAACTTGAATCTCCCCCCACCACCCGCAATGATGCTACATACCAAATATCAAAACATTCCGACTGCTGGATCTGAAGAAGATTTTTAAAGAAAATTCCTCTTTTTGAACTAAGTTATAACTCGGGCTCCCACTGTGAGCCAGGATTTCGCAAATATATTTTTTGAGAGACCCATTTATTTGTTGTGGAATCATTTCCAAAATGTGTCTTAATCACATGAATTATGCTCATTTATCTTCAAATACATAGATTGTTAGATTGTTCAACCACTACATCATCGTCTATTGCAGTAATCATGTTTATAGAAATTAATTAGAGCTGATACGGTTAACCGATTAATCGACTGACCAATAATCAACGTCTTGATCGATAAAAAAGTAATTGATCGGTTAACCGTTACTTTTGAACTACGGTATTATATGGGTTAACTAAGGAACAAACTTGCTCCAAAACAGGCAAACATTGTCACACTGGCTCACATCACTAAAATGAGACAGAGTAACGCATGCCAGTTACATGCTGACACACTTGTTCATTTGCATGATCATAAAACTATATCAGTAGCTGGAAATGGTCATTCTCAACCCTTCACTAAATGCGGGTAGCAGACGATACTTGCACAAGAAATTCTTGAATTGCTAAAGATTTCCAATGTTTGTCCCAAAAACATTGCTTATGGGCACTCATTGGAACGAGCTCATTCCAATGATGGATCATAAGCTATGTTTTGAGACAAAAACTGAACACATAATAAAATTTGAATGGACATTTTTGTATATGGCGCTGGCCGGTTTTGTCCATTACGTTGAGTAAAGTTTTAATTATACAAATCATCAGCGGTACGGTACTTATTCAGCTACCTATTAGGGCAAGTGATTAATCGGTTAACCAAGGTTAATCCATGCGATTGATCGATCAAGAAAACCCTTCGGCTCCAGCTCTAAAATTAATCTAATGTTATTAAATTTTATCTGATGAAAAAATGCTAATATTTTTGCGGAACGGTAAATGGGTCTCCTTAAAAAGCATTTGCGAGAACGTCACGGGAACGAAACGACCGTTCTCGCAATTTGCGAAACCCTGGCACTGAACTCAAATATGAATACAGAGACTTGGCTTGAACAAAGTTAAATTTCACCCACCTAAGGATGCTGCATACCAAATATCAAAATATTCTGACTGGTAGATCTAAAGAAGATTTTTAAAGAATATTCCTCATACTGCACTAATTTCAACATTTGGACTCCCATAGAGAGCCCAAATATGGACCCAGGGATTTGATGTCAATAAACCTGTGAAAAAATCTTCCAAAGATGTTATATGTGAAATTTGAAAGCTTTTGGAGCAGTGGTTTGGGAGAAGAAGAGTCTTAAATGCATTCCCCATTATCCACAGTGTTAAAAAATGCTGACTGAGCATTTTATCAAAGTTCCGAAAAAGTACCCCACGATAGAACCGATAGCAATTTTTTGGACCATTCCATTCTGTAAGGAAGCCTCACACCAAATAAGAATTCTCAGTGCCGTGTAGTGTTGGAGATATGGGCGTTTTCAATTTTGTTCTATTTTTAGCTCCTGCGATTCGCATGGGGCAACAGGAAACTTCTTTTTGGCATAAATTAAGTACTTATGACCCAATAAGCCCTCATATTACATTTGGTTCAAATCATCCTCTTGGTTTAGAAAATAGAAATTTTGGGAGGGTTGAAAATTCTTGCCCCTCCCATAACGAAGGCAAATATAGCCCTACAAACTTCTCTTGAACAAATCTGAGTCTACACCTCAAAAGAAAGCTGCACACCAAATATCAAGTCTCTTCTACAGCTGGTTCATGAGAAATTTTTTTTTAAGATTTAGGCATACTTTTTGGGCATGGCCCTACTGAGGGGCAGGGCAACTTGATTTGAACAAAATCAAAAATACGACGTCATAACAAACAACTAAATCAAAGTTCACTTAAATCGGTTCAGCGGTTTTGGAGGAGAAGACGCAAACACCGTGTTCACGGGCGACGGACGGCGAGTGATCACTTTTGCTCAGCCTGACTGAAAGACATCACTGCCCACGCATGGATTATGACCAGTCCAAGGTAACTGCACTGCATGTCTGCGCCACTGCAATGAGCAGGGACTAATTCTAAATGGGTGGGTGTGTTTACAAATATAAATATTTTTTAACACCTCATAACAAAGTAATACAAGTTTATGAACAACCACACAATTTACTTTTAATTACAATACTCCAAATTCCTAATAAACATGCATGAATGTTTATTAATTTTGTGGAATTTTTACACTGTGTTTGAAGCTTATTTGGGCCTGTATATTTGTTAAAATTGCCCTTCCACTAGGGAGGAGTTCTTGAAATCAGTGTACACTAGAAAATCATCATCAATAAAATTGTAATTAATGAAGCACTGGATTTTACCCTGTGCTTCTTTAATTAAATGTTCGATGATTATTGCTGTAAACAGGGTTTGAAATCAAATATCATTGCGTCCGTGGAAATATTGCCCACCCGTGGAAAGTGACCAGTCCTCGGCGGCCGCACCGTAGTGGGCATGGGGACCCTCCCCAATTTCAATCATGCCCCCCCCCTCTCCCCTGTTAACCCATATAATAAACATCCGACAGGACATTTTAATGTCTAGATATTTATGCTTTTTCGCAACTTATATATTATGGACACAAATGGACACCGAGTCAAGGAAATTGGGGGTTTTTCGGGGGGGGGGGGCGACTCCTCCACTGATGAGAGGGGCACATTCCCGCTTGGACACAATCTTACTGCTATGTGGCTCATGTGACGCTGTGCATCATATTCTTTATGCCCCGGCTCCACCCCCACCCCCACTAGATATTGCTCTTGCCCCTAACTTTAATATCCTGGCAAAGCACCTGTATCATGGTAAACTAACCTCAAAATGTGTGCTTATGTCCAGCAGCTAACATTGGGATAGTATACTACTCAAAATTTGCTAAGCACCAAGTATATCCAAATACCTGTTTTACATTTTAGTTGAAATATTGTAATGAAAAGTGTATATATTTTTTATTTAATTATTTTTTTAATGATTTAAGTACAGAAATTAAGATTTTATTTGTGTTTGACATTAGTTTTTAGCTTTTGAATACGATAACCATGGAAAATGGATATTATTGGTGAAAGAGGGAATTTTTCAATTTGCCAAAAAGTTGACGAAGCGAACTGGTATGGCTTCACTTTCGAGTATGAGACCCATTACTGTTAATTGCAGCTTGACAACGCCTTCTCATTCTCCCAATGAGGTTCCTGGTGGTCCTTTGTGGGATGTTGTTCCATTTTTGGACCAACATGGCACCAAGCTCCTGGACACTTCTTGGCTGGACTGGACAGTCCGAAATTGCAAGCTGCAACTCATTAAAGACATGTTCGATTGGATTGAGGTCAGGGGATCTCGCTGGCCAGTCCATACGCTCAATCTACTCCCCGACAGCATGGGCAACATGAGAACGGGCATTATCGTCCATCAGAATGAATCACCCACTGCACCTGCACACAATCTGACGTGGCCATCCAGGATCTCATCAATATACCGCTGTGCAGTCAATGTACCACGTTCAATGGCACAGAGCTCTGTACGTCCATCCCTGCTGATGCCGCCCCAGACCATGACTGACCCTCCACAACAGCGGTCATGCTCAGCAATGTTGGCTGCATGGAATCGCTCTCCTGGTCTTCTCCATACCCTAGACCGCCTATCCGTGTGGTCTAGGCAGTACCTTGACTCATCTGTAAAAAGGACAGGTCGCCAATCTTCTCTGGTCCATCCAACGTGGTCCATGGCCCATTCATATCGTGCCAGGCGGTGGTTCTGGGACAACAAAATGCGAATACATGGTCGTCTCGATCGGAGACCACCTTCGTGCAACCTTGCCCGGATAGTCTGCGTCGAAAATTTACCCCGGATGCTTTCTGAAGGTCACTGCGAAGCTGGGTTGCTGTGGCAAAGCGGTTCCTACTGGCCTGAATGATCAACAAACGATCTTCAGCTTCAGAGGTTGCCTTGTCTCTGCCACCACCATGCCGTCTTACTGGTGTGCCATACTGCTGAAATTTTGCCCAGGCTCTGGTGATCACCGTATGGTGCACACCATGGGCTTCACCAACCTGACGATGGGTAGCCCCTTGTTCCACCATCCCTACAGCCCACCGCATTTCTCCTTCAGACAAATGTCTTCTTACATTTGCATTCGCCATATTCAATCATTAATTCACAAGGGTTTGTGTTGAAATGAAGACTGAACACCCTACACATCTCATGTACATGTAGACAGTACACGAAAACATCATGAAAAACAAGGGGTACATGCTTTCCATGACTGTCACGAAAAGTCTGCCTGTCAAAAGAGCTAATGTAAACACTGGGGACCATCTCAATACATTCCTCAATCATATCCACCAAAAATATCACAAATGTTTCACAAGACAATTTCACAATGATGTGTCAAATATATGGTGCTTGCAAACTTTGCGTAGCATATAATGTGCTTTGTCAGAAATTTGATCAAGCATTGATGACAAACGACACTTTTCATTACTAGAATCTGGTACCAATAATAAAACTAGAAACTGTTTTAGCACACTAAAACTTATGTCTCCCCTTCCTTTCTATTTAATGCACTGCAAATTATATACACATGAATAATATTGACAATCATGCCAAATATCTAAGGTCTAGGCCAAAAGACAAAAAAAGTTCTGGTCCGGACAAAGTTTCCCTTAAAAAAAACAGATAAATATGACCTTCAGGTCAAAGGTCAAGGTCACATGAAGGTCACTATGGTACACGACACACCGGCTCATGGTGATACATCCACATACCAAATATCTAAGGTCTAGGTCAAAAGACAAATTAAAGTACATAAATTTGACCTTGAGGTCAAGGTTACATGAAGGTCATGATGACATGTAGTATCATTGTGATACATCCACATGTCAATCATCTAAGTCCTAGGTAAAAAAAACAAAAAAGTTCTGATCTGGACAATTATTCCCTATTTGAAGTACATAAATTTGACCTTGAGGTCAGAGGTCAAGGTCACATACAGTTGATCAAGGTAGCAGACATCCGGTTTCATGGTGACACATCCACATGTCAAAAAAATAATTCTGGGCTGGACAATTACTCCCTATTTAAAGTACATAAATTTGACCCTGAGATAAAGGTCACATGAAGGTTATGATGACATGTGGTCTCATTGTGATACATCCACATGTCAAATAACCAAGTCCTAGGTCAAAAAACAAAAAACATTCTGGTCTGGACAATTACTCCCTATTTGAAGCACATAAATTTGACCTTGAAGTTAAGGTCACATGAAGGTCACAATGGTATGCGACACACCGGCTCATGGTGATACATCCACGTGCCAAATATCTATGGACTGGCTCAAGAGACAAACAAGTTTTGGTCCGGACAACGTTTCCTTGAAAAATGCACAAATCTGACCTTCAGATCAATGGTCAAGGTCACATGAAGGTCATAATGGTACGCTACACACTGGCTCATGGTGATACATCCACATGCCAAATATCTAAAGCCTGACTCGAAATACAAAAAAGTTCTGGTCCAGACAGTTTCCCTTAAAAAAGCGCATAAATCTGACCTTCAGGTCAAAGGTCAATGTCACATGAAGGTCACTATGGTACACTGCACATAGGGTCATGGTGATACATCCACATGCCAAGTATCTAAGGTGTAGGTCAAAAGACAAAAAAAGTTATGGCCCGGACAAAGTTTGTGTGATGTTTCCCTAAAAAAACACATAAATCTGACCTTCAGGTCAAGGTCAAGGTCACATGAAGGTCACTATGGTACACTACACACCGGCTCATTATGATACATCCACATGCCAAGTATCTAAGGTGTAGGTCAAAAGACAAAAAAGTTATGGCCCGGACAAAGTTTGTATGAGAAGAAGAAGAAGAAGAAGAAGAAGAAGAAAAATATGCACTAAAACAATATGTCTCCCTTCTGGCGGCATACTAAACACCGAGTAAAAACCGAGAGATACCAATGTGAATGAAAGCAGGAGTGAAACGGGTATAGGTTGGTGTGTTCTTTTTATTATTTATTTATTGGTGTTTAAGGTCACAAATTTCTGCACAGCTAATCATCAGTTTTACGGGTGGAGGAAACCAGAGTACCCGGAGAGAACACCGAGTAACGACGATCAACTGCCATCTCCCCAACATACCACACAAGCAGGGTTAGCCTATTTCGAAGACAGGTGCACCAACAGCATGCAGTATGCTTTAGTACACAGCACCACCGTGCCTCCACATGGGCAATGGGGGTGAAGTGTCTTGCTCAAGGACACGAAGCTGTTGCCGCAGGTGGGATTCGAACCGAGGACCTCTCGGCTTTCAGCCTGCACCTCTACCTACTGAGCCACTGCACCCCTGGTGGTCTATTCTGATTATGTAAATAGATTTAAGCAGTGTGTGCATGGTCTCAATGCCATATTTGAGAATTATGGGTGCTAAAGTAACAGAGAGCGCTAAAAAAATTTCCCTTTGGTATTTAGTAGGTAGCTTGGTAATGGTATTTAAAGCGACTGCACCTCAGTAAGCAACAGTGTGAATTGTTAATCACATAGTGACTTCTTAATTAGTTCTCTTTGTGGCTGTCGGCAATTGTCTTCTTTGTTACAACAAAATTGTTATGGACCAATATCATGACAGGGAAACAGTATTTTTCGAAACTGGTAATTTTTCAGTCGCCAACGATGAAAGAATTGCCGTAATACTAGAGACGTGGTCAGCACTCACGGCTGACCAACGGGACCGACTATTACAAGGATACTAACTTAATTTTTCTACAATTCTATAAAACGGAGGCAATTGTAAAAAAAACTGGTCACGTAAACAAGGTGAAAACCTTGAAAACAAAAAAGTGTCAACAAATCGCCACAAATTAGTGCCATTATCACAGGCGAAAGGGCTAAAAAGTATACTGTATATATACAGTAGGTGCAGAGTGTATTATCACTAAATCACCCACAGAGTGGAGATTTCACCCAAACAATAGTTCCAAATTTGTTGCAAAGCATAACAAGCACAAGTTAAGCTCTGGACAGGCAATGGACCTCTGGGTTAAACCTGCAGGTCCATTGGCTCCACTGACTGAAACATTGCTTGTGTTTTTTGTCCACATGTCCAGAATTTGAAAGTGATACTTTGGGTGATAACTCCTCTCCATAAGTGATTTTGTTGCAATCCTCTCCCCGTGTACTGTACATATACCAAATACAAGCTGCAGCTTTGGGTGGACAGCCGAGCGATACTTATCACAGTACGCCACAAAATCCTAATAACATAAAGCCAACAGCGGCAAAACAATACACACAAAAAATAAATAAATAAATGAAAATTAAAAAAAATAATACTTTAGAGCAGCCGGAACTGAAAAGTTTGTCCGGCCCAAGGCCCAGATAAAATCTGATGGGAGTTTTATTTTTATCAAATATTACAGTGATCTGTTTTAAGATACCCAGTTACCACTAAAGCTCTTCATCCACGCACAGACATAGCCCATCAATAACCAAGCTACCTACTATATACGAACGGGTAGTTTTCGGTAACAACTCGGTCTACATGTATATATCTTGCATTTGCTCGAATAAATCAAGTAATATCAAGTATATTGCTTCGAAGGAATCCATTAAATGTCTGTAATTATACTTAATCCTTTTTAAACAACCCTGAATTACTTTTTTTCTTTTCACCTCGGTATAGCTCGGTATACCTCGGCGTTTAGTAGGAACCTTTTCGGGAGGGTAGTTTGGTTTGGATCAAATTGCCATAAGAAGAATTGGGTTAAATTAGCAGCCAGTTTGGGTCAAATTGCTGGAGGACAGTTTGGATGCAATTCTCACTGATGACAGTATACCACAGAACACATGGAACGTGGATTTATTTATTTATTTATTTATTTATTTATTTATTTATTTATTTATTTATTTATTTATTTACTTGGGGTTTAATAGCACTTTTGACAGTCAGGGTCACCTCGTGTCGGACAGTTTTATGGGTGGAGCAAGTTGGAGTACCCGGAGAAAACCACCGAGCAACTGCCAGACTCCCAACATACTAACACCACACGAGCATGGTTAGCAATGGTTGAAGACAAATTCACAATCAACGTGATGTACGCCTTAGCACACAATGTCACTGTGCAATGAGGATGCAGTATCTTGCCCAGGGACACAATGTAGGTAGGATTCGAACAGACGACTCACAGCTTGCACCTCTACCTACTGGCCTTCAAATGTGGATTACTACAGAGGTAATTATACAATATATATTATTTTTTTAGGAGTGAAAACAAATATATTGTAGCATATCTAAAATAGCTCTTAGATGTATAACTGTATTGCTATTCTTTGGGATGAATCTACCCAGGCCGAGTTTTCCCAAGACCGAATCTTCATGTTCCCGAAAAACGATGACATGTTATTTTCGATGGCGTTAAAAATCTAAAAAGGTTATAAGATTTCCGTATTTTTGGTTTACAAAACTACAAACCATTGTCCATAGATAAAAATGGACATCACAAAGTACTTTGTTTTGATTTCTGACTGTACCGAAAAAGTAACCTATCGATATAGGGTCGTTTTACCCTGGCGGATGTGTTGTTTCGCCACAGGTCGTCACGCCCCCTACATTGGGGCGAAATGACTTGGGTATGAGGGGGCAAAACGTCAATGATTTTATTATTAAATTGTTTTAATTGTTTAAAGTACTTTTCCGCTATTAAGTAACATTATAATGCATAAAACTAATACGGACACAACACACCATTCTTGAAAACAATTTTTAACAACGGCAGAAAATTAAAATCCACTACCTGCTGCATTGGATAAATGAAATGGTATTATTACAAATGTGCGAAAGAAATGTCTTATTGGTAGCATTGAGATGAATGACTAAAACTTTGTGGAAACATATATGGAGAGGTGTCCGTGGAAAAGAGTAAAAGACCCACAGAAGAGAAACGACACAGGCCGATTGATAATTGCAATGCATTGTTATGGATGTTATATAAATGTACACATTATACTCAAATGTCAAAAGTTGTGCTTCTGAATACTAAACTGTAAACATATAAACAAATACATAAGTAAAACAGGAATAAAACATAATATCAATGCACGTTCTGTTTTTATTTCATCCATACCTCATTGACATATCACCAAAACCCTCTCTATTTGTCTGATTTTACGTAACAATCAATGTAGATACGGTAACAATTTTTCAACTTAGCAACAATTATGAAAATTTTAATAGAAGTTGTTTACTTCGGTAAATCCTTTGGGGAAAAAAATACTATGGTACTAAAGGTAACAATTACATTGTTTTACCAAAATAAAATTTAAATTTAGGGGCGAAACAACCCTCCTCCGTCTGCCGGGCGAAATGACCCGGGACGAATGAGGATTGGGGCGAAACTACTCGAAGAGCGAACAGGAATTGGGGCGAAACGACCCGGGAGCAACTTATCAGCACTGTATCACCTATTTTCAATCAAATTTTTCATCACTCTTTATTACACCTTAAAATTAGGATAGTTCAAAAACTGCGTTTCGTTTTGATTCTTGAACTTCACCAGCTACGTGACCATGCATATTTCATGAAATAGCTCCAATATAATCAACAAGATCGCCGGTTACGTCTGCGGTTTTTCGATTAAGGTACATCATGTAATCGCCGAATAGAATAAGTTACAACGAAATCAGGAGAGTTCGAGCTGAAATAACAAGATTATTAGCTGAGCGTGTTGAAAAACCTATAAAAGGACAGAATACGAGCGATGTGTAGACATATAAATATCACGCAAAGCTGAGATGCGAGCTGGGGTTGCAACAAAAAACGAACGCATTTGACATTTTGTTTGATTGTTGATATCGGGCCAAAGATTCCTAGAGGAGGATAAGTCGATTGCTATTGTATCGGAAATTGTGAACCGGAAGTCATGTGATTTTTTTCCCCTGAAATTTACTGTGCAATTCACAATAACGCTTGACGGTATTGGAGAATTCTGTTCTGGAACACATTTATCTGATTTGGTATGTGCAACCTCTTGCGGGCCTACGGCCCGTTGGAGTTCCTATCAAAGGATTAAAACATGCACTTGCAGAACTGTGATCACAAAAGTGGTAGTCTCATCGATCGGATGGCGATTGGTTCGCGACACACTTTTTCAACATTAGGTCAAGAAGTCATAAATAACATATTAAGAAATCAAAATCGAGGCACAAAAAACAAGCGAACACAGCATCTTGGATTTACCTCCTTGCATGCTGCTGGTGAATATTCTTGCTACCAGAATGTGTAAAATGTGAGCACATATAACCAAATGTTCTGCTAATTACAAAGACGTATTGACAAACAATTCCGTGATTAAAACTTTATAGCAGCCATGAGTAGATTTGGTAGAAACTACTTTCAAAATACTCAGCGGGTGGTTAACAGTTAATGCTCTCGCCTTTATTTTCGGATGGGGGGGGGGGGGGGGGGGGGCTCTACAGCACTGTGATGACAAGTGAAAACTAGAGGAACAACCGAATACGAACAAACAAACAAACAGGGTGAAATTGCTGTGTCAAATACACAAAGTGGTTAAAACGTGCAGTATTTCTTATTCCCCCACAAAGTTTAAAGACTATTAAGCCCCGCAGGTGACATGCAAAAATACAGTTTCTCAATTCCTGGGAACGAGTTGAATCTGTGCGAACGAACTGAAGGGGACCAAAATCGGTGTTCAGTAGTATGTAATACAGTTCGTGGAGAATAGATTGTAACTAAATCACCCAGGGGATGGAGTTATCGCCCAAAGTGTCACTTTCAGATTCTGAACATGTGGACAAAAAACACAAGCAATCTTTTAACCAACAGACCTCCGGGAAAAAACATGGAGATCCATTGACTGGAACTTTGCTTGTGCTTGCAATGCTTTGCAACAAATTTGCAATTATTTCTTGGGTGGAATCTCATTCTGTGGATGATTTAGTGATAATAAACTCTACGCACGTACTGTACGACCGAGCAACTTGTTGAAGTATACCAAACTTAGCCTGCTGTTGGTCAGCGCGGCCGAACTTATATTAGATGCAATAATCGAATTAATAGAATTGCTGCTGTTGTATCAAAGATGCCTCGGCACAGGGAACAATTTGGGGTGAGAGCATGACCTTCCCACGTTTCACAAGTATGATCCTTGGCACTCGTGGGGAAGTGGTGTTAACCGCGCGCCAAAGGCTCGCGGTTAACACCACTTCACCAATCGTGGTGAACATTTGGCACACCAAGCTACTATGGGCATATTCTATATATTGACAATAACATTCCAGATTTATGTTTACTTCTTTATAAAATGTTTGTCTATTCATGTCACCCACCCACGAAAGACTCGTTCCATAAATAAAACACTATCGCAATGTAGAATTCATGGTAATGCAAACCCTCAGTGAAAAAATAACTATCACAGTCAAACAAAGGTGGGATAAAATAGTCATCTCTTTAATGGCGCCTTGATATGACTACTCTTCATCCCCACACCCATTTTTCCATAAATGAGGCATGTCCTTCAAAAAGACCTTTAGAGTCCTTGCCTCAAATTTCAATCTAAATTTTAGCAACTCACGTATATATGTGTATCCATAATTAGATGTACAATATGTACCTAGACAATGCGTAAGTTTCTGTGTTAACCCTTTGAACCAGAGCGGCCGCTTTTCCGGTCAGGAACATGATACATCACAACGTTTTAAAATAGGATGGCTGTGTAAATGTGTGGAGCATACCAATCAATATTTTCAACGTGCAGGCCCCCCCCCCCTTCCCGAGGATACACGTTGAAAATATTGATTGGGCTATTCTAAATAACGAATACGAACTCTTCTAATTGCTGCCATGGAAATGGCATGGAAGATACCTCTAGAGGTCAAAGGGTTGATGTCCACTGTAAGCAAGTTTTTCTGAAATAAAATTTTGAAAATTTTGTGGAGCGTTGATTTACCCTTTATTCCCGCATTTATGTCATTTCAGTGTTGAGTCGCACCTTATGTTTAACACATACATAATCACATTTGACGACTAGTAGAGTTTATGTCACACTCCCTCATTTTGTATCTGATACTTTCAGTTTATTTATTTATTTATGTTTAAGGTCACATATTTATGCACAATGGCTAATCATGACCGTGACAGTTTTACGGGTGGAGGAAGCCGGAGTACCCGATCCCCAACATCGTAACTCCGCACTGCAGCACAGGAAGGGTTAGATTGGTTGAAGACATGCGTACCATCGACGTGCAGTACGCCTTAATACATGGCGTCATCGTGCCCCCACACGGGCAATGTAGATGAAGTGTCTTGCCCAAGGACACAACGCAGTTGCCGCAGGTGGGATTTGAACTGAGAACCTCCCGGCTTGCAGCCTGCACCTCTACCTACTGAGCCACCGCGCTCCCCGATACTTTCAGTTTAAAAAGTGACAAGTTGACAGGTTTCGCAGCGAATCAGATGGATCGCTAAGAAAATAATCCAGCTTCCAATGAATGAAATTTTCTAATGTACAATAAAATAAATATATAATTCACACATTCACCTCTTTACTTTGCGTATTTGGCTGCTCAGTCAATCTGTGTCGTTGGCCAGTCAATGCTGTAATGCCGAGATATGTTTGTGCACTACAGCACAATGTGCGCACGACACATGTAACACATACCCACGTGCATTAGAAAAATCTTTGGGCACTATACAGAAGAGATTCCCCAGGATGTGGGCCTAACGTTTTGATGAAATGTGCCCAGTAGCTCTTTTACACAATTTCAAAAAATTCCATCCACGTTTTTCAGAATCCACTTGGATGATGGTACCAAGTGAAATTATTTTCCAGGATATAAGGAGGTGGAGGTATCCATACCATCATTATTTTGTTTCTGGCCTACGAAGGCTTCATACCACACTTGTGATTAAGTTTGTCAGAATATGTGCACACAGAAATACAATCGCTATCGCAAAAAGCCTGGCTGTAATTCCAGAAAATGTCTATGCACCAGATGTCCAAAACATTGGACAAAAAGACGACAAGATCAACATACACACGAACTTATGAAACCACCACATCTTTGCAAAAAAGAAATCTGTAAATTGAAGATAAAGACACTCTGAAAGCAAAGAAACCAGTGCATTCAAAAACGTTACCAACGACAACATAAGTGAACCATTCAAAAACCCTTGGACCCCAATGTCTCGACGAAAAAATAATTCATACAGTAACGGCTGGTACATAGATGTCTGGTCTAAAAATCGTATCTACGTGTTCCAACGACATGGAAGCTGGCAGAAAACAAGAATGTTTGATGGAATACAGACTCAAGAACGACAGCATACTGTATAGTTAGAAGAGACTCCAATGAAGAGGCTGCCTTGGACTCGGATCGACAAAATGAGATACCCCAAGAACCACGAATGAACACGACAAGGTTTTTCAATTCAAGTAGACGCTACAGATATATAGATAAGTCTCCATCAACGGTTCACAACCTATGGCGATCAAGATTTAGAACCGGTCAAGACAACGAAATCAACGAAGATCGAAAGGAATTTAACATACTAGTAACTTACAGAGATATGAGGTCGAAGGGAATTACATAGACTGGAGATCAATGAAACCTGAACAGAATTAAGATCGAAGTGAACAAAGAATGAACAGAACAACAACTGAACTATGTAATATATGCTGAACTTTACAAAATGATTACTGTGTGGTAATTTTGTACAAAAAACTCAATGTCGCTTTTGTTAACTAACAAGTGCTATTGTGCTGTTCATATTGTGCTTACCTTGTTAACTATGACATAAGGGCATCTAGTTATGGTGTACATGGCCATGGGATTGTATAGACTGATAAGAGGGGCGTAGACAAATAGAATGAGACTTGGTCTAAGGCAAGGCAGGTTCAGAGATAGCTGGCAAGCCCGAGGTTGAGCTACAAGTCAGTAGTAATGATGAAAGAGTTTAGTACAGAACCGACAGTAGTAGTCATGGTACAACTCTGTAGTAGTACAACAAGTCACCCGTAATAGTGTAAGATTCTTGGGTGGCAGAGGTCGCATGTGCCTATGTGCGGCATGCGATGTTCATGCATTATTACACATTGTGTATTAGCTTAGAGGCATATCAGGGGAAATTGTGATACCATGGGTCAGGGATAAATAAGGAAACGAATGCCTTGGCAATGGGAAAGCTCGTGTGCGCCCATGTGCTGCAGGTGGTATGCGCACATTGTACATTACAACACAACCACATTATGATGCGTTCCTATATCAAACATATGTTGTGCGAATATTGTGCACTGGCACACAAGGTTGTCTCATGGATGTCTCGCTTCCAGCTGGGCAAGGCGGTGTATAGAAAGATACAGAGAAAAATGAATGTGCAGGCTACAGTTGTACATAGTGTAACCCGACATAGCCAGAAATATGGCGAATAGGTAAAAACAAAATCAAAACATAGATTGAACGGGTCATGGAAAGGTATGTCTAGATATATAGGTATGTTACGAAGAGGCAGCATAGTCAAGGGTAATCAGATACAAGGGTTGTTGTAATATAAACAACCATCAGTGAGGATTTAGGGATCATCTGGGTATTTTTTAGTCATTCGCAGTCGTTTCCGGTGATTAGACATACCCACATTCATATGAACACAGTCTCATACCAATTAGCTAAGCGCAAGGCATAACATGCTTTCTGTGACGACCAGGTTTGTCCTTACAAAACAAGATGTCGCTCTCTAGCAAACGAAATGTAAAGCGGAGACGCATGCCACTCAAATAGGAGGCATGGGGACCTCTCGGCTTGCAGCTGCACCTCTACCATTACCACAGCGTATCCTTATGGTAGTGATGTCTCAACATGGCGCATTCACGATAGTTACCATAACAACCAAAATGACACCCACAATCCACAGCAGGGAGACGAACGTTTTGAAGTTCTGCTTGACGCCGGTGATGAGGGAAGATCTGGGTATGACATACTATTCTCGCCACACAAAACTACTTCTCACAAATAAAAATGAAGCCAAACACTGAGAGTTGCGTTTTGGATGTTAAAAAACATTCTAATGTGGTGCACTGGATTGTAAACAAACATATAATTTTTTAAATAAACGGCCTTTGAAATAATTTACTTAGAATCGTTCGACCAGAGGGACATGGAACATACTACACATTTGAAAGAAAGTTACACCATATATACCGAATTATAGCACAAGGATAAATTCATTTTACAAACCGAGCTTAAGTCTATTATTATTACGATTCATTTAAACTAGACCAACTACCACTACTATTTATTTATTGGTGTTTATGGTCACATATTTTTGCACAATGGCTAATCATGACCACGACGGTTTTACGGGTGGAAGAAGCCGGAGTACCCGGGGAAAACCACCGAGCAACGGCGAGAAACTATCAGCTCCCCAACATACTAACTCCACCCAAGCAGGGTTAGCATTGGTTGAAGACAAGTTCACCATCGACGTATAGTACGCCGTAGTACACAGCGCCACCGTGCCCCCACGTGGGCAATGGTGGTGAAGTGTCTTGCCCAAGGACACAACGCGATTGCCGCAGGTGGGAGTCGAACTGGGGACCTCTCCGCATGCAGCCTGTACCTCTACCTACCGAGCCACCGCTCCCCCCCCCCCCCCCTAACTGCCACTACTACTGCTATTGATAGACATGTTCCACCGAGGAGTACCGGCAGATGAATTCCCTCCTTTTGCCAATTACTTATTAAGCAACAAGCTAATGGATATTCTGTAAAGCCACCAATCTGATGTTTGACACTTTTATCGGAGCTGTTATGGAGGCTTCTGGAACTCAACATGTTGATTAAGGCAGGGTTTATTCTATTCACCCATTAATCGGTAAATTAAGTGTTATAGTTGGACGTAAGAAACATGAAAGGTCCAGAACTAAAAAGAATGTTTTGCAATGTAATATGATTTTTGCAGATACACTTATTTGGAGGGTTACCTGTCTGATAGTGTTTGGAGCATGTGTGTCGCCAGGATCTTCAAAAAGAAAAAGGAGTTAAACTTTGATGAAAAAGGTATATGCCATGAGTGCCGAAAGCACAGGCATACAAGAGAGGGAGCACCCCACCGGGAAAGTTTTTATCCAGTGGAGCTCAATTGTCACCTTTTGGGGATTTCTTTGTGTTCAGCGTTCTTGAAAAAATATGTGAACACCTATGAATGGGAGACCTACTGGATGTGCCCTCTTGATCTCAATATGCCAATAAGCCTCTTTTGGAAAAGTACATGAAATAATGATTATGTAGGGTTGATTTGATGTGTTTTGAATAACAAAGTACTTTTATGTGCATTTGATGGTTTATTGCAGTGACAGGTTACAGTTACTCTTATTTCCTATCCAACAAACAGCATGAGTGTATTGGTGTCCACGAGTAAACGAAGCTATGTTACTTATTGATAAACCAGACAAATTTAACACTTTAATCACTATCAAATTGGTGCATGGAATAAAAGGGGTTACAGTGCAAGGGGTTTGTAAATATATTTGTTCAACTACAATGTATGACTCTGCAGTGCATTCTACATGGGAGAATATCATAGTTTCTTTCCAAACCACCACAGTGACACATACATCTTTATATTAGGATACACCCTTTTGTCCTTCCATACTTCTAGTGGACTCCTTCAAGTTGACCTTTGTTGAACTTCCTTAAATCAAAACATAAACAAAAGAAAATGTCTGCCTTCAATCACAGTTACTGGAAGTTGTGGCTGTAACAACTTTTTTCACCGATAACAATGAATGCACCACGTCAGTCCTGACCCGTGTTACACATACAGTAGTATATATAATATAGACAAGTAATGAAAGCCTATTTTGCCCTGACCGATACCCCCTTCCCAGTTCATTTGTGAATTCGTTCACTGAACCAAGATTCATCAACACAGTTTTCTTGCACAGCTGTCCACAAGGTATTTAACTTCAAGTTTATCATAAATTAATAATCAAATCATACTACGGCTTCTTTATTTGATAAAAAAAACTCTCCGTTCGACTTTTTTGGCCGCGACTCGACGCCATTGGAACAACAATGATGACGTAACGTTTCTAATGTCTAAAAATACCCTCTAAAAATGATTTCGGAATATTGAAACGGATCAAGTTCTTGTCATCTGCTTTACAGTGATAGTCGGTGAATTTTTAGACTGCTGTCGTATGTTTTGTGATGTTTATGATAAGAAAAAGGAAGTACTTAGAAGTTGGACATGTCTGCAGCAGTATCTGCGTGTGCTGAAATGTGCAGCTGATGTTACGGTTAGTTTAAAGGAAAAATTTAAATAAATAAATAAAGTCTACCCCTATTTATGCACCTCATTAGTGTTGCTTATTTCGTTCTCTCAGGTTATTTGACTTTGGAAATGCCCCGCAATCTTGGGGTGGCGCTCCACATCCCCCCGATGTAGAGGTATGGCCCCACCTCGATGGGGGGGGGGGGGGGGGGTCTAGACAATTTATTTATTTATTGGTGTTTAAGGTCACATATTTTTGCACAATTGCTAATCATGACCACAAAATGAGTATCAACTCAACACCAGGGGTGAGCGTTAATAAGCCATGTTGCCCATGTTAGAGAGGATTTGCACCTCCCAAGCATTGGTGACTGGGTCATTTTTTACCAGTAAAACAGAGCCTGTTTACCGCAGCGAACGGGCACTGCTTCACTTCCCGGGGTTCCCGTGGGCAGGGGTCTGGAAATCCCCGGGCCGACCATGGTTTTCCAAATGTGTATAATTTTTGTTTTAATTGGGAAAGCGTCGCAGTAGGCTTATCCATGAATCTGGGGGCAAGAAAACAGTAACTACGAGCAGCCAAATTAACGTAAACTACAGATTCTGAAGACATCTTCCAATATTATAACAATACCATGAGTTTGGAGGGCCTTGTGGTTTATTACAGGCCCGAAGGGAATGAATAAAAGCCCGAGGGTTTATTACCAGCCCGAGAGTCGAGGGCCGTTAATAAGGCAGAGGGCTGTTGAACTTCATCCACCAAGCGCCGCATCTGAATAGTCTATGCCTACAAGACCCCCCCCCCCCCCCTCCCATTCACCAGCTTCTAATTTTACGTTTCACTCATCATGCAAGTAACAGGTAATTTTTGATGTAGCCAGTTCAAGTTTGGCAATTGAGGAGAAAGAACGTTTGCAGCAGCAAGTAGACGGGGTCAAGAGGAACAGCGTTCCCTCCAAAGCATCACTGGCCTTGCCTCCCCACCGACTCCCAAACGCACGCACAAATGCCCGCAGTTGGTTTTCTAGAAAGGTTTTTCTTCTTTTTTTAAAAAAATGTCTCCGGGAAAGATTTTTGTCGAGACCGCGAGATATCTTAATCGGCCAAGTGCTTCGTCTGAATAATATGTGCCTACAACAAGCCTCGCCGCTCCCAACCCATTCACCCCCCCCCCCCCCCCCACTCCCCTGTCTGCCATATCGGCCTATAGGGGCCTAGCCTAGATCTAATACCCTTTCCGCCCGCCTATATACATATTCCTTTCAAAGCTTCCTGAATTTTCAACTTCTGACAACAAGGTAGCGCAGTCTTAAATTAACCACCAGTTTTTTTTATTAAAGTTCGGACAAGTTGGTTGTGCCTTGACAATAAATAGAACTCGAGGACAGGGGTGCAACAATTGTTTTGCAGGGAAGACTCTTACATTATAGCCCACATCCATTCTTCTGTTCTGTCGTCTGCAGCACAAGAACAACGCAGCGCGTAGTTTCGCTTTCCGGGTTAACTTTCGTACAACCTAGCAACGAAATGTCACGCCATCATTGTTGTTCCAATGGCGTCGAATCGCGGGCGAGGGTTGACCAGTATTTTGAAAGCCTAGTGTTGTAGTTATTTTCAAAATGCAAAACATCCGGGAAAAGGCTTCTTTCAGTCTTGTTATGAGTCCTCGCGAGTACTACGTAGTTCACAGGTTTTAATTCCGCGTGCTTACCGATCGACTGTTGCCTCCAAAACAAGGCGACACTTGAAAAGAGACGTGTTTTTTCGATTTCGCAAACGTTATTAAAATGCGACTGTAAATTCAGGTTGTCAGTCAATTACGTCAATTGGTCTCGATAGCACGGTGCCTCATTGGTTGTTTGATTGGAGCATCTGATTTTAAACCCAAAGGTCGATGAATTGATCCTGGTCGGTGCCATCTTATGCTCTTTGGCAAGATACTTAATTCCAATTGCCTGTGTATGTGTACGACTGCCCTGTGTTCTAATGCGTACTGCACGTCGAGGGTGTTCTTGTATTCAATCGCAACTAAAACTGCGTGTGTCGAGTTAGTAAGTTGGAGAGCCTGACAGCTCCGCGCCGCTGGTCGATGGTTTTCTTTGGGTACTCCAGCTTTCTCCACCCATAAAACTACTCGACACGAGGTGACAATTGGGTGTTTCAGGTGTCGTTAAAACCAACAAACAAATAAACAGACCACATTTATCTCAATTTTTATAGAACCAATACTCTGTGTACTGCAGTTCATTTTTTAGCATTATTCATCTTGAAGGTCCATTTTCGATTGCCTTACCTGGTTAAAACTTTTTAGACAAAAAGCAGAATACACAATGGCATTGTCGCCAAATACCATGGTATATTATACATCCTGTCCCGTGCTATTCTTTTTGGAGGGGTATTAGGACTAAAAGTTTGTGAAATATAACTGTCAAGTGTATTATGCGACCGCACAATTTACTGAACGAACATTTAAACATTTACCTAATGAATCGGCCACATCCGCAGTTCAAAATTCATGTGTTGAAATTTTTTTTTGTTGCCAAAAATATCGCTGCAAGCTCCTGCCAACAAGGGGCACATCATTTGGTTTTGTTGCCATTTTTTTAAAAAATGAAAGAAAATGAGGAATATTGATATCATGTGCGTTGGGCCAGTGGTAAAGCAGAATACTTAACGTCACCTAAACACCTAGTCTAATGTTCTATCAGGTTCTTCAAGCTGTTTGCAATACCGAAAAAGACAATGGAGCAGGGTGTAACACCCGTTTGTGTGTAGCGAAAGTGAACCATAATTTGTGTGGCCTTCTCGCCTCTCTTTACGTTTGGGCCATTGTATTGTTATATTATAATTTCCTGCCGAGGTTTTGTCACATTTTCCGTTTTCTTTATTGGTGCTAAGGAATGGGTGGGGTGGTGGTATCTCTCTGTGTTTGACGTTGTCTACATTTTGCCTTTCGTAGATTTAGAATAAATACCTTTTATATAACACCTTCTTAGATAGCGGGGGATGTCTTACAATTATAACGTTGTGACGCATATACTTGGAGGTTATTTCATGGTTTGTTTCATGTCGGCCGAGATATCAGCCCACAGTAACTTCATATCAGCCTTCGATCTTAGAAGGTCGAAGGCTGATGTGAAGTTACCGAGGGCTAATATGAAAGCAGCCAAGTAATAACATCTTTATTTATTAATTCAAAGAAATAAGTGCAAAATGTTCTCAGTTCTGTTACAGTTTTCCGACAGTGTTATTGTTTCTCATTCTTCTCGTAAAGTCCGAAGTTTCCCTTTCTTCTAGTTCAGCTATCCCAACATCTCGGCTTTCCCACTGGAAAAGTCTAAATGTTCGGACAGCTGAACTATCTTCTCTCACGTCAATGAATCTCCGCTTATAACTTCAAATATTAGTTTGCGTTGCATTTTCTGTAGAAGTCCTTTCCTTCTTATCTTATTCCACCTTATCATTTCTCACTGACATCTTTAATCCCTCATCATACAAAAACGTTGTTTCACGTCACTCCGTTATGCCTGGTCACGTCGTTTTTCCCGATTGCGTTCGACGAATACGTGAAAGCACGGGAACATTATCTTGCAAACTGGTTTCGCCTTGTAACGCCTCAAGGGTGACAACTCTTGCTTGGGTCATATCGATCGAGATCGGCGTCATATCCTCCGAGTTTGAAATCAAATCTGCCGAGTTTGGTAAGTAATTCAAGGAAAGAAAATTATATCTAATAAATAATAGAAAATATCTCTACTGTTTGTGATAGCAAAGAAATCTAATTGAAAACTTATAAATTTCTTGCAGTCAGTCTGGGTTACTTATGAGATTATCCTAGTACTAAAACAAGAGCACCACCTAGCATTTCATAATACGCCCGGTAGATTTTTTGAAATTGTACATAATACTGTTTAGACCCATGGACCAACCCCAATTCGAACAGAGCTTGTAATTTAGTATGAATGAGGCACAATCCAAGTTCGGTGCTGATCGGCAAACCCAAACTCAAGGTATCGCCCAAATACCGAAATGTTGGCAAAAATGTGAAATTTAAGTTGAAGGGATCATAACTCTGGAAAGAATAGTCCGACCGAAATTATCACAGGTAACCATGTTCCCATGGTGGTGAACATGCACACCAAATGTGACATTTGTAAATTGTGTATATGGAGAGGTATGCGAGTTGGAGGTGACAGATTGGGACGAAGTAAGTAAAACAGTGTTATATGTAATAATAGATCTAGCACAGATTCTCTTCTAGGACAATGAATGGAATATGTCGGTTGGAGTGAACAGGAAGTGAGGGAGGGGGTGAGAGAGTCGAAGTTCAGTTGAAGACAGTCTTCCATCATGTAAATAGATCATCTATAAATAGATTATAAGTTAAATTATAAATCATGTAGTGAGTTGGTAACTGTTACACAAGTGTCTAAAGAATCGGTCCAAAACCCTCCGATAAACCCTCCAGACAAAATTCAGACTTATGCGGCAGATTATTCCAAGTCGAAAAGGGGCATAACTCTAGAAAAAAATAGCCCGGCCAGAACTGTAATCACAGGTGGAAGGATTCCCAACGCAGTATACCATGTTCGAAAGGATTAGTCTATAAACCTCCGAGGAATTCTCTGGACAAAATTCTATCAATGTGGTAAATTATCCCATGTCGAAAAGGGGCATAACTCTGGCAAAAATACACCGACCGAAACTATAATCGCAGATGTACAGGTTCACATGGTGGTGCATGTGCATACTTAGTGTCGAAAAAATTGGTCCATAACCCTCAAAAAAATCTACAGACAAAATTCAGACTGATGAAGCAAATTATTCTAAGTCGAAAAGGGGCACAACTCTGTCCAAAATAGTCCCACCGGAACTACAATCACACATGCACAGGTTTCTATGGTGGTGAACATGCATATCAAGTTTCGAAACTAATGGTCCTAAAACAGCCGAGAAAATATCCGGACAATAAAAGGAACGGACGGACGGCGGACGACGAACGATGGGTGGGCAATCTATTTACATAATACGACCGTTTTTTTCAAACAAGCGTGTAAAATCAGTAGTTCTTTTTATCTACAATAAATTTATTAATGATTACTTATTAGATATGATCTCTTTCCAAGAACCGGCAATTATCAAACGCGGCTTTGACTTCAACCTCGGTTGATATGACGACGATGTCAACCGATACAAGGCAAGTTGAAATTGTCACTCTTGATGCGTTACAAGGCGCAACCAGGAATTATATTTCGACGAGAATCCGAGAATTGATTCGCACAAAGATTCGCGCAATAAAACCGGCGAGAATCCATGTAGATTCTCGCCTCACCTCTGCTAGGATTCGCGTGAAAAAAATTGAGTCAATTTAACCCTTTAACTAACACAGCGGCAACAAATTAACCAATAGAAGGCTAACATGTCCTGAAATATCATGACACTTTGTCAATAAAACCTCACAAATATGGCTGTCATTGGAACCGGCTCAATGAGCCGGTTCCAACGACAGCCATATTTGTAAGATTTTATTGGTAGATATTGTTCATTTAATTATTTTATCATTTATTTATTATTTATTGTTTAAAAATTATCAAACTTAGTTTTAAAAATTAAAAAAGTGTGTTGGGTAAAAGATTAACATGTGTTATCAGTATACAACAGTGGTTCAACCTTGGTGGCGTCATGGGATCCTGGGACACTCATAGCAGGTATGGATTCTCGCAACCATTTCCACGAGAATCCAAATGGATTCTCACCAATTTAGACGAAATATAAGCCCTGCGCCACCAATTTGCTTACTTCGAAATGTTCACAGTTATTCGTCACTGGGCATGGTGAAGTGGTTAAAGCAGAGTTTTGTATGATGAGGAATTAATGATGACAATAAGTAATGATTGGGTGAATGAAGAAAAGAAACAAAAGTATTGTACAGAAAATGCATCGGAAACTAAAATTCAGAGTCGTAAGCGCTGATTCGTCGAAGTGAGAGAAGCGGGCGTTTAGCTATTCGAATGTCGCGGCAGCCCCACTGGGAAGCCGAGATATTCGATAGTTGAACTAGGAGCAGTAGAACAGAAAACTTCGTGGAAAATGAGAAACATTAAGACTCTCAAAAAACTGTAATAAATACGTGGTTAGTTTCATATCGGCTGGAATATCAGCCATCGGTAACATGTATATTTGGTGAGTTCACACGTATACCGCGCAGTGCATTAGGCACAGGTTTTAGTGTATTTATCTCTTACCGTTACTGTATTTTGGTGCACACTGTTTGTGACCTGAATTTCTAATTTTCACCGTTGCCAAGTATTGTGTTTGTGTTTTTTATACTCACTAGAGTCACATAGTGGTGCAAAGTGTTGGAACTCTGTGCGAGTTATTATTTTTATCCGGACTCATTGTCTTGTGCAGGGTGTTTGCACACTGTTTGGTTCCCCATTCTCACCTACCTACAATGCTTTGCAGGGAGCTTGCACCTTTTGTGCGCTGTCAACACAGCAGCAAGTTCATGGAAGGTCTTAAAACTTACTTTTCCGCATTGCAGTGAAAGTTTGGTGCAAGGTGCTTTATCCATATGAGTTGCTAACTCATCCTAGCCCACATTTGCTTCGGGGTCTGTACACGCTGGATGAGTTTTCAATTTGTACACTGGATGGGCTGCTCTTAACTTAAATTTACAAATATGCACACATTGTACGCGACCCAGTTTTCATGAAAAACTAAATTATGCACAGTTAGTGTTCGCAGCGGCATTCAGTCGGACAGTAGCGAAGGTAAAATTAGAAACGGCGTGTATTCAGAAATTATGTTGAGTTTACTTCCGATCACTTTCGGGCAGGTACGTCTGTATGTTCGCATTATCATATTGTCTGAAAATAGTTTACAATAAAGTTATTTAATTACAGATTTGAGCCATTTAGCGTTGGTTACAATGTCTTACACGTTGCCTATACTGTTTTAGAGGCCTTCACATTCAACCTAAAAATTCTAAGGGTTGATATTTGTTAAAATAACAGGTTATTTATTGTCCATTTAAAAAAATAAACAACATAAGTATTAATTACACAACGACTAAATTCGGGAAATTCTTCACTGCAGTAAATTCGTCATTCGGTTTGTAGAGAAGATTTATTTTTACAACAACTTTCAGGAACGTTTTGTAAAAATTCAATAATTGAATGTTATAAACAAAGAGGTTATCCAGCTGTCGCTCGGGTTCCGTCAAAATTTAGTGATTGGTTACCAAATAACACAAGGGACAACTAAGTGTTAGAGGGTTTTCAGCACAAAGTTAATGCAACAGCCCCACTGAGCCCTAATGGGCTGAGGAATTAAATTATTACTCAACTTAACCAAAGATACAAAATGGATTCCCCCAATCCTTTTAGTCAGAGGTTATCCAGGTGTCGATTTGTTTGGGATTAGAAAACCTTCAACCCTTCAACCCGATATGTATACATTTGAAAATATGATTAAGGCTGGCTTTCGATGATATATGTAAGCCCGCATAATAAACAACAAATAGTCTATTTATTTATTGGTGTCTAAGGTCACATACTTATGTACAATGGCTAATTGTGACATTGACACTTTTACGGGTGGAAGAAGCCGAAGTACCCGGAGAGAACCACCAAGCATCGACGAGCAACTGTCATCTCCTCAACATTCTAACTCTGTTCAAGCTCCGTTCAAGCAGGGTTACAGTGGTTAAAGACATGTGCACCATCGACGTGCAGTACGCCTTAGTACACGGCGACATCGTTCCCCCATGTAGGCAACCGGGATGAAGTGCCTTACCCAAGAATACCACGCGGGTCGTCCCGGACGTGGATCGAACTCGGGACCTCTAGCACAGAAGTCCAACACTTTACCACTGAGCCAACAAATAGTCAGCCCGGACATATAATGATAATGATTTCGAGCGCTTTATTTAGTCCACTGATCTCTATACAACTGGATGTTTGGACCGTCATAAAAACGGTGCAAATCAATCTGACCCACCCATCTTCTACAAGCTGGTGTCAATTCAATCAACCTTATAACTCAACCAATTGATTAAGTTTGATGACGTGAAATCTGTTACTCCATGACTGTAGTCACAGAGTAGCAGTTTTCACTTCATCAAACGACACGGTGTTTACCTAGCACAAATACTAATAACACCTTTTCGACTTTCCAATCTCTGTCCTTGTTTTTTTATCAATAATAACTAAAATATGTTAACATGTAAATAGGCAATACTTATTACCACGAAAAATATGCACATCAACGACATGTTCATTTTTACAGACATCAAAGGGTACTCTTTAAAAAGTCACCGGCGATTGTGACACGTCAAGGACTTGAAACCTTCCAGACATGTTTTGCACTGGTACCGGGAAGGAGAGGGTAAGTGGGAAATTGCCCTGAGCCCTTGGAGTTTTGGTGTTTAAGTTTAAAAAGTGTAGGTTGACCTGTCGATACGTCTGAGCTGAAAGTCGTGGACAGGTTTTTGGTACGGGCCCCCGACGCTGTTGGTGGTGGCAAAAGTTCGTAGTGGCATTACTGACCAGGTTCCATTCATATTAAATAAAACACTTGTTCGAGTTTGTTAGTTTCCTATCGGCTTTTTCTGCATCGTGGTGGTCATGATTATCTTTGGAGAAAAAATGCACCATACACACAAAAATACAGGTTATAAATTACCCAAATCGTAAGGATATAATTGAGTAGATATTGTCTAGCAAGCGCAAGATAATGCGTCTCTTAACCCTTTACCCAACGTAACGGCCAAAACCGGCCAGCGCTATTCTCAAAAATCGCCAATTAATTTTCAAATTATTTTCATTTTTTGTCTCAAAAACATAGGTTATGACCCCTCGTTGGAACGAGCTCGTCGAGCTCGTTCCAACGAGGGGTCATAACCTATGTTTTTGAGACAAAAAATGAAAAACTTAAGTTATTCAAGAATGTTTTTTGCAAGTGTCGTCTGCTTTTCATGTTAGGTAAAGGGTTAACACTAATTTTCTTTTTAAATCTTTGGAATCCCATCATCCCCACCGCCCACCGCCCACCCCAACTCCGCTTATCGCTTTGCTCACGGGGCCTGTAACTCCAGTTTTACACATTGTCCCGGGGCCCGTCCTCGTTCTCGGTGGCCATGCATTTTGGTTCTTGCTTTGTTAAGCTTTATTTATTTATAACAGTTTCTCTCTCCTCCCGAGATGGCGCCGGTGGGGGCACTTTTCTATATGTGATGAATGAGCGAGCGTTCCAAAAATTCGGTGGTTTAGTCACATCACCTCAGGTAAAAAGTTTTCGTGTGCATCATTGACATAATTCTCAGCTTCTGTTCTGTGCATCCCACCGGCCACTTGGATATTTTCATATGCATCAACGTACAAATATATATAACACTAATACTCACGAAATACAAACGGTAGTTACTAGACTGCAGGGTTTTTGACAAAATTGTTTAGCATCGAAACTTTTCAACTGAACTGCAACAATATACGTTGAATACGATTTCTGGAACAAAAAGGTGAAACGAAGCTGAAACGCCGACAGATTTAATTGGAAGAGACCTAATTAACTTGGTAACCGGAATCTTTTGTGTGTCTTTGCTTTCTTAAAGTTTAGGGGAGTGCCTATGCGGAATAGTGCCTAATGGTACCGCCGATGTAATACGAATCCAATACTTAATATCAAATGGGTAGAACTGGACGTTAAGGCTAAAAAAAATAATCTTTTGATTCTCAGGCAGCGGCGCATTCATATTTGCGGCCGTCGTTCGTCATATTTATGTCGGAGGCAAAATTCAAAATGTATAAAACTATCATAGGGTGTGATTTGCGATGCAATGTGTCGTATACATTGATACAGTATTGTTATTCTCTTCCTGAAATGAGACACGATTCTGAAATGTATGTACAAAATGAATATTTATTTAACCGGTTGAGGGCTAGATTATTTTTGGTGGTCTGAATTTATTCATTAAAAATTGTCAAAAAATTGTTCTATTGCAAATTATTGGAGAGTGCCAACAGGCACTCTCCAATAATTTGTAATAGAACAAATTTGTATAAAACTATTATTTACTTTTGACTGAATACGAAACATGGGTAAGGAAAATAGTGGCTTTTACACTGGTACCCTCATTTTGTTTTGGAATGCCTGATTGTGGCTTCTAGCACTCAACCAGTTAAAACACTCGTTATTTTTTATCTCCATTTTAGTTGTTCTATATTGATTGTGTGTCGTATGACCACTGTTACAAAAAATACTATCAGTGAAATCAACATGGAAGCTCTAGTATTTAATTTTAGGCTCTCACAACTGGAGTTTAGGCACCGGTGACTATTCCATCAGGAATAAAAGATAAAAATAAAAACCACCCTACCTCATTCATTTACAAAACAAAAATGCCTGAAAATCAATTATTTAATTTTGTTTGGCCTCAGATGTTGAATATGGCTGTCACAACGTGTTAGTTACAACATAAAGCAGATAAGCTACAAAAAAAATGGAAATTCTTAATCTCAAAGAAAAAACAATATTCTTTTTATTTGTTTCGAGTAGCAATCGCATGATGTACAATACACATGCATTTATGTTTTTTTTACCATTAAATCAGAATTTGTGTAGTTCTCCTCATATTAACATTGTCATAGAAGAGATGAGAACCCTCGGGTAGCTTTCCTTTCGCGCGTGTTGACAAGCGATCAACAGGGACGTTGCTGGAGGAGGGATGTCCCCCAAATTATCGTCTAAAATTTCAAAAGTTGGAAATTCGGTCATGTAAATTCCAAAAGTTGGAAATTCAATAAAATTCACTATTGTTATATTCCAATCTTCAATCAAAATCTCCGCTTTTTCCAATCAGCTGACAAAATTGTCAGAAATTCCGACTCGAATCTGTGACCGGTCTGGTTTTTTGAATTCGTTGTTCCGTTTCCCTACTAATGACCAGGCTACACAAGGGCAAAATACTGACAGCTATTCAGCTGATACCTACTCCTTCCAACTGACTCACAGTCAGTTGGAAGGAATAAGTATTGCTAGAATAGCTGTCAGTTTATAGTCCTTGTGCAGCCTGGTTAGTGTAAGGGAAAACGCATGGACCTACCTGGAGTAATGCATTTTTCTTTTGGATAAAATGGTTTGATATAAGCCAAAGGAAGGCTTCATAATCAACCTCAGGGGTCAACAATTTAAAATCCCCCTCCCGCCAAGCCCCCCCCCCCCCTCCACCGCAAACCCAATTTGAGGGCTGTCTTGCTTCGATATTTTAACATCCGTAATTAGAACTAAAGTTCTAATACCGATGTTAAAATAGCGAAGCAGAGCAATCCTCAAATTGCCCTTTGTCTTGACACGTTGACCTCTTTAACCAACGCGAATACAAATCGACACTTGCAAAAATAAATTTTTGAATGACTAAAAGTTTTCATTTTTTATTCAATGCCCCCCCCCCCCCCCCACCACCCACCAATTTTAGCATTAAACGTCAGGGTGGAATGTTACCGGGGAATGCACCGGGATGGCGGGGGGGGGGGGGGGGGGATAAAATTTTGAATTTGCGAACTGAACGAACGTGGCTTCCTTGCATCTGAGGGATCAATGGCAGTCCGCCTGGAGGACATTTCGATGGCATTTTTGTATCATCTTCATCGATCGTTCGACAAAAATTGTTCTACTGGGGGAGGGGGCGGGGAGGACCATTCTGAAAGACCATTGATCTGCCCAATCGAAGAATAATCGGCAGTCTACATAGAGAACATTTCGATATACCAGCAGTCTATGCAATCAGATCTTTTTCGCTTCTTGGTCGCTTTTTTGATCATTTTCGCGAAAATTCACGTATCAACAGGTGTTGTGCTGCATCTGTTTTGGGAGCCCCGGTGGAACCCTATAGAGTGGGGGGTCTCTCGGAAGTTTTCCCGGTGGATTCTACGGCCAGTCCGTTTCTGCTAAATGTGGTCATCTGAAAAATAATCTTAGTAGCTGTAAATGGGGGCTTCGAGGACAAGTTTTCAAAACACTGTACACGTACACGTACATGTACGTGTACCCCCATAGGGATTCAGAGTTAAAACGTGTACAGAGTGTAGAAACGTTGTTTGTACACGATGTTCCAGACGCTGCAAACGCAGTTATCGCATTTTAGACCGTTCAAACAGCCGTTGGCGAACGAGTGCGAATTCGAAATATTCGCTCGGAAGGAAAAAATGTACGAAATTCGAAGAAACGTAAACCTAAAGAAATCTTCTCGACATTCCCATCGCGGATCAGACCTTCGATCTATCGTTGGCGAACGCCGGCAAAAAATGCTTTGAGGCTTCTGGGACAGCATAAAAATATGCTTTTGCGGCTTCTGAAACACCGACATTCGCAATCGCGTTTCAGACAGTGGAGGGTGCGATCCGATCGGTAAAAACGATTAAGGATTCTAGGACAGGAAAAATCGATCTCAAAACGTTTTTTCGACGTTCGCCAAATGTGTAAAGTGGGTGTAAAGTGAAGTTACCCATCGTAGGATTTTCCAAACTCGACGGGAAAAAACCCTCAAGTTTGGAAAATTAGAACCGACGGAAATCGTCTCTCCACGTTTGTCACCGCGGTGGTGCGATAGATCGCCGAGGAAATCATTGGAGGGAACTGACGAAAACGTGAAATCCTCGCGAGTTTTGTGAGGTGAATCGTAATAGAATCACGAGATTCACAAGAGGAAATAAAAAGTGATTGATATATATATATAGGAGAGAAAAAAAATATATAAATAAATAGTTATTTAAAAAAATAAATATCGAATCGAATAGATAATAAAATATACGTAAATCATGAACAATTCCCAGATTATGAGAGCAAAGTTTCTTTTAAAAATGCTGATGAGAGCCTACGCATTCTGCGTGAACGAACAACAAGGTCGCCTCTTATTAGAACGATGCGTCGGGTGTCGGGATCATCTAGACTTCGATCACGAGGATCATTCATGTCTGACAATGGAAAGGGAAGATATGGTCGTCAAGTATTTCGAACCGGCGTTCGAATGCGTTCGAATCGACGACGTGATCAAGTTTTGGAGGAGATTAGTCTTCTGTATCGGGCGAGACAAGCCCAGCGGTTCGGGAGAAATGAAATTGGCGCGTGGAACTCTGACTTTAGAAGACAGGGGATGCGTCTTGAAATTATTGCTGGAGGAAGCATACGTCTAAGTTTTCTTGTTGATATAAATAAGGGAGAATAGGAAATAAAATAAATACACGCATAAATTTTTATCTAATATTAGAAAGAAAAAAACACCAAAAAAATGAGAACAAGAAATTAATTGTATCCGTCGTTAGATGACGACTAGGATGAGAAGCCAAACGGCGTTTTGCCAAAGGCGCCGTCGCCAGAAGAAAAAGAAAGAGGAGAGAGGTATCGCATCGATCAAATCAGTAGAATCCAATTGTATCTGACTCGAGAGAGAGATTCTCGCCGTTCTCTCAAGAAGAAGTATTCCCGCCTCGTGAAATTCGTCAACGCGGTCGACACGATACTCATCACAATTTCCATGGGTTTACACGCAGCTGGCATCAGATTGTTGTCGACCGCGGCCGGCTTTCCAATCGTGTTGACCATAGAATGAGTGGCTCTCGCCGCCTGATTGTTTATCACGGTCGGAAACTTTTTGAGTAGGAAATTATATCTGAAGGCTAGGAAACACGAAAAGATTCGCGTCTTGGCCGACTCTAAGATCGACACGATATCCAAAATGATCTCGATGGCGTTCAAAGATGGTAGGATATCGGATGGAGAATACTTCACGATATTGGGCGAGAAAATGAAATATGATGCCATGAAAGAAGCCGTGAGAATCAAGACTCGTTAGATCATCAAGGAAGAGATGAAGGATTCTCTCATGGAACGGGAGAGAAAAGAGGCCAGGGAGGAATTCGGTAAGTTGATAGAGCTCAAGAGCAGCGATTGAAAATAATATATATATAATAAGAACAGAATTTAAAAAAAAAAAAATATTAAATTTTTATATAAAAAAAAAATAAATACGAAATTAATTTAAATAACCCTCAAAAATAAAAAATGTATTGTGTAAAGTGTAAGTGAGTTACTGAGACGAGAAGACGGACAGATGCTTTGCAGGATTTGCAATGTGTGTGGTTCGATCAAGTCTCGATTCGTCCAAAAAAAAGAGCAGAGGCAAAGGCATCGCAAAGAAAATGATCAATAATCTACCTTTCGAAATGCATCTGCCGGGTCACAGTTTCAAGGGACCCGGAACGAAATTGAACAAGAGACTCAACGTCGATCTGACTCCTAAATTTTGGAGCAAACCTGTGAACAGGGTGGACACGGCCGTGTATGATCACGATCTGTGCTATGCCGAACATCCCGACACTAAGACTCGCAACGACGTCTGCGATAAAAACATGTTGGCGAAATTGAGAGGCATATTGAATCTGACCAGGAGAGAGAAGTTAGAATGTTCGCTGGTCAGCAAAGTGATCGTTTCAAAACGTTTATTCGGATGGGGCGTTCAAAAAAAAATTGATAACCGGAACGAGTTTGAACAATGCGGGAGAGATTAGAATCAATGTCAAAACCCAAGATTTATTTGTTCATCCTAGCGAGAGTTACATAGTGGTGCAGGGATGTCTCACCAAGGAAGATGGGACCGAATACTCCGACAACGACACGATTACTCTAGCCAATAATGGCATCATGCATCTATTCAGTAATATAAAATACTTGCTATCCAGACAAGAGATAGAATCTGTGTTTCATCCCAGTCAGGCCACCACGATGTTCGGACTCTTGACGTATCTGTATATTCGACTATGTCGTCAAAACGTCTAGACCCAACGCAACGTTTTTGTTCAGGATACCTTTCAAACACATCTTTGGATTCGCAGTCCATTACAACATGATCATGTATGGATCCAAACAAAATCTGACGTTGAATCGAAAGGGAAACGACGACGCGATAGTGAGACTCCCCGCGACCGATGCAGCTAAGTTAACTCTACACAAGATATCGTGGTTAGTTCTGCACGTGCAGCCTTCGATCGTGGAAAGAACGTGTCTCTACAAGATCATAGAATCCAAGAGTAAATTACCCATGGGATTTAGAATGAGACAGTGCAACACAGCTAGCATTCCGCTCTCCATGAATCACTTCAATTGGCAATTGACCATGAAATCCGCTTCCGAGAGACGGCATTTCATCGTGGTCGCGTTTCAGACCGATAGGGACGGGTCTCAAGAAAAGAATGCATCGCTGTTCGATCACTACAATTTGAGAAACATGCAAATGTTTCTGAACGCCACGAGATATCCAGCAATCGATTACAATGCATCGTTCGACAAGAACGATTTCTGCAGACTGTATGGCGATGGCGCAGATTTTAGAAAGAACTATCATGGTCTGGACAAATTGATGAGCAACCCTAAAATATCTCCCGACGAATACAAGTCGATGTATCCCATGTTCGTATTCGACGTCAGTAAACAGAGCGAACGACTAAAGAGTAGTGTCTTAGACATTCAGATCAAGATGCAATTCGATAGGAACGTGCCGAAAAAAACGAAGCCTTTGCCCTGGTTCTGTCGGATAGAGAATTACAATTCAAAATGGATGGAAATAAAATGTCTATCGTTCAATGAGAGACGTGTGTGTGAAGAAAAGAAAAAAAAACAAAGAAAAAAAATATATAAATAAAAATTAAAAAAAGATAATTACAAAAAAAAAAAAATGAATGATAAAGAAAGAGAGTACTTGAGAAGAAACAGAGGTGGTTTGATTAAAAATATTTCACAAGATTCGCTAGCAATAATTCTAGACAGTTTAGTCAGAACAGAACCTTTGATATTGACTGATTATATGAGATTCAAAATCGAAAGTAAAATTTTGATAGAAGATAAGACCAGAAAACTTTTAGACACGTTGACTTATAGAGGACCAACTGCTTTTCAAGAATTTATAAAAGCTCTCCGAAATGCCAAAATAGATGTTGACACGTGTTTCGAGATAGGCGATCCAATTTCACAAGATGAAACATTATAAGAATAACGTATTAAAAAAAAATAAAAAATAAAAAGTAATGAGATCTAGAGAGATTGAACATCTTTCTAAATATCATTACTTTTTATTTATTTTTTTTTTTGTTTTTACTAATACTCATTATTTTTAATTAATTATTTCCACGCATTCTCTGTTTGTTCAGAGAATCTAGTTCGATCAGTAGGCCCACCACGGAAGCGACTGCTTCGGGATTATTGGTTTTCATAACGAAATTAATCCTGTCTCCGGTGTTCATTTTGAGAGGCGTGCTGAACATGCTAACATTCGAGTGTTGATTCTCAGTATTTTCAATGCTGTATCTCTTATCACTCTCTACTCCATTCACCATGAGATTGACAACTGCTCTGTTATTCAAATCCGTGGAAGCCAGGCTCATTCGAATGATTTTGCCTCCCAACGGCATGGGATATCCCTCCTGACCATGTTGCGATCTGCTACCTCCATTTCTGAAAGACCACTCAGCTTTTCCCTCCTCACGCTGCTCTCCTCAGCCCACCCGGTGATCAATTGCCTAGTGCATTTGGCTTTCTCCACCGCCGAAATCAAGGTGCAGGCGTCCGTCATGTTCACGGGATCTGGTAGATTCGTGAGTACGTGTCCACCCATGTCTAGTTTACCTTTTCTCCAGACTGAGTTGTCATCTACATACTTCCTGCTGACTGTGCTGGAATCGAATTCAGGATCGTGATCAAGGCCGAATAAATTCTGACTGTTCATGTTGATGCTACCCTCCATGGTTCCACCAGATTGTTTGTTCAGGTAGAGCTTGTCCACTTGCGATTCTACGTATTCTTGAGATCGTATCACAGTGGAATCCACGTAGCCCTTGTTGACCGTGGTGGAGTCCGCATCCACATCCTCAATGTTCGACAGATTCAATATCTTGTTGAATCCCGCATTCAGATCCGATTTCCTTTCTCGTCTGTCAGACTTTCTCTGTTCCAGATCTACGTAGTGTTTGGTCGCCACGTCCTTGGGATTCGTGGGAGTTGCCACGTTCGTTATCTTGTTAGAATTAGCGTTCAATTCTGATTGCATTGTTTTCTGAATGTATCTACTTCTCAGATGTATGCTGAATCGCACGTGACAATCGTCCGCATATTTCTTGGTTGCGGCATTGGTGGAATCTATGGGATTCACGATGTTCACCAAACGTTTAGATTTCAGATCGAGATCGTCGGTTAGGGCTTTATCCATGTAATTATCTAGCATGATTCATTTGAAATCCGCGTTTCCCTTGTCAACGTATTTTTTAGTCGCTGCATCTGCAAGATCTATTGGCCCGGGAAGATTATAGAGCTTCTTATCGTTCATGTTCAAAGGTTCCTCTCGAGGTTCATATCTCCGAACGTAACGTTCGTCCAAGTTAGCAACATTGTAACCATCGCCAACTTCGAGCATCTTCCTCTTCTTTTTGGGTTGACTTTCGTAATCACTTCTACCAAATTTATCGACTGGCATGTTGTTTTGAGGGGGTTTTTTTGTTTTAAAAAATATATTTCAACGCAGTTTTTAAAATGAATTATTTCACTTATTTTTTATTTTTTGTTTTATTCGATTCAGTTTTCAAATAATTTTTTTACCTTTATATATACAAAAAAAAATCTCTCTCTAATGTAAATCATTGAGAATGTCTTGAAACCGATCTCCTGCCGACCATCTCTTTAGAATGTAGAGACACAGGTGATCGCAAAACACTTGATCCGGCGATTGCACTCGTTCCATGTTGTAACAAACCATCAATTCATCGAAATAGTTCTTTATTTCTTTCGGCGGTGAGATTCATAGCTGTCAAAATAATAATTCTTCTTCTTCCTGTTCTTGAACCACGCCACCCAGTGAGTGCCTTCACCCGATAAATCATCCAGATTTAAAATTCCACATTCCAATTGTCGAGGTCTTCTCTTCGGCAAGGCATCTCTGGAAAACACGCCTAAAAAATCTTTAATTTTCAAATTCTTCGCCACATTCGACATATCGATGTTAGACAGGGGTTCGTTAGGTAAGACGACACCTTCTACGGATATCTGTATTTTCTTATTCATAAATGTGTATATTTCTTTTTATTTATTTATTTTATTATAATTCACTAACATGACATTATTTTTTTTAATTTTTTTTCTTTTTCTTTTTAAACTAACTCTCTCGATGTCTCTATCAACTTCCATAATCTTGAATCCGTCTAATTCCTCTTGATTTTCTGAAATCCTATCATCCTTAGTCATATCCACAACCCAATGTCCGAGTGCCAAAGTGCTTATTTTATCGTCTAAAATGAATCACTTATTGTCATCAGCCATCAGCGAAATCTTGTTGATTATTTTGGTATACACGTCGTGATTGTTGCTTCAAATCGATTTCATAGTCTTATACACCGGTCCACTTCCGAACAGACAATCTTTATACTCTTGGAAAGAGATGTTTTTTCTTCACCACGTACGCTTTAACTCCTTTGCACTTCTTGATCTCTTCACCTTCTAGCCAATAAGCTTACAGTTTGTGTCTCAAATCTATGAATTCGACGATTTGCTTACCACCGCTCTCATCCTTAAATTTACCCAACACCTTCTTGTTGTCGTTCGATTGAATGTTGGACGGGTGATCGATGGGATAATTGCTTGTGTCGAACCACGCGGCCACGTCCGGAGATATATCTCGGTAGATGTCTTTCATCTCAATCTCGTAAACTAAACTGTCTGTGTCAGTGAACAGTAGTTTGTCTTTCTCACCAAATTTATGTTTGATGTAATCATAGTGAAAGTCGTACATCAATCACTTGCTGATATCTAAGATGATCGGGCTGGGATAATAGGGTTTGTCGAACTTCATGTGCATCTTTTGCATGTGAACGGCCACTAGATTTTCGTCGAATATGGTTCGGTGTCTGTAATTGGGTTTCATCACTAATTTTTTAGTGCTTTTCTCAGATGTGACGAGTCGAATGTCAGTTCTATTCCTGATGTTTTCCATCGATTTACCATACACGCAGTTGTTCATGAGTTTGAAGAAATCTTTTTTGAAATCGTTCTCGGCTTGAATTCTGAGATTCGTGTTGAGATTGATGTATTTTTTCATCCAAGGCTCTTCATCAAATCGAATGACGCAATGTATGTCAACTAATTTCATCCCATGATCGATGTATTGTTTCAAACTCTCGCTGTAGACGACGTACTTACGTTTGTTAAATAAATTGGGAATGAGTTTTTCGTCGTCTTCTTCGATCGGTTCCATTCCTATGGGAGCCAGTGGATAATCATTGTGTAGATCATGTAACTCTTCTGGATAGTTCAAATCGACTTCTAAAATGCAAGGATAATCTCTCCATTTTTGCATCTCCACCGGTTCCGTCATCCATGTGAAATTTCCAATCGGTAAAGGATGACTCATGGCCCAAACGTACAGATTATTAATGTCCCAATACTGTATGTATTTATTCAATCATTCTGAATCGAAGCCTTCTTTCATGTAGGGATTGTTGGCTTCAGAATATCTGTGGGAGATCATCGAGATGCTACATCTCTCGGCCTTTTTGAATATGAGCAACATGTCCACATCATATAATAATCCAATTGGACTTCGGTGGTCTTCAACAGAGCGTCCCACGCCAGTCGGGTGCGGTGAAATACCAAGCCGGATCCAGATAGTAATTTCGATGACAGACGTCTCGAAAATTTTCGAACACATCTGCCAGGAGCAGAACGTCGGTCTTCAGATAGAGATCATGATAATCTTTCATGATTTGCGTATCAAACGATTTCCAGACGTTTTTGGAGTGTTCTTAATTCTCGTCGGAAATGTCGTATTCGTATAATTTTGAATAAAAATCTTCTTTCGAAGGTAGCAAGGTGTCGTCGAAACTCTTTAGATCGTTCATGTAATCAAAAGGATAGACTCCTTTCCTCAACATGACGTCTACTCATTCTCTGAAGTGTTCATTCATGATTTTAAATTTATCTTTACTCATGTTATCGACTAATTTTTCCGGAGCGGTCAACATGAATTTAAAACTGTCGATGAAACGTATGCCTCTATGAATGGATTTTGTTTTTTCTTCCAACGTCTCTCTGTCGATTACTCTTTTCTTCTCCACAACCTTTCATTTCGTGAAGGTAATGTATCTTTCGTCGTTGTTCGTGATGCAGTTTAATTTTTCATGGGAGGTGCCGAGATTTTTCACGAACAGATGACTGTCATAACCCAAGAGATTGTGAAATATCACCAGATAGAAAGTGGAATCTTGATATCTTAAATTACACTTGCTGTGAGCTGGACCGCAATACAGACCCATGTAATGATCGTGGTCTCTAACCTTCTTATTTCCCTCCGAATTCTCGTCAAATGATTGTCTGCATATGTGACATGTGATGGCTCTGTTATTTTCGTCCTGCTGCTCTCGCGTGATGATCATTTTCGCCGGAGTTTTGAATTTGTCGTACAAAATTTGAATTTTCGATTCTAACTCTTCCACGAACCTTTGAGCCACGTCGTCATCTTCACACCGTTTCGTGTAGGTGAAGGGACCCATGTCGTGTTGCGAGTCGAAAGTGCATTTCATGTAAATGCTATAGCCCGAAGGCGTGTGTTTTTGATATCTTTCGACTTAACTTCGAGGAGCGTCGGGTTGGCAGGAACTCATTTTCACAGTGAAGCATTCAAAATCAGCGTACATGATGAATGGTACTTTTAATCTTCTATGGTGATCGCGAAAGTTCATGATGGTGTTGGGTTTGAGCATTTTGATGGCGATGCCTTGATTTTCGTTGCAATATTCCTGATGTTTCGCTAACGATTCTTCACTGTGAAACGCATTCTTGCAGTTGCAACATAAACATATCTTTTGTTTATGTCTATTATTTTGTCTCGCCAGTAATCGGCTCGGATGTTTAACCTAACAGTAATGTTGATTGTCACCATTCGAAATCAATAATAAAATAATCATCTTTTCTCTTCCGAGATACAAAGTCTGTCTGAGAGGATAGATTTTTCGTTTTTCCTCATTGTATCCCAAGATGTTCACCGCTACAGTGGGATTTTGAACCTCGAAAGGTTCGATATGTTTTAATGGCATTGGAACAGTCACTCCGGTCCAATCGAGATTTTTAGAAATCTCCTTGTAATGAGAAACTCTCTCGGGATGGATTTTGACGGGGTATAAAGCGGAGGTGACTGCCCATTTAAAACACTGATCATCTTTATTTCTCACATTGACCACGGCTTGTTTTTTAGCTAAGAAATACAGTAATTCCACGTAAGAAGACACTTTCAATGAATCGTTTTTAGTTAAATGAATTTCGAGATTCAACACCTCTTCAAATGTCCAATTACTACCTCCATGTTGATAATTCACGAGAGACGTCAACATCTTGTCTTTCATCGTTTCGAAAACGTCCGATAAATCTTAACTTTGAAATACAGGTTAGATGTTAGATCTGAAATATGCATCTCTCAAGATGCTCTCGCCAGAGTTCACGTCGATTTTATTCATCTTGCAATGGAGTATCATCTTAATTTTTAGTCCCACATCCACGTGTTCATGAAACAAATTCAATACTTTTTTCTTCACCTGTTCCATGAACAATTTTGGATCGACTTTCTTGAACGAGGGAACCACGTCGAAAGTTTTAAAAATGTCTTTGATTGCACTCTCCCATTCTACGGGATTCGATTGGAATGCTTCCGTGATGAGTCATGCTACATATTCTTCTCCTTTCCCTTCGTCATTTGCTCATCGAATTTCGTTCGATATATCTCATTTGTCTAGATTCTGAACCTCATCACTCATTTTCGTTTTTTTTATTTTCTTTTCTTTTGAAACATGCAGTTCTTCGATGGCTTTTCATTTGGTTGTCTTCTTATTTTTCACAACCGTTTTTTTGTTTTTTGGCGTCGACATTTCGATTCTCTTTGCCACCTTTGTCTTCTCATTTTTCACAACCGGAACGTTTTTTGACGTCATTGCTATCGGCATTTTGTTTGCCTTTTCATCAAGCAAACTATGTAACTCCTCTCATATGATCTCTCTAATTTCATCACACTCCGCATTTCATTTTCTATCATCAGGTGTTACTGCTATCGGCTTATTTTTTTCGCAATTCTATCCCAATCTTTTTTAAACTTTTTTTCAGTTCTTTCCTGAGATGTCCATCATTAGCGTCCAATTGTTTTTCCACATCTTTTCCCCATTCTATCCTGTGATATTCATTATTATCGTTCAATAAAAAGTCTACCTTTTTATCCATTTTTTTTTATATTATTTTTGTATACTTTCTACAATTTATATGTTTATACTTTATATAATTATATATATATATATTTTTTTTTTTTTTTTACTTTATAATAACATACCTAAAAGTGGTATATTCTTTAACGGCGAATCTGGACCAAACAGCAAACCCTTACCGAGTTGCTCAACGTTCTGTCCATTCTTCAGATAGAGACCGTTTCCACTGAAAAAAGATGCCACCTCTAACGGGTTCTAGATACAATCCTTCACCGTCATTGACTATGTTGACGCGACACATGACTCCTCCCTTCTTCAAAAACAGTCCGCTGCCACCCATTAATTTCTCAACTGCCGAACTCGCGAGTCCCGAGAGAGCTCCCACGCTGAGAGTCTTTGCAGCAAAGGGCAATGCTTTTACAGCAATTCCTGTCAATAGCGGTAAGAAACCACCATTCATTCTCAAATTGTATTTCAACTGAGTGGGACTCAATTTCACCGTCAACCCTCTTCCATCATCAATAGCTCTCTCCATCCTTTTGATTTGAGTTCTGGTCCAGGCGATTTGATCATTACCGTCACTGGTCAGATCTTTGTGAGTGAATTTGAATCTCACCGGCTCACCTTGAGTTAACGCTTTCTAAAGTTTCTTCCTCTGTCCTTCGGATATGTTCACGTTTTTTTAACCAAGTATTCAGTCATATTTCTTTTTTTTAAATGCATTTTGTTCAGTTGGTTTTTTTTTGTTTTAATGATAATTATATATATTAAATAATTTTTGTAAATTAATATTGCATTTATTTTATTTTCTTATTTATATATACAAAATATATTTTTTTTTTGCTTTTTATATTTCTCTTATGTGAAACCGTATCGTGACCCTCTCTCCATGAAGATCTAACAGTTCACCATTTTCATCAGTCAACTTGGTTTTGAGACTATACAACATGTCTAAACTCACGGGTAGATAAACTAAATTTCGAGGTCGTTCCACGATTTTATAACCCGGCGACACATTTGGAAAGAAGGAATAGATCGTCTGTTGAGCGCTACCATTCACATAGCTTCCAGCAATCACGTCCACATTCAACAGAATGCTATTGACTGTGAGAATATCGACCGTATTTTCAGATGCTGCGTGGTCTCGATACATCTTTCGATTGAATCCTAGCATCTTGCCTATAGAATCGTCCGTGTTGAAATCCACTCGAAAATTATTTTCCAAATCCAACATCGTCTGTAGGGTGTTAGGGTTGGGAGCGAGTCTGATCTTGTTGCTTCACTTTCCATCCGTCTTTATTCGCGTCTGAATGTAATTGTTCAAATCGTCTATGTCGTAACTTCCTTTGGGAATTCAAATCTCCAACCAATCCACTCCATCAGAATACTTGAATGAGTTATTCTTTTTGGTGATGTTGAGAAAGGAATAATAAGTCTCCAGATTCACCATCTCGTATCTTTTCTCTCTATTCAATTCGATGGAAGGTTCGAATTTCGTCGTGAATCGAGTCGAATCGCCACTCACCACGATTTGAATGGATTGTTTTCGCTAGTCAAATCGATCACGACGAAATTGTAAAGTCCTCCATCCCAAACCCTCTTGCAGAATCTCCTGAATTCTGCTATGCTCATGTCGTTTGCGACGTGATCACCGTAGATGTGATTGAGATTCTTGAGATCCTGGCAAAAGAGACACATGAAATTAGCGTTCTACCTTATTGTATGTCTAGGCAGTCGAAAATAATTCTGTGACAGGTAGAAACAGTCCACGTTGCTGTGACGACCCCTAACGTAATACGATTCGCATCGGTTCTGTCTCTCCAAAAGCAGATCGTCGAAAATCATGAGATTCTTATCTTCTGATTTCAATTCGATCCAGGATCCGGAACGTCGCTAGTGTTCTCATAAAATCGACACTCGACGTTCGAAGACGCATTTCTCTTCATCAATTCCATCGCTGCACCATCCAAAATGGTCGAAAGAGAAGCTTCACTTTTGTCAAATTCCTCCCTACTGTCAAAAAATTCTGGCTATGATGTCCTTGGGCAATCTACGATCCATGCACTCTCGAAGCAATCTGTATTCAGGTTGAAACAAACTCTTGCCAAACACCAATAATCTGTCGTAATCCAACCAGTCAGGTTGCGACAACAGATTCATCAACAGATTGGTCTTTCCACAATTCGATTTTCCCACTATCAAACCCCTTATGCTTTTGGGAAAGAACTCGTTATTTGACCTGTTGGTCGCGGCTTCGTTCCAAGATATATCTTTGACGTTCATCTTTGTTATTTATTTTTTAATTTTTTAGCTCAACTTTGGCGAAGCCAAATTTGAGCTTTTGTCATGGCCCGTCGTCCGTCTGGCCGTCTGGCCGTCTGTCCGTACGCCAACAATTGGATACGGCTCGGACTAGAGGCCGTATGTATGAACCGATCTTTATGAAACTTCTTGGGTACCTTTGCTATGACTGTGGGACGAGAACGAGTGTTCTTGGGTGCGGTCCGACATTCAAGATGGCTGCCACCTGCCATTTTGTATCGACGATGCAGAAATTTGTTTTTTGTACAGAACTTCCATATGAAAGCTCTGATTTGAATAATTTTTTGTCTGAATGTTTAGTACCATGAGATACATTCCATATCATACAGGTTTTTTTGTCGTGCTTAAATTATGCAAATTAGACTAACTTTGATTTATTTAGTGTTACTTTCAGCACTGTCAGTGCAAATGCCAATATGGCTCGGGCTAGAGGCCGCATTTATGAACCGATCTTTATGAAACTTTAGGGTACCTTTGTTATCACCGTGGGACGAGAACGAGCGTTTGGGGTCTGGTCCGAAATTCAAGATGGCCGCTGGCAGCCATTTTGTTCAAAATTAGGGGCAATCAGATTTTTGGGCAGAACTTCCACATGAAAGCTCTGATTTGAATAATTTTTTGTATGCATGTTTGGTACCATGGGATACATCACATATGATACGGGTTTTTTTCTCGTGCAGAAATTATGCAAATTAGATGAACTTTGATTTTTTCAATGCTACTTACACACAGTAAGTACACATGTCAATACGGCTCGGGCTAGAGGCTGTATTTATCAACCAGTCTTCACGAAACTTCTTGGGTACCTCTGTTATCACCTTGGGACGAGAACGAGTGTTTCTGATTGCGATCCAAAATCCAAGATGGCTACCAGTGGCCATTTTATACCGAAATTAGGTCTAATCAGTTTTTTGTACACAACTTCTATATGGCTCAGGCTAGAGGCCGTATTTATGAACCGATCTTTAGGAAACTTCTTGGGAACCTTTGTTATCACCGTGGGATGAGAACGAGTGTTTTTGGGTGTGGTCCGAAATTCAAGATGGCCACCAGCAGCCATTTTGTACCAAAATTAGTGCAATCAGTCTTTTGTACAGAACTTCTGTATGAAAGTTCTGATTTGAATAAATTTTTGTATGAATGTTTAGTAAAATGGAATACATCACATGCAGAAGAGGTTTTTTTTTCTCATGCAGAAATTATGCAAATTAGATGAATTTTGATTTACTTAGTGCTACTTATACACTGTAAGTGCACATGTCAATACGGCTCGGGATAGAGGCTATATTTATAAACCGATCTTATCACCTTGGGACGAGAACGAGTTTTCTGAGTGCGGTCCAAAATTCAAGACGGCTGCCAGTGGCCATTTTGTACCGAAATTAGGTCCAATCAGTTTTTTGTTGCAACTTCTATACAGCTCATATTTATGAACTGATCTTCACGAAACTTCTTGGGTACCTTTGTTTTCACCTTGGGACAGAAAAGAGTGTGTTTTGGGGTGCCTTTGTTATCACTGTGCTATGAGAACAAATATTTTGGGGTTCAGTCAGACCCACTCTGGGACTCAAAGATTTCTTTTCTAGTTTAGCATCTGACTGTCACCCACCTTTACAATACTTTACCTATACATTTGTTACAGGCTACAGTCAGTATTTATGTACAGACCGTTACAATACTTTTTATGTACCTTTGTTATCAGGTCATTACCTAGATGTTTGTCATTGCCGTGTCACATACTATACATGTACATGTCTTGACAAGTTGAGCTACAGTGTCATTGACACTTTCATTAGATTTTTCAAACTCAATTTTTTTATGTTTTTCAAACTCGGTTTATATAAATATTTATTATTTATTTATATTACACCATCGCAAGTTCTCTTCCATCCAGATCCATTCGTCATTTTGGCTAAATCTTGTATGGGTACCACAGCATCCTTAAAATCTTTCCAACTTTTCGGCGATCGCTCTAACATAGCTTGCTTCACTGATCAACTTGTCGATCAACACATCAGCTGCGCTCTTGCCAACCACAGAAGCGATCCTATCACTAGCTTCGGACGCAGCTTTCTTACCAGCATCCAAAGCCATCTTCTTACCGACCTCAAACATGGTTGATGCAAGTTTTCTACCTGCATTGCTCGTGAACGCTCGCATTATACAATCAACTATGCCAGAACCGCCTTGAACGTAAGTTCTAACGTATCCCCTATTCTTTATCACCAACATATTTTTATTTTATAATATATATTTTGTTTTTTCCGCTCGTAAATCGTTTGTTGTTTAAATACTTTTATTATTTCTAGTGTAGATTTACTGTTTTTTTTATTTATCTATTTTTTGTTTGTTCTCTCTACTTATTATATATATATCAATCCTTCAATTCGTTCATCAACCTTTTATAATCTTGTCTATTCAAGACATTCTGCCTCAACAATTCGTCACATATGATCACTATCTCATCATCCACTCCAGTATTACCAGCGTGCCGACTAGCCATCAACAATTTCAATCTCTCAGACAGAGCGTCAGAATCACTCGGAAGAAAAGTGGTTCTCACTCCTTTTCCAGTCACCGATTCGACGAATTTCTTATTCATATCCCATATGGGTTTCACCACCTTCATCCACTTGTAACCTCTATTGGCTTTGGGTCTCGTCTCTCTGGCATCGTTATTTCTCTTCATGGCGTGGGTCTGAACCAGAATGTCACCATAATTGTCAAAATCCTGATCCGTGTAATCTCCAGGCTTGTCAAAAAGAAGCAATTTGCGTTGTCCAGGAGTTAATTCATACCTATTCGAACCGACGATTAAATTCTCATCATCCTCTCGCACTTCAGTGTCGCCCACGAAAGTCCTACCCCTAGAATCCCTGTAAATTCCACACAACAGATCTCTCTTACCACCATCCTCGAACGACGCGACGCTATCAGTGGTGATAGTCGAAGCTGCATCATCGCTCTCGCTCACATCGGTTTCGATTCTCGTGGGAACGTAATCCTGTGGTGATCTTTGAAAGGAAAACTCCCTTGTAAAACTACCAGGCTACGAACCCGTTCTCAAAGAACTTTCTCTTTTGGCTCTCAATTCATCAACGATCTCCTTGTTGCTTCGTTCCTGAACCTCCGTCACGGGTTTAAATAGTTTGGTGGTCTCTAGTCTTAATTCCCTCTCTCCCAATCGTCTGCTTCTGTCGGCGGATCGAATGCTTTTCTTGACTCGTTCATATTCGTCGAGGAGTTCATCTCTTCACTTGGAATCTTTGATGTGTAAAAACATTTTATGTTCTCACGATTAATAATATTTCCTTTTTAGAGTGTGGTAATTTCGGTTATTTTATTATTCTCAAAATTAAATGTAGTTATTTTTATGTTTTTAAGTAAATGAAATCTTCCGTCTTTAATATGTAATAACTAAAACCAGTTGAGGGAAAACATTTTACAAATGAAACCTCGATAAATAGTTAAAATCTTAAAATAACATCCATTTCAAACGTGTTAAAATCCGAAAGAACATGAATAATTAAAACCTCGAATAAAACATGTCAGTAAATGTAGCGCTTTTCAAAAATAACATTAATTAATCTTTTGAACTGTTTCCGGTTTCATCCATAGAATAGCTTTCAGTTAAACGATTTAACTGACAATTGACTCATTGAATGAAAACCCGTAATACATTCAAGTGTGACAAATGGAGTTCTCAGTAAGTTTATACAGTAAAGATCACTTTGAAATGCGACCTGCTCATCAGCCTGATAAAACAGATTGATGATTGTAGCGCACAGGTGCTCTATTTATACTGTAAAAGTGTAAATACCATCGTGGGATTTTCCAAAAAACTCAGGTTTTTTTGTTGAGTTTGGAAAAATCCACTATGGGTATCCCCACTTACGTCAGAAGTGGGGATACCCATAGTAGATTTTTCCGAACTCGAGGATTTTTTCCGTCGAGTTTGGATAATCCTACGATGGGTAACTTCACTTTACACCCACTTTACACCGTTGGCGAACGTCGAGAAAACGTTTTGAGATCGATTTTTCCTGTCCTAGAATCCGCAATCGTTTTTACCGATCGGATTGCACCCTCCACCGTCTGAAACGCGATCGCAAACGTCGGTGTCTCAGAAGCCGCAAAACAAATTTTTATGCTGTCCCAGAAGCCTCAAAGCATTTTTTGCCGGCGTTCGCCAACGATAGATCGAAGGTCTGATCCTTGATGGGAACATCGAGAAGATTTCTTTAGGTTTACGTTTATGCGAATTTCGTACATTTTTCGTTCTGAGCGAATATTTCGAATTCGCACTCGTTCGCCAACGGCTGTTTGAACGGTCTAAAATGCGATAACTGCGTTTGTGGATTCTAGGACATCGTGTACAAACAACGTTTTTTTACACTCTGTACACGTTTTAACACTGAATCCCTATGGGGGTACACGTACATGTACGTGTACGTGTACAGTTTTTTGAAAATGTGTCTGCGAAGCCTCCATTTATAGCTACTAACCTTTACTCAGCACGAATGCAAACAAAAATTCTTGAATGACCAGGAATGACTAAAAGTTTTAATTTTTTGCTTCAATGAACCCCTCATTTCAAATATAAGCTAGTATGAACTATATTTTGTGAGACATAAAATGCAAAAATAATAAAATTCGAATGGTGATTTTTTTAATAGGGTTAGATATTAGTTAAAATATCCTGCTTCCATCGAAGAAGAGGAGCATCAGACATGCACACAGAACGACACGCGGGTGTGAATGGGGTGTGAGTGGGTTAAGCGATATGGCTCGAGCTCCAGTGCGGAAGGATAGAAATAGAGGCCGCATGCCTCTACTTTCATGCTTCCGCGATGGCACAAGTGCCATATCGATTAACCCATTCACACACGCGTGTCGTTCTGTGTTTATTACATGCATTCACGTCTATAAAGACACTAATTCATTTGACAACTATCAACAAAAAAAGAACACCGCCAACCAAATTGCGAGGGGATTCCGTGTTACTATTTCGTCCCCTGAGTTCTAAAGTGTTCTATGTGCCTGCTGGCACATAGAACACTTAGGAACTCAGTAGGCGATTTCTAGCAATCACTAGCGATTCAAATTGTAATTGTGGTACACGGTTTGTAAAGAATTCCAGTGAAATTTCGCTTCTTTATAAAAATAGTCCGTTAACGATTTCTGTTCCGCAAAACAAATTTTTATTTTTCGCGTGGTTTAGTGTTGCTGTAGATGGGGATTGCATAGAACAAGCGTGTAACAAAAACAAATATTCACCGAGAGGCACAACAAAATTCATTTATTATTTAGCGCGCGTGCGCGCGTTATATCTGGGACGATTTTTGACACAGTTCACGTCGCATCAATGAGGAAGATTGAATTGAGTTGATGAAAAATGGGACGCGGCAAAAATCTGAAACGAATATTTGTAATTCTCCTTTATTTGGTTTTGCTTTATTTTCATTTCCGTGCATTGTTTTTAAACTATACAAGCAACGTAATCTGTAATGCATATATATCCTTTCATGCCCTCTGCTAAAGTGTTTTAGCAAAAGTCAAACGAAAACAATCCGACTAGAAAGTCCCAACCACTTTTTTTGCAGGTGACATTGAATACCCGGTCAAACTAAAATAGACTGCAGGTAGAAAACAATGAGACCGATCGTACTAAAATAATCCCGCAGGTTGAAAATGAGACCGCAATAGGCCGCAAGAGGCGAAGTACAGAGGTTTAGAGTCCCCGAACGAACACTCTCTGGTTTTATGGGGTATGCCAAATATATATCCGAAGTCTGGTACCGATATTTTTAAGTTTAACCCTAAAAATTGTACTTTTAATGTATAGAGCGATATCCGACTTGCGATCTGACTTCCGTAACTGAGGACAGAGAGACCGCAAGTAAACTTCTGGTCCCCAAAACACCAAATGAACACTATCCGGTGCGCTGGTGTATATTCAATGTATATCCGAACTTTGATATTGATATTTTGATTATAACCCCTAAAATTAGACTTTTAATGTAATGCGCGACTTCCGATTTACGGTCTCAATTTTCGCAAGCAGGGATAATGAGACCCGCAAGTAAATTATTAGTCTTGAAAATATCAAATAAACACGAAAGTATACGCTATATTACATATAAAATTTATACCAAATATGGTAGTGCTATATTGATTTTAACCTCTTTTTATTTTAGGTTTAAAATCTGATAGTAAATCACATTTTCGGTCTCTGAAATGAGCCACTTAAGAGATTTGCGTAAAATATATAGGTTATAATTTTTCAACACTCCTCATATTTTTACTTGGGTTTAAGATCGGCAACTATAATACTTGGCAGATTTAGTTTTTTTCTTTCTACAGTGAATTTTGCTACTGCTTATTTATTTATTTATTTATTTATTTATTTATTTATTTATTTATTTATTTATTTATTTTCCCTTTATAATTCATCAACTCCCCACATCTTTTACCCTGACTTGGGACTGGCAAGTATAAAACCTGGAAGATTTAGAGGGTTTTGGAAATAGCGCGTTTCGCTACTGTTTTTCTTTTCTCGGTCTCTTGAAGGTTGGCCTTTACAGTGCATTTCTCTACAGTTTTTTCTAGGCGCATTTCCTTTTTCTCATTACGTTACTCGGAGTCTGTGGTCTTATTGCTCCAAATCACGTGGAGTAGTAGTAGTAGTAGTAATATATCTTTATTTACGTGACATGTGCTAACATAACTTAGTACAGTGCATAAAAAGTATTGTTAAAACAGCACCCGGTTCATTTGGGCCTATATGTCACCTCTTTAATTTTCCGTTTTTAGCATGCCCAGAGAAACTCATTCATTCCCTTTCTCGCTAACTCATTCTTTCTCTCACCCTCAATTCAAGTAATTAACCCATTCCAACCACTCAATGATGCAATCTTCCTTTCACACAGCCATACTCACACTCAATCATTCAAGCAGTCACACAATTTCACACTTGAATTGACACAATGAACTGAACTTATTTGAAACGACTTCCTTGTGAATCACCAGTCACAGTGTTTTGAGATGTGGTATTCACCTCCTTTTAGTGAGTCTCAACTTTGTTCACAGAATATTTCTTGTTTTAGTTCTAATACGAAGGGATTTCATGATGTATGCACAAAATTTGAATCCTTCACGGGCATTTTCTGGCGCGCTTGTGCTTGTTATTTTTGTAAATGATCAATGGTTAATCACTGGAAAAGCGAACACTGCAAAAAATATAGGTTCTCTTTAGAACCAAAACTGGTTCTAATCTTGTCCCTGAGATGGAACCAGTTCTGTTTAAACATTATTTATTTCAAATCAAATAAATTTACCAAGATTAGCATTCAATTTTAACAAAATATTACATGAACTGAAGTAGATTCAGCAGTAAACTTGAAGCTTATTCAGCGCGTCGCCAAACATTTTGAAACAAAGGAGATATGAACAGTTGACATATCGAACCAGTTTTGCTGGTTCGATATGCCAACTGTTCATATCTCCTTTGCTTAATAATGATCTGAGACAACCTCGTATAAGCTCTAAACTTACGGCTGAACCCCCCTCAATTTATGTTTAATTCTGTTAATATTTAATGTTAATCTTTATAAATTTATTTGATTTGAAATAAATACTGTTTAAACAGAACTGGTTCCATCTCAGGGACAAGATTAGAACCAGTTTTGGTTCTAAAGAGAACCTATATTTTTTGCAGTGTACTGCACATCGATGTTTTTTTCAATCATCCTATTTGTTCCGTTCATGTTGATCGTGTCGATTACGAGGGGAATATGTGAAAGGTGGAAGAAACGCAGAGGTGAAAGAGAAAGAAAAACTATTCAACCATCGACTGAACGTTCTTTTTATGAAAGAAACCCTTGAGTTGGGGTGTTTTGATGCTTGAATCGAGGTCGTCTATTATTTCTTTATTTATTTATTGGGGTTTAACGACACTTTCGACAGCCGGGGACACCCCGTGTAGGAGAATGTTACAGGTGGACGAAGCCCGAGTACCCGGAGAGAACCACCAAGCAACAGCGAGCAACGTCCAGACTCCCCAATGTACTAACTCCGCATAAGTAAGGTTACCTTTGGTTGAAGACAAGGGCACCATCGGCGTGCATTACGCCTTAATACACAGCGCCACCGCGCACCGACATGGGCAATCCGGATTAAGTGCCTTGCCCAAGGACACAACGCAGTAACGACTGGTGGGGATCGAACTGTGGACCTTCCGGTTTGAAGTCCAAACCGTAACCACTGATCCACCGCACTTCCAATCAATTTTTTGAAAACCTTTTTGCGGCATAAAACAGCATGAATGAGGACTGATGAGTGGACAGTTACCACTCGTAAAACTGTAAAGACAAGAAAAAGGCTTTGCACTTCAACGCAAATCTCTCCGGGCTTCTGGTGAACTATGACATGAGCAAAAATGTAATGAACTAAGCATTATTGAAATCGGATAATTTCAAGGTCGAACCCGGTTAGTCCTCGGATGGGTGACCGTCTGAGCGATCGATTCGGACTCCCTCGTTGTGTTCTTGGGCAAGGCACTTCACCCCGATTGTCCACATGGGGACACGATGACGCCGTGTACTAAGGCGTACTGCACGTCGATGGTGCACATGTCTTCAACCAATCTAGCCCTGCCTGTGCTGCAGCGAGGAGTTACGATGTTGGGGAGCTGGGAGTTGCCCGTCGTTGCTCGGTGGTTCTCTCCGGGTACTCCGGCTTCCTCCGCCCGTAAAACTGTCACCGACACAATATGGCCTTGACTGTTAATGTGTCGTTAAACCCCAATAAATAAGTAAATCGGATAATTATTGTTCAAGCTTTCACATAATCATTAGGATTTCCAATAAAGTGAAAAAAGGCAATGACGATATCAATTTTCAACAAATGACCATGGTTTTAAAACGTATCCAGAATATTAACCTTTTACAAAGCATGAAAAGCAGACGACACTTGCAAAAAAATTCTTGAATAACTATTATTTTCATTTTTTGTCTCACAAACATAGATTATGAGCCCTCATTGGAACGAGCTCGACGAGCTCGTTCCAATTAGGGATCATAACCTATGTTTTAGAGACAAAAAAATGAAAAAAATAATGAACATTAATTGGCGATTTTGGAGAATAGCGCTGGCCAGTTTTGTCCGTTGCGTTAGGTAAAGGGTTAATATAAATCAGCATGACAAAAGTGGAAAAAAATTCAGATGGTTACCTGTTAAGTTAGCAAATAAATATAAAAAAAAAAATTAATGTTAGGGTTTAATAGATTCCCGATTTTCTTTAGCAACGGGAACAGGAATGAAATTATACTCAGAACCGGGAATCGAGAAATGTTCCTGATAATATCAAGTAAATTTACGAGGGTATCAAGGCGCATTTATTTTCGTGAAAATGAACATAGTTTATTGTTGGCAATTTGCCATCTCCATACGGAAAAGTCCTCCTAAGAGAAATGTGAAAACCCAAACCCGCTTCCAACTCGTCTTCATTTTCAGAATCGCTAGTTTTGTCACCACTACCTTCTCCGCTTCAACCCCCTCTTCACTGCCGTCACCAGTCTCCTCTGCGTGATGCAGAGGAGACCAGTGACGGCAGTGAAGAAGGAGCTGATGCTGAAGGAGGTAGTGAATAGTGAGTGACACTAGTGATTCTGAAAATGAAGAGACGAGTTTGAACTTTCAAGCAGTTGAAGATCTTGCTGTTGAAGAGAGGAATCCTCCGGAACTGATTGAGAGCAACAATGATTTCGTGTGAAATGTCCTTCAGGAAGCAGGATTGTAAAAAGGTCAGGCGTGGAAGGGCTTGCAAAGTTATGCTGGGCAGTTTTTCAATTGAGAAAACTTGAGTTCAACACACAAACAGTGCCATACGTGATTTCCGGTTCCGTGTAGATATCATGACCGGCTTTCGGAACCAGGAACCCAGGAATTCCCGTTCCCGGTATAAAACAATATTTGTGGATAAATATATTTACTACTCGTGCTAAACAGGCTTCTCAACTTTTTTATTTCATCAGCACGTACCGGACTCAAAATTGGTCTGCTTGGACCCCAGCATTCCCATTTTGCATGATACTGGCTGCGTGTGTGGCATATGTCCCAAAAGCGAATGAAGTCCCGTAAGAACATGATTAACAGCAACAGCGAATCGATAGCTAAGACTCCAATCCATATGGAAAGGTCCCGGCTGGAAAATTATTGGAGGTGTCATACTCACTTCCCCACCCCATTGTTACGCCCCGACTGCTGTTCAATAAAGCCATCTTCGAAAATAAACTCAGTGTCCCTCATTACAGCAACACTGTTAAAAATATAGACAATAGTTCACTGCTCTAATCCGAGTACCATTTTTATCCTCGAGTGGGGTGCGCGGAAGATTATTTCATGAGGCGTTAGCCTCATGAAATAATCCGCGTGGCCCACGAGAAGATTACCTCGTACTCGAATACGAGCGGTGAACGTTTGCATTTATTTTATTTTCTCCTCATTTGTTTTCCCAAAACAACCCTTAAAAAGTGAATAAAGAATAAAAACAAAAATAGTCCGTTATCGCTGAGAGTGGAATACGATGCTGGGAGTGGAATATCATTTTCGGCGAGTGGGAGTGGGAATACGATTTATTTTGGGGGAAGAAAAGCGAATGAAAATAATATAAAGTGGTTTATCCCGCTAATTCGTGGCACATTTTAGAAAAATACAAGTAGTATTTCACGACACTTGAACAAAAATAATTACTTACCTTCACAAGTAAAATCAAAGCCAATGAAATAATTAAAACTTTACATGGAAGTAAGGCGCCCATACTGGAAGGTTATATTACAGGGCAAGTCAGCCAGCCATGGACGCTATCACATGCTACCTTTGCACTGATTTATCCTGAATAATAACACAGATAACAGAAATTAACCTGCTGAAACCGACATTCTCGCTGCGTGATATATGAGCAGTGACACTCGTCAATCTGAGTAGTTGTTTCCTGTCAAATATCGTCTGCCTGAACAGGCAGACGACATTTCACTAGATACACCTGCTAGATCGTAAGTCTTAAGCAGTAATGACTGTTCAATAAATTCATTTTTATTTCCTAGGCTTGTACGAGTTAAACAGTGTGTTCATCAATGGAATCGTCGTATACAGTTTTGTCTAAAGTTTATGCGCGAATCCATGTTACAATTGTGAGGGACGTTCAGTAAATATTGAATCCAAAAATATTTACTTGTAACCTTGCGTGACATCTGCTCCTATGGCTCATCTTAAAACGAAAGCAAGGTTTAAAGCATATATAATTCCAAAGAAAATTCAACGACTGTTCAAGTGTACACCCGAATTATATCATTCGATAGAAAGAGAAAAATTGAGTTTCCACTAGCCACAAACTTAATCGTGAAAATGTTAGTTCCTTGTACCCCATCATGCCATAATTGTGGTGTCCACTCGAAATCGTTTGATATCCACTGTATATGACACACAGGACTCAATGTAGTCAATATTTGTCTTTGTTTTACAGCAAGGTGGGAACTGCTGATACACTATTGTGAGCACAAAACGCGAGATGCGAAAAGAAGTATGAATAATATACTATTCCTATCATAAATAGGCGTCTCCTATAAATTTTCGGTTTATCACTAGTACTAAGATAACAAATCCCCCTCCCCCCTCCCCCCCTCCCCCCCCCCCAGGTTAAACACTTATAAAGTTTATAACTACTGTAGCCGTGATGTAACGAACGTTATTTGATGACCAAAGAGTTTTTTTTATAATGCAATGCTTCCATTCTATTAGTAAACAATGAGTATTAAACTTTGTATCTTAAATGTTGATTGTTATGACACGAAGGAAATAGGAACAAAACGTTGTGGGGACAAACAAAGTAAAATATGGCAAAAGATTTTGTTTATCCTACTCGTCGCATTTGATTCGATTCTTTAGAGGGGAAATGGCCATTCGAACACATTATTAAAAAAAATTTATTCTGCATATAAATAGACAGAACGCGATGTGTGTTTGAAGCGAGTTGGAATGGCCATTCCATGGAGTTATGTAAAACACCTACCGATTCAAACACACATCGCATTCTGTGTAGTAGCAGTAGTAGTAATCTTTATTTATGTGACATGTGCATATGTTATTTGTTTGTAGTATATTTAAATTCGTTGCATAACACACCCGGCCTTATAAGCCTACATGTCACACTTTTAACATTAGTGGTTTACTGTGAGCAAGGTAGCTCACGCGCACTCACTTTCACACTTACACACACACACACACACACACACACACACACACACACACACACACACACACACACACACACACACACACACACACACACACACACACACACACACACACACACACAGGGACCTCCACGATCTCTCTCTATCTCCATCTCTCTCTCGCACTCTCTCTCTCTCTCTCTCGCCCCCCCCCCCCCTCTTTCTCTCTCTCTCTCTCTCTCCCTCTCGCTCTCTCTCCCCCTCCCTCTCTCTCTCTCTCTCTCTCTCCCCACTCTCTCCCTCCCCTCTCTCTCTCATACACATACAGTCACACTTACAGGCATTTGTTTTCACTCACACCATCGAGTGCCCCCCACCCCCAGCCCCACTCCCTAAAACGCACATTTTCTTTCTGTGTTTATTACTACACATCCCATGCATTAAAATTCATTTAAATAAACAAATTTTAATTCCTATGTTTAAACCCAAAAGTGAAGAGTCCGTTTTGTTTGAAGCTGTACTGATCAAAAGGATCGATAAAAAAACACAATCTTTTCGGAACCAATCTTTGCCATTGGACGTGTTTGTTGAAATTCGTATCGTTGTTTCTCTTCGACTGGTGTCCATTCACGCCTAACCATTTGATAGATATTACTATTAGTATAAATATAAGTACAAATTTGGGCAGATTTGCAAAACAGCTGGGAGAAACGTTTTTAACTGGTAGAGTGCTGGAAGCCCATATTTGGGCTCAATTCAGAAGTGCAGGTACCAGAACTTATTGGCTTCATATTCTGTGGATGTGCTTCGTATTATCTTTGAAGAGAAATTATTTAGACTGTGCGGGTTTGCCTTGTTACCATTATGGGAGAGTGCCTGTTGGCACTCTCCCATAATGGTAACAAGGCAAAGACATGTCAACAAATTCTGATAACCAAACGCAATTTAGCACTCTACCAGTTAAAGAAGTTCGAAGCATGTCAGGATGTCCAAAGATTTACCGAAATAAAGTTGACAAATTTGGATATATCGTGATTCACAGACGAGACGGCCACGGGACTGGGTTAATTTTGTGATTGGAAATGATCGTTTTTTTAAATACTATCTCATTTTTGGTTAACTAATTTTGTGTGAACCGACTTTATTTTGCTTTGGACGTTTTTATTTTCACCTTCGTGACAGACGATCGATAATCGTATAACGAAATTTGGAAACTTTTGGATGCGCAACTAACGACTCGACCGGAAAGGAACTGGTATAAACGGTGCTAGGCAAAAGTTCTGGCTTGTACATCACCCATTGAATACAGAAGCATTTATGTCATAGCGGCGATTCCGTTAAAAACAAGGGTTTGAAGTTTAATTGATGTGTAATAAAATATATGTTGTAACTAATTTTAGAAATGCTTATTTGATTTTCGCGAAAATGGTTGATAAACTTAGTAATTGTATGAAAACCAGGGATATCGCTTCTATACTGCAATAGTTTGCATGTCAATTCTTGCGTGCCAGAAAACGATAGTCTCAACCTTTCCAAATCCGTTTCATGTCTGTCTAAACGAGGTACTCGTAACGTCATGGATGTTCGGAGATTTTCGATGCGAGTGTCATGCGACAATATTACAAACGCGAAATAAAAACTGAGTGCCTTAGCGCTGAACATTCCGGATAAACATCCATATTTTTTTACATTCCAGGTGTCGCACCCAATGTTTAAAAATAGAATTTGAATGCCGAATTTGCCAAACTACAGGCTGAGCGAACTGACGAAGTAAAGAACGCTATCTTCTTCCTAAACTCGAATTTACAAATGTTCATTTAAGCTTGGTTTGTGGTGACAGCCCATGTACAGCCAGATGGGGGGGGGGGGGGGGGCATTTTCTTGTGACCCACCAGAGAAGATAACATGTGTTTGCCCTAGTTACAAAGCGGCATGTCTACTGTTTGTGTTTGTTATTGGAAGCTTAATATAGAAACTGAGAACAATTTGACAAACATGCGACGTCGGTCACACAGACGAGGTTATATTTTTACAGATCACAACTACGATTTAGAACCTATAATTGTCCTATATAGCCTTGCTTCATTGGAGGATAAAACGACGCTTTTGGAGTGAACGAAACATGATCCATCATGGCCTGATGTGTGAGACGGAAAAATCTCACCCTCGGGGCCAGAGTTTGGGGCCGGAGCATGCCTCTTGTCCGAATCAAAAATCTGCACCGTAGGTGAGATATTTTCATCCCACACATCAGGTCATGATAGATTATTTAATCTCTGATTCCACCAATAAATTGCAATATACACTCGTCCTTGTATATTGATAGGATTGGGTAGAACATTACCACTCTTTGACACTGTTATGAAACGGTTAAGATGGGTTTAGAGATGGTGATGTTATATGCCATTTGGGGATTACAAACATCACAAGATAAAATAATTCAGGTCAGATAACATACTAATGTTATCAAATATCTGTGTTTGATGAATTTTGAAAGTTCTTTATATAGCTTGGATTTTCCACTTCACTGTATTTAAGTTGTTGACGCTTCAGATAAACCTTAGGATCTACCTCAGTTAATAACATCTCCGTTAAAGGAAGGTGCAGACGGACGAATTGACGGATATTGAAATTCACTACTGGAAGAATTATTAACAGTTAGGGACGTAGGAACCGGGGGTCTCTCCTCAACTTTTTCTAAAAACTGTTGAGACAGAGATAGAGCGAGAGAGATAGAGAAATATAATGTACTATTCAAAAAAAGCAGGGAATATTTGATAAAAGTGAGATATATGAAGAAATACATTTATATTTTCATCAAAATGACAATTGAGGCATTGCACTGTGACATCTGGTGAATGATTTCGGCGATTGTTGGGTGCCTGACAAGTACACATTCTAAGCACCGAGCTGTAGGAGACATGGACGGACAGCCAGAGAATTTACCACATTCAGTCCAAGACCTCAATACCTTGTCAATCATCCTCGGTTCGCGAGACAAGCGCGGATCCGACGTGGCATACTCCTCACGAAACGTCCAATATCAGCTTGACTGATGTTATTCCATTCTTCCTGTAGTGCAGCGGCGAGTCCCTGGACATTGGTAAGGGGCTGTTGGCGTTGTTATAGGCGCCTGCCAAACATATCCCAGACGTGCCCGATTGGTGAAAGGTCTGGACTTAGTGCTGGCCGAGGCAGTGTAGTGATTTTTGCTCCTGGAGGACTCTGCAGCGAGAAGGACCATGTGAGCTCTTGCATTGTAATCTTGGAAAATAAATCGACGGCCGTGGCGTCGCGCAAATTGGTAACATTTTGATGTGTCCAATCACGCGTATCCAATACCATTTTCCGAAAATATCAACATCAGTTTGGATATCCCCCACTTTTTTGAATAGTATATAGAGAGTGGAGGTTGGTGCGAGAGAGAGACTTAAATGCAGTCATATGAAAACTTATATTTTCTCATCAGTGTCATTGCAATCTTACATGGACTTAGCAGGAAGTGGAAGTCCATACTTTTTACTCTAATGTGGTGACCGAACATTCCCTTTTTCGGCTGTCAAATGGTCATTTTGGGGCTTATATCGCAATGTTGGGAAGTAAAAGGTTTTTTTGGGTTTCGATGGTAATGTTTTTCACTGAATCCGAATCTGAATGATTAACCCTTTACCCAACGTAACGTCTAAAACCGGCTAGCTCTATTCTCCAAAATCACCAATTAATTTTCATTATTTTTCATTTTTGTCTCAAAAACAAAGGTTATCGTTCCAATGAGGGGGTCATAACCTATGGTTTTGGGACAGAAATGACAAAATTAGTTATTCAAGTATTTTTTTGCAAGTGTCGTCTGCTTTTCATGTTAGGTAAATGTTAAACCTGTAACCCTTAGGCAACTAGAGATACACAAGATGACGTCCAAGATGGCCTCCAGAAACTCCCAATATTTCGCTATGTGCATCGAAGTTGCATATTTATATGGAATAGTTTATAAGCGACACACCACCTAGTAGTGACATATGTTCTGTAAGTTCCACTGCTGTATCGCCTTCCACTGCAAATTTAGGTGGTTGACAATAAAAAGTTGTTGAACATGTTGGTGCTATGTGGTGACCTTGCCCCGGTGGATCCAAGCGCTGTGTAAATTTCACAGTGGTGTCTCCGTACTGTAAAAGGTTGTAGCCCAGACACTAAAAAGTTGATACACATGTTAATTCTATGTATTGACCTTTATATGTGACCCTGTCCTTGGTGGACCAATCGTGAATTTTGTCTGTGGTGATGTCTATTTTATGTAAGATCCGTTGTAGATCTCCTTCCACTAAAACGTCATGGTCACAAGTTAATGTGGATAATCATCCATGTGTTGACCCTTACTGTACCCTTCGTCTTCGTGGGTCGTTTTATATGTGGAACATCGTCTGGTTGTATTCTATATGTTGTGTAGTTTTCATTGTGATATCTACTTCCGCTAAAAGGTTTTGGGCTGAACTTGAATTCGAAGAATTCCATACGCTGATCCCTAACTATGAGGCTACCTTGGTGAGTCGGGTGCGAAATGTATTCGCAACACAAGTTTCCTAAGTTACATTATGACATCTCTTCCCATCAAAAAGAAAGTTACGACCCGGACACCAAAATGTTGAGATGCATCATTCCATGCACTTTTCTCTATCTGTGACCTTGATTTAGGTGTGTTGGCCGTGAGTCGTATTCGCAGCACACCGACTAGTTTTGGCACATATGTTGTGTAAGTTTGGTTGTGCTGTCTCTTCTAATTACAAAGTTATGAACCAGACACGAAAAAGTTGATGTGCATGCTCACTCCATATGGTTTTCTCTGTTTGTGACCTCAACTTTGGTAGGTCGTTAATGATGTGTTTACACGACACACCGTCTAGTAGGGGGTACATAACTCCTCTGAGGTTCAATGATATAAACAAATTTATAAAAAAGTGGATTTTTGGCAGCCATCTTGGACGCCATCTTGAATATCTCCAGTTACCCAAAGTTTACAGAATGGCATCATTCAGATTCGGATTCGGCGCAAAAAGTGTGCCAAGAAACAACCAAAAACCCTTCTACATCCTGACATTGCCAAGTTATCTCCTCTGGGTTCCAGGCTACTTTTATGACTTGTTTCGTCCACGGCCTTCATATTTAACAAATTTCCCCACTCTGCCGAAACCACACCCTGATATACATCCAAACACTAATATATATTAATGGTGGCTCGAGACTCCTATTGGCACAGTAAAAATACAACACTATAATATTAGAACGTTTCTTTTCATGTTCTATCGGTCGATAGTACCTGAGTTTGTGTGATTTCTGAAATAAAACCTGAAGCGGCGAAGCTTCAGGTTTTATTTCAGAAATCACACAAACTCAGGTACTATCGACCGATAGAACATGAAAAGAAACGTTCTAATTATTTTATTATGCCGAACAAAAGTACGTTCATTGTTATAATGTTAAGCGTTAACTGCAGCATGCCATCAGTCGTGTAATAACAATGTAGTCGAATCCAAAAACATGACGTCATTTCGAACGAATGACGTCTCTTCGAAAATCACTTGTCACAAGTGCCGTCGCTTTGGGAGTTTCTATATCAACAAATGCCAGTGTTTCCAGTTGTTCATGTTATAATTCATTGTTAATGCTTGTGTGATAAGTGGTATAGATTAATGGACGGCGTCAGTTGATAGAATTAAGCGGAGTGAAACAATTTATTTTGAACTTGAGGCGGAGGTTCAGTGAGGACGAAGATTACTAAACTTGTGGAAATATAATTGATTGAGGTCATACCTCATATCCAGGATTCATTGAGGTGATGAACAGCACGTGGTGAACAAGACTCCGGTTTATCGTATATTTCTTTTTCATCAGACACCTTTTCCAATATTTCGTATTTGTCTGATAAGTTATCAAAAAGTTGGTTAGAAAGGTGTAAGAGAAATTACTCTTGTTGTCATATTAGTATGTATTGATGGAGGATATCTACGCTATTTCAGTGAATATCGAGAATTATCTCATGAGTGTAGACCTGAAAGTTTTAATTTCACGAACGCTTGCGCGAGTGAAAAATTAATATTTTCGGGTCTACACGAATTCCCGATATTCATTAATAGAGCGTAACCTTTCTTTTTATTGTATGCTACAAGACATTTTACTGCATATTATTCAACTCAATTCGAATGCAAACACGTACGTTTCAAAACAATAACGACGATCAGCTCATCGTTCATTCAAGCCTGTACTGGCCAAATCACTCAAACATAAAAAATATTCCCTCTTTCTCGCGATAATTTAACCAGCTAATTGTTCAGCTCACAGATGAAGTGTAATAATTTTAATACTGCAAATGAGAATATTCTCATATCTTTCATTAATGTTAAATTTAGAACTTTTTAAATGCCAACTTATAACAAGGAATTTGGAAATTAATGCGCCGACTCATCAAAAAAAGAAGAAATCCCGGGCGAATCAATCCGCAAAGTTTTTTCTGAAAAGTTACCCAGTTCAAGGCTCAATATCTCTCTCGGAGTCACTTTCTATTAATCCAATTATTTTACTTTATTATTTTATTATAATTATAAAACATCTAATTTTGTACTAATAGAATCACCAGAACGGCTTGGAATAATGAACTTTTGGTACTACTGGTAAATCCGGCACTGAAATGCGTGTAACAGTATCGAAGGCGAAGCAATACGCCGAAGCGTCACGTCATTTGCGAACCTACTGTGAGATATTCCTCGTTATCCATCAAGTCGACGGATACTGAGAAATATCTTTTAGATAATTTGCGATAATTCAGAGACCAGTGTAGAATAAACTATCTTACGTGATTTTCTCTTTCTCTTATTTTTTGGAGTTTTAACGACACTTTCGACAGTCAGGGTCACCTTGTGTCTGACAGTTTTAAGGGTGGAGGAAGCCGGAGTACCTGGGGAGAACCACACAGCAACTGTCAGACTCCCCAACGTACTAACTCCACACAAGCCGGGATTGATTGAAGAGGTACACCATCGACGTGCAGTACGCCCTAATGCACGACGTCACTGTGCCCCCACGTGGGCACTCAGGATTAAGTACCTTGCCCAAGGACACAACTCAGTTACCCCTGGTGGGGAGCGAACCGAGGACCTCTCGTTTCGAAGTTCTCTGCCGTAACCACTGAGCCAGCACGCTCCCTTTCTTCCTCTGATTAACCGAGTAGTACTATACTATTTTCGAACGTTTTACCCATCGAGTGTTCTAAAATCACCGTGCATTATTCCAGGGTGCCATGCACATTTTAAAATTAGCTGCGGAATATTCTGTGACATTCGGCTGACGAGCGCGCCCTCTTTTTCGTAGTTTTCTTTAAAAAACGTGGGCCACTGCTCCCGACCCGTAGGAGTGTTCGAAGTAGCCTTAAAGGTTTTGTGGGACAGAAAAATTTTCGAAGTCGAAAAAGTGAAAAGGTGCCATAACTCTGCGAAATATTATTGGACGGGACACGTTTCTTGTGCATATCCGCCCTCCATGCAGGTCTATCAGAATACCAAATGAGATCCAAACAAATCCGACCGATGGCTTTGAAATTACAAACCAAAACGTTTGGACGGACGGACGGACGGACGGACGGACGGACGGACGGACGGACCACCGAATCCTCCTTCACAGGTTGGGCCATAATAATTATTGAACGGCATGTCATTAACTATGTCCTAGGGGGTCACTATTTTGGCATAGTCAAACTCCAAGCCATACAATATTTATAATATACTACTCAAAGTTTGCTAAGCACCAAATATTTGAAAGATCATTGTGAAATTTGCTTGTGACATATTTGCGATATTTTTGGTGGATATGATTGAGGAATGTATTGAGATGATCCCCAGGGTTTACATTCGCTCTCTTGAAAGGCAGACCTTTCGTGACAGTCATGGAAAGCATGTACTCCTTGATGATTTGCATGATGTTTTCGTGTACTGTTTACATGTACATGACATGTGTAAGGTATTCAGTCTTCATTTCAACACAAATCCTTGTGATTTCGAAGATGATTGAATATGGCAAATGCAAATGTCAGAAGACATTTGTCTGAAGCAGAAATGTGGCGGGTTATAGGGATGGTGGAGCAAGGGGCTACCCATCGTTAGGTTGGTGAAGCCCTTGGTGTGCACCATACTGTGATCACCAGACCCTGGGCAAGATTTCAGCAGTATGGCACATCAGTAAGACGGCACGGTGGTGTCAGCGACAGGGCAACATCTGCAGCTGAAGACCGGTTTTTGATCATTCAGGCCCGTAGGAACCGCTTTGCCTCAGCAACCCATTCAGAATGCATCCGGGTAAATGTTTCCACGCAGACTATCCGTGCAAGGTTGCGCGAAGGTGGTCTCCGATCGAGGAGACCATGTATTTGCATTCCTGTGTCCCCAAACCACCGCCAGGCACGATATGAATGGGCCATGGACCACGTTGGATGGACCAGAGACGATTGGCGACATGTCCTTTTTACAGATGAGTCAAGGTACTGCCTAGACCACACAGACAGGCGTTCTAGGGTATAAAGAAGATCAAGAGAGCGATTCCATGCAGCCAACATTGCTGAGCATGACCGCTGTGGTGGAGAGTCAATCACGGTCTGGGGTGAACATACTGAGCTCCGTGTCCTCGAACGTGGTACATTGACTGCATAACGGTTATTATTTATTTATTGATGTTTAAGGTCACATATTTATGCACAATGGCTAATCATGACCGTGACAGTTTTACGGGTGGAGGAAGCCGGAGTACCCGGAGAGAACCACCGAGCAACGACGAGCAGCTGCCAGTTCCCCAACATCGTAACTCCGCCCTGCAGCACAGGCAGGGTTAGATTGGTGGAAGACATGAGTACCATCGACGTGCAGTACGCCTTAGTACACGCCGTCATCGTGCCCCCACGCACTGCATAACGGTATATGAGATCTTGGGTCAAGGTACGTGGACACCCAAGATCTCGAACTGCATAACGGTATATGAGATCTTGGGTGTCCACGTCAGATTGTATGCAGGTGCTCTGGGTGATAGATTCATTCTGGTGGACGATAATGCCCGTCCTCACGTGGCCCATGCTGTCGTGGAGTACCGACAGAGGGGTGGGGGATTGAGGGTATGGACTGGCCAGCAAAATACCCTTACCTCAATCCAATCGAATATGTCTGGAATGAGTTGCAGCTTGCAACTTCAGCCAGTCCAGTCCAGCTAAGACGTGAACAGGAGTTTGGTGCCATGCTTGTCCAAGAATGGAACAACATCCTGCAAAGGACCACCAGGAACCTGGTTGGCAGCACGAGAAGGCGTTGTCAAGCTGTAATTAACAGTAATGGGCCCCATACTCGATATTGAAGCCATACCAGTTCGCTCTGTCAACGTTTTGGCGTATTGAAAAATTTCCTCTATTACCAAAAATATCCATTTTCCATGGTTATCGTATTCAAAAGCTAAAAAATAATGTCAAACACAAATAAAATCTTAATTTCTGTACTTAAATCATTAAAGATATAATTAAATATATACACTTTTCATTACAATATTTCAACTGAAACGTAAAACATGTAGTTGGATGTACATGGTGTTTAGCAAACTAGGAGTAGTACATATTGAGAATATCTAGTGTTTTTGAGTGGATACTGAAAATTATCTCATGAGTGACCGAGCGGGGGCGCGGTGGCTCAGTTGGCAGAGGTGCAGGCTGCAAGCCGAGAGGTCTTCGGTTCGAATCCCACCTGCGGCAACCGCGTTGTGTCCTTGGGCAAGACACTTCACCCAGATTGCCTACATGGGGGCACGATGACGCTGTGTACTGAGGCGTACTGCACGTCGATGGTGCGCATGTCTTCAACCAATCTAACCCTGCCTGTGCTGCGGTGCAGAGTTCAGAGTTACGATGTTGGAGAGCTGACAGCTGCTCGTCGTTGCTCGGTGGTTCTCTCCGGGTTCTCCGGCTTCCTCCACACGTAAAACTGTTACGGTCACGATTAGCCATTGTGCATAAGTATGTGACCTTAAACACCAATAAATAAATAAATAATAATAGTGACCGAGTCAAATGTTTATTTTTCGCGAGCGCTTGCGCTAATTTTCGGTATCCACTCAAAAACACTAGATTTTCCTTTTATTAAACGCTTTGTATAAGAATCTGATAATTCCACTCGTTTCAACCTTGAATTGATGCATGAAAGTAAACAGCGCATTGAATCATTGATACGCGGAAGTCATTTGATCGATACTCGGAACAGACAGCGTCTTGGAATCTGATTCAGCTGGCGGGTTTCTAGTGCAAACATGGCCTGGAAGTCCGTAATATAGGTTTTTGGTTTGGTATGTCCTTTGAAAGGATGTACCAAACCAAAATCTTATATTATGGACTTTCAGGCCATGTTTGACCAAGCGGGTTCCATGCATCAATTCAAGGTAAATATATGTAGAATTATTGCTGGAAATGATCAGCATTCACCCCAAAACACTAGATTTTCTTTTCATTATACGTTTTTAGAACAAATCGATCATTTCCAGTGATAATTTTACTCGTACTCACCTGGAAGTGATGCTTTGAAAGCCGCCATTTTGATTGATATCATGAAAGTGAAAATGTCTACAGCTTCACAGTGGGGGATACGATTTCTATCTTTCCGCGATTTCTCTGATAATCTATCATTTAGTGTATAATAAAATATTTATAATATATAAAGGTGTGCGATATCTTATTTCCAGCATTCATTAGAACTTGAAAGTTAAAAATAATAGCTTGACTCGAAGAGAGTAGCAGCTAAATGAAATAAGTTGTACAACTGTATCTGGGTTTCACCTCTGGGTTGCCGGACCTAGGAAGTGACGTCATAGTTATGTGACCAAGTGATGTCAGATGGGGAATGCGGAGCGACCACGTCGTGACGTCATTGTTATGGTGGTACGTGGTATCAGTGCGTGTTGTTATGGTTACACTTGTTTCCATCGTCCATTTTGTTAACCGGAGTACGCCAACTTGGTTTCTACGGTGAGAGGTGGTGCCTATGAGCCTACAAGGTATCTAATAGGACATGGTGTGTTTGGAGGGTCTGTTCCATTAAACGGAAGTGCATCTAATTACCACAAACAACTCGAATATTGTTTATTTGGCTCGGATTCCTTCAGAATCCTGGTTTCTACCTATCGGGAACCCCATCTTTGATGGTACGTGAATGCTATGATCTTGAAAGGCTTCTAGTATAGTGATCGTGTGTTCAAGGTAGGTCTAATTCGATTGAACGAGGGTAGGTCTAATTACAGCAAATAATCCGATCACTACCTAAAGTCACCACGAACGGGCATAAACCAACCAGAATGATTTTATTAGACTCGGATTCTTCCGGGAACCGACCTTTATACGTAGTGCTATGCAACCCAAAAGGTATGTTATTTTTAATAAGAGTTTCAATGCTTACCCGAGAAGTACCGAACATTACGAAACAAAACTGCAACGGATCGAAACGAACCTAGCAAAGCCGTCATATGTGGTTTATAAGCGTAGCGCGTAGTGCTAAAGAACTGTGGGTGTATCGTTCCATTGTATAAGTATATATCTAAATACCACAAACAACCAGCAACTGTTTGCTTGGTACGGATTCTCCTACAATCTACCTATTATCACCATTCCTTGACCCGCTCTACCTATGTTATTACTTCTCTGGCATATCTATTCCCACTTTCCCAGATGTGACTGTGTGCTAATTCACAATGTGTACACATTACATGCAGCACGCGGGCACATGCTGGATGTCCCGATATGTGCTTGAGTGCTAGTGCATCACAACACATACGTCTCTTATCCTCATCTCGTAAAAAGGGATTCTAAAACCTCAGACGTTTTCCAAAGGGCAATCTCCAAGTGGAATTCCTTATGGGAGATTCCATAAATGGGATTCTGTAAGTGGGACCTCAGGGTTTGAAAAAGGCTTCAAACTTCCAGCAGCTCTACCGTCGGCTTCTTCCATGACTTCAACTATTTGTTCACTTTCCTTACCACATAATATAGTCTTCTTCCACCCGTTCAGCCTTGAATCAACAGTGCTGATTTGTAGCTCTACTACATGCTTTCTACCTATGCCTGACCCTGTCTCGACACTGGCTTCGTACAAGTCTCTAACTGGTTCAGTCAGATCGGTGCATTCATCAAAGCACGCAAACGCATCTCATCTTTGGCATAGTGCGTGCAAGGGTTCTTTACATATAACAAACAGTCTGTTGATTGTACCAAGATGTGCTTGTGTGATAGTGCACAATGTGTTCGCATCGCATGCAGCACATGGACACACGTTGGATTTGGCGATATGTGCTTATATCAAAATGCACAATGTGCGCACAATACATGCAGCTCATAGGCACATACTATGAAAAGGGGATTCTACAAGCGTAGTCAGGTACTAGGAAGGAATTCCACGGAACCTGAGACTGGTGGATGAGGGGATGTTCTTGTGTGCTAGTGCACAATGTGTCCCAATGTGTACGCATCGTTTGTTTGGTGTGCCAACAGTTGCCTGTTGATTAGTACCCAATGTGCGCACAGCATATTTAGCACATGGGCACATGTTGGATGTGCTGCTATGTCGTGTGTGCTAGTGCACAATGTATCTTGATTGTGTCCGTGTAGAGCCAAACTTGGTTATTGTTGGGTTCTTCACAGAACCAGTTTGGTTCATCTTTTAAAATCATGCGGGTTTCAAATAGAACCAAAATATCAAAATGGATCTTTGTTTGATTCATTCATAGAGATTATTACCATTATGTGGATGTACAAAATATGTATCGAGTCGAGCGTTGGGTTCTAAGGGCAGATCACGACGAGTAGAAGACGAGTCGTGATCTACCCTTAGAACCCGGAGCGAGACTCGGATATATAGAGATTATTTCCATTATGTGGATGTACAAAATATGTATCCGAGTCGAGCTCCGGGTTCTGAGGGCAGATCACGACGAGTCGAAGACGAGTCGTGATTTACGCTTAGAACCCGGAGCGAGACTGGGTACATATTTTGTACATCCACATAATGGTAATAATCATGTTATCTTACAATATATTGGGGATAAGTCAAGAATGTAGACGAATATATAACGAACTATTTATTCGTACGGATAAAAAAATGGACCTGACGCGAAAGGAACGGGCTTGTATCCGACCCCCTGTATCGGGGGGCCGGATACAAGACAGCTGCGGAGTTAATACAGACAAAAGACATGTTGATTGTAATATAAATTGTTGGATCTTGCTTAGTTCCACAATTAAACCATCTAGGTCTTCAGTTGGTTCTTTTTTGAGTTCCTGTCTAGTTCGATTTTGAACCATTTGGGTTCTTCGTTTTGGTTCTTTTCTGATTCATAACTGGTTCCACCATAGTGACAGGTAGGTTCTACATAAAACCTTCATCTTTAGAGCGTCAAGCCTAACACATGTATCCCTGTCTTGTGCCGGTCTCCCGACATATTCTAATATATTGATGCATGGGTGCTGTTCACGAAGTCGTCTCTGGGCCATATTTCGACGAGTGTGAAAAACTCGTCGATATATACCGAGATACGAGACTTTGAAACCAATACACCATTTCGATTTTTGTTGTTTTTATTGTGGTTTAATGACACTTTCAACAACAGAGTCTCATCGTATCGAACAATTTTCGAATAGATTGCGGAGTACCAGGAGAAAATCACCGAGCATCGACAACAAGCAGTCAGACTCTCCAGTGTACACTATAGACCAGCAGTACGCCACATACAGCGCCACCATGCCACCATGTCACCATCTCGGCAATGAGATCGAAGTGTCTTGACCAAGGACACAACGCAATTACCGCTGGTCAGGATCGAATCGTCGATCTTTCGGTTTGAATTCCAATGCTTGAACCACTGAGCCACGGTGCTCCCTATCATCTCGAGTGGTAATAACCTAGATGTATTTGCGTCACGCGTAATGACTCAGTTGCAACAAGAAAGAAGACTTTTCTTTTCCAAAGCTGTCCAGGAGAAATCATGATATATTTTCAACAACACTTTTATCAGATACGAAGAATCTCAAATTTGCCGATAATGTTCATGAAATGTATGATCCACTCGCCGTAAATTCGATTCGAGCCTCGTGAAACATCGTCTCGAATGGAACTTAGTGATTCTTTCCATATAAGTCGTATAGAGTCGTAACACATAAGGGAACCTCCATTTCTGACACCACGCTGGTTATTTTAGCGCCTTAGCTCTTTGTCTGTAGTTGGTGGTAATCTTTCCTGCCAGAACAAAGCAACTTTATACTTAATAGGTTTACTGTTATTTTATGAAAAAATCGACAGATGGCTCCAAGGGTGTTAAATTAACCTTTGAACCCTGATGGGTTTTTTCATGACATTTCAGAGCAAATGCACTGGTAGAGTCTTTATTTGTTTCTTGGGGAAGACAAATGGTTATTTTCAATGTGCAGGCTGCACGTTGGAAATCGTGATTGATCTACCACACAAATTCATCGAATAACTATCTATTCAGCTCGTATCACGATCCTGGTACGGAAAAGCAGCCTTTTGCATCCAAAGAGTTAAACAGTGTGTAAAATTTCATGAAATAAAAAATAGTAAAAACAGATCTATTTTTAAAAAAGAATATTGACTACAAGCGCAATCCTTTTATGAAATAAAACACTAAAAAACAAACGGGTGTTTTGTGAAGATAGCAAGAAGTCACATTGAACATTTTTACTTGCTAAAGATTACTAACCAACAAGTGTGGGCTTGCGGTTATCATTTGAACCCTGGTGGTATCTTCCATGTCAGTTCAATTACAGCAACAGGGAGAGTCCATATTCATTATTTTGAATGTAGACCATTTAATATTGCTTGGTCTATCCACACATTCACCTAACAGCCATCTTACTTAATGAAATGATGACGTACAGAAAAGCGGTCTTTCGGGTATTTCAAAGGGTTAACCCTTTAACTAACCTGAAAAGCAGACGACACTTGCAAAAATAATTCTTGAATAACTAATTTTTTTCATTTTTTGTCTCAAAAACATAGGTTATGATTCCTCGTTGGAACGAGCTCAACGAGCTCGTTCCAACGAGGGGTCATAACCTATGTTTTTGAGACAAAAAATGAAAATATTTTGAAAATTAATTGGCGATATTTGAGAATAGCGCTGGCCGGTTTTGGCCGTTACGTTGGGTAAAGGGTTATGCAACAAAACACCAACAGTACATACTTATCGTTAAGCAGCGGATATATGTTTGTTGGGAAAAGACGTGTAATATAATGAAACGCATGCGACAACCTTAAGTTCAAATCTTTGGAACTGTGAAACTGACGTATACTCTAAACTTGGTAAACTAATACATCATATTTCGTTAACACACCACAAATCTCTGAACAAAGGTAAAGCTGTGCAGATGTTGGCCTCTGAGTGCGGGGTGGAGGTGGAGACAAGTAGATTTCAGGGAAAGTATATGATGTTTGCGCTGTTTTGTGTGAGAATGTGTTTAAGGTAAAAGAATAGGCACGAGCACAGCCAATGCACAGGGAAATGTGTTTTTTTTAGAATAGGTCGCTAAAATGGATTTCAAACATGACATACAAATACACAAATATAATTGAATCTATGTGTTAAGCTCCTGGATTGATTAAACTTAATGGCAATAATAGGTGTGCTTCATCGATGGGCCCCAGTTTAATTCTTACAAACATGTTTCGAAAGCTTCTGTTTTCTTCTAAACTTTGATAGGTTGAATATTAAAAGGTTCCTTTAATTTAGAGTTGTTTAGAATTGAATTAATCTTTTACTATTTTTGCTGTTTCGACATTCAGTCTGTTGTATGCTAATCTGAAAGGAAATATGGTCCTCTTTTTGCATTCTCCCGCTGATATATTCATACAAAATAGCCAGAACCTTTGAAATATGTTGAACCAGAAAGCTTCTCATTTTTTTTCTAGCTTTATGTTTCATCTGATGTAGTTTTAATCTGAGGGTTGTTCTGTTGGGTGTATTTTAAACTCATTCAAAGAATGGACAGGAATGTTAAAATTGTGTGTAACTGAAGCGTCGGTATAATGTTTTATATTCTGTTTGTGCCGATTTTGAGTTTACTCACATACTGTTTCCAATAACGTGTAATGCAACCTGACGATGGGTAGCCCCTTGCTCCACCATCCCTACAGCCCGCCACATTTCTGCTTCAGACAAATGTCTTCTTACATTTGTATTTTCCATATTCAATCATTATATCACAAGGGTTTGTGTTGAAATGAAGATTGAATACCCTACACATGTCATGTACACATAGACAGTACACGAAAACATCATGAAAATCAAGGGGTACATGCTTTTCATGACTGTCGCGAAAGGTCTGCCCGTCAAGAGAGCTAATGTAAACACTGGGGACCATCTCAATACATTCCTCAATCATATCCACCAAAAATATCGCAAATATGTCACAAGCAAATATTTCACAATGATGTGTCAAACATTTGGGGCTTAGCAAACTTTGAGTACTATATATGTTGAAGTAATGGTTTGTATGTAGCAACTGACGTCAATCAGTTGGTTTAAAATACATTTTATAATCCAATTCACCGGATGCTTGAAAATGGTAGGAATATTTTGCTTTTATAGACATTAGGCTTCGAAAGGGCGTATAGTATACCCCAAGATATTAGCCATTTTGATGGCCTCTAATAGGGTGGAAAAAGCCTCATTGAAACGTATCTTATCACTTGGGTTGCAGTGAAAACGGATGAACTGTGATTTGATGATTTTTTAAACCTTTATCTAAGGTAACGGTCAAAACCGGCCAGCGCTATTCACAAAAACTGCCATTCAGTTTTCATTATTTTTTCATTTGTTGCCTAAAAAGCATTGCTTATGACCCCTCATTGGAACAAGTTCGTTGAGGTGGTTCCAATGAGGGGTCATAAGCTATGTTTTTAAAGAAAATATGATAACAACTAAACTAGTTATTCAATAATTTTATTTGCAAGTGTCGTCTGCTTTTCCTGTGAGGTAAAGGGTTAAATGTATGCGTTGGATAAAATGATTTTGTATATAACAATCGATGTGAATCAGTTGGTTAAAAATACACTTTATTATGTAATTCAAACGGATGCTTGGAATTGTTTGCTTTAACAAACCGGTCAAAAAAATCTTGACTGGTGGTATCTTTTAATTTGTTGTTTTTTATCAAGGTCGTTTAATATTTCTCTAAATCCATTAAAATCCTCGTTTAGTGTTACCAAAAGATAACAATGCCATCGAAATATCTGAGATACACGATTGCAAGTTTTGTTCATTTTGATTAACCCTTTACCTAACATGAAAAGCAGACCACACTTGCAAAAATAATTCATGAATAACTATTTTTTTTATTTTTTGTCTCAAAAACATAGGTTATGACCCCTCGTTGGAACGAGCTCGACGAGGTAAATCTATGCAAAATTAGAACTGAATCTTTTGCCCATTAGGCAACCCATTATTTGTAAATAATTTTCGCCATTGAATTGAAAGTCATTACCTATTAAGCAGAGTTCTAAAGGATTTTTTTTTATCTTGGCGTTTTTCATCAAGATATTTTTCAAACGCACTTTCATACAGTACAGTCGCCGGAGACTGTTCTCAATCCTTGAGTGAGCTGTGATGTCCACGGCTGCGTTTACCAAGTAATAAAAATCATCACCAGAAAAATTTTAATTAATGAAGCACCGGGTTATACCCGTGATTCATTAATTAAAGTTTTGATGATTATTTCTATAATTAGTGTTTGGAATCTAATATTATTGCGTCCGTGGAAATATTGCACACCTGTGGAAAGTGGCCAGTCCACGGCAGCTGCACGGTAGTTTAACTCCTGACGAGTATCAATATTGGTATACATATTGCCAATATCTAATGTAAAAAAGAAACGTACTTTGTGAGAGTTTCAAAATCCAGCATCATTGGATATCCGATAAGCCCGCCATGGCTGCCATTTTGTTTTTTGGTGATTTCTGCCTGTCTGTACAATACCCAGAATAACGAATGGGCAACCAATGGATCACGCTGTTTGTCTGCTGAATTTTTTTTTCACTGTGGAGAGGTCTATTTTAATATTTAACTTTCTGGCTTATTCAATATGCCCACCATGTCAGTCATCTTGGAATTTTAACAAAGTAGGAGTTACATACTTCCAAAATATCAGATAAATGAGTGTTGCAGAAGTAGATTTGAACTCTCGAGGAGCAAGGGTAGAGTATAAGCTGTCGCGCCTCATGGAGTTAGAATCCAATTCTTGACGTCAGTGGCGTTTTCATCACTTGTTTTGTAGAAGCACTCCTATCTCCCTCCCCCCCCCTCCACCAACCACGAAAAACCAACCACGAAAAAAATGCTCGTACGTCAAAGTCAATCTTCCTTCGACCTACTCCGCGTCGTCGATCCCCGGCGTTAAGAATGCTTGAGCTAGCTACACTATATCCGAAAACGAGTTGGGCCAACCTGTAAATAGTTGCATGGTCGTTAACAATACGGCCCACCTCGCTTTCAGGTTCAATGCCTTTTTAGAGGAGTTTACACCGATTTGACATTAATTATACATTTTTGTACTCTTTTCGTTGCTCAGTGAAGCTCGTGGAGTGAATCGTATGTAGCATTGTGAATCGCAGACTCGAAAAAAAGAATCATCAGTTGCTGTGAATGAATTTTTGTATATCTGTTCCCATTCAATAGGTTGTACGCTGGTATTCAAAATGTGTTCTATTTTCTTTCTGTTTGTAGAGGAGATGTAGCAAACTGCTGCAAGAACGTTGGATGAAAAGCCCGATCACCTTTTGGGAGTGTTTAAGTTTTAAAATATTCCCGTTCTTTATGTTGTCAAATTTTTCGTGCTGTCTTACTGTTTCCTTCCACAATTTTTGAATAGCATGAAACACTCCCTGGTAGACATTGAATTGTATTTTAAGGTTGCATTGTTTTGAAAAATCAGTAAAAGGTAAGATTGTTCTATCTTCTGTTAAGGGATTATTGACAAACAATACATCAGCTTGAGCTACCTTTTATGATAAAATATATATTATTGATTTGTATGCCATTATTATAGTAAATTGGTTACGAAAATATACCTTCTGGAGTCAACGTGTTACTTTCGCCAAAGAGCCAACAGTTCGAACATTTTTTTAGAATGGTTTTAGAAGTTCTCCTATTTTGTGTAGACCTTCTTTATGTAGGCGCCAGATTTTGTTGCTTCCGACATCTCGGATATCATGTACAGTAAGAGTCTTCCAAGGAGCAAAGATATGTTGGTCAAACAGAATTTTTTCCGGGATAATTTCAGTGAGTAACTGTAAGCTTTAAGGTAGTGAAACTTAATTCCTCCGTTTTCTATAGTATTAATTATTTTATTGTAGACCTTTTGATCTAATCGTTCTTCCCTGACCATAGGAAAAGAAATGACGCTGATTCTTTTAAAGAAACATGTCGCGTTCAGTGCTCTGTTTTGTGTCGAAGGATGTCATTCACGCAGTGACGTCAGTCAAATAAGGGTTGTTGTTTCCTATTCCTCCTACTCTACCTGAATTGTGTTCTGCCTTTATTCCACGATTCAACTTGAATTAACCCTTCGAACCCTGGTGGTATCTTCCATATTAGTTCAATGACAGCAAGAGTCTATGTTCATTATTTAGGTGTAGACCAATTAACCCTTTACCCAACGTAACGGCCAAAACCGGCCAGCGCTATTCTCAAAAATCGCCAATTAATTTTCATTATTTTTTTCATTTTTTGTCTCAAAAACATAGGTTATGACCCCTCGTTGGAACGAGCTCGTCGAGCTCGTTCCAACGAGGGGTCATAACCTATGTTTTTGAGACAAAAAATGAAAAAAATTAGTTATTCAAGAATTATTTTTGCATGTGTCGTCTGCTTTTCATGTTAGGTAAAGGGTTAATATTTTCAACGTGCAGCCTTGGGGCTGCACGTTGAAACTATTGATTGGTCTACCACGCACATGTACTTAGCATCCATCCTATTTAATGAAATGGAAGCGCGGTGGCTCAGTGGTCGACTGTTGGACTAGGCTAGAGGTCCGAGTTCGATCCCCGTCCGGGACGTCCCGCGATGTGTCCTGGGCAAGGCACTTTATCCCGGTTGCCTGCATGGGGGCACGATGACGCCGTATGTTAAGGCGTACTGCAGGTCGAAGGTGCACATGTCTTCAATCGCTGTAGTAACTCTGCTTGAGCGGAGCTGGAACAGAGTTAGAATGTTGAGGAGCTGACAGTTGTTCGTCGATGCTCGGTGGTTCTCTCCGGGTACTCCGGCTTCCTGCACCCGTAAAACTGTCACGGTCACGATTAGCTATTGTGCATATGTATATGCCCTTAAACACCAATAAATAAATAAATCTTTAATGAAATAATGACGTATTGTGTTCCTGGACATAAAAGCGGCAGTTTGGGCTCAAAGGGTTAAGCGAATAAGGCTGTTATTTTTAAAGAAACATTTCAGCTTCGGCGGTCTGTTTTGTGTCGAAGCATTGCATTCACACCATGGCGGCAATCAGTGCCCGAGTTGTCTTCTGTCTTTATACCACGATTCAGCTTCACCTTCAGCGCTTTATTTTGCGTTTTGTGTCGAAGCATTTCATTCACACCATGACGTCAATCAGTGTCCGAGCTGTGTTCTCTATTTATACCATGATTCAACTTGAATTAAGTAGTTGAGACTGATATTCTTAAAGAAAATATCATCTTCCGTGCTCTGTTTTGTGTCGAAGCATTTCATTCATGCCATGACGTCAATAAAGTGCGTAGCGATCAATTAGATGCGCTCTCTGATGACGTTCTTACACATAGGTTGAACGTCACGCGTGATGTACCTTTATCGACATCACGTAACGCAGAGGCAGCGGAACCAGGAGGGCACAGGAGACACGTTCCCTCCACTTTTTTCAACAGACATGTTGCGTGGTTACACCATGAGTTCAAATGGGCGCCAAACGTGCTAATTATACAGGCATTTCTGTAATATTTTATTTGCAAATCCAAACAACATTTGGCCAATGAACCCAACCTTCGGTCGCTTCGGTCCGTTTCTTCTACTTCAACCATCTTCCAACCCGAAGGCTAGCCTTCGGGTTGGAAGATGATTGAAGTAGAAGAAATGGACAGGGCAGTGACCACTCCGTGGCATGCTTCTATCAACGAGATATTTAACGACATACGATTGTAACTTTTCCTCCCATCGAGCTGAACCATGGTAGCCTTAAAAATTTGTGCCCATCCACTTTTATCGAGCTTCCGCCGCCTCTGACGTAACGTTGAATACAAGTGGCAACCGAGGTAAAATAACTTAATTTCGGAACAAAATGAAAGTGATGTTGTTTTTATACGATTAGATATACTCTTTGGATTCAACTGTCATAAGGGTCATAAGGCTTCTGAAGAAGGGAATTTACTTAAATAATGAATTGATCGATCGTCCTAGGAAAGTTTTGTCATCGTACTCCAAACTTTAAGGAGAGATATCGCTGTGGTTGCTGCAACAGACATATATGACAAATACGGCAATTCAAGAGCTGATTTAATCGATAGATGTTGCACGTATTGCCAAAAATAAATAACTATTTTCAATCATTTAATCATCAAATACAGATGGACTTCCAATATGAAACATTTACATTCTAATTATCACGTAGAAGAACTTTAACGCCACACCACGAAGTCTGGCCGACGTTTTTTAGATTCGACAGATGAACATGAATATTATCATTTCGCTATTATTATTAGGGTTATTATTACTCGCGTGCTTTGCACTAATGTTACTTGACCTCCGATAAGATAACGCGTGATAACAACATGTGAGTGTGCTCTCTTTTTTTTAAAATTCGCTGTATCGCCTAGCTTCTCACCTTTGTTATTAGTTGAATAAATATAGGTTATCACAACCATGTAGGTTTCCGAGATAGTGTTCTACTGAAGCTGAGACACCGTCTTTTGGCATAAATCGACGAGTCAATTCGAACGAGTGGTTATACGACCCAGAGGCGAGGTCGAGATTTCAATACACATCTCAGAAACCCACAGGGTGGTAAAAGCAATCTATCTTACAAGCTTCCTACCAGTGGTAGGACAGTGGTGGCGCCCCCGCCCCCCCGCGTCGGAGAGGTCCAGCCCACCCCCCCCCCCCACCCCCCGCCCCGTCGGAGATTTTTAGTCAGTCCGTTGGAGTGTCTCGTAAACCCGACTTCACGAGAAATTTCCGACAATCGAATGTAGATATCTCGTCTTGTGTCGATCAAGAATGAGGTTCTTCTTTGTAAGGCATAATGACAGTTGTTATCCAACTGGCATTCCATTACTTTCATACCTAATCATCAGTTATCGTCATGGTAAAAGTTTGGAATCTATCGAAATCTAAACAACAATGGCGTCCCGCTATAATGTGCGGTGTTCTATTTGCAGCGAAATATTTCAAAACGCTCGTCCGTCAAACTGGCTTTATAGATGAAATATTTTCCGACCTTATTATAATATGTTTACCTTAAATAATTAACAAACATACTCAATTTGCTTCTATTTTGTTCTCCAGTTTACCAATTTTCACTCATTTTCCTTCGTTTGGGCGGTCAAATATTATAGCCCCCCCCCCCCTGTCGGAGAGGTCAGCCCCCCTCCCCGCGTCGAGAAATCCCCGGCGCCACCCCTGGTTCTTGAATTGTCTGCAAAATGAAAAGATTGAGGTAGAGCTGAAACTGTTGGCTCATTTTCGTAACCGACTAACCGAGAGCTATAACCGGATAATATCCGACTATCCGTGGCCATTATTTCGCCGAATATGGGATCAAGACTTTCGAAATTGGAAAGCAGAATTCTCAAACTATTCCGTAGTGTGTATACAAACGAACGTTGTCGAGTACTAGGCAACGTTCTTTTGTATGTCTCATTACTCACGGAAACTGCCGATCATTAACGAGGTTTTGAACGCCAAAGTCGATTATTTCTCAATATTTTCTACGCGGCTTCGATGTGTAATCTATCACAAAGAACAAACGGCAGATTTACTACGTATTAAACGAGGACTGACGATCATTATCGATATTTCGGATAACAGGTTGACGGTTTGTTCTAATCGATTAGGTAGCTAACTGGTTTCAAACCGATTATCCGATTAACCATTTCAGTACTAGATTGAGGCATAGCTTATGACGGCGTTTTGACAATCCTCAAGCGTCTATGAATTGATTAGTACAATGTATGAATGACGATCATGACGTTATGGTATTGCGTTCTTGTGTTGTGCATGACGTAATCTCCATTCATTGTTCTGATTGTACTATAACCGCTGAGGTTTATAGTAGTGTTTCAGCTGTGTGATTCTTTGTTTTGTTTTCCATGTTTAACTCATGGCAGGCCAATATAAAAATATCATCATGGCAAAATGATCTTGTCTAATTTATTTCGTTGCGCCGATGTTTTATTTATAATTTAATTACTGTTATAAAAAACGTTGGCCCTTTCATGTGTATATATATGTCAATGTTCAATTATTGAATGTAGGTAAAAATCATTCTCTTTCCGAATAGAATGATCACAGGTGCGGTTGCAACCCACAATACAGATTTGTATTTTGTCTAGACATCTTTATTAGCATTGGGGAAAAAACAATATCTTGTTGTAAGATAAAAAACTTTTATCATATGCCCATCGTCAGGTGTTTTATTGCTAGAAGACACTATCGGAACTGTGTTTTAGTTTAAACAATATTTATTCAATAATTGACATGTGTATACATATCACAATAACAAAAGAATAACAAAAAATTCTGAACAGCACTAGATACAATAGTATACACAAAGCAAGGAAAGCAGATTACTACGTAGGGGAGGGATTCGACAGAAAGCTGAAGCTTATGGAAGTCGTCTCCCTGACAAATTATGACTTACTCCTGTAGGTGGTAGAGATCAGCAGAAGAGCCCACGCGCCGTCGCAAGATAGCCGAGACCCTCCCTCCATTATAAATTAAGTTACAAATTAATTGCTTCGATCGGAGGTCAAGTGGAGGATTGTTTAAGCGTCACATCGGCGTAGATGCGAGGCAGAGGGAAGCATCTCGACCGCCAGGCAACGACTTTGTGGAAATGTTTAAACTACAACGTGAAAAGTAAGGAAGAACGAAGAGAGACGAAAGAAGCACTAATAAAAACAAAAGATAAAAGGAAAAAAGAAAAGAAACTAATATGTTGAAAACAGCTTGAATACTTGATACATAGACACTATCACCATTATGCGGATTCGAAAGAGCACGTATCGAGGTCACAATCGGGCCTCCAAGGACAGCTCACGACGAGTCTAAAACAAGCCACGATCTATCTCCAGAAACCAGGGAAAGACTCAGACACACACCCTTCACATATACACAGATGGTAATAGTGTGTTTACACAACAATATCTTGGGAATAAATCAGAGTTAATACAGGCGAGAAACATGTTAAATATATGTTAAATAGATTTAACACTCAAGAGAATAGGCAACTTATTTACTTTTGGCTATTTGATAGCGAATTAGGCCAATCAAATAGGCGGAAGCAAACTTCGAGGAGTTAAAAGATTGAAGGCGTGAGGGGGTATTTCACAGCAGGCATTCGTCGAAGGGTCCTATTATGCCAGCTAAACAATACCTGTTTGATGCGAGGTTAAAGGGTGTTTTGTAACACCCTTTAACCTCGTCACCTCAAATGACACCTTCTGATGCACTACTGTGTACAGGGAAATGGGAAAATCTATTATTTTTTGAGGTGGTGAGGGTCACTAACATTTTAATTTCATACTTTACTTTTAACCCTTTACCCAACGTAACTGCCAAAACCGGCCAGCGCTATTCACAAAAATCGCCAGTTAATTTTCATTATTTTTTTTATTTTTTGTCTCAAAAACATAGGTTATGACCCCTCTTTGGTACGAGCTCCAGCTCGTTCCAAAGAGGGGTCATAACCTATGTTTTTGAGACAAAAAAATTAAAAAAAAATAGTTATTCAAGAATTTTGTTTGCAAGTGTCTTCTGCTTTTCATGTTAGGTAAAGGGTTAACCTTTATATTATTATATACCTAGTGAATGGATTTGAATTATGCAATCTACTTGTATCTAAAACTTGAATGTAAATCGCAATACTTATAATTCTGCATATTCATTATCATATACTTAGGATGTCCAGTTCTAAATTACAAACTAACTGGAGCAAATGCTGTGTCTGAAAAATCGACAAGAAGGACGAAATTCTCAAATCACCTCCAACCCAATATCCAAGTAGTACTCAACGTGATGGCTATTCCATGGTTGCGTCAATTTTCCCACTCTTCAAAGCACTTAATATCGGTGGTCTCTCAAGCGGTTTGACTAGGTCAAACCGATTGGGAGGCCACAGATATTTAGTTAGAGTTTAATCAAGGGAACGGGAATTCCCGGTTTCCCGGTACCGACAGACTGTTCTGATACCCGGGAAATATATAGCGTGGAATCAGGAATCACGCATGACACTGTTTGTATGTTGACCTCAAGTGTTCACAATTAAAAAACTGCCCAACGCAACTTTGTAAGATTTCGTCATCCCTTCCACACCTGAACTATAGCTCTAACTCGGTTCCGGAAGACTCCTCTCTTCAACAGCAGGATCTTCACTCGCTTCAAAGTTCAAACTCGTCTTCATTTTCAGAATCACTGGTATCATTGAGTATTCACTGCCTAATCCCATCGAGCAAATGAGCTAGTGCACAATGTGCCCATTGTGCATTTTCACATAAGCACATATCGGCACATCCAGCATGTGCCTATGTGCAACCTGTAATGTGTACAGATGACAAGTATCCTATAAAAGGTATTCTCGAAATGTATCCTCAAATAATACAATACCAGGCCGTAGGTATCCTCACATACCGAAATGAATCGAAGAGCAGTATGTGCGAGTCACTCGAACGCGCAATTGCTCTATAGCTCATTTGCTCGATGGGATTCGAATCGTTCGAGCAGTATGTGGATTCACGCGATCTAGCAATGGCTCTCAAGCTCATTTGCTCGATGGGCTTCCAGTCGTTGGAGCAATGACTTTTCAGTAACTGCTCGATAGCTTATTGGCTTTGGGAATGACATAGGATTTTGTTATACACAATGGAGACAACTCTGCATACGGATAATGAGAAATTAAGCAATCTGGTTGGTTAGTTACCTGCAGTAAAGTGAAATGATTGGATTATTTGGGAAAAAAGAACAAGAGTACTCGGAATAGGATTAGAACTAACAAGAACAGACCAGAAAATAGATATCGTAACAAAACTGTCCCAATCGATAGGCTCGTCTACTCTGCTTGAGTATACTCCGATTTAATCGAACGCGCCCTATAGCACTACGTGCTACTATTATATGCCCAATCTGGGGTTTCATATCAAATAAAAGTTGTTTTTGGTAATTTGGAGAGATTGTCGGATTTATTTGCGTAATTAGATATGCTCCGATTGAATCGAACTCTCCTGTGCTGGGAAAAGCCCTAAATGGGGCTTTACTAAGTCCGTTTAGGTAGTTTGGGTTGGATTTTGGTGACTTGGAGGGATTGTCGGGTTTATTTGGGTAATTCAAAGAATCAAGAAATTACTCTTGTACCAAGGAACATACCCTCCGAACATGCCCCTGTCTTTTGTGAGCCTTTTGGGTAACATAGTAACCAAGTGCTACCATAGAAACCAAGGTGGCGGCCTCCAGTATACAAAATGGTCGACGGAAACACGCATCACACAAACAACACGCGCTGCGCTTGCGCACTAACACCCCGTATCATTATGGGAATGACGTCACAAGATGGCCACTCAAGTGGGCTACCATAACAACCAAACATGACTCACTGGGTCACACGCCATGACGTCACTTCCGGGATCCCCACCGGGGTCACCCCAATGGGGCCCGGTTCGTCCCTCTCCCACTACTTACGGCGCTCTCACCTCTACATTGTGAAAAAAGTACGTATCTGACTTCATATTTACACATTTTGGAATAATTGCCAAATATGCAGCAAACGTGTTCATTTTTCCCCACTTTAACAGCCGAAGAAGAGACAAATCAAACAAAGGTATATTTTGTTTGGTAAATGGTTAACAGCATGTCCCTAGTTTAAGTTAGGGTACCCTAATGATCTGGGGCGCCGTTCAAAGAGGATCAAATCAATCTTCTGTGTAGAACAGTTAAATATCGAATCGACTGTATCTAACTAAAAAGTGTGAGAGTGTACTATCATAAAATATTACACTATTGGGTAAATTATCAGAGGGAGAAAATCATCAGTGAAATTAAGCGAATCTGCGTTTTGCTCTGCAGTCTACTTCTTCCAGAGTGTCTTTCAGTTTCAACTAAAATCTGTTCTCAAACGCCCAGGCAACATGTCAGATTCTAAAAGGAATTTAACGTTTTTATTATTTGTTTGTTTATCAACTGTTCGGGAAGTTTGCGCTCAAACTATTGTTGATGTAATGAGATGTCTGTTTACACTCAAAGATATAAAGACATTCGTTCGTGCTCCACTTATAGATAATTCAAGCAATAACTATTTAATGTACCTTGGAATCATCAATATTCACAAAGTTGGTAAAACTACAGCTGTGGTGTATTAACCAAAAATCAACATGTCTTGTAGTTTTGTTGTGTCATCGATTGAGACCTATTTCTTCGGTTGATAAATAGAGGATATCTACGCTATTTCAGTAAATATAGGGAATTATCTCATGTGTGTGGATCAGAAAGTTTCATTTATTTTAAAAATATTCTCAGGTCCACACGAATGAGATCATTTCTGACCTTTGCTAAATAGTATGCATGTAGATTTTCTTTTTTATTATATGCTACTCGACATTTTACTGCGCAGTATTCAACCCAATTCTACTGCAAACACGAACGCTTCAAGACAATAATAAAGATCAACTGATCGTTCTTTCAAGCCAGTACTGGCCAAATCACTCAAACATAAAAAATAGTCCCACTTTCCCATGATAATTTATCCAACTAAGTGTTCAAAAGTTACAGAAGAAATGTATTAATTATAATACTACAGAAGAGACTATTCTCGTACTTTTCATTAATGTCAAGTTTTAGAACATTTTAAATGTCAATTTACAATGTGGCGGATCTGGTTTTGGTAATTTGATATCTCGTTTCCCGATTATATATAATTTCGGTATTTAGAATATTTTACCGTAACTTGCAGATGTTTTCATTCTCTTGACTCATATTTACCGGTTTGATTATTTATTTTATTGTGGGATTGTTAATTTGTTTTCCAACTGAAAGTTACTGTGTCCATCATTTTAGCAATTGTGCCGAACAATATGTGCAATCCGTGCTTCGAATGGCTTGCGTTTTATTACTGGACCACTGGGAGATTGGTTTAAAAATAATGTCATTTTATGCAGCTCTGTTTTGCGTGCAGAATTGTATTGGCTGGAAAATATGTTAAAAGCCGTGTCGCGACCTGTTTAAATCACTTAGGTTTTAACTTAAGAACATCCAGGTTGGAACTACTTCCAAAGAACTTTTGGTCCCTTTCCTTTGGATATTTTGTGTGTTGCGTGGATTTCGTAAATTTATTTTACATTGGCTTTTCCGATTAAAAAGTGTTAGGATGTAAATAGGAGGGTCAAGTCTAAGTCAACATTTATACCACTTCTGTTATCGTATGAATGGACAATACAACATCTGTCTGTCCGTCAGTCCGTTTGGGCGTCTTTCCGCTCGTTCGTATATCTGTCCGCCCGTGAGACCGCTCGTATATCTGTCAGTCCGTCTGTTGAGTAGTTACCTATCAGACTAATATAAGAGCTGTATTCGAGTTATCTGTATACCAGCACGTGCATTCTCTTGCTGTTTTACAGGTGGGAAATCACGTTCTGATGCGCATTTAGCCTGAAGTGGTTTGGCCTAGAGTTTTAAATATCAAATTACCAATGAAGCCTGCCATACTCTTCTCGTGAGTTCTTGGTTAAATTTAAATAGTATCATTCTTATTTCTGAGTTGTTATTATTGCTGAACTTTTCACGTGGGTATAGTTCAATACACGAACTTGAGTGGGTTAACCAACGGTAAAGAAGGTTTTTGAGCTTCAAGCTACCAGTGCCGTTTTCGGTTACAACATCAAGAAATGTGGAATTGAATGCGCCCACTCAACCAGAAAAAACCTTCCTAAGCGAATTGATCAACAAGGTTTTTCGGAAAAGTAACCCCGCCCAAGGCTCATATCACTCTCGGAGTCCTTTTCTATACATCTAATTATTTTGCTTTATTTTGTTATCATTATACATCTAATTTTTCAGACACAGAATCACCAAAACGGCTTGGAATAGCATGAGCTTCTGGTGCTGTTGGTAAAGCCGGCACCGAGTCGCTTGTAGCCTGCATTAGCATTGCAGTTGACACATTTATGCTTTCAAGGAACGACATCAGAATGAGTCGAATAATTTTGGTCACTTGGTGCTTGTTTTGATTGTAGAAAAACAGAAATCACTAAACAACGCCGCCACCCCCCCCCCCCCCCCGCCCCCTACTAAATGCACGACAATACATGAAGCGTTATCAGTTGCAATCGGTGATTCAGACTCACATTCCGAGCCGGATAATGACAGTCTATTAGATTCCGGATCACACAGTCCGACTTCGTCGTACAACAAAAACGACAGGGATACAACTCTGAATACAATTCCAACTACTGTCAATTTCGACGCCCACCTGCCATTAGAACATTACATCCGCAGATACGGAAGAAGTGGTACTACAATCCTCTTCTAAAAATCCAGCTCTCAATGAGATCCCTACGACGGTTTTAAAATTCTAACGGGACTCACTAAAATGTGCAATCCGAACCTGAACCCGATCTGAGAAAATGTGTATCTGAGAAATATAAATTGGATTTAAATCATTATTTATGCATATATTACGCTTATATTTTATTTGCGGCATCTTAGCTGAACATTAAAGGGACAGGAACACTGCTTTTGAAAATTACACTTACAGTCTGTCTTTTATTAAGATTTTCCCTTCAGAAACTCACTAAAATGTGTATCTCGAATTGGCCGATCTGACAAGTCTTTTCTAGGCAATTAAGCATGTGAGGCATGGGATATAATATAATAACACTTTGGCCAGCCGCTGATTTGTCGCGGTTCTCGGACGAGAAGGCCATGGTTACCCCTGTACTCCCAACTGCCTCCCTATTCCCACGCTTCTCCTCTCCTCCCAACATTCGGAGACGAACTGCGTGATGATATCTCTTGTCCCATTCTTCCCAATCTCTCCGATTAGCATATTAACCCTCTCCTTTGAGTCTCCCCCTAACCACATGTCCTTCATTCTCCCATCCCACTTCCCCATTATACTCCCAGTGAATCTCATTCTTTTAGGCTGATACTTTGGGCATTCTAGAAGAAAGTGTTCCAGGGTCTCCACCATGTCCAAATTACACATCTGGCACTCCCTTTCGCCGTCTTTCCCAATTTTTCCCCTCAGCTCCAGGGATCGCGACCTCAGCTTGAACAACAGTGACCCCCCAAAGGTGCCATCAAGGTACTCTTCAAAACCTGGCTTCTCTTTATCACGCAGGCCACCCAAAGACCTCTTTGATTTGACCCTCTCTCGCCAATTACGGTTACAATCCTCCATGACCCTTTCTCTGGCGATTTTTTTACCCTGGTTTGCCCCAACGTCCAGGTCCGAGATCTCCAATGAGTAGTTCTCTACTAGCTCCCTCACTTGGACCATCCACCCCGTTTTGATATTTGAGTTGAAAATTCTCAGGAACATTGCTTTACACCATCGGCTGTCGGGGAGATTTACCAAATAATTAAGATAACCGAGCTTCAACAGGTCTATCCTGTCCTTGATCCTCATCCACCCAAGCTCACCCCTGATTGCTTCTAGCGCTGCGGCATTACTCGACCCCGTTATCCATCGGCCTGCATCGTTCTGCAAGATTTCCAAGCTCTTTACGGCCGTCTGGTTTAGGGGTACCACTTCCGTACCGTATGTTATACTTGGTAGCCCCACCATTTCCCAAATGGTTTTCCCCACGAAAACCTTATTGAAACTGTTTCTCCCTATAAGTTTCATTTGGTTGAGGATTCGTTTCCCCTTCAGAATCAATTTATTTGTGTGGTTCCGGTAGATGCCTCTTCCTGTAATGTTTATATTTATCCCCAAATACTCGTAATCACCTGTCTCTCCCACACTGAGAAGTTTGCTGCTCCCTTCCGGAATGCAGAACTCACCCACTCTCCACCTTCGAGTGGGGTCCACTTTGCGGCCCACAGGTATAATTTTGCTCTTGCTTTCATTAAGTTCGAGTCTCCATTTGCTCCCATATTTCCCAAGAATTCCCAGCATTTTCGTTAGCCCCTCTTCGCTTTCTGACACTAGAACCATATCGTCTGCAAAAAATAGCCCTGGGATTTTCAAGTCCCCAACTGCTACCCCCTCCTCGCAACGCAGGAGTTCATCTCCTAAACCTTTGATGTACAATTCAAACAGGATCGGCGAAAGGATACACCCCTGTTTTAGGCCTATCTCCATAGGCACACGTTTCGTTGTAATGTTTCCCAGGCTAAGTTCACTCTGTACATCCTTATATAATGCTTTCATAATTCCAACAAACTCGCCTCCTAAGCCCATAGCCTCCAGCTTGCGCCACATACCTTCCCTCCATACTATTGTATGCCTTTTTGATATCCCAAAAGGCCATAAACATCTTTTTCTTTTTTGCTTTCGCGAATTCTATCATTTGGGATAGTGTGAAAAGATGGTCAGTAACTCTCCTTCCCTTCCTGAAGCCATTCTGGATTTCTCCCAAAAAAACCTTCTCCTCAATCACCTCCTCTAATCTCCCATACATGACTCTACAGAAAACCTTTCCAATGTTGCTACTGACAGAGATCCCTCGATAGTTATCCAAAACGTCTTTTTCCCCCTTTTTGTGAATAAATGTCACTTTACTTTCTCTCCACTCCTTTGGGACCTCTTGATTTTCTATGGCTAGATTGAATAGGGCAGTGAGGCTTTTCACGAGTTCCTTTCCCCCTTTTTTGATAAACTCGTTAGGAATTTCATCCACTCCTCCTGCTTTTCCATCCCTTAATTTTGATATCACCTTTCGCACCTCCTCCGTTTTAATTTCGCTGCACACGAAGCTCGATAGGTTTTCCTCGACCTGATTCGGACACTCTGGTGGGCTCCCCATGCCCCATCGCTTATCGTTTACCTTTTCCCAGTGCTTGACTAGTTCTGATGCGACTTGATCTTGCTCGTCTGTAACTCTGCCATCTACTTTAATACTCTGTGGGTTACTTCCTTTGTTACGTTTATTCACCCATTTCCAAAATACGTTCGAACTCGACCCCCCCTGTCGTTCTTATCGTCCTAATAAGACTGCTATTTCGTACTCTCCGATTATCGTCTTTAATCTTATTTACTTTATTTCGTGCTTGGTGGTATTCTTCCTTAGCAACTGTGGCCTCATTACTTTCCGTCCCCTTAAGTTTTCTACTTCTCCTGTATGCAGCACATTTAGCTTTTCTTCCCTTTATGGCCCTTTTCAGTTCTTCGTTCACTCTGTACCCAAGTCCCCGTGTTGGCACCCTGACCTTTCCTACACTTTCCTTTCCTGCCTCCACCAGGCTCGCAACTATGACGTCGGCCATCTTCTGGACACTGACCCTCTTGGGTACGGTTGCAAGCTTTGGTTTCAGTTTTTCATTGAACTTCGCCCAGTCAGCATCTTTTTTGAGTTCCCAAATCTCCTTAGAGCTTCCTTTGCTTTTTACTAGAGTTTTGGCCTTGATCGTCACTGTAATCACGTTGTGATCACTATCCACCTCCATTTTTCCCTCATCATCCACTTCTACCCCTATCACCTCCCTCCATAAATTAATATCTGTGAGGATGTAGTCGATTATTGATTTTCTGTCGTTCCTCTCCCAGGTCCATTTCCCCTTACACCTCGCGTCCCTGTTCAGAATCTTCAGACCGAGCTCGTTTGTGAAGTTCAACAGCTTCCTTCCATTCCTGTTGACTTTATTGTCCCCACCCTCTATGCCTTCATCATTACCTATGTGGCCATTAAAGTCACCCATCAGAATTATACCGAGCCCCTTGTTTTGTAATTCAGTGATATTGGACCTCAGTGTTGAGTATATCGAATCATTTCATTCGGGTTTGCTTCCCTCCACCGCACAATACACAAACCCCAAGGGCAATACTTTTGTTTTTCAGACTGATCCTTACCCATCCAATTTCTTTCGATATCTCAGCCGGGGTTCTGATGTTTTCCAGGTCTGTGATCAGCGATGGTTTTAAATCCTCTTTAATGTACATACCTACTCCTCCCCCTTTTTTCTGGCCTTCCTTTCGCCCTACACCTATCCATACGTACCCCCTTACTTGGTCTACCCGTTCCTCGTGTCTTACCCACGTTTCGCTTAAGCCCATCACGTCAAACTCCTCTGCCTCAATCAATGTAGCAATTTCACTTACTTCCCGGTGGAGACCCTGGATGTTGCTATAACCCACTTTCAGGGTGTCAAGGTTCATTGGCTTCCGCCTACTGATCCCTTTATTATCTAGTCCCTGTATGTGAGTATATCCCACTTTGTGTACCTGTTCTTTCCTTGGGAAGCTATTCCTATTGATTTGGATTTTTGGTCCCTTTTCCTTATCCCCCTTGTCCCATTTTTTACACCTATGGTTCGTGACACATTTTCTGTGATTATTCCCCCTTCACTGACCCCCCTCCCCTCCCTATACCAAAAAAGGCTCCACCACCTGCAGCGTATTTCTTCCTAAAACCTCTGTACCCCTTGGGCTAAGATGGAGACCATCCCTTCCATATAGGTCATTTCTGCCCCAAAACGATCTCCAATTGTCTACAAAGGGTATCCCAAGTTCCTTACAATACTCCCCCAATTCCTCGTTGGTCCCAATGATCCGCGAATTACGCTCGCCCCCACCACCTAGTACTGGGAGAAGCCCCGAAACCACTACCTGTGCATTCTTGGCATTCAGTTGAGTTATTAAGTCCTTGTAAGTCTCAATAAGCTGAACTGATTTTCTCTCCCTGATGTTGTTGGTCCCCACGTGTACAACAACCACTGGGTCTGGGCCTGACCCCTTTACTAATCCATCCACTCTGTCCCTTAGGTCCTCCACCCTAGCCCCCGGAAAGCACAAATTGGTCCTGTTGACACTGTCGGGCCCACACACCACCCTATCCAACCCCCCGCACTATACTACTCCCTGCAACCACCAACTGCCTCTTCCTGTCCTTTCCTGTCCTCTTTCCCGTCCTACTACCCCTACAACCCCTGTTACCATCTCTGTCCCCACTAAGCCGGCTCACAATCTTGCACTTCGCCACACTAACCCCCATGCCTACCTCCACCTCCACCTCTTCAGACCCAACCTGCTCCTCAGAATTCTCGAAATTGCCGAACACACTGAATCTATTTTGGACACTGCACCCCCACCTTCTGCCCACTCCCACTACAAGCCACCTTGTCCTCGTTTACCACCTTCCTAACCTTCCCTCTGACTCCTGCCCTGAGAGACTCCACACGGTCATTGCTATCTCCCTCACTATCCGATTCTATAAGAATACGTCTTTTCGCCCCCCGACTCACACTACTAACCTGGGAATTTGACACTCTAGCCCCTACTTCTTCTCTACCCTCAACCCGACGCACCTTCCTATTCCCAAAAGACCCATTCATTTTGTTCAGCCAATCAAATTGTTTAATTGTGAAACTGACCAATGAAATCTAAGGAAGGCTTTATTCATTGCTATAGATGAATGAATTGTTATTTGTTTTATAGCAAAATAAAAAGATCTCTTTAATATACCGCACGATGCGGCGTTTTATACTTTATTTTCATGTTCCCGCTGATTCATTTTCTCACCTCAAAAGGAGCAAGCTTTGAGTAGAAAAATTGTTGTTACAACACTTCGTGCTTGTGTTTTTCTTGTGTCCTTTCAGCCCTTTTTCGGTGGTTTTTCAGACATTTCCGATTCGTGCAGATTCGTGGGGAAAATATTTTTGTTTTTGGTTTTGTTGGTACTATTTTACCGACTTGAAACGTTCCCCAAATTACTGCTTTCAGTTTTGATTTTTAATCCATTTTAGTGAGTTTCAGAAGGGAAAATCTTAATAAAAGACAGATTGCAAGTGTAATTTTCAAAAGTAGTGTTCCAGTGCCTTTAATGTTCACCTAAGATACCGCAAATAAAATATAAGCGTAATATATACATAAATAATGATTTAAATCCAATTTATATTTCTCAGATACATATTTTCTCAGATCGGGTTCGAGTTACACATTTTAGTGAATCCCATTCTAACCCTTTAGTTTAATAAACCATATTTTGGTAGACTTCCAGAAAAATAATACGAGATGAGATTTCTGTTTTTCAGAATATCGCACGCCAAAAGATTTAAGTACACAACAAGGAAAATGATATTATTTATTTATTCATTTATTGGTGTTTAAGGTCACATATTTATACACAATGGCTAATTGTGACCGTGACAGTTTTATGGGTGGAGGAAGCCGGAGTACCCGGAGAGAACCACCGGGCATCTACGAGCAGCTGTCAGCTCCTAAACATTCTAACTATGCTCAAACTCCGCTCAAGCAGGGTTACGACGGTTGAAGACATGTGCACCACCGACGTGCAGTACGCCTTAGTACACGGCATCACCATGCCCCAGGTCAGCAACCAGGATAAAGTACCTTGCTTGCCCAGGGACACAACGCGGGCTGTTCCGGATGGGGATCGAACTCGGGACTTCTAGCGTAGACGTCTAAAACTAAGCCACCGCGCTCCCCCAGGAAAATGATAGATTAAACGGTGAAAGAATTTTGTGATATGTGACTGCCAAATAGTAAGTCCGTAAAAAATGTGCAATGCATAGAACAAGATGGAATTCACCAAGCTCTCATGCTACTAGTTTATTCAGTAAGGAACTCAACTCTCTTATGGGCTCTTTGTTTACACACTTTCGTGGAAATTTGCACGCGGACTACCAGTGATGCAATACGATACACTTTTACTCATAAAGAGAGGATATGGAATGAGAGTTTTTCTCATATAATATTTATGAAACGGTTCTAAGAATGTTCCGTTTTGGCGAGCCCAAACGGAAAATTCGGACGAGTTTCAAAAATATTATATGAGAAAAACACTCATTTCATATTCTATTTATCATATGACACACACACGCACAAATTAGCCACTTCGTATGACTTTTTAACCCATCACCTAACTTGAGTTGCAGACGGCACTTGGAAAAAAACATCCTCGTATAACTAAAAATTTGAATTTTTTGCTTCCAAAACATAGGTTATGACCCCTCATTGGAACGAGCTCTTTCCAATGAGCGGTCATAACCTATGTTTTGGAAGCAAAAAGTGAAAATATAAAACAAAAATGAATGGCGTTTTTTTGTAGGCAAAAGATTAATACAAGATAACCCACCCTAAATAGGACAGATAACGTAACTTCTCCCTACTGAAATTATGCAAATGTGACCCAGTTGTATTTTGTTTAGCCAATCAAATTGTCCAGTTTTGAAATCGACCAATGAAAGCTCCCAACTCTAATTATGCAAATTATGAAAATGTGGCCCAGTTGTATTTTGTTCAGCCAATCAAATTGTCTAGTTTTGAAATTGACCAATGAAATTGACGGAAGGCTTTATTTATCACTGATTAATATGAAAACAAAATAGCAAATGTTTTAAAGTGAACAAAACAGACGAGTCATATGATAAATAAAGATATACAAATATTCTTTTGAGCCCCATGTATGGATATTCTAGTCAATAATTGGTTAATTCGTCTTGAAAATACTAAGGCATTAATACAGTTAGTGGAACTACGTAATCATAAAACTACGGCCGTGGCGAGTCATCTTGGTTTCTGATGGTAATGTCATCAAACATTCGGTCAAATCAAGTCTGAGTTGAGCAGACCGGATTCATGTCGGACCCAGTGCATCTACAACGGGGATGTAAACAGGGTGACCCTTTATCGCCGTATTTGTTTATGTTGGGTGAAGTACTCCTTCTTCTTATTAAACAAAATATTGACATAACAGGCATCAGGATAGCAGACGAGGTATTTAAACTCACATAATATGCAGACGACGCGTGTCTCTTACTGGACGGATCGACAGCATCAATTGTAAGGGCTATGATGGTCTTTCGCAATGATATCTGGTCTCAAAATTAACCACAAGAAAACTAAAAATCAGTTTGAATAGGTGCAATTAAAGGCAGAGCCGAAGTCTCTTCTGGGTACGCCCACATAGAGGTCGTCTCTAAGTTCACACTTTTAGGTGTTGAGTTTAATTTGGCTGAAGTTGATCCAGTTGAATCAAACTATAATGAGAAACTAGCAATAACAAAATAAATTATTAACCCTTTATAGAGTAGCGGCCGTTTTTTTCGGCCAGGAACATGATTCGTCATAACGTCATTATATTGGGTGGCTGTTCAGTAAATGTGTGGAGTAGCCCAATCAATATGTTCAACTTGCAGCCCCGAGGCTACCCCAAATAATGAATATGGACACTTCTAATTGCTGCCATTGAAATGGCATGGAAGATACAACTAGACTTCAAAGGGTTAACTCATTGAGCCAAAGACGAATAACACCATTGAGTAAAATAACTATAATAAAGACTTTTTTATTTCCCCAAATAAACCATTTACTGTTATCCATACACAACGCCACTCCAGCAACTGTAAAAGAATTAAACAAAACTTTCTATAATACCACCGGTAGATATATAGAGGATATGAAATGAACGTTTTTCTCATATGGTATTTATGAAACGGGTCTAAGAATGTTCCGTTTGGGCGAGCCTCTGGCGAGTCCCAAACGGAAAATTCGGACGAATTTCATAAATATCATATGAAAAAAAACACTTATTTCATATTCTGTTTATCATATGACACACATATGCACAAATTAACGACTTAGTATGACTTTTTAACCCTTTACCTAAAGTGTGTTGCAGACGACACTTGGAAAAAACATCATCATATAACTAAACATTTTCATTTTTTGCTTGCAAAACATAGGTTATGACCCCTCATTGAAAGGTGCGCGATGGGCTCGTTCCATTGAGGGGTCATAACCTATGTTTTGGATGCAAAAAATGAAAACAATTCGTATATAGCACTGGCTGGTTTTGGTCGTTATATTAGGTAAAGGGTTAGTGCAATATAACCCAACCTGAATAGGACAGATAACGCAAATGCTCCCCACTCAAATTATGCAAATGTAACCCAGTTGTATTTTGTTCAGCCAATCATACTGTCCATATTTGAAATTGACCCATGAAATCGTTCAACCCTAATTATGCAAATTATGAAAACATGGCCCAGTTGTATTTTGTTCAGCCAATCAGATTGTTTAGTTGTGAAATTGACCAATGAAATCTACGGAAGGCTTTATTTATCACTGATTAATATGAATGCAAAATATCAAATGTTTTAAAGTGAACAAAACGGACGAGTCATATGATAAAGTAATATTCCGCATGAAAGTCTCCTGGATAAAAAGGGTTCTCACTAAGGATAATTTTGCTTCACTATTCTTAAACACATATTTAAAAATAACATCTTTCACTGAAACTTTTAGTGAACAAAAATAAACTGAGAAATTAAAAAAGCATACTACGCACCGCCCTTTTTGGTATCAAGTCCTACATTCATGGCAACACTACATAGAATCAAATCAAAGAAACCAGCTGATTTCATGAAATCGCCTTTAGGTTACAATAAGGAATTGACTGACTGATATCGATAAGATTATCAGCGCTGTAGAGTGGAGTAAAAATGGAATAAGATTCGCACGAGACCTCTTTGACTCAAAAGGGCAAACCCTTGCATATCAAGACTACATGTATAAAAATATCCATGGGAATTTCTCGAACTTCATTAGTTTTTCGAGAATAATAACCACCATTAGAAATCAAATAAAAAAACTAAAAATAACAGATCAAACAGCAGCTTCTATCAGGCAACCAATAATCCCCACAACGTTCCAAAATATACTGTCAGAAATAGGTCACAAACTGTTGAAAACCCAATCAACAGAAACAGTTTTGAAGTGTAAATCACAGCTAAAATGGGAACTGAAATCCCGAATTAGACTGGAATGCAATATACAGAAACCCGTTCAACTATGGTCTGTTGGACCCCAAATTAAAATATTTTCAATATAAATTCATTAATCGAATTTTGGGATTTTATTCTCGATCCGCAAGTATACAGAAGAAGTCTCCTTGGTTACGAATCGAAATTAAGTATTTTTATTGTTTACTAATCATATATATTTCATTTTCAGGTTATTTTATTCAACTTTGTGGGGAGTTAGTTTAGTATAGTAACTGGGACAAAGTTAGGAGGTCTTAAATAAAACTGTGAGCGCTAAGTTGTCGAACGGTTCGTCGTGTTGCCTTTTGTCGCGTGTTTACAATTTTCCCTGTCCGATCGCGTAATTTTGTGTTGATGATGGCGAGCAAGTCTGTTCAGACGGAGGTAAGTATGGAGGTAAATACGTGTAATATCGCGATATTGGGCTTGAAGTTTGTAAACAGTGTTCTATGATGTATGGGGACTGTCGCTCGATGGGATATGGAGAGGTATGTGCAAACTGTCAGGAAATCCTCCGCCTCCTTGAGACAATTGTTAAGTTTGAGGGGGAGATTGCTGAGCTGAAGGGAAAACTTGGTAGGGCGGGGCTGTCTGGAGTTACGCCTGTGAAAGTGGCTTTCCGAGAAGGATGGAAGGTTGTCGGTGGTTCCAAGAGGAAACATGGGGGTAGAACCTTTGATGTGAATGAGGTAGGTGATGAGGTGGGGGCTGCTAGAAAAGTACGTAGGACAGATGAGGGGGGCCCAGGCCGGAGCAATGCTGTAAAGCGTTTGGCGTGGACTACCAAAAGTGGTAGGAAAGGGGGGCCAGAGAAGCAGGTAGATAGGGGTGTAAAGTCCAAAGGCAGTGGGGAGTGCAGCACCAGAAACAGATTTGATGTGCTCGATTCGGAAGAGACAGAGGAGGAGATGGAGGTAGTTGCAACAGGTAGTAGCTTGGGGTCTAGGCCAGGAAAAAGGAGGAGGGATCCGGAAAAGACCAGGGGAGTAGTCCAGGTAGCTCAGGGCCTGGAAAGAGACGGAGGGACAAGGATAGGAGTAATCCTAGGTCAAAGATACCGATACCGATATTGATTCCGAGTGGGGCTGTTGGAGAGGAAGAGGACGCTGTAAACAATAGGAGACTAGAGGAGATAAATAGGGCGAGGTCCAAAAGTAAGTTGGTGGTTGCGGGAAGTAGCATAGTTCGGGGGATCGACAAGGTTGTCTGTGGTCCGGACAGTAAAAATAGAACAGTTCTGTGCTTTCCGGGGGCTAAAGTGGAGGACCTGAGGGATAGAGTGGACGGTATTGTAGCTGGATCGGGGCCTGATCCGGTAGTGGTATTACATGTGGGGTCCAATAACATCAGGGAGAGGAAATCAGTTCGTTTGGTGGACACATACAAGGAAGGACCTAATTAGTAAGCTACTTAGCAGGAATGCTCGGATCATCGTTTCAGGGGTGCTCCCCGTTATGGGTGGTGGGAATGAGAGGAACTCGTGGATTATGGCACTAAACGAGGAGCTGGAAGAGCACTGCAAAGACTTGGGAGTACATTTCATTGACCACTGGGATTCATTCTGGGGACAAGGAGAGTTGTATGGGCGAGACGGATTGCATTTAAGTAGGATGGGTACAGACCTGTTGGGCCAAAAAATCTTACAGGTGGCTGGGCCTTTTTTGGAGAAAAGGGGGGTAGGGGACCACAGCCGGTAACCCAGAGTGGCACAAATGCTGGGAACATAGGAAGAACAACAAACATGCACAATACAGGGACATACCAGGGTTATAATAATGTGCCAGTGATGACAAAAAAACAAAGATTCATTAAGTTTGGATACTGCAACATCCAGGGTCTGCACAAGAAAGTAAGCGAAATATCAACAATGATGGACGAAGGAGACTTCGATATAATGGGTCTAAGTGAGACGTGGATACGACGGGATGAGCGGGTTGATCAGATGAAGGGTTGCGTGTGGATAGGAGCTGGGCGAACTGAGGGTCAGAAACGGGGTGGGGGTGTTTGCATCTACGCTAAAGAGGAATTACAGCCCTCATTGATTACAGATCTCACAGAAGCAAGGACTCAGATTCCAGTATCCAACGAAATAGTCTGGGCAAAAATCAAGTTAGGAAGCAGGAGTGTTGCCGTTGGTGTTGTATACTTAGCAGTGGAGGGAAGTAAGCCCGAGTGGAATGATTCAATATATACAACTCTTAGATCGAATATCACAGAGCTTGGGAGCAGAGGGTTCAGTATTGTCCTAATGGGGGACTTCAATGGGCACATCGGGGATAAGGAGGAGGGCATACAGGGAGGTGATAGGAAAATTAACACGAATGGGAGGAAGATGTTGGACCTATCAAAAGAGCTTGGTTTAAAGATCCTGAACAGGGATGCGAAATGTAAGGGTAAATGGACCTGGGAGAGGAACGATAAGAAAACAATAATTGATTATATACTCATTGACATTAGCGTAAGGAGGGAGGTTATAGATGTAGAAATAGATGACGAGGGAAAAAATGACTTGGGTAGTGATCACAACCTGATAACAGTTAAGATTATGGGCAAAAAGACGAATAGAGACAGAAATACCTTCAAGGAAGTTTGGGGACTAAAACAAGGAGCCGACTGGAAGCAGTTTCGGAAAAAACTAAAACCAAATCTTGAATGTATACCTAGGGATGCAAATGTCCAGAGTATTTCAGATGGCATAGTAAATAGCCTAACAGAGGCAGGGAAGGAGTGTATAGGAAGGGTGAGGGTCCCAACGACAGAGCTTGGATACAGGGTTAACGAGGGACTGAAAAAGGCTATAAAAGAAAGGAAGGTAAAATGCGCTGCTTACAGAAGAAGTAGGAAGCTTAAAGGGGTGGATAACAATGACACGAGACTAATGAAAGGAGAATATGAACTGGCACGGAAAAAGGTGAATGAGATAAAGAATAATAATAGGAAGGAGCGCAATTGCAGTCTTGCCAGAACAATAAAGAAAACGGGGGGTTCGAGCTCAAACGTATTTTGGAACTGGGTAAATAAACGGGGGAAAAGTAGTGTGCAGAGTATCAAAGTGGATGGGGAAAGTACAGAAGATAAAGGCCGTATCGCTTCAGAGTTAGTCAAGCACTGGGAAAAGATAAACGATAGGCGATGGGGCAGTGGGTCCCCACCAAAAAGAAATACACTGGTGGAGGAGAACCTATCCAATCGTGTATGTAGCGAAATAACGGCAGAAGAAGTGCGGAACGTGGTCTCGAAATTAAAAAATGGTAAAGCGGGAGGGACTGATGAAATTCCGAACGAATTCCTCAAAAATGGAGGGGAGGCACTTATTGAAGTCCTGACAAACCTTTTCAACCTGGCTCTGCGAAAGCAAGAGGTCCCCAGAGAGTGGAGGGAAAGTAAGGTGTCGTTCATACACAAAAAGGGGGATAAGGAAGTTCTAGATAACTATAGGGGGATATCAGTTAGTAGTAACATCGGAAAAGTATTCTGTAAGGTCATATACGGTAGACTAGAGGAAGTTATTGAAGAGAAAGGTTTTTTAGGAGAAATTCAAAATGGTTTCAGGAAAGGACGAAGAGTCACTGATCACCTATTTACACTCACCCAACTGATAGAATCAACAAAGGCTGAAAAGAAAAAGATGTTTCTGGCATTTCTAGATATGAAAAAAGCGTACGACCGAGTGTGGAGGGAAGGTATGTGGCGAAAGCTCGAGGGCATCGGACTGGGGGGTGACTTTGTGGGAATCATGAAAGCACTGTATACAGATGTGCAAAGCCAACTCAGTCTAGGGAGTATCACTACAAAACGAGTCCCTATGGATATAGGCCTCAAGCAGGGGTGTATCTTTTCACCGATTTTGTTTGCATTGTAAGTTAAAGATTTAGGGGACGAACTAATTCAGAGTGCGGAGGGGGTAAATGTGGGAGACATAGAGATACCAGGCTTATTATTTGCGGACGACATGGTGTTAATGTCTAGAACTGAACAGGGGCTAGAGAAACTGCTGGAAATTGTTGGTAGATATGGGAACACTTGGCGGCTCGAACTAAATGAAAATAAAAGCAAGGTAATACCCGTTGGACGCAAGGTAGATATGACGAAGAGATGGAGAGTGGGGGAGTTCTCAATCCCCGAAGGGGAAAGCAAACAAATCACTGTAGGAGAAACGGGAGAGTATGAGTATCTAGGGGTAAGCATAAATATAACGGGAAGAGGGGTGTACAGAAATTACTCAGCCAAACTGATTCTGAAGGGGAAAAGAATTCTGAACCAACTAAAACTTTTAGGGAAAAATAGTTTCAACAAGGTCTTTGTGGGGAAAACACTGTGGGAGAGGGTGGGTTTACCAAGTATAACGTATGGCACGGACGTGATTCCATTAAACCAAACCGTTATTAAGAAGTTGGAAAATACTCAAAATGATGCCGGCAGATGGATAACAGGGTCGAGTAATGCTGCAGCTTTGGAAGCAGTAAGGGGGGAGCTTGGGTGGATGAAAATCAAGGACAGGGTAGATTTGGGAAAACTGTGTTACTTTAACTACTTGAGAAACCTGCCTGACAACCGGTGGTGCAAATTGATGCTCGATACCATTTGGAATTCTAATATAGAAACGGGGTGGTCAAAACATGTGAGGGAACTAATGGACAATTACTCTATAGAGGTCACAAACATAGAAGTAGGAATGAAAGAAGGCAAAAGGTTTGTCAAAGAGAGAGTCATGGAAGATTGCAATCGAAACTGGCGAGCAGGGGTTAGCGTGAAAAGATCACTGCAGGGGTTACAATATAAAGAAAAGCCAGCTTTTGAGAAGTACCTAGATGGCACCTTTGGAGGGTCACTGCTGTTCAAACTGAGATCAAGATCACTGGAGCTTCGGGGAAACATTGGGAGAGATGGGGAAAAGGGATGCCAAATGTGCCACTCTGGAGTAGTGGAGACCCTGGAACATTTTCTCTTGGAATAGATGGGGAAAAGGGATGCCAAATGTGCCACTCTGGAGTAGTGGAGACCCTGGAACATTTTCTCTTGGAATGCCCACAGTATATACCTCATAGAATAAAATTTACTGGAAGAATAATGCAGAAGTGGGGTGAAGAAACAAAGGATAGATGTCTGAAGGGGGACACGAGGGAGAGGGTAGGAATGCTTATTGAAGAAATTGAAAAAGAGGAAGTGAGGGACACTATTAAGCAGTTTATATCTGAATGCTGGGAGGAGAGGAGGGGAAGAGGGGGTGGGGTGCAGGGGGAATGATGGCCTTCTCTTATGAGGACCGCGACAAATCAGCGGCTGGCCAAAGAGTTATTATTATTATGGATCATTCTCTTCAAAACGAGATATGGATCATCTTCTCAAGGAATAAAATGAACGCCCCGAAAAATGTGACTTCAACAATGGAAAAGCGATACATTTTTTTACAAAGATTTCTTTCCGGGTCGTTTTGTGGATGTTGTGCCTCTGTGAATCGATTTTTAAATTTAGCCTGATCAGTTTTATTCGCCCAGTATGAAAAGAAAACTGATATAGTAGTGTGCTACAAATAGAAAACGTGTAGTGCCTGGGTGCAGTGCCTGGTCAGTTCTGTGGATGCAAACTAAACGAAATGGGGTATCATCTTTTAGCCAATCAGAATGCAAGGAAGTCACGTGAGATATAATATTAGCTCCTCGCCACGTGGGAATGTATAGATATATGCAAATCGTGGCTCATCAATACCACAATAAATAATTGGAGAAAAAAATAGTCTCAGTTGAGCAACATTCCTTACGTTGGTTCAAAGAAAATGAATGTTTAGGGTATTATGTTTAAGATTTAATCATCCGGAATCGCCCTCAAAACCTCCCACCAAAATGTATCACCTAATACATTCAAGGGCGGCGGAACCGGGGGAAGGGAGGGGGGGTAGCTTCAGCCCCTCCACTTTTTTCGCCGGGCCATGTTTTTTGTATGCATATGTTTTAACACAACAAAATGACTGGTGAAACAAGGGGCGGATCCAGAGCCTCCCCCAGCTATGTTTCTCTCGTACTGGTTCAGTTTCTATGGATTTCGGATCATTTTTTGCAGTAAGTGGTAGCAGACGCTAAAATGTATACAGTCTGTTAAAAAGTCGGTTAACTGAAGTAGATCGTAATCTTACAGACATACAAGTACCAAATCCACCCCCAGACAAGATAGTCCACAGACAGTATAATTGCTGTAAACGTCTGGTAAAGCATACAGGTGAGGTCTGTTTATCAGCTTTGGTCGGTACGACCAAAGTTGATAAAAAAGACCTCACCTGTATGCTTTACCAACGTTTTCAAAAGTGTGAAATCTTTCAAATATATCTTCTGAACAATCTCAAAATTTCCACTCAGATGCATGGAAATGGGAGTTTTGGGACACTGGAATTTAAACTTTTCATACCGACGACCATCCATCGCCCGAGCCTGCCCCCCCCCCTACCCCACCCCCCCCCCCCCCCGCCACTTTGAAAATCGTCCCGCTGCCCCGGCCCTACATCTATTTCACCTTTCACGGAGCGGTTTTATTGTATAATTAGCTTACTTGAGTGAAGCTTTGTCATGGTGAGCTTTACTGATCACTTTCGGTCTTCTTCTGTCCGTATGTCAATTGCTCCTCCATCCATTCATCGCGTACTTTACATTATCCACTTCTCCTCAGAAATGGGCGAAATATGTTCCCACTGATTATGTCAATGCAGGTTTGTGCAAATAAAGTTGTCACACCCATATGGGGTATTAGAAGGAGCATAGCTATGTTAGCACCTCAAACTTTGTTTTCAAAATTTAAACAATCTTTTCCAGAACCACCAATCAGAATATGTTGATACAAGATCATTAGGGGTGAGTAGGTAATAATTGAGAATTCAAGCATCAACGTACATGTACGTGTACGTGTACACGTACATCGATGTACACCTTCATAGGATTTAGTGTTAAAATCGTGTACAGGTACACGATTTTAACGTTTTTAGGGTGATGTTAGAATCGGTTTTTCCGATTCAAACATCACTGAATTGTATCCAAGAGTGAAAAAAACGCCTGTAGTTTTTCGTACACGTACATGTACCGTTTTGATTGAAATCGGCAAATGGGTTTCCCCCATAGGATTCAGTGTTAAATCGCGAGCAAAAAACGTGTTGTCGTTTCTAAATCATCATCTTGCTGATTCTAAATAATCCGCGTCTGTACACGATTTTAACACTGAATCCCTATGGAGGCGTACACGGAAATCCATTTGCGGATTTTAGGTCGGAAATCGAATCGTGTACGGTACACGGAAAAGAGGTGATTTTGAATCCGCAAACCCACTGCCACGTTTTTGATTGATATATAGGAGAGAAAAAATATATAAATAAATAATTATTTAAAAAAAAATATCAAATCGAATAGATAATAAAAAAAATAAATACGTAAATCATGAGCGATTCTCAGACTATTAGAGTAAGGTTTCTTTTAAAAATGCTGATGAGAGCCTACGCATCCTGCGTGAACGAACAACTAGGTCGACTCTTGTTAGAACGATGCGTCGGATGTCGGGATCACCTAGACTTCGATCACGAGAATCATTCGTGTCTGTGGATGGAAAGGGAAGATATGGTCGTCAAGTGTTTTGAACCAGCGTTCGAACGCGTTCAAATCGATGAAGTGATCGCGTTTTGGAAGAGATTACTCTTCTGTAAGGATCAAAGCAAGCCCACAGTTTCGGAAGAACTGAAATTGGCGCGTAAAAGTCTGACTTCAGAAGATAAGGGATGCGTCATGAAATTATTGTTCAATGAAGCATACGTCTAAGTTTCTCGTTGATATAAAATAAGGGAGAATAGAAAATAAAATAAATACACACATAAATTTTTTATCTAATATTAGAGAGAAAAAAAACCAAAAATGAGAACCAGAAATAAATTGTATCCGACGTTAGATGACGACGAGGACGAGAAGCCGATCAGCGTTTTGCCGACGGCACCGTTGCTAGAAGAAAAGGAAAGAGGAGAGAGGTATCGCATCGATCAAATCAGTAGAATCCAAGAGTATCTAATTCGAGAGAGAGATTCTCGTCATTCTCTCAAGAAGAAGTATTCGCGTTTCGTGAAATTCGTCAACGCGATCGACACGACACTCATCACGATTTCCATGGGTTTACACGCGGCCGGCATCGGATTGTTGTCGACCGCGGTCGGCATTCCGATCGTGTTGACCGTAGAAGGAGTGGCTCTCGCCGCCGGATTGTTTAGCACGCTCGGAAACTTTTTGAGTAGGAAATTATATCTGAAAGCGAGGAAACACGACAAGATTCACGTCTTGGCCGACTCCGAGATCGACACGATATCCGAAATGATCTCTATGGCGTTGAAAGATGGTAGGATATCGGACGGAGAATACTTCGCGATATTGAGTGAGAAAACGAAATACGATGCCATGAAAGAAGCCGTGAGAATCAAGACTCGTCAGATCATCAAGGAAGAGATGAAGGATTCTCTCGTGGAAAAGGGGAGGAAAGAGGCCAGGGAGGAATTCAGTAAGATGATAGTACTCAAGAGCAGTGATTGAAAAAAAAAATATATATATATAATAAGAACAGAGTTAATTAATTATTAAATTTATATATAAAATAAAAAAAAACGAAATTAATTTAAATAACTCTTAAAAAAATGTATTGCGTAAAGTGTAAGAGAGTTACCGAGACGAGTAATTGTCGAGAAGTACGAACTAAAAACGACAGACAGATGCTTCGCGGAATTTGCGATGTGTGTGGTTCTGTCAAGACTCGATTCGTCAAAAAAAAGAACGCGAGCAAAGGTAAAGGCATCGTGAATAAAATGATCAATAATCTACCTTTCGAAATGCATCTGCCCGGTCACAGTTTCACGGGACCCGGAACGAAATTGAACAAGAGACTCAACGCCGATCTGACACCAAAATCTTGGAGCAAACCTGTGAATAGGGTGGACGCGGCCGCGTATGATCACGATCTGTGCTACGCCAGACATCCGGTCACCAAGACTCGCAACGACGTCTGCGATAAAAACATGTTGGGGAAATTGAGAGGCATATCGAATCCGACCAGGAGAGAGAAGATAGAACGTTCGCTGGTCGGCAATCTGATCGGTGCGAAACGTCGATTCGGATGGGGCGTTCAAAAAAAAAAAGCGCATCGGAAAAGATCTAAGGTAACGGTCAAACAAAACCGGCCAGCGCTATTCACAAAAACTGCCATTCAGTTTTCATTATTTTTTCATTTGTTGCCTAAAAAGCATTGGTTATGACCCCTCATTGGAACAAGTTTGTTGAGGTGGTTCCAATGAGGGGTCATAAGCTATGTTTTTAAAGAAAATATGATAACAACTGAACTAGTTATTCAATAATTTTATTTGCAAGTGTCGTCTGCTTTTCCTGTGAGGTAAAGGGTTAAATGTATGCGTTGGATAAAATGATTTTGCATATAACAATCGATGTGAATCAATTGGTTAAAAATACACTTTATTATGTAATTCAAACGGATGCTTGGAATTGTTTGCTTTAACAAACCGGTCAAAAAAATCTTGACTGGTGGTATCTTTTAATTTGTTGTTTTTTATCAAGGTCGTTTAATATTTCTCTAAATCCATTAAAATCCTCGTTTAATGTTACCAAAAAATAACAATGCCATCGAAATATCTGAGATACACGATTGCAAGTTTTGTTCATTTTGATTAAGTCATATCCTCTCATTCTGATAGGTAAATCCATGCAAAATTAGAACTGAATATTTTGCCCATTAGGCAACCCATTATTTGTAAATACTTTTCGCCATTGAATTGAAAGTCATTACCTATTAAGCAGAGTTCTAAAGGATTTTTTTTTATCTTGGCGTTTTTCATCAAGATATTTTTCAAACGCACTTTCATACAGTATAGTCGCCGTGGACTGTTCGCAATCCTTGCGTGGGCTGTGATGTCCACGGCTGCGTTTACCAAGTAATAAAAATCATCATCAGCAAAATTTTAATTAATGAAGCACCGGGTTATACCCGGTGCTTCATTAATTAAAGTTTTGATGATTATTTCTTTAATTAGTGTTTGGAATCTAATAATATTGCGTCCGTGGAAATATTGCCCACCCGTGGAAAGTGACCAGTCCACGGCAGCTGCACAGTAGTTTAACTCCTGATGAGTATCAATATTGGTATACATATTGCCAATATCTAATGTAAAAAAGAAACGTACTTCGTGAGAGTTTCAAAATCCAGCATCATTGCATATCCGATAAGCCAGCCATGGCTGCCATTTTGTTTTTTGGTGATTTCTGCCTGTCTGTACAATACCCAGAATACCGAATGGGTAACCAATGGATCACACTGTATGTCTGGTGAATTTCTTTTTCACTGTAGAGAGGTCTATTTCAATATTTAGCTTTCTGGCTTATTCAATATGCCCACCATGTCAATCATCTTGGAATTTTAACAAAGTAGGAGTTACATACTTCCAAAATATCAGATAAACGAGTGTTGCAGAAGTAGATTTGAACTCTCGAGGAGCAAGGGTAGGGTATAAACTGTCGTGCCTCATGGAGTTAGAATCCAATTCTTGACGTCAGTGGCGTTTTCATCACTTGTTTTGTAGAAGCACTCCTATATCTCCCCCCCCCCCCCTCCACCAACCACGAAAAAAATGCTCGTACGTCAAAGTCAATCTTCCTTCGACCTACTCCGCGTCGTCGATCCCCGGCGTTAAGAATGCTTGAGCTAGCTACACTATATCCGAAAACGAGTTGGGCCAACCTGTAAATAGTTGCATGGCCGTTAACAATCCGGCCCACCTCGCTTTCAGGTTCAATGCCTTTTTAGAGGAGTTTACACCGATTTGACATTAATTATACACTTTTGTACTCTTTTAGTGAAGCTCGTGGAGTGAATCGTATGTAGCATTGTGAATCGCAGACTCTGAAAATAAGAATCATCAGTTGCTGTGAATGAATTTTTGTATATCTGTTCCCATTCAATAGGTTGTACGCTGGTATTCAAAATGTGTTCTATTTTCTTTCTGTTTGTAGAGGAGATGTAGCAAACTGCTGCAAGAACGTTGGATGAAAAGCCCGATCGACCTATTGGGAGTGTTTAAGTTTTAAAATATTCCCGTTCTTTATGTTGTCAAATTTTTCGTGCTGTCTTACTGTTTCCTTCCACAATTTTTGAATAGCATGAAACACTCCCTGGTAGACATTGAATTGTATTTTAAGGTTGCATTGTTTTGAAAAATCAGTAAAAGGTAAGATTGTTCTATCTTTTGTTAAGGGATTATTGACAAACAATACATCAGCTTGAGCTACCTTTTATGATAAAATGTATATTATTGATCTGTATGCCATTATTATAGTAAATTGGTTACAAAAATATACCTTCTGGAGTCAACGTGTTACTTTCGCCAAAGAGCCAACAGTTCGAACATTTTTTTAGAATGGTTTTAGAAGTTCTCCTATTTTGTGTAGACCTTCTTTATGTAGGCGCCAGATTTTGTTGCTTCCGACATCTCGGATATCATGTACAGTAAGAGTCTTCCAAGGAGCAAAGATATGTTGGTCAAACAGATTTTTTTCCGGGATAATTTCAGTGAGTAACTGTAAGCTTTAAGGTAGTGAAACTTAATTCCTCCGTTTTCTATAGTATTAATTATTTTATTGTAGACCTTTTGATCTAATCGTTCTTCCCTGACCATAGGAAAAGAAATGACGCTGATTCTTTTAAAGAAACATGTCGCGTTCAGTGCTCTGTTTTGTGTCGAAGGATGTCATTCACGCAATGACGTCAGTCAAATAAGGGTTGTTGTTTCCTATTCCTCCTACTCTACCTGAGTTGTGTTCTGCCTTTATTCCACGATTCAACTTGAATTAACCCTTCGAACCCTGGTGGTATCTTCCATATTAGTTCAATGACAGCAAGAGTCTATGTTCATTATTTAGGTGTAGACCAATTAACCCTTTACCCAACGTAACGGCCAAAACCGGCCAGCGCTATTCTCAAAAATCGCCAATTAATTTTCATTATTTTTTTCATTTTTTGTCTCAAAAACATAGGTTATGACCCCTCGTTGGAACGAGCTCGAAAATGAAAAAAATTAGTTATTCAAGAATTATTTTTGCATGTGTCGTCTGCTTTTCATGTTAGGTAAAGGGTTAATATTTTCAACGTGCAGCCTTGGGGCTGCACGTTGAAACTATTGATTGGTCTACCACGCACATGTACTTAGCATCCATCCTATTTAATGAAATGGAAGCGCGGTGGCTCAGTGGTCGACTGTTGGACTAGGCTAGAGGTCCGAGTTCGATCCCCGTCCGGGACGTCCCGCGATGTGTCCTGGGCAAGGCACTTTATCCCGGTTGCCTGCATGGGGGCACGATGACGCCGTATGTTAAGGCGTACTGCAGGTCGAAGGTGCACATGTCTTTAATCGCTGTAGTAACTCTGCTTGAGCGGAGCTGGAACAGAGTTAGAATGTTGAGGAGCTGGCAGTTGCTCGTCGATGCTCGGTGGTTCTCTCCGGGTACTCCAGCTTCCTGCACCCGTAAAACTGTCACGGTCACGATTAGCTATTGTGCATATGTATATGCCCTTAAACACCAATAAATAAATAAATCTTTAATGAAATAATGACGTATTGTGTTCCTGGACATAAAAGCGGCAGTTTGGGCTCAAAGGGTTAAGCGAATGAGGCTGTTATTTTTAAAGAAACATTTCAGCTTCGGCGGTCTGTTTTGTGTCGAAGCATTGCATTCACACCATCAGTGCCCGAGTTGTCTTCTGTCTTTATACCACGATTCAGCTTCACCTTCAGCGCTTTGTTTTGCGTTTTGTGTCGAAGCATTTCATTCACACCATGACGTCAATCAGTGGCCGAGCTGTGTTCTCTATTTATACCATGATTCAACTTGAATTAAGTAGTTGAGACTGATATTCTTAAAGAAAATATCATCTTCCGTGCTCTGTTTTGTGTCGAAGCATTTCATTCATGCCATGACGTCAATAAAGTGCGTAGCGATCAATTGGATGCGCTCTCTGATGACGTTCTTACACATAGGTTGAACGTCACGCGTGATGTACCTTTATCGACATCACGTAACGCAGAGGCGGCGAAACCAGGAGGGCACATGGGACACGTTCCCTCCACTTTTTTTCAACAGACATGTTGCGTGGTTACACCATGAGTTCAAATGGGCGCCAAACGTGCTAATTATACAGGCATTTCTGTAATATTTTATTTGCAATTCCAAACAACATTTGGCCAATGAACCCAACCTTCGGTCGCTTCGGTCCGTTTCTTCTACTTCAACCATCTTCCAACCCGAAGGCTAGCCTTCGGGTTGGAAGATGATTGAAGTAGAAGAAATGGACAGGGCAGTGACCACACCGTGGCATGCTTCTCTCTACGAGACATTTAACGACATACGATTGTAACTTTTCCTCCCATCGAGCTGAACCATGGTAGCCTTAAAAATTTGTGCCCATCCACTTTTATCGAGCTTCCGCCGCCTCTGACGTAACGTTGAATACAAGTGGCAACCGAGGTAAAATAACTTAATTTCGGAACAAAATGAAAGTGATGTTGTTTTTATACGATTAGATATACTCTCTGGTTTCAACTGTCATAAGGGTCATAAGGCTTCTGAAGACAGGGAATTTACTTAAATAATGAATTGATCGATCGTCCTAGGAAAGTTTTGTCATCGTACTCCAAACTTTAAGGAGAGATATCGCTGTGGCTGCTGCAACAGACATATATGACAAATACGGCAATTCAAGAGCTGATTTAATCGATAGATGTTGCACGTATTGCCAAAAATAAATAACTATTTTCAATCATTTAATCATCAAATACAGATGGACTTCCAATATGAAACATTTACATTCTAATTATCACGTAGAAGAACTTTAACGCCACACCACGAAGTCTGGCCGACGTTTTTTAGATTCGACAGATGAACATGAATATTATCATTTCGCTATTATTATTAGGGTTATTATTACTCGCGTGCTTTGCACTAATGTTACTTGACCTCCGATAAGATAACGCGTGATAACAACATGTGAGTGTGCTCTCTTTTTTTTAAAATTCGCTGTATCGCCTAGCTTCTCACCTTTGTTATTAGTTGAATAAATATAGGTTATCACAACCATGTAGGTTTCCGAGATAGTGTACTACTGAAGCTGAGACACCGTCTTTTGGCATAAATCGACGAGTCAATTCGTACGAGTGGATATACGACCCAGAAGCGAGGTCGAGATTTCAATACACATCTCAGAAACCCACAGGGTGGTAAAAGCAATCTATCTTACAAGCTTCCTACCAGTGGTAGGACAGTGGTGGCGCCCCCGCCCCCTGCGTCGGAGAGGTCCAGCCCCCTCCCCCACCCCCCGCCCCGTCGGAGATTTTTAGTCAGTCCGTTGGAGTGTCTCGTAAACCCGACTTCACGAGAAATTTCCGACAATCGAATGTAGATATCTCGTCTTGTGTCGATCAAGAATGAGGTTCTTCTTTGTAAGGCATAATGACAGTTGTTATCCAACTGGCATTCCATTACTTCCATACCTAATCATCAGTTATCGTCATGGTAAAAGTTTGGAATCTATCGAAATCTAAACAACAATGGCGTCCCGCTATAATGTGCGGTGTTCTATTTGCAGCGAAATATTTCAAAACGCTCGTCCGTCAAACTGGCTTTATAGATGAAATATTTTCCGACCTTATTATAATATGTTTACCTTAAATAATTAACAAACATACTCAATTTGCTTCTATTTTGTTCTCCAGTTTACCAATTTTCACTCATTTTCCTTCGTTTGGGAGGTCAAATATTATAACCCCCCCCCCCCCCCCTGTCGGAGAGGTCAGCCCCCCCCCCCCCCCCCCCCGTCGAGAAATCCCCGGCGCCACCCCTGGTTCTTGAATTGTCTGCAAAATGAAAAGATTGAGGTAGAGCTGAAACTGTTGGCTCATTTTCGTAACCGACTAACCGAGAGCTATAACCGGATAATATCCGGCTATCCGTGGCCATTATTTCGCCGAATATGGGATCAAGACTATAGAAATTGGAAAGCAGAATTCTCAAACTATTCCGTAGTGTGTATACAAACGAACGTTGTCGAGTACTAGGCAACGTTCTTTTGTATGTCTCATTACTCACGGAAACTGCCGATCATTAACGAGGTTTTGAACGCCAAAGTCGATTATTTCTCAATATTTTCTACGCGGCTTCGATGTGTAATCTATCACAAAGAACAAACGGCAGATTTACTACGTGTTAAACGAGGACTGACGATCATTATCGATATTTCGGATAATAGGTTGACGGTTTGTTCTAATCGGTTAGGTAGCTAACTGGTTTCAAACCGATTATCCGATTAACCATTTCAGTACTAGATTGAGGCATAGCTTATGACGGCGTTTTGACAATCCTCAAGCGTCTATGAATTGATTAGTACAATGTATGAATGACGATCATGACGTTATGGTATTGCGTTCTTGTGTTGTGCATGACGTAATCTCCATTCATTGTTCTGCTTGTACTATAACCGCTGAGGTTTATAGTAGTGTTTCAGCTGTGTGATTCTTTGTTTTGTTTTCCATGTTTAACTCATGGCAGGCCAATATAAAAATATCATCATGGCAAAATGATCTTGTCTAATTTATTTCGTTGCGCCGATGTTTTATTTATAATTTAATTACTGTTATAAAAAACGTTGGCCCTTTCATGTGTATATATATGTCAATGTTCAATTATTGAATGTAGGTAAAAATCATTCTCTTTCCGAATAGAATGATCACAGGTGCGGTTGCAACCCACAATACAGATTTGTATTTTGTCTAGACATCTTTATTAGCATTGGGGAAAAAACAATATCTTGTTGTAAGATAAAAAACTTTTATCATATGCCCATCGTCAGGTGTTTTATTGCTAGAAGACACTATCGGAACTGTGTTTTAGTTTAAACAATATTTATTCAATAATTGACATGTGTATACATATCACAATAACAAAAGAATAACAAAAAATTCTGAACAGCGCTAGATACAATAGTATACACAAAGCAAGGAAAGCAGATTACTACGTAGGGGAGGGATTCGACAGAAAGCTGAAGCTTATGGAAGTCGTCTCCCTGACAAATTATGACTTACTCCTGTAGGTGGTAGAGATCAGCAGAAGAGCTCACGCGCCGTCGCAAGATAGCCGAGACCCTCCCTCCATTATAAATTAAGTTACAAATTAGTTGCTTCGATCGGAGGTCAAGTGGAGGATAGTTTAAGCGTCACATCGGCGTAGATGCGAGGCAGAGGGAAGCATCTCGACCGCCAGGCAACGACTTTGTGGAAATGTTTAAACTACAACGTGAAAAGTAAGGAAGAACGAAGAGAGACGAAAGAAGCACTAATAAAAACAAAAGATAAAAGGAAAAAAGAAAAGAAACTAATATGTTGAAAACAGCTTGAATACTTGATACATAGACACTATCACCATTATGCGGATTCGAAAGAGCACGTATCGAGGTCACAATCGGGCCTCCAAGGACAGCTCACGACGAGTCTAAAACAAGCCACGATCTATCTCCAGAAACCAGACAAAGACTCAGACACACACCCTTCACATATACACAGATGGTAATAGTGTGTTTACACAACAATATATTGGGAATAAATCAGAGTTAATACAGGCGAGAAACATGTTAAATATATGTTAAATAGATTTAACACTCAAGAGAATAGGCAACTTATTTACTTTTGGCTATTTGATAGCGAATTAGGCCAATCAAATAGGCGGAAGCAAACTTCGAGGAGTTAAAAGATTGAAGGCGTGAGGGGGTATTTCACAGCAGGCATTCGTCGAAGGGTCCTATTATGCCAGCTAAACAATACCTGTTTGATGCGAGGTTAAAGGGTGTTTTGTAACACCCTTTAACCTCGTCACCTCAAATGACACCTTCTGATGCACTACTGTGTACAGGGAAATGGGAAAATCTATTATTTTTTGAGGTGGTGAGGGTAACTAACATTTTAATTTCATACTTTACTTTTAACCCTTTACCCAACGTAACTGCCAAAACCGGCCAGCGCTATTCAAAAAAATCGCCAGTTAATTTTCATTATTTTTTTTATTTTTTGTCTCAAAAACATAGGTTATGACCCCTCTTTGGTACGAGCTCCAGCTCGTTCCAAAGAGGGGTCATAACCTATGTTTTTGAGACAAAAAAATTAAAAAAAAATAGTTATTCAAGAATTTTGTTTGCAAGTGTCTTCTGCTTTTCATGTTAGGTAAAGGGTTAACCTTTATATTATTATATACCTAGTGAATGGATTTGAATTATGCAATCTATTTGTATCTAAAACTTGAATGTAAATCGCCATACTTATAATTCTGCATATTCATTATCATATACTTATAAAGGTGATAAAAGGATATTCCCTCGGCCTTCAAACAGTCATCCTAGTTGTATCCTATACTTGAATATGTATCAACATACTTACAATACTTATAGACTTTCCATTATATCCTGAATGAGATGGTTAAAAGATAACCTCTCGGGCTATGAAACATTCATTGTCCCACAGGATGTCCAGTTCTAAATTACAAACTAACTGGAGCAAATGCTGTGTCTGAAAAATCGACAAGAAGGACGAAATTCTCAAATCACCTCCAACCCAATATCCAAGTAGTACTCAACACGATGGCTATTCCATGATTGCGTCAATTTTCCCACTCTTCAAAGCACTTAATATCGGTGGTCTCTCAAGCGGTTTGACTAGGTCAAACCGATTGGGAGGCCACTGATATTTAGTTAGAGTTTAATCAAGGGAACGGGAATTCCCGGTTTCCCGGTACCGACAGACTGTTCCGATACCCGGGAAATATATAGCGTGGAACCAGGAATCACGCATGACACTGTTTGTATGTTGACCTCAAGTGTTCACAATTAAAAAACTGCCCAACGCAACTTTGTAAGATTTCGTCATCCCTTCCACACCTGAACTATAGCTCTAACTCGGTTCCGGAAGACTCCTCTCTTCAACAGCAGGATCTTCACTCGCTTCAAAGTTCAAACTCGTCTTCAGTTTCAGAATCACTGGTATCATTGAGTATTCACTGCCTAATCCCATCGAGCAAATGAGCTAGTGCACAATGTGCCTATTGTGCATTTTCACATAAGCACATATCGGCACATCCAGCATGTGCCTATGTGCAACCTGTAATGTGTACAGATGACAAGTATCCTATAAAAGGTATTCTCGAAATGTATCCTCAAATAATACAATACCAGGCCATAGGTATCCTCACATACCGAAATGAATCGAAGAGCAGTATGTGCGAGTCACTCGAACGAGCAATTGCTCTATAGCTCATTTGCTCGATGGGATTCGAATCGTTCGAGCAGTATGTGGATTCACGCGATCTAGCAATGGCTCTCAAGCTCATTTGCTCGATGGGCTTCCAGTCGTTCGAGCAATGACTTTTCAGTAACTGCTCGATAGCTTATTGGCTTTGGGAATGACATAGGATTTTGTTATACACAATGGAGACAACTCTGCATACTGATAATGATAAATTAAGCAATCTGGTTGGTTAGTTACCTGCAGTAAAGTGAAATGATTGGATTATTTGGGAAAAAAAGAACAAGAGTACTCGGAATAGGATTAGAACTAACAAGAACAGACCAGAAAATAGATATCGTAACAAAACTGTCCCAATCGATAGGCTCGTCTACTCTGCTTGAGTATACTCCGATTTAATCGAACGCGCCCTATAGCACTACGTGTTACTATTATATGCCCAATCTGGGGTTTCATATCAAATAACAGTTGTTTTTGGTAATTTGGAGAGATTGTCGGATTTATTTGCGTAATTAGATATGCTCCGATTGAATCGAACTCTCCTGTGCTGGGAAAAGCCCTAAATGGGGCTTTACTAAGTCCGTTTAGGTAGTTTGGGTTGGATTTTGGTGACTTGGAGGGATTGTCGGGTTTATTTGGGTAATTCAAAGAATCAAGAAATTACTCTTGTACCAAGGAACATACCCTCCGAACATGCCCCTGTCTTTTGTGAGCCTTTTGGGTAACATAGTAACCACGTGCTACCATAGAAACCAAGATGGCGGCCTCCAGTATACAAAATGGTCGACGGAAACACGTATCACACAAACAACACGCGCTGCGTTTGCGCACTAACACTCCGTATCATTATGGGAATGACGTCACAAGATGGCCACTCAAGTTGGCTTCCATAACAACCAAATATGACTCACTGGGTCACACGCCATGACGTCACTTCCGGGATCCCCACCGGGGTCACCCCAATGGGGCCCGGTTTGTCCCTCTCCCACTACTTACGGCGCTCTCACCTCTACATTGTGAAAAAAGTACGTATCTGACTTCATATTTACACATTTTGGAATAATTGCCAAATATGGAGCAAACGTGTTCATTTTTCCCTACTTTAACAGCCGAAGAAGAGACAAATCAAACAAAGGTATATTTTGTTTGGTAAATGGTTAACAGCATATCGCTAGTTTAAGTTAGGGTACCCTAATGATCTGGGGCGCCGTTCAAAGAGGATCAAATCAATCCTCTGTGTAGAACAGTTAAATATCGAATCGACTGTATCTAACTAAAAAGTGTGAGAGTGTACTATCATAAAATATTACACTATTGGGTAAATTATCAGAGGGAGAAAATCATCAGTGAAATTAAGCGAATCTGCTTTTTGCTCTGCAGTCTACTTCTTCCAGAGTGTCTTTCAGTTTCAACTAAAATCGGTTCTCAAACGCACAAGCAACATGTCAGATTCTAAAAGGAATTTAACGTTTTTATTATTTGTTTGTTTATCAACTGTTCGGGGAGTTTGCGCTCAAACTATTGTTGATGTAACAGCTTGCTCCTTTTGAGGTGAGAAAATGAATCAGCGGGAACATGAAAATAAAGTATAAAACGCCGCATCGTGCGGTATATTAAAGAGATCTTTTTATTTTGCTATAAAACAAATAACAATTCATTCATCTACAGCAATGAATATCCCATGCCTCACATGCTTAATTGCCTAGAAAAGACTTGTCAGATCGGCCAATTCGAGATACACATTTTAGTGAGTTTCTGAAGGGAAAATCTTAATAAAAGACAGATTGTAAGTGTAATTTTCAAAAGCAGTGTTCCTGTCCCTTTAATGTTCACCTAAGATACTGCAAATAAAATATAAGCGTAATATATACATAAATAATGATTTAAATCCAATTTATATTTCTCAGATACATATTTTCTCAGATCGGGTTCGAGTTACACATTTTAGTGAATCCCATTCTAACCCTTTAGTTTAATAAAGCATATTTTGGTAGAATTCCAGAAAAATATTACGAGATGAGATTTCTGTTTTTCAGAATATCCCACGCCAAAAGATTTAAGTACACAACATGGAAAATGATATTATTTATTTATTCATTTATTGGTGTTTAAGGTCACATATTTATACACAATGGCTAATTGTGACCGTGACAGTTTTATGGGTGGAGGAAGCCGGAGTACCGGAGAGAACCACCGGGCATCTACGAGCAACTGTCAGCTCCTAAACATTCTAACTCTGCTCAAACTCCGCTCAAGCAGGGTTACGATGGTTGACCGACGTGCAGTACGCCTTAGTGCACAGCATCACCATGCCCCAGGTCGGCAAACAGGATAAAGTACCTTGCTTGCCCAGGGACACAACGCAGGCTGTTCCGGATGGGGATCGAACGCGGGACTTCTAGCATAGACGTCTAACGCTAAGCCACCGCGCTCCCCAGGGGTCAGCCGAGTGGGCGACTTGGGCGAAGAAGTCACCTTGTCATTCCTCAAGTCGCCTTGGCTTACATTGGGTGTGAAATTCAAGTCGCCCTCCAAAACTTCCTTGGGAGACAGGGCAGTTTACTGTATTTTCTTGTGTTTTATTTTTTAAAAACACCCGCTTCCGCAAAAAAACAGTAAACACGGCTGCTGTTAAAATCCGCCACACGGCTATGAAAAATAGCCTAAACTAGCCCAATTTTATATTTCTGAAAAGAATTGTAATGGCGAAGTCGTTCGAACAATTCGCCCCAACTGATAGCAACCAGCACAAAATGGCTATTTAAAAAGAAAGTGCCAGCCAAAACAACGAATCACACAAGAAACGCATCGAGTTAATTATAATTTATTAAAGTTAACCACCGTTTCAAAACGAAAAAAAATGTATTGGAGACGGTTCGTCCATATCGAAATTGCTTGCGGTTACGCCCTGTTCCACTGAAGAATTGGTTGCATTGAAATTCGCCCCGCAATTTGCATTGAATGTTTTTCTTTGAAAACTTGTGAAGTTGTGTTGGAAGGGGTTTAAATGTAATAAGGCTACAACAGAAATCACAGGTATTTGGATGGATAAGAATGGCAGACCTTCAAAGCACCAATCGCACGTGTCAGTGTAAGATGGTTGGCAAAAATTGTCAGTTTTCTGAACAGTGTGTTATCACCCAGCGCAGCCGGGAAGGGAGACAACTGAAATATTTTGTCATATACCTAAGAAATAAACTAACTCAAATTGTTAATAACGCTTAATTTACGAAGGATATCGAAAACTTTTTTAACTACGCTTTTTAACTCAGTTAGGGCATTAAGAAACCATGAATAACCCAGCTTCTTATATGAACTTGAAATTTATTTTAAACACTTTAAATATTTTTTTAAAAAGTATATACCTTCTATTGCAGAGAAGAACACTCTCACCATGCAATCCACTTATTTGAGGCAAATACAAAATCAACTGCATGGTAACCTCAGTCATCACTGTTAGGCAAAGAGTTGGGGGGTATTCAGAAACCATGAACGACACAGTTTTTTGTGGGGGTGGGGGGGGGGGGGTGGGATTTTAACCTACATTCTTTTATATACCATGTGACTTAGTTTTGTGTGTGTATGTATAACTTTTATTTATTTTTTCTCTCCACAATTGTGTCCTCTATGTTCATTTATTTTGTCACGACGTCATATACGTTTTATGTTTTTTATCTGATTTCTCCTTCATGTCCACTGACTTCTCCCTCCTGGATCCTGACTTCTCCCTAAAGTCTCTGGAGGGAGAAGTCACTTCTTCCTAAAATCAGATGCCAGGCTGGCGCTCCCCCAGGAAAATGATAGATTAAACGGTGAAAGAATTTTGTGATATGTGACTGCCAAATAGTAAGTCCGTAAAAAATGTGCAATGCATAGAACAAGATGGAATTCATCAAGCTCTCATGCTACTAGTTTATTCAGTAAGGAACTCAACTCTCTTATGGGCTCTTTGTTTACACACTTTCGTGGAAATTTGCACGCGGACTACCAGTGATGCAATACGATACACTTTTACTCATAAAGAGAGGATATGGAATGAGAGTTTTTCTCATATAATATTTATGAAACGAGTCTAAGAATGTTCCGTTTTGGCGAGCCCAAACGGAAAATTCGGACGAGTTTCAAAAATATTATATGAGAAAAACACTCATTTCATATTCTATTTATCATATGACACACACACGCACAAATTAGCCACTTCGTATGACTTTTTAACCCATCACCTAACTTGAGTTGCAGACGGCACTTGGAAAAAAACATCCTCGATTAACTAAAAATTTGAATTTTTTGCTTCCAAATCATAGGTTATGACCCCTCATTGCAACGAGCTCTTTTCAATGAGCGGTCATAACCTATGTTTTGGAAGCAAAAAGTGAAAATATAAAACAAAAATGAATGGCGTTTTTCTTGTAGGTAAAAGATTAATACAAGATAACCCACCCTAAATAGGAGAGATAACGTAACTTCTCCCTACTGAAATTATGCAAATGTGACCCAGTTGTATTTTGTTTAGCCAATCAAATTGTCCAGTTTTGAAATCGACCAATGAAAGCTCCCAACTCTAATTATGCAAATTATGAAAATGTGGCCCAGTTGTATTTTGTTCAGCCAATCAAATTGTCTAGTTTTGAAATTGACCAATGAAATTGACGGAAGACTTTATTTATCACTGATTAATATGAAAACAAAATATCAAATGTTTTAAAGTGAACAAAACAGACGAGTCATATGATAAATAAAGATATACAAATATTCTTTTGAGCCCCATTTATGGATATTCTAGTCAATAATTGGTTAATTCGTCTTGAAAACACTAAGACATTAATACAGTTAGTGGAACTACGTAATCTTGGTTTCTGATGGTAATGTCATCAAACATTCGGTCAAATCAAGTCTGAGTTGAGAAGACCGGATTCATGTAGGACCCAGTGCATCTACAACGGGGATGTAAGCAGGGTGACCCTTTATCGACGGACTTGTTTATGTTGGATGCTGAAATACTGGCTCTTCTTATTAAACAAAATATTGACATAACAGGCATCAGGATAGCAGACGAGGTATTTAAACTCACATAATATGCGGACGACGGGTGTCTCTTACTGGACGGATCGACAGCATCAATTGTTAGGGCTATGATGGTCTTTCGCAATGATATCTGGTCTCAAAATTAACCACAAGAAAACTAAAAATCAGTTTGAATAGGTGCAATTAAAGGCAGAGCCGAAGTCTCCTCTGGGTACGCCCACATAGAGGTTGTCTCTAAGTTCACACTTTTAGGTGTTGAGTTTAATTTGGCTGAAGTTGATCCAGTTGAATCAAACTACAATGAGAAACTAGCAATAACAAAATAAATTATTAACCCTTTATAGAGTAGCGGCCGTTTTTTCGGCCAGGAACATGATACGTCATAACGTCATTATATTGGGTGGCTGTTCAGTAAATGTGTGGAGTAGCCCAATCAATATTTTCAACTTGCAGCCCCGAGGCTACCCCAAATAATGAATATGGACTCTTCTAATTGCTGCCATTGAAATGGCATGGAAGATACAACTAGACTTCAAAGGGTTAACTCATTGAGCCAAAGACGAATAACACCATTGAGTAAAATAACTATAATAAAGACTTTTTTATTTCCCCAAATAAACCATTTACTGTTATCCATACACAACGCCACCCCAGCAACTGTAAAAGAATTAAACAAAGCTTTCTATAATACCACCGGTAGATATATAGAGGATATGAAATGAACGTTTTTCTCTTATGATATTTATGAAACGAGTCTAAGAATGTTCCGTTTGGGCGAGCCTCTGGCGAGTCCCAAACGGAAAATTCGGACGAGTTTCATAAATATCATATGAGAAAAACACTTATTTCATATTTTATTTATCATATGACACACATATGCACAAATTAACGACTTAGTATAACCCTTTACCTAAAGTGTGTTGCAGACGACACTTGGAAAAAACATCATCATATAACTAAACATTTTCATTTTTTGCTTGCAAAACATAGGTTATGACCCCTCATTTAAAGGTGCACGATGGGCTCGTTCCAATGAGGGGTCATAACCTATGTTTTGGATGCAAAAAATGAAAACAATTCGTATATAGCACTGGCTGGTTTTGGTCGTTATATTAGGTAAAGGGTTAGTGCAATATAACCCAACCTGAATAGGACAGATAACGTAAATTCTCCCCACTCAAATTATGCAAATGTGACCCAGTTGTATTTTGTTCAGCCAATCAAACTGTCCATATTTGAAATTGACCCATGAAATCTTTCAACCCTAATTATGCAAATTATGAAAACATGGCCCAGTTGTATTTTGTTCAGCCAATCAGATTGTTTAGTTGTGAAATTGACCAATGAAATCTACGGAAGGCTTTATTTATCACTGATTAATATGAATGCAAAATATCAAATGTTTTAAAGTGAACAAAACGGACGAGTCATATGATAAAGTAATATTCCGCATGAAAGTCTCCTGGATAAAAAGGGTTCTCACTAAGGATAATTTTGCTTCACTATTCTTAAACACATATTTAAAAATAACATCTTTCACTGAAACTTTTAGTGAACAAAAATAAACTGAGAAATTAAAAAAGCATACTACGCACCGCCCTTTTTGGTATCAAGTCCTACATTCATGGCAACACTACATAGAATCAAATCAAAGAAACCAGCTGATTTCATGAAATCGCCTTTAGGTTACAATAAGGAATTGACTGACTGATATCGATAAGATTATCAGCGCTGTAGAGTGGAGTAAAAATGGAATAAGATTCGCACGAGACCTCTTTGACTCAAAAGGGCAAACCCTTGCATATCAAGACTATAAAAATATCCATGGGAATTTCTCGAACTTCATTAGTTTTTCGAGAATAATAACCACCATTAGAAATCAAATAAAAAAACTAAAAATAACAGATCAAACAGCAGCTTCTATCAGGCAACCAATAATCCCCACAACGTTCCAAAATATTCTGTCAGAAATAGGTCACAAACTGTTGAAAACCCAATCAACAGAAACAGTTTTGAAGTGTAAATCACAGCTAAAATGGGAACTGAAATCCCGAATTAGACTGGAATGCAATATACAGAAACCCGTTCAACTGTGGTCTGTAGGACCCCAAATTAAAATATTTTCAATATAAATTAATTAATCGAATTTTGGGATTAAACAAATTTGTCTTCACATTTGTCACAGACCAATCCCCAGTATGCAGTTTTTGTGAAATGGAAAAGGAAACCATAGACCATTTATTTTTTACTTGCGAGGCAACAGAAATGCTTTGGAAAGACATCACAGATTTTTTGCAAGGACGGGGTTTAAATATCAATTTGGGAAAACGGGAGATCATTTTTGGAACTGAAGATACTAAAGACGTTATAAATAGCATATTGATAGTAGCAAAATTCCATGTATACCAAAGCAAATATAAAAAAGAGCTTCCCGAATTAAGCACGTTCAAAATGAGTCTTACATGTTGAGAAGCATATCTACCTACAAACAATCTTGAAAACGAATTCATAAGCCGATGAAGCATTGGGAAGCTTGTTGAGAAGTTCGTGTAAGTTGAGTGTAAAAAATCATAACAGACATAGAATATTACTTGCCCTGGTATTCAATCGTGAGTGCGATTGAAGACACAGCGCAAAAAAATATCCGCTATGAGAGAAAAACCGCCATAGCCCCATGAATATATGCTCAACTGGCGCTGCCACTCTCGCAGTCCTTCATGTATTCCAAACACACTTCTGCAATTCTGAAGATGCTTGATGCGTCCGGTAGAGCTCCGTGTCCTGACAGACTGGACGCGCTGGCCCGGTTTCGGGAGATTACTTCAGAAATGGGGCAGGTATGTCGAGTTTGCTAGTACGCGGATTGACGATGGGGGTATCAAATTCGATCTCTAATGTGTTCTCAAGCTATTGTCGCATTTCATCAAACTCTACAAATTATTTCTCTCGCATCTCCGACACCGCCTACCACAATACAACGCAAAAATAATTGAAGGATTCTTCTGTTTTTCCCCCTCTCGAATTTTCTTTTACCCCAATGATACATACATCCCCCACCCCAAACCTATCCCCCGCCCTCTATATATTTGTTACAATTGAAATTGAGATACAGAAAAGTAAAATGATGAACACACTCCTTATAACAGAATGAACTCTATTTAAGGAATAATGCAAGGCTTGGAGTTTACTACGCCCATATAGTGCCCAATGAGGTGGTGTAGTTCCCGCCGCGAAGCGGAGGGAACTACACCACCTCACTGGGCACTATATGGGCGTAGTCAACGACAAGACATGAACTAATCCTTATATTATATCGAACACCCATCAAGAAAAACATCTGACCGATTTGTTAATCTATTACCAACGTAGCAGCCCTACCAACCAGTGTTACACAGAAAAAAATACCATGCAGTTTTTAAAAAACATTTTCTTCTTCCAAAACACGGCTAAATTGGATTATTGATATGAGCAGAAGACAGATTTTGAATCGGTCGGCAAGGGTATACAAAACATTTCCCCCAAACGGAACTGTGTATTCTAGAATCGCGCAACTCGCGAATGAAAACTAAAATTTTCGAAATTTGACAACGCAGTTTGATAATTTCCACACATTTGTCACACATATACATTACCGAATGGGTCAGCGCGGGATACAAACTCCGAAGATTCAATTGAATTCCATTATTTATTCGTTTACTACCCAAAACATACAATTAAATAGCGAAATAATATGAGAAGCGAAACAAACGATTTTTCATATCTGGACGCGTTCTCATGAAAGTTGGACCCAGGTATGGATCATTCTCTTCAAAACGAGATATGAATCATCTTCTCAAGGAATAAAATGAACGCCTCGAAAAATGTGACTTCAACAATGGAAAAGCGAAACATTTTTTTACAAAGATTTCTTTCCGGGTCGTTTTGTGGATGTTGTGCCTCTGTGAATCGATATTTAAATTTAGCCTGATCAGTTTTATTCGCCCAGTATGAAAAGAAAACTGATATAGTAGTGTGCTACAAATAGAAAACGTTTAGTGCCTGGGTGCAGTGCCTGGTCAGTTCTGTGGATGCAAACTAAACGAAATAGGGTATCATCTTTTAGCCAATCAGAATGCCAGGAAGTCACGTGAGATATAATATTATCTCCTCGCCACGTGGGAATGTATAGATACATGCAAAATCGTGGCTCATCAATACCACAATAAATAATTGGAGAACAAAATACAGTCTCAGTTGAGCAACATTCCTTACGTTGTTCAAAGAAAATGAATGTTTAGGGTATTATGTTTAAGATTTAATCATCCGGAATCGCCCTCAAAACCTCCCACCAAAATGTATCACCTAATACATTCAAGGGAGGCGGAACTGGGGGAAGGGGGGGGGGGTTAGCTTCAGCCCCTCCACTTTTTTCGCCGGGCCATGTTTTTTGTATGCATATGTTTTAACACAACAAAATGACTGGTGAAACAAGGGGCGGATCCAGAGCCTCCCCCAGCTATGTTTCTCTCGTACTGGTTCAGTTTCTATGGATTTCGGATCATTTTTTTGCAGTAAGTGGCAGCAGACGCAAAAATGTATACAGTCTGTTAAAAAGTCGGTTAACTGAAGTAGATCGTAATCTTACAGACATACAAGTACCAAATCCACCCCCAGACAAGATAGTCCACAGACAGTATAATTGCTGTAAACGTCTGGTAAAGCATACAGGTGAGGTCTGTTTATCAGCTTTGGTCGGTACGACCAAAGTTGATAAAAAAGACCTCACCTGTATGCTTTACCAACGTTTTCAAAAGTGTGAAATCTTTCAAATATATCTTCTGAACAATCTCAAAATTTCCACTCAGATGCATGGAAATGGGAGTTTTTGGGACCCTGGAATTTAAACTTTTCATACCGAGTACCATCCATCGCCCGAGCCTGCCCCCCACCCCCACCCCCCTCCCCCCCCCCCCCCCGCCACTTTGAAAATCGTCCCGCTGCCCCTGCCCTACATCTATTTCACTTTTCACGGAGCGGTTTTATTGTATAATTAGCTTACTTGAGTGAAGCTTTGTCATGGTGAGCTTTACTGATCACTTTCGGTCTTCTTCTGTCCGTATGTCAGTTGCTCCTCCATCCATTCATCGCGCACTTTACATTATCCACTTCTCCTCAGAAATGGACGAAATATGTTCCCACTGATTATGTCAATGCAGGTTTGTGCAAATAAAGTTGTCATACCCATATGGGGTATTAGAAGGAGCATAGCTATGTTAGCACCTCAAACTTTGTTTTTAAAATTTAAACAATCTTTTCCAGAACCACCAATCAGAATATGTTGATACCAGATCATTAGGGGTGTCACATTCAAGGTTGATTAAATTAAGTCCCTGGCTTCATTTTTATTTTAAATTCTTTTAAAAGCATCTTATTTAGACCCCATTGAAAATCTTTTTCTTTTCGTATTTGGGTTGGGGGGGGGGGGGGTGGCGGTCAGATTCAGCTTCATTGCAGGGCTCGTTATGGGAGCCCAAATTTTCACATCGTGCTATATGAACAATATTCTTTGAAAATCTGTTTCGCTAGATCCACCAACCATAATGTTTGGGTATTTGGTTTACAGCATCCTTGTGGTATTCAGATTTGCTCATGTCAAGTCGCTGAGTTCAAGCGGGGTCATATGTATTTTAACCCTTTGAATACTGGTGGTATCTTCCATTCTGCTCAACGACACCAGTTTAGTTTCATCAGTCTAATATGAATCTATTGAGCATTATCAAGTGCACCATTCGTAGAAGCAGTTAGCTCAATGCTGTATTGGACGTGTCAATAGGCAATATGATGAGGGGTGATTCTTTGACATCGGAAATCCACCCCTCATAAACTGCGCTGATGCACCTTGGATGAACTGAGTAGTGCATCATTTGATGGAGTGGTTAGTAAGCTTTGGTTGATTCATCTTAGCAAGTCAGATGCTAAAGTGCGAAAGAAATGGTGACCACGTTGAACTGAAAAGGTCTACCATATCTCTCCAAATTTGGTCAGGACGCATTATGGAAATTTTGGGGCTCTGTGATTTATATATTACCTTTTTACGCAATGAATGTCAGTGTTATCCTACAGTATATTGGAGGCTGTTCATTCAGTTCAGAGGCTTGAAACCTATTTGCTCAAAATGTGGTACAGGACCAGTGACATGACAGAAACTTTCCAAGTGATTTTTAAAATATTCAGCTTGATCTCACTGAAACATAACACACAAGCGTATCATTTCTGAGTCAGATGATCCCAACACACTGTATTCTATGATTTAACTTTATTCTTTGTTACAGCAGATTACTATAGTTTATTTTAAAAGAAGTTAATTTTATTTCTATTATAAGATAACCCAACAAGGTGTCTTATATGTGTTTGCAAAGTTTTCCGATCTCATACGTCAGGTTTCTCTCGGCATCCAGAATTTTCCTCAACATGTTCTGACTTTTTAATGGTTCAGCCTTTTCTGACGGTATATCACAAATTGAAGGGAATTGGTTTGAAGGCCACACACTGAGCCCAAGGCCCGAAAATCAATAACAACCCTACATTTTGCTCTTACATGTATATGACTGAAAAACACAATTACATAATGAGAATCCGTGAAAGTAGTCAGTTGCTTTGGGTATTGGCATTATGCCACTGTATGATGTCTACTATTCTTGGTGAGAAGAGTCCTTTTATTGTCAGATCTGGTTAAATTACATTTATGTTAGATTACATCAATGATAATTCGTTTAAATTGCTTTAACTTTTTTCAAAATCGTGAACCACTGATGATGTGATGGTGAACGCTGAACGTCTGTCCACATTCCCATGCTGCTAGCACCTATCCTGTACTATTAATCGCCCCCTAATAACCCAGAGGAGATAGAATGGTGGCAAAAAGCCTACTCAATATTTCCTGATCAATACGCATCACTTATTTGAAACATAAGAGCTCATAGGAAAAAATTTCAAGGCATGGAAAAAACGAGTTTTCAGAGCCGTTGACCTAGCCACCCAACCCCTTCTTGTGTCCGGAAAAAGTTTGCCCCCCCCCCCCTCCCCCTGCCTGGGCTGGAAAAAACGGCCTATCCGGTTCAAAGGGTTAACTTTGTGGAATATGAGGACAATTCTTAAAAAGATCTTCTCTTCTCAAGATCTACCAGTTTTAGGGGTTAGATTCAAGTTTGTTCACCTTGAGTCCCGGTGTTCATATTTTCGCTCTCTATAGTAGTGGAATTGTAACTCAGTGCAATATGAGGAATGTTCTTCAAAGACAATTTTGTCCGAGCCATCAGACAAGTCATTTCGATATACAGCATTACTATTACTTATAAATGAAAGTTTGACCAAGGTGTTACGCACACATTTTTTTGAGGGAAGGGGCAGAGAAGGCTTTCAGGTTTGACATAAAAGTCTATGGATTTTTAAATAAGTGGACAGATAAGATAAATATTTGTTCAAATGGAGCCCATCATTCCACCTGTGGTCCTGGAGAGGAGCGAGTCCAATGGGTGAAAAATTTGTTTCTTGTTCTTCAATGATGTTTGAAGGATACTGAGTTACTAAATGCGGAAAATACAAATTCATGTAGATGATCTCTTTAATGGATGGTGGGGGTAAAGTTCTATTTGGTATTTTTGCTGTAAAATGAGTTTGAGGGGGTTGCGAGTGATTTCAAATTCACAATTGGGTGAGTTTTGGCAAAAAAGTATTTGAAATCTTTAAAAAAAGACATTTGAAAGCAAAGAAAGAAAATCACCCAAAAGAACCAGTCCACAGCCTGCATCCCAGATCCTGGAAGAAACGTCTCTTTTCTTAGCGATACTGGAAATCCAGGCATTTATATCATGTGATATGGATGACAAAGCTAGAAATAAAAAAGGTGACTTCTCTTCTTTCTGGTGTCTCTACTGACCATTATTGCTGGATGTGAACTTAAATCCTTCAAAACCCTTTCTAAAATGAGTGGTTAAGGCACCATGGTGCCTCTTTTTATACTTCTCGAGATAATATTAAAATCCTCCAAAAATAATGTTTTTATCTCTAGGTAGATGCTCATCTCCCCCCCCCCCCCCCCTCCAAAAAAAAAAAAAAAAGAAAAAAGTTTAGTCTTGAGCTCAAATGCAATTATGTTTTTCCCGTCCCAAAACTACATTTCTCTTATTAAAACCCAAACAATCATTGTTAACAATCACTATTACTTTTTCCATTTAGCAAAATATGTGAACCCTAGCTATCCCATAACTGTTTAGACAATTCAATCTATATATAGAGGATATCTACGCTGTTTTAGTGAATATCGGGAATAATTTCATGAATGTGCCACACGAATGAGATAATTCCCGATATTCACTAAAACAGAGTAGATTTTCTTTTTATTATATGCTATGTGAAATTTTAATGCGCAATATTCAGCTCAATTCGACTGCAAACAGTTTCACGACAATAACAAAACGCTGCTGATAATTCCTTCAAGGCGACGTTCAAGGTGACGTCATGCGTCGAAGCATAACGTCATTTAGGAAGCTACTAAAAAAATTCATCGTGTTGGCCTGAAAGTATTATTTTTAACTCACGCTAACGCTCGCGAAAAATAAAACTTCCAGGTCCACACTCATGAGATAATTTTCAACACTGACTAAAATATGGTAGGTTTTCTTTTTCGTTATATGCTACGAGACATTTTATTGCACAATATTCAGCCCAATTCGACCCCAAATGCGTACGTTTCAAAACAATAACAAAGATCAGCTGATTGTTCCTTCGAGGCGATGGCATGCGTTACGTCATTTAGGAAGCTACTGAGAAATATTTCTCGATATCTATCGAGCCGATAGATATCGAGAAATATAATTTAGATAATGTGCGATAATTCACAGGCTAGCATATAGTAAAACAATTGTATCACACATATTCAACTTATTTTAATGAAACAAAACCAGCAAATTGCCCAGCAGACATCTCACCTTAGTTTTTACCTTGAATATTGCAGCCCATATTTATGGATAGCTTTTTCCAATACATTCGTCCTACAGGCATAACAGTACAGAATAATATCCCATAGGTGAAAACTTTTTCTGTCCTCGATCCCGTTTGTCATGCAACAAATAAGAGAGACAAAGTGACAGGAATGACTTCACTGGTCAGGTGCACATTTTGGGTAGCGATTTTCACACACAGACACACCAAATAGTCAATTGCTGCTTAGTTTCAAATATTGCACCATTTTGGAGACCGGGAACTCTAATTCACATATTTAGTACTGTTAACTCCCTGCACACTGATGTCGAAATATCTAAAGTTCAGGGTGCAATTATTTCCCATAATGCAACTAGAAATTTAACCAATTCAATCTTCAAACGAAGATTGAATTGGTTAAATTCCCAGTTGCATTATGGGAAAAATGGCTACTTCAAATCGGGATATTTTGACATCAATGTGCAGGGGGTTAAATTAAAAACATCCTTCAAATATATCTTTTGCTATGAATAGTTTATAAGAAGCACCACTAACAAGTGTTTCTGTCCTCCAGCTAGAAGGTTTTTTTTTTCATTCCCCCTCCATTTTTGTTTCAAAACGAAGTATTGAAAATAATGAATGAATTATTGTAATATTTTTAATCATAAGTTAGAGCACAAGGTTCTTTCCAGAAATTGGACATATAATTCCATTGCTTTTTTATTTTCGGTAAAACATGTACCCCCAGAAAATACCTTACGAATAGATGATGGTATATTTGTTTTCTTGAAAAGTATTCCTCTGCACCAGTGTGGAGACATGTGCGACCCGACATGCCTCCCCACAATCGATATACTCGATGAGGAAGGGGACTAGACCTTTCGACCAGGGGAATGTAGTTATTTCATTAAGGAGTCTACGCCCATCCCCCAATATTTTTCCAATAAATCACTCAAACTGACTGAGCAGCTGTATTACACATTTTGAAAAATAAGTGAAACATTTTTTACATTTCCGGGAAACGCAATATTGTCTGACAATCCCCACCATGAGGAATTTCAACAAAAAACGAAAAATCACTTACCAAAAAAATTAACCCTTTAAATATTATTATGTAATGATTAAAAATAGGCTCCAACCGTTCAAGACGACAACAATGAGAATGTATTGAATAACGTGGGTGGATGTTTACTCAACAGTAAGTTTTTCGTGGACTGGTTGTAATCAACGCGTTGGCAGTCATATCCGCGCATGCGTTTACTGGGTAATAAAAATCATCCACAGCAAAATTTTCATTAACCCTTTACCCAACGAATCGGCCGTATCCTACCTCGTAATATCTAAATTCAGTAGTTGAAAAAATATTATTTTTCAAAAAAATTCAACACAACCATATTATGTGACCCCTCGTCGGAACGAACTCGTCAAGCTCGTTCCAACGAGGGGTCACATGATATGGTTGTGTTGAAATTGTTTGAAAAATTTGAAAAAAATTATATTTAAAATAATAAATTTTGATATCGTCTGCGTTGAGTAAAGGGTTAATGCAGCACCGGCCACCGGGCTGTAACAGGTGCACCATTAATTAAAATTCTGATGATTATTCCTATAATTAGTGTTTGTAATCTGATATTATTGCGTCCATGGAAATATTGCCCACCCATGGAAATTGACCAGTCCACAGCGGCCTTACTGTATGGGTGACAAAAGTACAAATTCACCAACTGTGTTTTGTTGAAAGCCAAAGTTTCATTCTGTCAATAATTTTTTTCTTAATTTTTCAGCACTATGAGCTATGGGAACAATGAAAACAGTTTAACTTCCTTATTTTGTAAAACGTGGGAGCACGGTGGCGCCGTGTACTTTGTGACGTACTGCACGTCGATGGTGAATTTGTCTTCAACCTACATTTGGGGGCGGGGGAGGGGGAGGGGGAGTGCTGATGACAACTAAGGCTGATGGCTAGAGACAGCTTAGGTCGTAAATTAATCCTAAAAGTGCACAACGGTTAAAAGCATCATACTGCAAGACAAGTCACAATATTCACAATACTTGAACATAAATTTAAAGTTTTTTGTTCCGTTGGGGTAACAAACAGAATTTGGAGTGAAACCACAGTGATGAAAATGGTAAATCAAAACGATTCAGAGGTGTCTGTCGTCTCGACTGGTTTTGTTGACAATAACGGAACGAAAAATTAAGTACACTATAATCAGTACTTTGTGTTTTTTTAGTAAAATCAAAGAACCTAATTTTAAATTTTAAAATCTTGTACCCCATAATTCTCTGACAGCAACTCATTTTATCTATTTACAGATAAAATATATAACACTGACGAATGACAACAGGAAAGTTACGTGACATAAACACCACGGTATGATTTTAGAATGAGGGCGACGAACGTGAACCGCCAGCATTTGTTACGTCGAAGGTATCTATCAGTGGGTCAACAATACAAAAGGCAGTAAAAGATGTTTCGACCAAACACTTTAATTTTCAAACATACATGTATATTCAAGTAATTATTTACTGTTCAGATCAAATGATTTATTGAAAGAATCTCATTATTCCCCATTCGCAAATTTGCGGTGGAGTTGTTGGAGTGTTCGATTCCGGCTTCGATTGGACAGCTGTTGCACCATTTGATTTACTTTTCAAGCATATGTTGTCCACAAGGCTTGCTTCTAAGCAGCTCTTCGATCTGCTTTTGCGCGCTATAATGTGGGGTCTTTTTTATACTTATTTTATGGCACAGACGTACATACAACTACACCATTTGTCAACGATCTTAGAAATAAGCTATATAAATGAGAGTTATCCCGGGCAACATCCAGAGTATATGGACGTTTAATACCTGGATGGCGATTTTCAACCGGGTGCGCAAACCGCAGGGATGAAAAAGAGACATTCAGGTATTAAACCTTCATGTACCCTGTATGTTGCCCGAGATAACGAATCTTTGTCCCGCCTCTTTCCATGAAAATAATGCAGGTTTCAATAAATACCTTCAGCTATCCCAAATGATAAAGCTGAAGTCCTGCTATGAGCCTAAAATCAGGAGGCAATTAGACAGGCTTGATGGGAACACCGCGTGTATGCCACCAAGTTTGCAAGAAGACAAGATAGGACTGTGTTCTACTGCCAATTTTCTCACCCTTCCGTGAAGAAAATTAGGGAATGATTTTTTTCTTCTGAAATCATATTTACCTTCCATGAAATCAGTTCAATGCAATACACATGGAGACGATACCATGAGAAGAACCAAAACAAACGCTGTCACGACATTCACGGGCCTAAAAATAGATTGAGTCTATTTATGGAATTAGGCGACACGCCAAGAGGAGAAGTTTGTTAACTCCTTCTGCTGGCAGATATTACACCCCAGGATAGGAAATATATGGCCATTAGAATAAGACAAATCGGAACATGTTTGTTTAGCCACATGTTTCCCTGTAAATTGTATCAGCGTTTTGACCATTGATTTCTTGAGTCAAAGCTTCATAATTTTTTCAGCAAATCTAGTCATGGCTGCTTTTCACACTTAATCACAATTGCACGTACGATGGCGTCGTGTACTAAGGCGTACTACACGTTTGTAATAATTTGCTCTTTTGTAAGAGGTACGAGTGGAGGAAGCCGGAGGATCTAGAAAGAACCATCGAGCAACGGGTAGCAACTATCAAACTCCCCAACTTACTAACTCCACACAAGCAGGGTTTGCATTGGCTGAAGACAAGTGCACCGTAAACGTGTGTTACGCCCATTTTTGTGATAATTTGCTCTTTTGTAAGAGGTCCCCACTTTTGTAAGAATGTTTTAGCCCTTTTGTAAGAGGTCACCACTTTTGTAAAAAATATTTAACCCATTTGTAAGAGGTCCCCACTTTTGTAATAGTTTTTTTAGCCCTTTTGTAATAATTTCTTCTTCTGACCGGGAAACATGATTTTAATGAGTTTCGAAGTGTTTTTCTTAACATTTGATACCTGCCCAGAGGTTTCGAGTTGGACATAGAGAATTTGGACCAGAAAATCGAACTTGGCCAAAACTGGCGAAAAATTTCGATGTCTGTTTTTCCGCGTCATTGGCTTGTTTTTAGCCCGATTCGCGACCCCCATTAGGAATTATAACGGAAATCGCCCGTATTCTCGATTTTTCAGCTATGTAAAATGTCCCACTTTTTAAGAATTTTTTATCCCTTTTGTAAGAGGTCACCACTTTTATAAGAATGTTTTAACCCTTTTGTAGGGGGTCCCCACTTTTGTAAGAATTTTTTAGCCCTTTTGTTAGAGGTCACCACTTTTGTAAGAATTTTTTAGCCTTTTTGTAATAATTTCTCCTGGTCGGGAAACATGATTTTATTGAGTTTCGAAGTGTTTTTCATAACATTTGATACCTGACCAGAGAGTTCGCGTTGGATATAGAGAATTTAACCAGAAAATCGAATTTATCCAAAACTGGCAGAAAATTTCGATATCTGGATGTTCGCATCAATGGCTTGTTTTTGGCTCTATTCGCACATTCCATTAGTAATTAGAACGAAAATCCTGCGTTGTCACGATTTGTCATCCATATAAAATGTCCCACTTTTGTTATAGTTTTTTGACACTTTTGTAATGGTTTTTTGGTCATTCTATAATAGTTTCTTCTGCTGACCGGGAAACTTGGTTTCGATTACTTTTGAAGTTGTTCCCCCTCCCCTCCCCTTCCCCTCCACACCCCGGTAAACCGTTAAGAAGTTAAGAAAAGTATCCGTCTCCAGATCCGCGAAGTTATTCCCGGCTCTCCTGGATAGTGCCGGTGTTTTGGAGCTATGGACGACAGGCGATCTGATCAGCAAGAAAGTCCGAGATGGCGTTCAGGAGTTGCTCATTCCGAGACACCAAAAATATTTCTCAATCGTCCCCGTTCCGCTCCTGTACCATCGCCAAGACAGACGACGACAAAACCTTTCGGTCACTATTCCTGGGCCCCTGATCAACGAACGGTGATACAATGAAGTCATCGTCCCCAACCATATCGTTGATGTGACCAATCATACCATCGACACAGTTGAGCGAAATATATATGGCGTATGCCGGGGCCTTAGTTAAGCTCTCACTGCCCACTCCAGACAGTAAACGCCCCAGAGAGGGTTTGAATCATCGACGGGTTTCTTCAGTTGTCTAACCTGGCATACCTGGCCATCAGCAGGGTGGATTTCCCGTGTTATATTCAGAGGGTCTCGCTCGTCCCTTGTGACGCAAGAGAGAATTACAGCCCAGACTCCGAAAGATCACCCACAAAAAGCTTGTGTTTTACAAGCGCAATGGCCATAAGAGAGGTCGAAAGTTCAATCTCAGTGTGAACTACATGACGTGCAGCGTGTAACATCGAGATATTCTAGTCCTTCGATTCTAAGGACGCACGGCAGTCAAGAGTAGATAGGATAGACAATAGTCCGGGACACTGTGAGTGAAACACGTTATTCTCTAACCTCCTGCTCAACTGGCTGATAGAGGTACCACACGTACGCATTGATGGGGATCTTTCTTTTCCTTCAAGCCAAAAGGCCTACTTGAAACGACAGAGGGATTTTGCGCAAATTGCTCTGCCTTAATGGATTCCATTGACTTTCTAACAGTCAGACGCGTTACTTCATTGTTTGGAACTGAGACGATAGTCGGTAACCGGGCAAGCCATTCGGTGTATTTTTTACACTGAGATGATGTAATCTCTTGTGCTACTGATGCCCACAACAGCCGCTCCACAAGCTTACAGTTAACTGGTTGAGTGCTAGAAGCCACTATCAGGGCTTTAAAAATGAGGATACCAGAGCAAAAGTCAACACTTTCCTTGCTTAAATTTCATATTCAGTCAAACACAAATAACATTTTGTTTTTTATAAATTTGTTTTATTACAAATTATTGGAGAGAGCCTCTGGACACTCTCCAATAATGTGTAATAAAACAAGTTTTCAAAAACAAATTCAGACCACCAAAAATAATCTAACCCTCAACCAGTTAAAGCTTTCCTTTCCAATCTGCCTTGCCTCCGTGGACTTCCTTCTCACCTCGTCGGACTGAGACACCTCGTTTGGTCAGCATCCTGGACACAGCCAATAGAGAAGTTTGGATCATCGCAGAAGTGCGCGACTGTAAATACGCGACAAAACGCTAGCTACTCCAGCTGTATCGTTTATGGCCAGAGACTTAGCGGCTTTGTAGCGTTTGGCCACATCTACTATGCATGGTCAGGGTACACTTGAAAACCATTCGACTGCGGGGCAAACTATCACGAGGTAGAAATGAGATGTCAACTTGGTGAACCTCATTTGACACAGAGGCGGAATGTGTCGTGGTGCCGGCATGTAGATCTGACAAATAGCTTGCCTCCCCCACCCCACTGTGCCTATACATAGTGACATTCTGTGACCTTGGTAGCTTAAGCGAAATGGGCTTGGGTAGCTTAGGGATCTTCTATAGCCTTATCGTGTCTCTTACGTTCGGCGTCGATACCTGAGCTTCATAAGTTGAGAAGAAGTAGTTTGATTCACCGAAGGCATGATCGTTTACTTGGGCGCCCGATCAGCATCATAAGCGCAGCCATTGTTATTGTAACAATATAGTTTGTAATAGATTATTCAATATATCGGGTGGTATAATACTCCCAACGCTATTTTGCCTAGGCGCGCATAGACCATGGCCAAGCTAAATACCACAGGCCGCGAGGCGAGTGGTAGGCCATATGCACTAGCATATTTTCGCCTTTCCTCGGGGAAAACATTGTTACCATTACTGCATATAGAACGGGTCAGCTTTCACCTTTAAATTAACATCAGACCCTTGGTGTTTAGCAACACGTTCTGCATATGTGTTGGCTGGGGGGCTGGCGTCACTGGTGACGTTCCCGGGTGTGGCGTTGGGTCAGCAGCCAAATCCCGCTATAACTACCAGACCGCAAAATATGTGTCCAGGCTTGATTGGTTTATACCTTCGTTCTTGACTCCCCACACTCTAAAAGTTGTTCAGACAAGTCAATATCTGCCTCCCTCCTTGCTGCTCCCGTGTACTGCAGACTTTGCCTCACGTAACCATTTTCTGTCCAGACCCACCTTCTTGGGGTCTTTCATCCGCTTCTGCATCACCTCTGGCCAGGTTCCTTTTTAAAGTTTGAGATTTTTAGGCGAGGCTGTCAACCTCAGCGTCTCCGATGCGGATGTCCCCATCTCGACTTATTGTCTGCCATTATCTGGTGTAGTCACGGGACAAACATGTCTAAATTAGCAATGTTTGGCTGTTATCAGGGCTGCAGTTATCGGAGTTAGGTGTATGCCATGCTTGTGGGACAACTCAATGTCGGCGTTCTGAGCGCATGCTAAACAAATGGGCAGAAACCTACTACCCCCATCCACCCATCCCCTGAAGTCAGCGCGCTGAGCCATTCTCGTTTTTGTTGCAATTCTGCAGACTCTCTTTTGAGTCTCCATCAGGTGACGCTCTTTTTGAACATGTCCAAAGTCCTTCTGTGTGTGAACTCCAGCGGCACTGTTAGCCTCCAGAAGACGGTCAATAAGTTCTTTGGTGTTATGTTGCAGTTGTCGAGTTCCAACAAACGGAACAGTTACACTAACTTTTTTACTTTGAATAACGCCATGGTCACCCGCCTCGTAAGTCTCAAATATTCGTAAAATCCGTAACACAAAATGGTAGCTTGGCATGATGAGACAGCAAGTGTTGAAATAGCAAGCAAAAGTGCTTTACAGACACTTGCTTATGATACAACGAATCAAGCGCCTTATAAACAGCTGGCTGATAAGTTTTTACCTAAAGCTTGGCGTGCTCTGTTTCATACAGTGACTGGGGCACTGCCGCTCGTTCTTCAAGTGAAGAAATTACATCGTTATCCCGAAGACATTCGTCGAAACTGTCAAGGTCTTTGCAGTGAAATAAAGCACCCTGTAACAACCAGTAGCGTAATAACCAACCAGTAGTGTAATATTAACCAGTAGTGTAATACAAATTAACCAGTAGTGTAATAATCAACCAGTAGTGTAATACAAATCAACCAGTAGTGTAATAACCAGTAGTGTAATAACCAGCAGTGTAATAAACGTAACCAGTAGTGTAAGAAACATCCATGAAAACCACCAATTTTTCAACAAAATTTTAAAAAATTTGGGGGTGGCTCAAATTATAGTTTGGGTACATCTTATCGATTTTTTAATCATTTTATCGTGCATTAAAAGGCGTTTTGCAGGTCAAACATCATTTCGTAGGTTCAACACGGCGATGAAAGGTATTGTTATGATTTTTATGTGATGTGCGTATTTTCTGGTGTTTAATGTCACTTTCTGCATTTGTGGCTTTATGTAAATTCAAAGTTGTCCAATTATTTATAGTAATGCTGTACTTTTGAGAGACTGCTTACCCCAGGCATAAGTTGTCAGGTTCTATAATACCAGAAAACTTATAATAATAAAGTGTGGTATTCAAGGTCTAGAATTGTGTGATCTCCTGCGTTGTCTACAATTATAACATTTAATACGGTCCCGGCGAATCTCTGAAGGTCTCTCTCACATCCACCCATTTCAGTCGCTGTATCAATATACGTGGCTTTTTCAGTCTAATTGACCGTTTTGAATTCTAAAGTTCGTTTTACTTCTGGAAGTGGTGCTCATCCTATTCCTTGAGCATATGCATTCTACCATATTTTACGAAGGTGCGGTGGGGGTTGGTGGGTGGGGTGGGAGTGGGTGGGGGTGGGGGTTTCTTGGTTTACCTAAAATCTGCGGTCAGTTATTTTTTTTCTATTTTGAAGGAGGAGGTCGATAAGAGAGTAGAGGGTATCTAAGGAGAGGTGAATAGGGTGGGTGCTTTGGAGGTCCTCTGCCATTTCCGTTTGTCATGTCAAGTGCTTGTTCTCGATCACGAATGGCAGACAGCTATTTAGATCCCGTGATGAATGACATTTAATGTAAAAAGCTTGAACCCATTCAACATGTAGAAAATATTGTTTCGTTAGAATTCCTTTGTGGGTTAACAGGGCAGACGCAAGGGGCGTCATAGTCACGGGACCCAGGGACGCCATGTTGTGGTGTCATGGTAGCCCGCGTGAGCGGCCATGTTGTGATGTCATTTACAAAGGGATATGTGATGTAAGTACGCTTGCGCAGCGCGTGTAATTAGGTGACACGTGTTTCCGTCGTCTATTCTGTATACTGGAAACCGTCATCGTGGTTTTTATGGCAGTACGTGGTTGCTATATGGACCCAATGGCCTCTAATAGAACGAGTATATGTTTTGAGAGTTCGATTGGACGCGAATATAATGAATACCCAAATGAGACCGACAAATATTTATCTGGCTCGGATTCGCGAAGAAAGTTCGTTTTCTATGTTCTTGGTCTTTCCCTGGCCCGGGTTCTCACAGAATCCTCGTTTCTAACAGACACGGACCTGCCCAGACCTTCTATCATTTTACATGGAATTATACAGGAAATAACGGTAGCATTTTAAATCAACGTGGAAATTATTTATTTATTTATTGGCGTTTAAGGTCACATACTTATGCACAATGGCTAATCATGACCGTGGCAGTTTTACGGGTTGGGGAAGCCGGAGCACCTGGAGAAAACCACCGAGCAACGACGATCAGCGTCAGTTCCCCAACATCGTAACTCCGCACTGCAGCACAGACAGTGTTAGACTGATTGAAGACATGCGCACCATCGACGTGCAGTTCGCCTTAGTACACGGGGGCATTATGACGGTTAAGTGCCTTGCCCAAGGACACAGCGCGATATCCGAATCGATCGCCCAGACGGTCACCCATCCGAGGACTAACCGGACTCGACGTTGCTTAACTTGGGTGATCTGACGAGAACCGGTTACCGCAACGCCACCGCGCCCCCAATCAACGTGGGGAAAAAGTGATCGAATGAAATCGTTCGATAATATCACCAACTGAGAGCATATATATTGTTCTTAAAGGATTGATGCGCTAATAGGTTTTATATAATTTTGAGAAATATAAAAATTCCCCATTCAATTTGTGTTAATTTTTGTCAGCCAGTTCTTAGCAGTCAGGGGAGATAACCTTTTCGTAAGTCGATGTGAATGACGAAAAAAAGTTGATCATGAATAAGATATCCTTACCCCCCTCCCCGTAAAGGTAGACGCGTAAAGCGGGAGATGGGGGCGTGGGAGGCATTTGGGGACCCGTCAGGGCCGTATTAAGTATTATAATTGAAGATAACACGCAGGAGACACGTCCTTGAATATCATACTTCAGCACCTGCAAGTTACCTTAACAATTTATTCTTTTATCATGGAACCTGACAACTTATGCCTAGGGTAAGAAGTCTTTCAAAAGCACAACATTATCATTAATAATTGGCCAACTTTGAATTTACATAAAGCCACAAATGCAGAAGTGACATTAAACACCAGAAAATACGCACGTCACATAAAAATCATAAAAATACCTTTCCTCGCCGATATGAACCAACGGAATGATGTTTGACCTGCAAAACGCTTTTAAAATGATTAAAAATCGATAAGATGTACCCAAACTATGATTTGAGCCTCCACAAAAACAGTTCAATTTTTTTGATGGATGTTTGTTACACTACTGGTTAAGTTTATTACACTACTGGTTATTACACTACTGGTTGATTTGTATTACACTACTGGTTGATTATTACACTACTGGTTAATATTACACTATTGGTTGATTATTACACTACTGGTTGTTACACACCCTATCCGATCTGTTCTCTTAGGTCTCTCGGGCTACACCCACACCCTTTTCTCTGCAGCCACTGAAAGCCAGTTCTGACAAAATGTTCTGTTTCTTGATAAAACCTTTGAGGCGGGCGGGCGGACACGGTTTACAGTGTTGGTTCTCTTGAATTGGTTGCAGAATTGCCGCAGAAAGCCACAGAGACGCTCTCTGAAATACACTATATAGATTTCGCTGTCCGACCAGATCCATTAGTGAGCCCTATACGTTTTGTTATATCTGATTGTTGGGTAGAGGATAACTATCTGCCTGAAAGTGCCCCGGACCTCCTCACATACAAACCTTTCTCCTCGCCTCCTGTCTCGCCGTAGATGATTGCTTGATAGAGTCGATAAAGCGAGGTATAGTGGCCTCCGTCGATGCTGATTTGGGTGTCAATAATCACATGTATGTAGGTGTTTAATGCGCCGTTTTTTCAGTGACCATGGTGATCTAAACTGTGACGCCCTCGCTCGTATTTTCAAACCTTCGTCCCCTGGCTTGAAGCAAGTCGTCATAACTCGCCCACATGTGAAGCCAGATACCGAATTTAGTGGTCAAGAACTCACCCAGGGAGACAGCCGCTAGCGCCAAGTCTTTTGACACTATCGCTACCGCGGTGTGTCGTTTGCTGACTGGTGAGGCGGCAAACTATTTTTAGCTTCTTCCCAATACTGTAAAGTATCCTTTGGCTGCAGGGCTGGTTGGGTACCACCCCCCATGCCAATGACGACCTCGACCTTTGTGATCTTAAAGTTGTAGAAAGACGCGGTATCGCAAGCGTTAGCAGCACCCGTGCCAGTCGGTGGATCCTCGGAAAGCATCAGAGTGCCCTTCATGCTTCTCTTTAAAATTCGTGTTGCTCTTATCCTTGGAGATTTTGCGACGTTGTAGGTTTCGGTCATGAATCAGTCTAGTCAGGCCTGGGAAGGTAACATGTCATACTCCAGACTGGTATTATCGATCCTGTACTTGGCAACAGTATTGCCTGTGGTCGATCGTCGTCATTGAAAGTCACTTCATACTCTAACCTTCTCCCAAGGGCACTCTGGTAGAAGAGCATGGGAGTCGCCATACGTTCGAAATCCAGGATACAAAGAGCATGTTGCAGAGTGCATCGATTCCTTGGTACCGTGCCATATTTGCGTTACTGGTGACCTCCCAGAAGTAGCCGTTGCAATTTACAATTTCGCTGATTCACGTTCTAATTTCTGGTGAGGAGCACGAATAGGGCAAAAAAATACAACTCATTCCCATCGGGAAGGGGCGAGACACAAGAAATCCAAATCACTTTTCCCTGTCAGAAGAAGCTACTACAGAAGGACTAAAAAACTATTATAAAAATGTATCGGGTCAAAAACAAGCAATTGGTGCAGAAAACCAGACATACAAATTTCTGTTTTTCCGTGGGAGACTCTATGTGTCCAACTCGAACCCTCTGGGCAGGAATCAAATGTTATGAAAAGCACTTTGAAGCTCACTAAAATCATGTTTCCTGGTCAGAAGAAGAAATTATTATACAAGGGCTAAAAAACCATTACAAAAGTGGGGGCCTCTTACAAAAGGGCTAAACTATTCTTACAAAAGTGGGGACCTTTAGAAAAAGGCAAAAAATTCTTAGAAAAGTGGGACATTTTACATAGCAGAAAAATCGAGAATACGGGCGATTTCCGTTATAATTCCCAATGGGGAGCGCGAATCGGGCTAAAAACAAGCCAATGACGCGGAAAAACAGACATTGAAATTTTTCGCCAGTTTTGGCCAAGTTCGATTTTCTGGTCAAAATTCTTCATGTCTAACTCGAAACCTCTGGGCAGGTATCAAATGTTATGGAAAACACTTCGAAACTCATTAAAATCACGTTTATTACAAAAGGGCTAAAAAACTATTATGAAACTGGGGACCTCTTACAAAAGGGCTGAAACATTCTTACCGAAGTGGTGACCTCTTACAAAAGGGCTAAACTATTCTTACAAAAGTGGGGACCTTTAGAAAAAGGCAAAAAATTCTTAGAAAAGTGGGACATTTTACATAGCAGAAAAATCGAGAATACGGGCGATTTCCGTTATAATTCCCAATGGGGAGCGCGAATCGGGCTAAAAACAAGCCAATGACGCGGAAAAACAGACATTGAAATTTTTCGCCAGTTTTGGCCAAGTTCGATTTTCTGGTCAAAATTCTTCATGTCTAACTCGAAACCTCTGGGCAGGTATCAAATGTTATGGAAAACACTTCGAAACTCATTAAAATCACGTTTATTACAAAAGGGCTAAAAAACTATTATGAAACTGGGGACCTCTTACAAAAGGGCTGAAACATTCTTACCGAAGTGGTGACCTCTTACAAAAGGGCTAAAATATTCTTACAAAAGTGGGGACCTCATACAAAAGAGCAAATTATTACAAAAGTGGGCGCAACACATGTCGTCGTTGCACTTGTCTTCAACCAATGCTAACCCTGCTTGTGTGGAGTTAGTACCTTGGGGAGTTTGATAGTTGCTCGCCGTTGCTCGTTGGTTCTATCTGGGTTCTCCGGCTTCCTCCAGTCGTGAAACTTGTCGTCACGAGGTGACCCTGGCTGTCGAAAATGTCCAATAAATTTGATGCAAAATATTTTTAAATTACTCCTCGGGTCAAGGTTTAATTGTGCGAATTTGAATCGTTGTATATTCAGCGTCCCAATGTCTATCGTATAATCCTTATTGCCATGTAAAAAAAACTTTGCAGCATATTAGACGTGTACGACTGTGTGTTGTGTGTCATATTCGTGTCTGTAGGTAGATTATTGTTATTTAAAACGATGATGTCAAACTCAAACCCTGACTGTAGGACGAGTCGGGGGTGACGTTGTGACATTGCAATTTGTGTATCCCTCGAGTGATTTTGCAGGCTCGGTTTGGATTTTAAGTCGAAGAGTTAACCGGCGATTTTGGAATTTAGAAGAGGCAGGTGCACTGAATAATAGTGAACATTTTTAATGTTAACCATCAAAAACCCCAGAAAGGTATCAGTCATTATCAGTCATTGAATTTGATCACACCTTTTTACCTCATGTTATATAGACACAAATCAGACAATGTCTGCGAAGTGTGGAAATCATGGAATAACATTCCCACGTAATTTCTGCTCTAGCAATTTGTGAGCACCTACAGGTGTTTGTAAGTTTATATTTATTTGTTTTATTATTAACTGTAGTACGAATATTACTTGGAGACAGCTTAACAATTCTAATGGAAGTTTCACCAGTCGAATCGAACTAGTGGAGGTCAAAGATTATTCTTATCACCAGTATGTTTTTCTTGCAACAAACGGGTAATAACAGAGCGAGCTCTTATTAACAGCATGTTTTAGAATGGCATGTGTCGTTGCTGTTTGTTTAGGTCACTTTAACCAATCAGAAGACGCGTTCGATGCTGATAAAGCTGCAATGCAATTTAAAAAGCTTGATATTTTCTTCATATCAGTTTAACAGATTGGTCTTGACACTATTCTGTAAACTACTGTCATCATGTTCTCATTACTGTGCTCACGACCTTTTTATTCCTCATTATAGTGAAATTATTTCCTGATTTTAACCTTTTGAACCCTCGTTTCCCGGCATGGTATCCTCTTTGTGTACATTTAAGTGAGATGGATGGGTCAGCCCAATATCAATATAAGAGGAGGATAAAATAATAGCTGCAGTCTGCATCAGTTATTATTTTATCATCAATGCCCCGTGTATAGACGACTTATAATAAGACAAAAATGGGAGGAAACTATGTCTTCGACCAAAAAATCTGTCTTAGTAATTCAAAGGGTTAACCCTTTACCCAACGTAACTGCCAAAACCGGCCAGCGCTATTCTCAAAAATCGCCAATTAATTTTCAAAATATTTTTCATTTTTTGTCTCAAAAACATAGGTTATGACCCCTCGTTGGAACGAGCTCGTCGAGCTCGTTCCAACGAGGGGTCATAACCTATGTTTTTGAGACAAAAAATGAAAAAAATTAATTATTCAAGAATTTTTTTTGCAAGTGTCGTCTGCTTTTCATGTTAGGTAAAGGGTTAAGGGTTAATCAACTATGTCATTTTCTAAAATACAAGACCTCTTTTACTGCAAACACCGAGATTGTCTAGTAATGAAAGAACCGTGACAACTGCAATTAGCGTTGAATATATACTATTCAAAAATGGTAGGGGATATTTGATAAAAGTGAGATATATAAAAGACAGTTGCGGCATTGCACTGTGACATCTGGTGAATGATTTTAGCGATCGTTGGGTGTCTGACAAGGACACATTCCACGCATTGACCTGTAGAAGACATGGACGGTCAGTCAGAGAACTTACCAGATTCAGTCCAAGACATCAATACCTTGTAAATCCTCCTCGGTTCGCGAGACAAGCGCGGATCCGACGTGGCATACTCCTCACCAAGCGTCCAGTATGTTATTCCATTCTTTCTGCAGTGCAGCTGCGAGTTCCTGGACATTTGTAGGGAATGTCATAGGTGCCTGCCAAGCATATCCCAGACGTGCTTGATTGGTGAAAGGTCTGGACTTAGTGTTGATCAAGGCAGTGTAGTGACGTCGCGCAAATGGCACCATATGAGCTGCTAACATGTTGTCACGGTAGTACTGCCTTGTGACACGCCTTGGATGACATGCAATGCTGTTCTGCTTGTCATTGTTATGCCTCCCCACACCATAACCGATCCACCACTGCCTAACGGTTAGGTCATGTTATCCGCCGCCGCCATACTCTGTTTCGCATGTCGTGGAAGTCGAGAGTGAACATGACGTTGCTCCACGGACGATTTTCCCAGTGCTGTAGTGCTTCACACCAATAACGCCTTGCTGAGATGTGACGTTCAGTGAAATGTGGAATTATTCGAGGTCGTCGAGCATACAAATCCCAGCTGTGTACGCGATTTCGGATAGTCTGACCACTGACTCGCACATCTGTCGGTCAGTGCAGCTTCTGTCCAATTTCTGAGGCACTTTGATGGCGGTTATGTAAAGCTGTTGTTCGGATGAAACGACCCTGGTTAGCAGCTGTCGCCCTTGGGCGGCCTGACCGACGTCTGTCATTAACATTGCCTGTCTAACGGTAGTCTGACCACAACCTGCTAATCACCGATTGAGTAACGTTGCGAATTTGAGCCACTGCAATATGCCATCTACCCACATCGATGAAACCTCCTAAAACTCCCGTCCCAGTACAAATGAAAATTTCAAAACGTACCCCAGACATTGACGCGGCGCTCGTGCGAAAAACCTGCACGATGTTTTCGTGGTCCAATGACATTCATTATCCACACTAAACTCGGTAACATATTGGTGTGTCCAATCAAGCGTATCCAATACCATTTTCAGAAAATATCAACATCAGTTTTGATATTTCCTACTCGTTTTAATAGTATATACGCAGACTATATAGATGACGAAATGTGTGGGAAGCAAATTCATGTTGGCAGCCTGAGATCAGTCTGTGAAATCTTCTCTGAGTCACAGTACAGACGAAGATAAGCATAAACCGTGCACTTATTCTGAACGAATAAAGTCGAATGGATAAATTAGAGCTCAGTTTCTATATATAAATGTGCACATCAATTGAGAGAGGGACATTCGACCAAATCTTACCTTCCGTTATTCTCAGCTGAGTGATTTTGAAAACATTCCGCAACAGTTGAATACATTTGTTGTCTTTACAATATGAACCCATTACACAGCCGGAAAGGTAAAATCAAATAAAATAGTTTTTGCTCAACTTACAAAAAAGTCGAAATGTCATTGGCAGAGTTTTCCCCCTTCACTGAAATATTTTGGTAAACCGCGTGCCTTCTTCCCAGGAAAGAATCATGTCTTAAATGTCTTACTCACATTCAATATGACCACCTTCAATTCGTTTTTTAGCTAGCTACTGTTTACAATCCTACACAAGCCGTCCGTCTGAATTCAGATTTCAGAGTATTGTCGTTGAAGTTCAAAATAACAGCCATATGCATTCAAACAAGCATATTCCTATTTAAAATGGCGGCTATCAAGTTAAGAACAATGATGAGTTATCTCCCTTTAACTGAGATATCTCAGCATTAGTCATGTGTACCTTCACACTAAATCATTTATATAATTATACATCCAACCCTGATCTCACCTGTCATGGTCCTCTCATTGATCGGCAAGCTTTTCTATTTTCTTAAGCGCTTTTCTCATGTAAGGCCGTGTTTAAACGTACCTTACGTTTAAGCATACTGTGCCGCATCGAATGCAGGATTGCGCTGAATCCCACAACACTGTTTAGCGAATCCTCCACTTTATCTAGCCATCTTTGGTATTTGCGGTTATGACTTGACTGGTATTTTAAATTCGACTTCATCAAAAAGAACAGCAATACCCCTACTTGGGCACTTTGGTTACAGTTTTTGACTAAGTACAACTTGGAGATGACGGAAACAAAAATTAACCCTTGAGGTCAAAGTGTCGACATTTAACCCTTTCAAGACTGGCGCCCTGGAAGGTATCATTTCAGACTATACTGTCAACGGTAAAATGGTCGAAACCATCCTGCTTGTTGATAGGTTCAGCAATAATTTAACCCAACAGCTCTGTCGAGCTGTTGAATTAAATTATAACCGAGACTCACTTCATATGTTTTGCTTTTTATATCGTCTTCTCGTTCACTACCAATTTTTCTTTTACGCAGAAAATGATGCACAGCGGATTGAAGTGGTTAACCTGCCAATTTTTCCTATAATGCAAATAGGAGGTTAACCAATTCAAACTTGTTTGACAGAGCTCAAAGAGCTCTGTCAAACAAGATTAAATTGGTTAAATGTTTACTTGCATCTCCGGAAAACTTTGCGGCTTCATATTTTGGTATTTTGGCATTAGTGTGCAGAGGTTTCACAATTGTTATATTTTAACCCATTGACCGCATGTTCTCTCGTCTCGAGTCGTACAGTATATTGTATTTGTATACAGTTAGTTGTATTAGTTGTATATAGTTGTATAGTTGAATCAAACAATTCGATTCGATACAATGATTACCAGCCAGTTAATTGTCTCTTGAGAATATTTCGGATAGTATTAGTAGTCGCAATATTTAAATTCGTGGGAACAAAAGTGTGATGCACAGACCAACTCGTCTTTTCGCACCAAAAGACCCTTGTGCGTCTATAATATTAAGAGTATATTGGTGTTGTCGTTATTACGCTAGCACACAGACCTTGACGCACAATCTTTTTATACAGTCATAACTCGTGTACCATTTATTTTGAAATACAATTATGATGTTCTGAACCTGTATATTTCGTGTAGCAGCATTCATCTTTCCATAGGATGTGTCGATAGATATGAATTGAAACAGTAAATGTTTCCCTGTCCAATAAGCTTTAGAAAAATGACTACGTCACAAAAAAGAGAATTTTAGTAGACGTTCAATGAATACGTGATCAACAAATTGGAATTAGGATAGCAAGTATTCTCCGGTTAACACTTTACTCAACGTAACGGTCAAAACCGGACAGCGCTATTCTCAAAAATCGCAAATTAATTTTCATTATTTTTTTCATTTTTTGTCTCACAAACATGAGTTATGACACCCTCGTTGGAACGAGCTCGCCGAGCTCGTTCCAATGAGGGGTCATAACGTATGTTTTTGAAACAAAAATGAACAAAATTTAGTTATTCAAAAATTTGTTTTGCAAGTGTCGTCTGCTTTTCGTGTTATATGACGAGTTAATAAATTAAAATAAATCCATTTAAGAGAACATCCAATTACATAAAACAACATTTGAAAGTATATTATGGGGAAGTCTATATGAAAGTATCGTGTGGGAAAGTAATAATTGTGGAAGTATAAAATATGGAAGTATAAAATGTTGAAGAATAATATGTGAGATATAATATATAACAGTATAATATATGGAAGGTGGTTACTATTCACAAATCCTTTCATCAAAAACTCCAAAATGTTTAGTTTAAGCAACATTTATTTCCAAAGTATGTTTAAATTATACATTAACAAGCATAAATTGATAAAAAGTAACAAACATGGAAATGGATTCAGCAACAAGCCAAAGGCTCACACTGTGCTGTCACCAAGTGGAACGAAATATCACAAAGGAAAAAAATTATGCGGCAATGACAAGTTTGAGATTGATGAGCGGCGGTGGGCTCTGTACTGGCGGTTGGGATATTCATTTGATTCATTCGTGCCCGTTAGGTACTATTTCCGACACAAAACACACCTCGATACTGCTACAAATTGCGAAGAGAGTATTTTTACAGAACGTGGTCAGGACCAAGTATCACCCGCAATCTGCGGCGGCACGCCGCTGGTTGCGAGTGACACATAGACCTCTTCATATTTTGCGTTTGATCGGTTCATCGTCTCATATCTACTGAGGGATGAGTGTGGCTGTTTTCCGCGAAAATTCTGTTGGAGTTGGTGGTCGTTAGACGTCCACACGCCGTCTGGTCAGAAACCACTGCTGAGTCGTGCCATACTTTGGATACCTGAGTGAAGAAAAACTTAATATAAAATATGTACAAAATACACGGAAAGGAGGACAGATCGAGTCAGTATGATACTTTGTATAATAAGAAGCAATGATCAAGGATAACAGAGATCACCTACATGTAAACCTACTTACTTTCAAGGAAACACTTTCCAGTTAAGCCTGCCACCCAGCGTCTACAATTGCATGCAACGCTAAGGTACCATAACAGGAGTGCATACAGTGAAGAGCTTCACTGATTATGGAATATTTTGAGATATCTTGCGGTATCCCACTTTTTAGATGCACCTTTGGGATCGATATATTAAGAACAGGTCTAAGCAGTATGTATTGGGTTTTCTTTTTTCCCCCAATGCACTCACAGGCACTCGGCACAAGCCGAGGAATCCAAAGAAAAACGACACCCGACAGCACGCCCGAATCGACGCCGACGCGCCCCCACAGCGACACCCAAACATTAACGTTAATATTCATATACCACTACGTGGGCATGCCAGCATCGACCCGAAATGCCACCAGATACCACTCCTCCCCCACCTCCCAGCCCGCGCCGAGCACCCACGAATGCAATTGGGTTAATATGGCAACTCAGCCAACATTAGTAATATGTCCACTCAGAGGATATGCACTGTGCCAACAGCGACTGGGTATTGTTAAAGACAAATGAGGCGGTTTATTTAGAGGACGATCAAACCGTTGCTGAGACAAGACATATCTCATTCTCGCTGCAGTTACAAAATTAACAAGAAGCGTAGGCAAAAAGCAGTATGTAACAAGTTGTTATGAAGCAGAAGTGAAGAATTACGAGCTACCTGTGGGTTACTGATTGTGGAGCCGTTTGGATAAGACAATATACCCATGGACCACGTCGAAGACTGATCGGTTCTGTGTCGGGGAGAAATATTCACTTTCATTTAGCAAGACGTCATTGGTGGGCTGTATTCCTAGTAATCAAATTGTTTGGTTCCTGACTTCATCGAAGCATGGACAAAACAATAAATAATGTTCTGCGGTCTAGTTCGCCACATCTGCATTTATTTGATTCAGACAAATAGTTGTTATGGGGATCTTCATTTAAGTTGCTACACCGTAAACATTGTCTACAGTGCAAGATCTGGGTAAGGCGTGATTTATGTCCAGAGTAAAATTTCGATATAGTTCATCTGGTGCTGTTGAGATACTGCTTGAACGTTGTAATATTAGCATTTTGTCTTATTTCATTAGGGATATCAGTCCAGAGGTTAGTCGCAGATGGTAGAAAAAAGGTTTGGTGCAGGTGGGGGCGCCATGGAATTGTGTTCAGATTGGCATTATTCCTCATATTGTAGTTCTGATTTTCAGCCACTGACGGGGGTACCATTAGTGAGAGGTAAGGGGACGTAAGCCGTGAAACATCTTATTAAATAACTGAATTAACTTGTGTTTTTTCGTTCTAGTCTCAAGAGTTCTCCAGCCTGTTTCAGTGTATAGGGACTGTTTACTTGCACCTCTAGTCCCACCCGTCACAATGCGAGCTCCATCTATTTGAATTTTTTCAACCTCCCCGACATCCTTGGCGGAGCAGTTGTCCCAGACTACATCCGCTTATTCTAATATGGGGAGAACAAATGCAAAGTAGATCTTTTCAAGTACTTTTCGGTCAAGTCTAAATTTTAATTGTCTAAGCAGAGCAATGCGTTGCCTTCCCTTCGAGGTTATTTCTGCAATATGTGACACCCAGTTGCCGCGATAATGTTTGATCGTTCGATCTTAATAAAAATTATTTGTCCATTCGGTGGGGCAGCTCTTTTTCAAAGTGTTTCGTGTTTGTTTTAACCCTTTACCTAACATGAAAAGCAGACGACACTTGCAAAAAAAATTCTTGAATAACTAATTTTTTTCATTTTTTTGTCTCAAAAACATAGGTTATGACCCCTCGTTGGAACGAGCTCGACGAGCTCGTTCCAACAAGGGGTCATAACCTATGTTTTTGAGACAAAAAATGAAAAAAATAATGAAAATTAATTGGCGATTTTTGAGAATAGCGCTGGCCGGTTTTGGCCGTTACGTTAGGTAAAGGGTTAAGAATGTCAAATGGCGAATTACAAGCTCCACATTGTCACGTTTACTTTTTCTATTCGTTTGGTCACAACTGTACTTAGCAGATTGATACTAACGACATCAAGGACAACCACAGCCGTGTTTTCACTCTCGCGCTTTGATTTCTCCTAAGCCACAGCTGATGAGGTCTATTATTTGTTTTTATTACACACATATTACTTTTCCTCCAGTTCCACATTTACAAATACGAAGGGAACACGTGTTCATGCGGATTTCCATTGATGAACTCTTTTTCTACCTGACGTCATGCATCCATCAAAAGAACTAAACTCGTCCCATTTTCATAATCAACCAATCAAAACATTACATTCTGACACAGATCAATTCGGAAACGACCACAACCGACAAATCTAACGCATTGGTCAATAATTAACAAAAAGTTTCAACGTCTTAAATTTTCTCTGTGTGATGTCTGTGTTTTCAAATTAATGAAATCTATTTCATTAAGGCGGGTATAAACAGCAAATCGCATTTCGTTCTGTCCTTCCGCGTTTGCACTCGTTCTGTATTTACAAATACATGCACACACATCATGACATTTAGTGGATGAAACGTTACTTTACGTATAGCTTTTTACAGTGGGCCCTGATTTATTGTTTCCAGCGTTTCCGCAGGTCACAGTGACCCACTGGTTTTCAGTTCACAGAGATCACCCGTGTATCCCGGAGCGCATATACACGAATAACCACCAAGAGTGTTAATACAGGTAGAGTGATTTTCGCAAACGCTTACGGCACATTCATCAAAATCAAATTGGCATCGGTCCCCTACCCATCCTGCTGGACACCAACAGTGAAATGCGCCGATCGTGTTCTCGCAGTAGCCGCCATTGTAACAGTATGGTGTGTGTATGCACTCATTAACGTCAAATGAACAGCGTGTACCTGTCCAACCTGAAGTACAGTGGCATAAATATCCCTTGGATAAACCTTCACATGTACCGTTATTGAAACAAGGGTTGCTGGCACATGCTGCTTGATCAAATTCACAATTCACACCAGTCCATCCCGTCATACACAAACAAAAATATCCGTCACTTCCATCTATGCACGAAGCGCCGTTTAAACATGGATTGGATAGGCATTCATCTTTATTAATTTCACAGTTCGCTCCCATCCACCCACTTGAACAGTCACACGTGTAGCCCGTTTCGAAACTAGTACACATTGAGTTATTAGAACATGGACGAGGCTCACAGTAATTTATTTTGAGTTCACAACTCATACCTGTCCAACCTGGCTGACAGAGGCAAGAATACCCATTCATCGTACTGACACATGTAGCATTGTTTCTGCACGGGCTAGAATTTGAATAACACTTGTTGACTTGATCACAGTTAGTGCCAGAGAAACCGGGCATACAATGACATGTATATTTATTTAGTCCATTGTCACATGTTGCTCCATGTTTGCATGGATTAGGATGACATTCGTTGATGTCCATATCACAGTCGTTGCCTTTCCACCCAGCCTGGCATTGGCAATGGTAATTGTTTCTGGTATTTGTACACGTTCCGTTGTTTTTGCATGGACTTGAGCGACATTTATGCATATCTATCCCACAGTTATTACCCTGATAACCATTCACACACCTACATACGTACATAGTCCTCCCATCATCACACGTCCCATGATCTCCACAAAGCTGTAGCTGGCATGCACCACCATTACGACAAGGATACGAGTTACATGGATTAAGTAACGAGCAGTTATGTCCAATGTATCCTCCTGAACATTGACAAGTGTAACCGCCCAGAGTGTTGTGACACGTCCCGTGTTGTCCACACACTCCATGTTTACATTCATTAATATCAGTTTCGCAAAGTTTACCCTCCCATCCTTTATCACATGCACAATGGTAACCAGTGTCCGAACTCACACATGATGCGCCGTGTTTGCATAATACATTAAGGCAGTGATTAACAGAGACGGTGTTACAATCGAAACCCGCCCATCCATTAGCACAGTTACAAGTATAACTACCCGGCGTATTCACACACACTCTGTGGTTTCCACACGCATGGTTCCCATCGTGGCATTCATTGATATCCGAATCACATTTTCCACCTGTCCATCCTGCAAAGAGATACGTCAGACGAACATAATCACACAAAGTGCACATACGAGAGAAATACTATAGAATTCTTTAATAGAATTCATTAAATTATATAACAATTATAAACAGTTAAGACGCAAACTGTGGCCAAACAAAAAAAACATGCAAGGAATAAACATTGTATCATTTCTACAGGGACTGTCAAGACATTGTAAATTATTGTGATGAATTGACGGTAATATGGTCTGAGGTTTGCGGCTCGGAGCTTATGTTCACCCGAGACGCGAAGCGTCTCGGTTGAACATACGCTCCGAGCAGCACACCTCAGACCATGTTACCATCAACTCATCATAATAATGTATATGTTCCAATAAGACACTACCCATAGCCCAAAACCTAGATTGTGAAACACGAGAGGTGTATTTACTAAACTTGCGATCGTTAAAAGTTGCCTTCTGCAAGACAACTTTTAACGATCGCAGGTTTATTAAATAAACCTCTGGTGTACCCATGACGGCACTGGACAAATAAATAATCAATAAACCAGATAAACTCATTCCATCTTAGTTCAAATCGTAAATCGGTTTGTAATTTAAACAACGCTTTATCCGGAACACCGTCTACTGCACGTGTGAAAAATTCAGAAGAATGAAGCGGCTTGCCAGTCACTCCGTTGATGAAGCAATTACCGGCGACATCATTTCAAATTTCAAATATTTCGCGTTGTGACGTCAGATGGTATCGCAGTTAATGCCGATTCTCATCTGGCCTGGCATTGACAATGGTAGTTATTTCTAGTGTTTTTGCACGTTCTTTGTGTTTGCATGGACTTGAGCGGCATTGATTTATATATCTTCTCAACAGTTTGTACCTTTATTACACATTCATTCAACTTTAAACCCTTGTATTTAACAGAATAGCCTCTAGGACATAAATGACTCTATTTTCAATTAAGAATTGAATGCAATTTTTATAATCTTTATTAGAGTATGAACGTGTGGGGATGGGTACAAATTATGTATGTATCCCGAAGGGATTCATACAATTAGGACCCATTCCCACGCATTCATACTCCAAACCAGATTACAAAAATTGCATTCGATTCTTATAATTACATTCCGTAACTGTTTAAACTACTTTTTACCAAACAACAAAGCAGAAAGACGAAATAAAACATGTACGAACGAACGAGGTGAACCACCACCCTCACACAAAAGACAAAGCACACAACTCTTGAGTTGAGCACCGGTTTTCGGCATTGTCAACTTGCCATCTTTCGCAACGAAACTTGGAATGTCAAAACAATTTATTTAACATATCAGTAAACTATAATCACTTCGAGAGGCGCTAAAATTTATAAAACCGCCCAAACACCGCCCGAATTACATTCTGTCAACTGCGCTCTACCGTAGATGCGGGTCAAAGTTCGACCAAATGTATTCATTGGAAAATGAATTACATTTGGTCGTGACTTTTTCATCCAGCTGACCAATGGGAATTGAGTATTTGGACCCAAAACGTATAACTACATTAACAATGTAATTATTGGGTGATGTACAAGCCGGAACTTTTTTCCCAGCACCGTTCATACTAGTTCCTTTCCCATCGAGTCATTAGTTACGCTTCGAAAAGTTTCTAAATTTCGTTATACAATTATCGACAGTCTGTCGCGTTGAGGGAAAATGAAAACGTCCAAAGCAAAATAAAGTCGGTTCACAAAAATTAGTTAACCAAAAATGAGAGAATATTTTTAAAAAAAAACCCAATCATTTCCAATCAGAACATTAACCAAGTCCCGTGGCCGTCTCGTTTTGTGGATCCGTTATATCTAAATTGGTCAACTTTATTCGTACATCATGACATGCTTCGAACTTCTTTTAAAAATGTTCTCCCAGCTGTTTGACAAATCTGCACAAATTTGTACTTATATAGTAATAGCCACCAAATGGTTAGGCGTGAATGGGCATCAGCTGAAGAGAAACAGCGATACGAATTTCAACAAACTCTGGTTCCGAAAAGGTTGTTTTGATTTTTTTTTATCGATCCATTTGATCGGTACAGCTTCAGTCAAAACAAACAAACTCTTCACCTTTGGTTTAAACATCGAAATTAAAATTTGTTTATTTAAATGAAGTTTAATGCATGGGTTGTGTAATAAACACAGAACGCGATGTGTGTTTGAATCGGTGGGGTTTTACATAATCTACGGCTCTCGCGAAATATGACTACGCCATTCCAACTCATTATGTAAAACACCCACCGATTCAAACACACATCGCGTTCTGCCTATGTTTCGCAAAATTTACCTTTCCATCCGCTACTGCATGCACAGTGGTAACCAGTGTTCGAGCTAACTAACACATGATGCGCCGTGTTTGCTTAATATATTAAGGCTGTGGTAAACAAATGCGTTATTTTTTATTTATTTATTTATTTATTTATTTATTTATTTATTTATTTATTTATTTATTTATTGGGGTTTAAAGACACTTTTGACAGCCAGGGTCACCTCGTGTCGGACAGTTTCACAGGTAGAGGAAGCCAGAGTACCTGGAGAGAATCACCGAGCAACGGTGAGCAGCTGCCAGGCACCCCAACGTACTTACTCTGAGCAAGCAGGGTTAGAATTGGTTGAGGACGTGCCGTACGCCTTAATACATTGTGCCGCCGTGCCCTCACGTGGGAAATCAAGATGAAGTGTCTTGTTCAAGGGCACCACGCCAGTCCCCCTGGTGGGGATCAAACCGTGGACTTTCGGTTTGAAATTCAATGCTGGAACCACTGGGCCACCACAATCGAAATCTATCCATCCATCAGCACATCTAGAAGTATAACTACCAGACGCGTTCGCGCTCACTCTATGATACCCATACGAGCGGTTCCCGTCGTGGCATTCATTAAAATCTGAATCGCATATTCCACATGTTCACCCTGAAATAGGACACGCCTCAAGGACATAAACACATAAAATGTTCGTACGACAGAAATACTATAAAATCAACTGAATTACTTATTATTATTATAATTTGCTGATAATCACACGATGATAAATGAACACACCAGCAGGTAAATAAAAAAATCATGCTGAAACATTTAGGAAATCGAGTAACCGGTTATCCGTAGAGCTACATACACATCATCCGCGCTTTACTTAGGAACAGAGAATATGCATATTCTGGGAAGATGAACCGTGACTATGTTGTCAGATAATAAAAGCTGCTGTGATGAACTGGCGATGACATGATCTGAGGTTTGCAGCTTGGCGCTTATGTTCCACCGAGACGCGCTTCGCGTCTCGGTTGAACATATGTTCCAAGCCGCAAACCACGGACTAGCTTATCGTTAATTCAACACAATAGCGTATATGTTCCAAAAAGACCCTACCCACAGCAAACAAAGCCCATATTGTGAGATGAACCAGGCAGCTTTTAACGATAGCAAGTTTAGTAAATAGACCTCTCGTGCACCCCACGAACATCACGGTGTAAATAATCAATAAAACAGATAAAGGTTAAGGTCACTCAATCTCACTTCAAATCATAAACTGATCTGTAATTGAAACAATTCTTTCGGAAGATCGTCTGCCGCTCGTGTGAAAAATCTGTTAAAAAATAAAGCAGTTTGCAAGTCACTCCGCTAAATAATTGCGAAATCGGCAACGGCAATTCAAATATTTCGCGCAGTGACATCAGACAGTAAGATATTGTGAAATCTTAAATTATTATAACCAGCTACTATTATTATTATTATTAGGTTATCATTGCCTCCAAAATATACAGGCACTTGGCCTGAAGTTCAACTCAGTGAAGATTTTTTTAACGTTAAAATTATTCTGAACCGGTCCCCCAGTGTATTGTTACAGATAGGAAACTTTCTAAAAGTTAGGCCATCACTTTATTAACGAATCTTTCTTTTCAGCATAACATGTGTCTTTTATTTTATACTTTCAGATTATTATGGTGCGATATGTGAATCACAGAACGTATAGTTATCCAAAAGTGTACTTACGAAACACTGCAATTCAGTGCATCGCGTCGTGCATCACGGAATTCCCTGTTTAAAATACGGTCATGCTGAGCAAATTTCTCGCTTCCAAAAACACTTTTAAGTCCACTTTTGGTTATCCACTCGAAATTCGATCTATTCCTTGTTTAATTTAAATGCATTCTGTGAACTAAAGCGGCCCTGTCATACTGAATAGTATGCCATACTTTGTAAATGTATTGTTCGCAGAATTGTGTCAGGAAACCATGCCGTTCCATGCTTGCTTACTTTTGTGTGACGTCATTAATTTGGGGCTTCTCGATCAGGGAGTGACTTGTTGTCAAGGCGATTAACACTTTACCCATCTTGACGTCTGACAGATTTGTCAAAGAAATTAAAACATTTAAGCTAAAAATTAATTATTTTAAAGTAAGTTTTCCAAGAAAACAAACAAGACAAGGTCCCTTTTACCTGCCCTGACACAATTCTAAATTATAGTGGTAATTTTTGTGAAGTTTGAATTGACTTTCGTTGTTACTGAAGCACGGGGGCGTTTCCCCGTTGAAATTCGTTGATACTGTTAAAAATCGTTCCTTTCGTTAAAAATCGTCCGTAACCCCGTCCGCCCGTGCGTTGTCCCGTTGAAAAGTGTTATTCAACAGTTTTTCGTCAGATTTTATTCATTCTGCTTCAGAATCTCGTAGGCATCAGACGCACGTTAGGTTAGTCCCGTGTTTATTCCTGAATAGAGATAGCATTGGAACTCCGGTTGGGTCCGTCGTTATAATCTGAGACAGTCAGCCATAATCTGCCTTTAAGGTTGACTCAGTCTATGTTAAATTCTTTTAACCAGTAGGAAAATAAGCGTTTAATGATTTGCGCGGTGATAAATATTTACGTGAATACATAACAATTTGTCAATTTAACCATCTCACTGCCAGGGTAGAAAGACAATGTGTGAATACACATAATCTTGCTACTATATTTAAATTTAATTAATTTTAAATGCTAGTACACATTATTCAGTGAATACTGAAGTTGTGTTCTTCATAGCAATTAAATCAATTTGTCAATTTAACCATCTCACTGCCAGAGTAGAAAGACAATGTGTGAATACACATAATCTTGCTACTATACTTAATATTTAATTAATTTTAAATGCTGGTACACAGTATTCAGTGAATACTGAAGTTGTGTTCTTCATAGTAATTAAATCAATTGGTCAATTTAACCATCTCACTGCCAAGGTAGAAAGACAATGTGTGAATACACATAATCTTGCCACTGTACTTAATATTTAATTAAATTTCAATGCTGGTACAATTATTCAGTGAATACTGAAGTCGTGTTCTAAATATCAATTCTTTAATTGTGTGAATACACAGAGTCTTACTACACATGTTAAATACCTGAATAACTGGGAATACTTATATCTGACAAAATACTCAGTGAATACTCTGATATGTGTCATCTGTGATTAAACTGTAATATTAAATTTTACCCTTTCACTGCCAAGGTAGACAGGCAAATGTGTGAATACACAACCAGCCTTGCTACTTAAATTGAACAATAAGTCAGTATATGGCATAGTTACTGTTAAGCAAATGCAATACATAAAATCATTTTCTTCAATAATAACACTTTAACTTTTTTCAGTATCGTTAAGATAACAAGGCCAGTGTGAATACACTAATTTCTTGCTATCTGTTGTAAAGCATTGAAGCAATAAAATAAGATACACATAGTAAATCCGTTAGTCTGTATTTTGGGATAGGTATTAACCCATTTGAGGTTTACTTTGAGCAGGATCCAAGAGTGAATACACTTGTCTCCTGTTAAAATTCTATTATTACATCTTAAGTCAATTCAATCTAAGATTTCCTGTTGTTATTATGCGTGTGTATGCTGAATTAATGTAGTGTGAATGCGAGTGTGAATAGCATAATAAATGATGAACTTTATCTTCAGTCTTGTGGTTCTCTCACAGCATAAAGCTTAACCCCAGTGCCAAGTAGGTGGCAGAGTACTGTGTATAAGCGGTGTAAGGTCAAGTGTTTCTATAGTATCAGTCCTAGTAGTGTATCCCTTATTTTCTGACATAGTGTCAGCTGGTGTCATCCTGACGTCCTGTGATTGTCTAACATTGGTAATTCAAACTTGGGTAAAAATTAACGATTGACCACTCGGTCGTTACATTAGTTTGGTGTCAGAAGTGGGATTTGTATAATTGTTAGAAGTCAGTAGTGAAACATTGCAAATCCAGTGATCTGAGCCCAGGTGTGGTTATTGTGGTTGAGAAGTTAGTGTAAACATTTTCAAAAAAAAATCCATGGTCATCTCTGGTAATGTATTTGCATTAAAATTCTTTGAGCTCAAAAGGTCTTTGTGAAAATCAAGTTGGGATCCATAAAAGTATTCCATAGGTCAGTAAAAGGCTTATAGTTCTATGAGGTAACTAGTAACTAGGACCTTCTTGATTAACTCATTCTAATCAGGTGCAGCATTAATTGGCTGTAGTCGATAAATTCATCTAATCATCTCCAATCAGGCTATAGAGTGGCTAGTGAGTAATTGTGGAATCAACATATTTTTCATGTTTTGAGATTTTATGTAGGGGATTGTTTTAGTTTCAAGTTAATTTGTTTGATCAGTCTCGGTATTAGCCCCCTATTAGTCGTTAAATTCAGTGTAGTGTAGTGTGTTGGTGTAGAAGTTGGAAGTTGAGACGAATAACCACAATTTGAGTATTTATATATGTTGAGGTCACTACTAGGTTGACTATAGATTGAGTAAAATGGGCAGAAAGAAGGGAGTAACAAATGATAAAATATCACCAAATCCCTTAAATATTGAGATCAGTACTAGGGGAATAGCTGGTGAACTTATAAATGAGCAAACTATTAATAATCCAACACGCACTAAAACTTTTGTGAATTGTGAATATGATTTACAAAGGACTTCGTCAAACAAACACCCTCGGACCCAACCGGAGGACCAAATTGAAAATGCTACTTGGCTACAAGACCAAACAGACAGTGAAGTTGAAAACTGTTGTGGGCAACAGCAGGAGCAGGCAAGAATTGGTACACCACTGAATAGAGGTGCCAAAAATATATCTGCCTCTGAGCTCTCTAGCATGGTGGAATACCATGATAAAAGGGAGCGAATTCTCTCAGTGGCTGGCCAAACGGAGCGTTCGGCCACCCAGAACCCAAATGTGGAATCATTAGCAGCTGCAGGGGACACACATGTGGGAAATAATATCACAAATGTAATAGATAATCTTAATGGAAATATGCAGTCTATCCTGGGTGCACTACATAACTTAACAAAGCAACTCGAGTTAGATAAAGACAAACAAGGCCAAGGCCAAATCAAGGTGAACCGTCAAACTGACATGCACAGACAAGAAAATGGCAGCAGAAAAAGAAGAGAGTCACCTTCAAGCGAAAGTAGTGACAGTTCGGAAGGCGATGAAGTGGGCACAATTTCCTATTGTTCTGATGCCACATCACAATTTATGAGGCGTAGAAATAAAATGCAAGGAGTAAAATTACCTCCCTTCACAGGAAAGGAAGACTGGAAGGTATGGATCAGTCGCTTCAAAGTAATGGCAGACAGAAAGGCCTGGAACAATGAAGAATGTTTAGATGAACTATTACCCAAATTACAGGGAGAAGCAGGAGATTTTGTATTCGGTCAATTGCATCCAGCAGTCCTACATGACTATAGAGCATTAGTTAAGGAGCTCAATAGCCACTTCCGGGTTTTAGAGACAACATGAACCTTTGGTGTTCAGTTAAGCAGAAGATATCAGTTGCATGGGGAGTCAGTTTCTGAATATGCTTCAGAATTAAAGAGATTGTATGCATATCCGAATAGGGATATGCACACCAGACAACAAGATTTGCTGAGATGATTTTTGGATGGACTTACTGATGACAGAGCAAGATTCGAAGTAGAATTTGTTAAGGAGCCAAAAACTATGGATGAAGCAGTGTATCATGTTGACAAATGAAGAAAACAGACAATACCCCAAAAATAAAACAAGACCTCAAAATGGTTGCAGCAAGTCAGAGAACAAAGGGAAACCAACTAATCAGGTCTATCGACAGACACCACTGACTCAAGCCACAGTGGATAAAAGTACATCCAAAACTGTAAACAACTCATCGCAACTGACAGAGGAGCAGATGAATGCAGTGGTGGAAAAAGTGATTGCAAAGTTGTTGGAGGAATCGAAAGAAAAGCCGAGAAGCGATAATCCTCCCACCAGAAATTTTCGAGAAAGAAGCATAACATGTTACCAGTGTGGTCAAGCTGGTCATTATGCAAGATTCTGTCCAAATGGTGATAGGATATATGACCAACAGCCACAACAATCGAGATGGACAAACCATAATAATGAACACTGGAAAAATAATAAAACTTGGCAACAAAACTGGGAAACTAGAGGACAGCAGCCAACATTGGCAGAACAAGTGAATACTTGTAAAACCACAACTGGCCATAATTTAAACTAAATGCGACAGACTCTGAAGGCCGAGAGAATGTCACTGCAAATGAAGGCCAATTTGAAGACTCTATGGACAAAAAATAATGAGACCAAAATACATTTGACAAGAAGGTGACTCCCAAAATATGAAGGTGTTTATGTTGAAGGAAAGCTAAATAATGTTCCCATGGTATTCACGGCAGATACTGTATCAACAAAAACTCTTATATCGGACAGAGTATACAGAAAAATACCAACCGAAAACAGACCCACTCTGGTCGAATCATCAAAGCTTGCTAGTGCAAGTGGGACGCCTATTGTGGAATATGGGAAAGCAGAATTCGAGATCAAACTTGGTGATGTTAGACTTATTAAAGAAATAATTGTGGCTGAAATAGAGGATGATGGATTATTAGGCATTGACATCTTACAAAATGAGGATGAAGGGCCTGCTGATATGTTATTGAGTGAAGGAATAATTAAACTTAAGGGTGTGAATATACCCTGTATACAAGTAGGATTACCCGATATAGTTAGAAAAATTACTGCTGCTGATAGCTATGTCATCCCGCCATACAGTGAAGTTATCATAGATGGTTTTATGGAAAGAGACCCTGAGATCCAGGAACCACAATACATGCTTATAGAGCTGACTCAGCATTTTAAGGATGAATATCCTTTACTAATGGCATCGAGTTTGGCTGACGTAAGAAATCATGTAACAGTAAAAATTCGGCTGATTAACCCTCATCAAATGGAAGCAAATATAAATGAAAATGCTGTAATAGCACTTGCAGAAGGATTTGACATAACAGAACCTCTCATGGATATGGAAGATCCATATGAAATTGAGAATTTTAACTCAACAAGGAGAATTAAATGTATTTCTACAAAAAAACTCAGAGAATGACTGCACGAATAGGCAGGTCAAGCAAAATACAAGTACAGAGCAAAAAGTGGAATCAGGTGGACACATTCCTGACCACTTGAAAGAATTATTTGAAAATTCTATAAAGGGATGTAACTCTGTGGGAAAGGAAATAGTTGCAAATTTATTGATAAAGTATAAAAACACTTTTTCAAAAGATGAGTATGATTTCGGAACTACTCACTTGTTGGAGCATGCGATTGACACAGAAAATGCTAGACCCATAAAGCAGGCACCACGCAAAGTGCCAATAGCATTAGCTGAAGAAGAAAGGAAAGCCATTCAGCAATTGGAGGAGAAGAAAATAATACAAAAATCTAATTCACCATGGGCATCACCTATTGTATTGGTGAAAAAGAAAGATGGAAAAATTCGGCCCTGTATAGACTATAGAAGACTGAATTCAGTCACGGTAAAGGATGCATTTCTGCTGCCTCGGATACAAGATTGCCTCGATGCTGTGTCTGGAGCCTTATACTTTTCTACGCTTGATTTAACGTCAGGTTACCACCAGGTTCCAGTCAAGAAAGAAGATATTCCCAAAACAGCATTTGTAACCAAGTACGGCTTATTCGAGTTCCGCAACATGAGTTTTGGTTTAACCAATGGGCCGGCTACATTTCAGCGACTCATGGAGATAGTCTTAAGTGGATTACAATGGTCAACAATGATAATTTACATCGATGATGTTATAGTTTTCGGATCAACTTTTGATGAACATATGGAACGGCTTGAAGAAGTATTGAGGAGATTAAAGGATGCTGGCCTGAAATTAAAGCCAATGAAATGCCACCTTTTGCAAAATGAAGTCACTTTCCTCGGCCATGTAATTTCGAATAAAGGTGTTAAACCTAACCCAGATAATGTAGCCAAGATAGTTGCATGGCCAACGCCCAAAACTGTCACTGAGGTTCGACAAATTCTCGGTATGGGAAGCTACTACCGGAGGTTTGTAAGGAATTTTGCTTACCTCACTAGACCATTAGTGGAGCTTACTAGGAAGAATAAAGAGTTTATATGGACACCGGAGTGTCAAACGTCATTTGAAACACTGAAGAAATTACTAATGTGGCCAGAGATAATGGGCTACCCGCTGGATACTGGAGAATTTATACTGGATACTGATGCCTGTAATATAGGGATTGGAGCTGTACTAAGTCAAGTACAGAATGGGCAGGAAAGAGTAATTGCCTATGCTAGCTGTTTAATGAACATAGCTGAGAAGAATTACTGCGTTACCGACAAGGAACTTTTGGCAGTGCGGTATTTCATAGAGTACTTTAGACAATACTTATTGGGAAACCAATTCCGAGTTAGAACTGACCATCAAGCTATAGTGTGGCTATTCAAATTGAAGGAGCCAAAGAGACGGATTGCTAGATGGACAGAAATCCTATCTGCATATAATTTTTCAATTGAATATAGACCTGGAACTAAGCGTGGCAATGCAGATGCCATGTCCAGATGTCCAAATCCATGGGACTGTCAATGTAATGAAATTGACAGTTTGGAGAATTTGAGGTGTGGTCCATGTAAAAAGTGCTTGAAATGGATGGAAGATATACCCGTTAAAAGAAATAATGAAAAGGCCTTGAACACTGAGTTAGTTGACCTTGCACAGACCAGAGTTGTCAAAACAAGACTTCAGCAGGATTTGGCAGAAAATGAATGGAGTAAATGGTCCAATTTATATCCAACGAGCAAGTTGAAAAATGCACAAAGGGAAGACCCAGATCTTAAACAAATAATTGAATGGATGGAACAGGGTCAAAAGCCACCCACAAGTACAGTCAGAGCAAGTAGTCCTGTGCTGCGGAATCTTTATGCTCTATGGGACTCAATAGAACTGAAAGATGGACTACTTTATAAACAATTTCATCGCCAGAATGGAACAAATGTCTATAAACAATTTGTTGTTCCTAACTCCTTACAGAAGAAAGTCATGTATCATATGCATGACACAGTAATGTCTGGGCATTTGGGCTTCAGAAAGACAAAAGAACGTATTATACAATTATTCTACTGGTTTGAAATGAGAGAAGATATACAAAACTGGATTTTGAAGTGTGATATCTGTGCTGGTAACAAAGCACCTCATAAAACTCCAAAAGCACCTTTGGGCAAAATGTTCGTGGGTGCACCTATAGATAGACTTGCAGCCGATTTATTAGGGCCTCTTCCACGTACACCCAGGGGAAACCAGTTTATACTTGTTTTAACAGACCATTTCACAAAATGGGTGGAGATTATTCCCACTCCTGACCAGAATGCCTTAACCACTGCCGAGAAAATGTTAAATGAGTACATCTGTCGGTATGGTTGTCCATTAACCATTCACACTGATCAGGGTCGAAATTTTGAAAGTAGCCTGTTTTATGACCTTTGTGCACTATTAGAAATTAAGAAGACCCACACTTCCCCTAGATACCCCAAATGCAATGGTCTTGCCAAAAGATTTAACAAAACTTTGATTCGAATGGTTAAGTGTTTTCTGAAGGATGAACAGACAGACTGGGATGTTAATTTATCTTGTCTCGCAGCTGCCTATAGATCTACACCCCAAGAGTCTACATCATTAAGTCCTAATCTACTCATGTTGGGTAGGGAGGTTAGATTACCCAATGAAATTATGTTTGGTATTGGTACAAACAGTGAATCAAAAGAAAGTGCTGCCAGTTCATATGGTGAATATGCAGAAAGCTTGAGAGACAGAATGTATTGAGCGCATAATGTGGCACGGAAACATCTGAATGCGAGTGCAAAGTCCCAGAAAGATAGATATGATGTCAAGCTGTCAGTAAATCAGTTCCAGTGTGGTGATTGTGTCTGGTTTTTGAATGAAAGAAGGCAGGATGGTGTGTGCACCAAGCTTCAACCTACTTACCATGGTCCATGTTTGGTATTACAGAAAATCAATGATTTGATATACAGAATTCAGTTAGATGAATCAGGGAGGCAACGGGTAGTTCATCACAATAAATTGAAGCCATATGAGGGGAATCCAATCTAAAATGGCCCAAAACTGCCATAAAGAAATTTGAAAATTCTCCCCCAAAGAGTGAAAGTGGAAAGCAAGTGTGTGGTGTGGGTGATAAGATAAAACCTCAAAAGCAAAACTTGCACAATATTTATGTGTGGTGTTTTACTATTTTTCAACATTGAAAAATGTCATCGATGGTATCTCAAAGGGGAAAGGCATACAGCTGTTTACACTGCAATAAGTACAAAGGGGAAAGAAGGGCAGTGGAGTACCACATCTTTAAGCACCATGTTGCCCTGGATGATGCCCCGTTCAGTTGCACATTATGCAATTTTCGCAGCATGAAGGAGAGAGATCTGGTTCTGCATGTGTTGACATACTCAAGACACAGGAAGATGGAAGAAGAGATTGAGTTAGCCGGAGGGGTGGTGGAACGAGAAAAATATCTTCAGAGGAATAAGGCCTCAAGATGTTTAGAGATCGGGAAAGATTTCCTTGCGTTGTCTAGAGAGGAGTCTGAGGAACTATGGCTACAGAGAAAACTCGCGAAGAAATTGGATGTACCCTATGAACCATCATTTGATATATGCACCACAACTACACCATCAACTCCGGATAGCGTCATAAATGAATTAGTGTCAGCAACCAACACAGAGCACCCACCTGCAACAACCATCATTCACAGCCCTCCGAGAATTGTCGTAAATGCAGAAACCTACCAACCAGAATTAGATGTCCTTGAACTCTTTGCAGAAGAAGAAGACTTGTTGAACTCCCCTACATCCATCTTAGATTTGCCATCAAGAAATGAACTACATACGCTACCACCACCACTTACATGTACTAGTACCAGCCTCACTTCATTACAACCGTCTTCCACAATAACATCAACTGATTACCATTTAACCAACATAGGATCGCCTGTTTTACCAACATCATCTATAACTACTACACCTCCACTTCCGATTTGCACCACTACAGCCACCAACACCGACACCATCAACGAAACCAGCAACATAGAGAAACTTGTGACAGAACTGACCAGAACTTTACAGAAACAAACAGATGCCACCAATAATGCCTTGCACCAGCTAATGAGACAGAGTAGAAGACAGAGTGACGCACTTGATAGAATAGAGAGAGAAATGAGACGTATGAGGGAAAGAACTGAACAGAAAGAAAAGAGAAAGATAGATAGAGAAGACAGTAAGAAGAGCTAAAGAATGAAGAAGAGAGAATTTTGAATGTAATATTAAATGTATTGTGTAATTGGAGAGAAAGTGGGAACTGAGCCCTGGGGTTGGGGGTGGATTTTAAAATAAAAAGGCGGTCATTTTTCCAGTTGAAGAAAAAAAATCTAGCCCTGTAAATATGTAAATACCAAATATATTTTCTTTGCTATTAGATTGACCAGGAAAAAGAGTAACTTTAAGCAAGTGATGTTGAGGGATAAGAATATAAATCTCTAATACTTTTGAAAACTTATCCTGTTAAAAGTTATTAGTGTTCAGCCAGCATATTTTTTTTTTAAATCATCAAGATTGAATGAAGTTAAATTAGTGAGTGAATGTAGTGTTTGTGAGGACACAAATTTTTTTTTGTGGGGGGTAAAATGTGAAATCTTAAATTATTATAACCAGCTACTATTATTATTATTATTAGGTTATCATTGCCTCCAAAATATACAGGCACTTGGCCTGAAGTTCAACTCAGTGAAGACTTTTTTTTAACGTTAAAATTATCCTGAACCGGTCCCCCAGTGTATTGTTACAGATAGGAAACTTTCTAAAAGTTAGGTCATCACTTTATTAATGAATCTTTCTTTTCAGAATAACATGTGTCTTTTAGTTTATACTTTCAGATTATTATGGTGCGATATGTGAATCACAGAGCGTATAGTTATCCAAAAGTGTACTTACGAAACACTGCAATTCAGTGCATCGCGTCGTGCATCACGGAATTCCCTGTTTAAAATACGGTCATGCTGAGCAAATTTCTCGCTTTCCAAAACACCTTCAAGTCCACTTTTGGTTATCCACTCGAAATTCGATCTATTCCTTGTTTAATTTAAATGCATTCTGTGAACTAAAACGACCCTGTCATACTGAATAGTATGCCATACTTTGTAAATGTATTGTTCGCAGAATTGTGTCAGGAAACCATGCCGTTCCATGCTTGCTTACTTTTGTGTGACATCATTAATTTGTGGGCTTCTCGATCAGGAAGTGACTTGATGTCAAGGCGATTAACACTTTACCCATCTTGACGTCTGACAGATTTGTCAAAGAAATTAAAACATTTAAGCTAAAAATTAATTATTTTAAAGTAAGTTTTCCAAGAAAACAAACAAGACAAGGTCCCTTTTACCTGCCCTGACACAATTCTAAATTATAGTGGTGATTTTTGTGAAGTTTGAATTGACTTTCGTTGTTACTGAAGCATGGGGGCGTTGCCCCGTTGAAATTCGTTGATACTGTTAAAGATCGTTCCTTTCGTTAAAAATCGCCCGTAACCCCGTCCGCCCGTGCGTTGTCCCGTTGAAAAATGTTATTCAATAGTTTTTCGTCAGATTTTATTCATTCTGCTTCAGAATCTCGTAGGCATCAGACGCACGTTAGGTTAGTCCCGTGTTTATTCCTGAATAGGGATAGCATTGGAACTCCAGTTGGGTCAGCCGTTATAATCTGAGACAGTCAGCCATAATCTGCCTTTAAGGTTGACTCAGTCTATGTTAAATTCTTTTAACCAGTAGGAAAATAAGCGTTTAATGATTTGCGCGGTGATAAATATTTACGTGAATACGTAACAATTTGTCAATTTAACCATCTCACTGCCAGGGCAGAAAGACAATGTGTGAATACACATAATCTTGCTACTATATTTAAATTTAATTGATTTTAAATGCTAGTACACATTATTCAGTGAATACTGAAGTTGTGTTCTTCATAGCAATTAAATCAATTTGTCAATTTAACCATCTCACTGCCAGGGTAGAAAGACAATGTGTGAATACACATAATCTTGCTACTGTACTTAATATTTAATTAATTTTAAATGCTGGTACACAGTATTCAGTGAATACTGAAGTTGTGTTCTTCATAGTAATTAAATCAATTGGTCAATTTAACCATCTCACTGCCAAGGTAGAAAGACAATGTGTGAATACACATAATCTTGCCACTGTACTTAATATTTAATTAAATTCGAATGCTGGTACACATTATTCAGTGAATACTGAAGTCGTGTTCTAAATATCAATTCTTTAATTTAACCATTTAACTGCCAGGGTAGAGAGACAAATGTGTGAATACACAGAATCTTACTACACATGTTAAATACCTGAATAACTGGGAAAACTGACACAATAGTCAGTGAATACTGTGATATGTGTCATCTGTGATTAAACTGTAATTAAATTTTACCCTTTCACTGCCAAGGTAGACAGGCAAATGTGTGAATACACAACCAGCCTTGCTACTTAAATTGAACAATAAGTCAGTATAGGGCATAGTTACTGTTAAGCAAATGCAATACATAAAATCATTTTCTTCAATAATAACACTTTAACTTTTTTTAGTATCGTTAAGATAACAAGGCCAGTGTGAATACACTAATTTCTTGCTATCTGTTGTAAAGCATTGAAGCAATAAAATAAGATACACATAGTAAATCCGTTAGTCTGTATTTTGGGATAGGTATTAACCCATTTGAGGTTTACTTTGAGCAGGATCCAAGAGTGAATACACTTGTCTCCTGTTAAAATTCTATTACTACATCTTAAGTCAATTCAATCTAAGATTTCCTGTTGTTATAATGCGTGTGTATGCTGAATTAATGTAGCGTGAATGCGAGTGTGAATAGCATAATAAATGTTGAACTTTATCTTCAGTCTTGTGGTTCTCTCACAGCATAAAGCTTAACCCCAGTGCCAAGTAGGTGGCAGAGTACTGTGTATAAGTGGTGTAAGGTCAAGTGTTTCTATAGTGTCAGTCCTAGTAGTGTATCCCTTATTTGCTGACATAGTGTCAGCTGGTGTCATCCTGACGTCCCGTGGTTGTCTAACATTGGTAATTCAAACTCGGGTAAAAATTAACGATTGACCACTCGGTCGTTACAATATGCTACTGGAGCCGTAAAAATAGAAGAAACTGCTCGAACTGTCATCCAAGCAGAGGACTTGGCCTTAGTCTTAATGGAACATATAATGTTCAAATAGGTTCATCTTGTTAAAACCTTTTTTGTCACTCATGTGGACTGCGCTGTCTCGTATTACCAGAGAACGTCTGTTGTCGTTACCGGGCAGTCCGAGACAGTGGATTGTTTGTGGCCTGAGATTCTTCTTACATTAGATTTAGACAGGGCATGCTTTAATTAAGTAATTCAACGACGTTCGAATGACTTTTGAGATCGTTAGCGTTTTTTTTCTTTTTTGTTTAGCACACTACGGCCACATTTTAAAGCTATAGTCAACAAATTTCGTACACTTGTTTATGATGGCATCTAGTTATACAATTAGGCCTTTTTGATATTCGACCTTCATCCAAATAAACGTCACCTTTTACATTTGTTCTCTATCTTTTAATATCAGCTCCTGTATCTTTCGTATTTTGAATATCTCATCTCCAGCAGAGCCCACATCTAAAATATGCTACCCACCTGGCAAATTATCAACGGTTATAGTCCAATTTTCGGGTGACCTAATTCACGTCATCGTCACAAAAAAATAAATATGCCCATTTTTTAATGAAATTTTAGTATGTTGTAAAGCTGAAAAAATAAAAATGTTTGGGTTTTTTTATTTTAATTTTATTTTTGTGGGTTGGGGGGGGGGGGGGGGGGGGATTTATCGCCATTTTTTACCTTTTTCCTATATTTCAAATTAAGGTGTTTTTCGCGAACATTTGCGAAGATGCGGTAGTCGAACGTTAGCAATTTCTTTGCGTCGCCCAACATGCCCCACATGCTGCATTTCCTAAACAATCTTCATTACATGTAATACGCGGTATCGAGTTGATGTGTGGGTGAACATTCTTTAAAGAAGGCTCTTTATTCATGGTTGTACATGGAGCCCAAGGTGGTGGGTTAGATTGTATTTGATGGGGTTCTTTAGCGATATGATACCGTACGGCCGCCGAGGACTGGTCACTTTCTACGGGTGGACAATATTTACACGGACGCAATAATATGAGATTATAATCACTAATTATAGGAATAATCATCAAAAAATTAATGAAGCACCGGGTTGTATCCGGTGCTTTGTTAATTAAAATTTTGATGACGATGATTTTATTTACCAAGTAAACGCTTGCGTGGACATCACGCGTGGATTACGACCAATCCACGGCGAATGTACTGTACAAGGATTGAGTGAAAGACACCCCTCACCCCCTCCACCGCCCCGAGAAGCACTTTACACTAGATATCGGTTTATAAAATATTTGAATTTGAACATTTTATAAAACGTATGTCCCAGAATACACATACCCGATGTTCGCGGGCGTTCGTTGTGTGCCGAAAGGTGAACACTACGTAATTTTCTGAATGTTTCATGAAAAATAGTCAATTGCAATAATTTTTTGCCTTGAAATTTGCTGTCTAATTAACTGAGTGGGCCACTGAACTAGTTTTGAGGAATATAGTTCTGTCGATGTTGCATATTGGAATTCTCAGAACAAGGGGCAGTTTAAAATTTTTTAGATTATTTATTTATATATTGGGGTTTAACGACACTTTCGACATCCAGGGTCAACTCGTCTCGAATAGTTTTACGGATGGAGGAAGCCGGAGTATCCGGAGAGAATCGCCGAGTAACGGAGAGCAACTGTCAGACTCCCCAACATACTAACTCCACACAAGCAGGGTTAGCATTGGTTGAGGACAGGTGCACCATCGACGTGCAGTACACCTTATTACACAGTTCCACCGTGCCCCAAGTGGGCAATCTGGATAAAGTTCCTTGCCTAAGGACACAACCCTGACACCCCTGGCGGGGATCGAACCGTGGACCTTTCGATTTTAAATTCAATGCCGTAACCGCTGAGCCACCGCGCTCCCAATATTTTTTAGATTAATCCTAAAACTACGCAACCCGACCGTCATCGCAGAAGCAATAGTTTTGCCCCGCCCTAAAAGACGCATTCGTTCATCTTCAACACATTTCTAATGCTATAATGTTGAAACACGTCGAAACGAGTGCCAACGCGGAAAGATAAAACCAGCGACCGCAGGCCTCGAGTTTTATCCTTCCGCGATGGCACAAGTGCCATATCGATTTACCCATGCACGCGCGTGTGTCGTTCTCTGTTTATTACACGCCCTCACGTCTCTAAAAACAATTATTTTCTAAAAGGACACTTAACAAATCAGTTGACAACTGTCAACAAAAAGAGCACATTTTAACGCCAACCAAAGTTGCGAGGGGAACATGTAGACATGTTACTATTTCGTCCCTTGAGTTCCGAATGTGTTCTTTGTGTCAGTGGGCACACAGAACACATTAGAACTCAGGGGACAATTTTCAGCTGTCGCTAGCGATTCAAATTATATTTGCGTTGCACGATTTGTAGAAAATTCAAGCGAAATTTCCCTTCATTTTAAAAATAGTCCGTCAACGATTTCCGTTCCGCACATATGTGCGGAACAAATTTTCATTTTCCGCATGGTGTAGTGTTGCAAAAGATGGGGATTACATAGAACAGGTGTGTAATAACTCCACTTTCATCACTGATGGAGTGGGGTACACTGGAAGTGTGGTGACCGAAATGTTATTGTGTCATCCATCGTTGGTTTAAAATAAACATTTTCAAAAAGTTTCCAATTTTTCAATATCTAGGGGCGCGTAAACGTTAGGGAATGGTGCCAGTTTGTATGGGTTTTATTCGGTCACAACTTTTAATAAGTAAATAAATTATTCCACATTCCTCCTGACTCCTCGATTTTGATATATTACTAAGTCTATGTGACACAGTTTAAATGATTGATTATGACAGCTCTTCTTCAGCTGAATTTATCCAAAATTTAATTAATGAAGTACCGTGGACAACTCGGTGCTTTATTAATTAAAATTTTACTGATGATCATTTTTATTACCTGGTAAACGCATACGCGGCATCAGAGCCTAATCGTGAATTACAACTAGTCCACAGCGACTGTAATGTATACCGGGATATTTTGAGATAATATCATGGTGTACCGTTGCACATTTTCTGCGGGAATTGATTGTTTGATAAATCTTACATAGCGCTCAAACCCCACTTTTATGTAGCCTCGCAGCACTTTATACAATTGCGATGCGTCCCTGTGAGTTACATCCTGGAGTGTAGAACACATTTATTAGTGTGAGGTGACCGATAAAGCGAAATTGTGTCCCCCTCCCCTCTTCCTAGATAGAATGAGAAGCCTTATTGAAATGTTTCGCTGTCCAGAAGTATCCAAATTTCTTGCAACCATCTTTCGATTTGTTCTCTCAGAAGCTTCCAAATTACTTCGAATAACATACCTAGTAAACTTATGAACATATTTTTGACTAAAGGAGATAACGAGAGTCACACCTATAACTTCCAGGGGGTGCATATGTCAGAAGTCTAGACCTTACAGAAAAATGTTCACTCTACTGATCTCAATTGCACCCCTATCGAAATCTCAGCTGTACATGAATAATCAAACCCAGCGTTCAAAATGGCTGTATTCATAAAATTATCTCATGCTTAACATTCATACGTCACCTTTTGATAGATATGCTTCCACTTTAAGAGCTAGGTCAGTATTTATGAACTTTGTAGGATGCGTTAGGAACCCTAATTGGGTAAGGCTTAAGGATTAAAACTGAGAGCTCATTTAATTAAGAGCTTCTGTTCTTGCGAATCTTTAGGAGCAAAGATTAAATAGAAGTATCCTAATAAATTCCGTTAAATTCTGTTCTATTCTGTACGTTTCATTTTATTAAAATACTCTTTATATTCTGGAATAAAATTCCAGATGAACCAGCCCCACCCCCGTAGATTCGAGGGATGACTGGACGATACATAATCTAGCCATATCGTCACCTCACAATGTACCATTTGAGTTTTGTATTTATAAATAGTCGTATTATTCTGCTCCATGAAAATGTGCTATTTGAGTTTTGTATCTTCTAAAAAAATGTTCGAACTTAATACTTGTTTATTAACACATCGTTAAAGAAACTTTAGTTTACATGTAGTTTAGTTTGAATCATCAAACTTTTAACCGGTGTTAAGGTTATTTATTTTGCAGGGGTAGGACCATTAATCCATTTTGAGAAGCCAAGGTCCAAACAAATGAAAGTGGAACCCATAATTTACCGCTAGACATCAGTGTAGTGTCAGCCAAAGAACAAAAAGCTACACAGTGTTGGATCCGCCTCGCGAACAGTTCACATTTTATCTATCGACACGAATCTGAAGTAAAACACGCGCAGTAGAGAGTAGAACCTTGCTAACCGTCTACGATTAACGTTACACGAATGACACGAGCGACTATACTACACTCCACAAGACCAATTAATAAGCCTGACTGCGCCTCCGATCCCTGGCGCCCGAGAAATGAAGTCACGATGTTCGTATGTTCCACTGACAGCACACTGCAACACCACTTTGTTGATGAGAATTGATGTCTGGAAAATGAACAAGGAAAGGAGTTAAGAAGGGCGCAAAGAAACTTGTCACACATTTTCACTACTCTCCTTATAAAAATTGAACACCTGCAAACTGAAGCAGCCAAACGGGATCTTGTTGATGCCCTAACCTGTAATCCAAACAGTCATATTGCATAGGATTATACAGAACGTCTTTCATGAAATATTGGCCTCTTGCGTTGATAATGCCTTTGACAGCTGTTTTGACTGATTCGAGAGGCAAAATTTGCAGGGATTCGTTCAAACACAAAGGCGTGGTTTGAAAAAGTGGCCTTTGCTGAAATTGTAGAGCACTAAATCTCATACCGAACGAGATGGAAGCCGAAAAGTACTGATCAAGGCATTTTATTTATGCAGAGGCCGTAAATCGTTTAACCCTTTACCTTACGAATCGCCCACATCCGCCCGCGTAATATGCAAATTGAGCAGTTGAAAAAGTTAAATTTCTCAAAATATTTCAACAAATCCATATCATGTGACCCCTCATTGGAACTAGCTCCTTCCAATGAGGGGTCACATGATATGGTTTTGTTGAATTTTCTTTGAAATTTTTTTAAAAATTATATTTAAAATAATAAATTTTAATATCGTCTGGACGGACTGAAATTGCAGGCTGCAACTTATTCCAGACATGTTCGAATGGACTGAGGTCAAGGGACCTTGCTGGCCAGTTCATACGCTCAATCCCCTCCCTCTGCCGGTACTCTCAGACAGCATGGGCAACATGCGGACGGGCATTATCGTCCATCAGAATGAATCTATCACTCACTGCGCCTGCTTACAATCTGACGTGGGCACCCAGGATCTCATCAATATACCGCTGTGCAGTCAATGTACCACGGTCAAGGACACAGAGCTCAGTACGTCCATCCCAGCTGATGCCGCCACAGATCATTATTGCCCCTCCACCACAGCGGTCATGTTCAGCAATGTTGGCTGTATGGAATCGCTATCCTGGTCTTCTCCATACCCTAGAACGCCTATCTGTGTTGTCTAAGCAGTACCTTGACTCATCTGTAAACAGGACAGGTCGCCAATCTTCTCTGGTCCATTCAACGTGGTCCATGGCCCATTTATATCGTGCCTGGTGGTGGTTCTAGGACAGCGGAATGCGAATACATGGCCTTCTCGATCGGAGACCACCTTCCTGCAACCTTGCCCGAATAGTTTGAGTCGAAACATTTACCCCCGGATGGATTCGCAAGGTCACTGCGAAGCTGGGTTGCTGTGTCAAAGCGGTTCCTACGGGCCTGAATGATCAAAAACCGGTCTTCAGCTGCAGATGTTGCTCTGTCTTTGCCACCACTATGTCGTCTGACTGGTGTGCCATACTGCTGAAATCTTGCCCAGGCTCTGGCGATCATCGTATGGTGCACACCAAGGGCTTCACCAACCTGACAATGGGCCGCCCCTTGTTCCACCATCCCTACAGCCCACCACATTTCTGCTTCAGACAAATGTCTTCTTACATTTGCATTCGCCATATTCAGTCATTAAATCACAAGGGTTTGTGTTGAAATGAAGACTGAATACCCTACACATCTCATGTACATGTAGACAGTACACGAAAACATTATGGAAATCAAGGGGTACATGATTTCCATGGCTGTCACAAATTGTCTGCCTGTCAAGAGAGCTAATGTAAACACTGGGGACCATCTCAATACATTCCCCAATCATATCCACCAAAAATGTTGCAAATGTGTCACACGAAAATTTCAGAATGATGTGTCAAATATGAGGTGCTTAGCAAACTTTCAGTAGTATATAATAAAATGGAAAACGTGGTCATTGACATCGAAAAAACGGCCTTACGTAAGACTTCCGACTCCTTTTCTCTCCAGTATTCAGAAAAAAAGCATTTCATTGTCAGTCGTGTACATGTCTTATTGTTTGATAGATTTCATTTTACTGAACTGAATGAATGGTTCGCCTTTGGTTGACAAATACCAGTTACCAAATAAACTGTACTCTTATTCTCACTCTCATTATGGTTCAGGGTTAAATATGAGTTCAAATCGTAAACAGTAACTTTCTTCTGCAATCATTGTTCCATGTATCCATACCAAAATAATTGCTACAACAACCGTGCAATTAGAGCAAATAAGTACAGAAATTTGCAAAGTTCACAGAAAATCAATTTTGTTTCGGACAGTACTATTCCTTAAGTGGCCAAAGCATATGTTGGGTTAAGCCGCAGAGCATAACTTACATTAAGCATCTCTACCTATAATACCTATAATAGCAAAGCAAAGTGTTTGAAATTAACCCTTTCCAAAATGACAGAAAAAAGCAACTGAAGTTAGCTAATTTTGGCATTTCCAAATGGCACTCTTATGCTCTCCGCCATTGTGCTTGAGGGTTAAAGATGAGATTAAAACGTAAACAGTAACTTTCGTCTGCAATCATTGTTGCATCTATACATACCAAAATAATTGATACAACAACCTTGCAATTAGAGAAATTTGCCCTTGACGTTAGTCAATCTTGAAGATAAAATGCTATATTCACATCATTTGTGGCCAATAGGGGTTAATTTTAAAATATTTATGTGGTGATTTTGGTGTATCATTTTATGCTTTAAATGTGTGGACATCAATCACAGATTGAGTTTCTGATAAGAGGCTTGGAGGAATCTTGAATCTTGGCATTTGGATGAAAATGTACCATTTGAGGGCACTCCAATTCAAGGCGTGACAACTGGTTGAGGGTTAGAACTTTGAACATAACATGTAACAGCAAAATTGTTCTTGGATGAATGCCATATCTTTTCATGGGAAATGTTTTGAGAAAATATGGCTTCAGTGCTGAGAAAACGCATGTAAAATTTGGCGAAAATAACAATTATTCCGACAGTACCCTTATGGGAAGTCTCCAATCTGCAAAGGGTTAAACTTTTAATAATAAGATATAAAACAAAATATTTCATATTTTGACTCCTGCATGTAGCCATAGAAAACATTTAGAGCTCAATCAATTCGAAATGGAGTAAATTGTCACTTAAACTTATCAAATTCTGAAAAAATGGGAGTTTATTTGGACGGTACCTACATTTATGCAACTAGAATGGGCATAGGGTTAAACTTTACTACCATACTTACAACAGCAAATATGCTCGGTAGTTAATTGTAAATACGGACATGCAAAGTGTTTGAAATTAACCCTTTCCAAAATTATAGACAAAAGCAACCAAAGTTGGCTAATTTTGGCATTTTCAAACAACACTCTTATTCTCGCCCTCATTGTGCTTGGAGGTTAAATCTCTGATTAGAAAGTAAACAGTAACATTCTTCTGCAATCATTGTTGCATCTATTCATACCAAAATAATTGTTACAACAACCTTGCAAATAGAGAAATTTGCCCTTGAAGTTGGTCCATTTTGAAGACAAAACTGCTATATTAATTTCATTTTTGACCCTGGGGTTAATTTTGAAATATTTGTGAGGTGATTTTGGTGTACCATATTATGCTCTAAATTTATGGAAACTTAGAGCCAGATAACTGTAAACAATTCCGAGACTTTTGAAAAATGGTGAAAGTGTGATGGTTTTGGCAGAAGATTTTGAAAATGAGCGTTTTCAAGAATATGACGATACCTCATTTCTCTAGATATTGTAACAATAAATAAGTTTACCAAATCCAGTTGAAATCGTACAGCTTGTTTTTGAGTTATGTTGAAATAATTATGGTGAAATTTTGAAGGTTTTGGCAGAATATTTTGAAAATATGCGTTTTCACAAATATGTCGATACATCATTTCACTAGATTTTATGGCATTACATAAGTATGCCAAATTTGGTTGAAATCTTACAGCTTGTTTTTGAGCAGTACAACAGACAAAATTGACGGCGGAAAAAAAAATTAAACTTGAGAATTGTAATTTGTTGGACAAATTACGGGCTTTCCCAACTTTTTAATGTTAAAAGGCAAACTGTATTGTACACAAAACTATCGATCAGTTTTGAAAATAGAAAAATATAGGTGAAGCAAAGTTTTTTTGTGATGCTACTAGGTTTTATGCAGCCAAAACAGATATTTGAGATAAAGCAGGACATCAAAACATTTAACACGAAAAACGAGCCATGTCCGTTTTGCTTTGGAAAAAATAAGTACAGATGAATCATGGGCATACGGGCTAGGGTGTCCGGGAGGACTGTGCCCCCTCCCCCACCCCTGAGTTGGGAAGGAGCCGAAAATTTCGGGAAATTCAGTTGCCAGAAAAATGACCAAATCAAGCAGGAAGGGAGACTATTTTTCTTACAACAATAACGTGAACGGTGTATGGTTAATGTCGGGCAGGTAGGCAGGCAGGCAAATAGGCCTGTATAACAACTCTACCGACTGTAGTCTTTCACACTGGCATGCGCTCTTAAAGTTGGTCAATTTTGTAGAAAAAATGCTATATTCATGTCATTTTTAGCCAATAAGGGTTAAATTTGAAATATTTGTGTGGTAATTTTGTTGCATCATGCTATATTCTAAATATTTGGAAAATCGGAGCTAAATACCTGTAAACAATTTTGAGACTTTCGAAAAATGGTGAAATTTTGATGGTTTTGGCAGAATATTTTGAAAATACTGTTTTCACGAATATGACGATACCTCATTTCACTTTCCAGAGACCTGTCATCAATCACAGCTTGAGTTTCTGATAAGAAACAAGGAGGAATCTTGAATCTTGGTATTTGAATTAACATGTACAATTTGAGGGTACTCCATTTCAATCAAGGCCTGACAAAGGTGAGGGAGGGTTCAATCTTTGAATAAAACATATAACAGCAAAATTGTTCTAGGAATAATGTCCTATTTTCTCATGTTCTCATCATGAGAAGTGTTTTGAGAAAATATGACTCCCGTGCTGATAAATCGCATGTAGAAGTTGGCAAAAATAACACTTATTCCAACGCATATGAAACAACCGTTGTCATACCTTGACTTCTGCATGCAGCCATAAAAAACATTCAACGCTCAATCAATTAGAAATGGAGTAAATTGTCCCTTGAAATTACCAAATTTTGAAAAAAATGAGACTTTTTTGGACGGGACCTACTTTTATGCAAGCAGAGTGGGAATAGGATTCAACTTTACAACCAAACTTACAACAGCAAATATGCTCGGTACTCAATTGTGAATACGGACATGCAAAGTGTTTGAAATTAACCCTTTCCAAAATGACATAAAAAGCAACCAAAGTTGGCTAATTTTGGCATTTTCAAACGGTACACTTATTTTCGCCCTCGTTGTGCTTGAGGGTTAAACCTGAAATTAAACATAAACAGCATCTTTCTTCCGCAATCATTGTTGCATCTATCCATACCAAAACAATTGTTACAACAACCTTGAAATTTGAGACATTTACCCTTGAAGTTGGTCAATTTTGAAGAAAAAAGGTATATTCGTGTCATTTTTTGGCCAATAGGGGTTAATTTTGATATATTTTTGTGGTGATTTTGGTATATCATGTTATGCTCTAAATGTGTGGGAAATTTGAGCTAAATAACTGTAAAAATTTTGCGACTTTTGAAAAATGGGGAAATGTTGACGGTTTTGGCAGAATATTTTGAAAATAAGCGTTTTCACAGACATGCTGATACCTCATTTCACTAGATTTTATGACATTACATAAGTATGCCAAATTTGGTTAAAATCGTACAGCTTGTTTTTGAGCAGTGGGTTTGGGAAAGCCTAATTACAGCGTATTATATCTTCACTGATCAATGGCAGTGGGTGTTACCTGTTTTATTCAGAGAGGATAGGTTTGATAGTAACTGTGTTTTGGCATCAACTTGAGTACTACTTTTATGCAGGGGAAACCACGTGTATGAACAAGAATAACAGTATGACTCTCCATAAAAATACGTAATTCGATATTTTGGGGCACATGCCTTATATCATTCAGAAACAGGTGACTGAAGGGCTGGATCGGAAACGATTAGCAATACTTCACCAAAAGTTCATTCGCTCTAACAAACGATCCATGAACAGAACGGATCTGTCGTTCAGGATTAATTTACAACACTTTGCAATGGACTTTTACTTGGTGGTATATGTTAACAGTAGGAATAGTTTATTTTTCTGATAAATCATCCACAGTTTGTAACAATGGAACAAGTATTAGTAAATGAAAGCTCCGAAATAGTCATTTACTTGTACTTCGAAAATACCGACCAGAGTAGAGTTTTTTGTCCAGACCAAAATTCTTCTATTTCAAGCAAAAAAAAACCTGAACACAGTACCTGATGTACATTATTACTTAAACATTTAATCATAGAGCCACCTTTCCATTTAAACGATATATACATTTGCCATCCCAAAGAGCAATACTCTATCCGAAGGACTTACTTATCTCTGAGCAACTGGAGCTGGAATGTCCGCAAGAAACGTCGTAACACAACTCATCCTTATATAGCAAGAAGTCTATCAACGCTGTAATTCCTCCCATCGGTGAAGTTTAATGAAATGAAAGTGTGAAAGCCCTCACATCATCAAAAGAAAGCCAAGCACGAAAACTAGTAACATGATGTCATTTTCCAATATCGACACTTATTTGTTGTCAATATTAAATAAAAAGTTATGTAAATATTCAAGCTGAATTGCTGCGAAAAATGTGCACATCAACATATTCATTTTGCACAAACATCAAATATATATTCTTTAAATTTCAGGCTCCGGTAAATTGAAAACAATCGAATTGTTTTTTGTTGTACAGCAGTTTTATTTTTAGTAACAATTACCCCAACACCTCCCAACGAAGGTGGTGGAACGTCGTGAGATATATTTCTACAATAAGCGCTACAACCATCCAGATGTGTAAAGGTTTGTGACTGACCATGGATCTCAATTTATCTCATGGATATACCCGTAACTCCGAATCTCCAACTTGTGTATCGCTTGTTATCTTATGTTTGTTCATACAGTTTGATAATTATTTGCCAATGTAAACTTCAATCGACAGTGTTTTAGTGACAGCCTCTCATGCACGGTTTGAGACGACAGAACCCATAAACGGAACACGGAGAATGCCCCCAATATTCCCCATACACACACTTTAAGAGCATGATACATAATTGCATAATACCTCCATGTAGTTCGATCTTTTGCTACGACCTCAACTATCTCCCAACCTCAAAACACCAGTGCAGCCAGGACAAACATGATCGCGTCATCAAGACGGAAGATAACAATTAACAGACTACTGTAATAAATTGTTTATAATATGAGTGTGGGTGTTTATAAATTAAAGACAACGACTGAAAGGTAAACAAAGCAGAAAGTACGAACGTTTATTTTGCCTCAAAGTTAGTTTGTCCTATCAGAACTCTGAATACCATCTGAGGGTTCCGCCGTATCAGGTAACTCACCTGATATCATTTGATATGAGTTGAGTAGCATCCATTACTATTTTTCATCAAATTGATGCATTTCCACTCGCTTCAAATTTTCAATCTTTGAATTAAAGCAACATAAGAGAATATAGGTACCAAAAATATTTTCAATTTACCGCATTTATTGATTTAAAACATTAAGTATTTAAAAAAGGACAGAAAATATATTATTTGTAGTCCCAAAACTGGCAAAAGTTTTTTGTTGTTTTTACAAGACTCTCTACCAACTATAGTATATAGATTTTTTATGCTGAAGCGAACATTTGCTTTACAGTTTACTCAACAGATTAAAAGTGCTTTGTTAGCCCTTTCAGGTGGTAATGATAGTGAATGTATGTAAAGATATTTCAGTTATGCTTGTACATTTTATTCTGTAAACAAATATCGCATTTCGAACATCGAAGATTGTTTACTGTCACCAAGGATACATACCGGTGCCAGTTTCTATTGGTGATTTTGTGCGGTGCTGTCAACAGCGGTTTCTAAAAAAACAAACGCCCGGTCGTGTGTTGTTTCTCGTGAAAGTTTATTAATCCCCTGATTTAAATGGACTTTCGACATAATAAATATGTCACACGGCGGGCGTGTAGCGCTACTTAACATATATTGCCCTGGGCGTTCAGCGCTGAAACACTCCAGTTTTTATTTCGCATTAGAAAACCTATCGTTTCGAAAATCTACGGTGGTCAGTGATGCTATTTACGTCACGAGAGTCTCATTTGAGACAGGCATCATACAGATTTGGAACATCGGAGACTCTGTTTTATGCGAGCCGGAACTGGGTAAATTACTGCGCTGTTGCTGAGATTTTCGTGATAGTAGTATAATAAGGTATGTTATTTATTTTCATTCGTTTTTCTCTTCCGAAAAAATCGTATTCCCACTCACACTCGCCGAAAATGGTATACCACCTCCAGCATCATTTTCTACACTCAGCAATGACAGACTATTTTTTTTTTTGGTGGACATGTTTTGAAAGTGACCAAACAATTATACGGAACGGAGAAAATAAAATAAATACAAAACTGCTCGGTTTCGAGTACGATTTTTTATCCTCTCGTAGGCCGCGCGGATTATTTCACTCGGCTAACGTCTCGTGAAATAGTCTTCCGCGCGCCCCTATCGAGGATAAAAATCGTACTCAAATCCGAACCGTGAACTATTGTCTATTTATTCCCCCCCCCCCCCCCCTTCCCACAAAACACAATCTAAGACTGTCAGTTGCACTTGTAAATCCGACAGTCAAGAAAATGACTTTATGCGGATCAATTTATCAATTTTCCGATTATGTTCCACCGGACCGAACCATGGTAGGTCCAGCGCGTTTTGGACATTTGTATCAGTTCCTCCGCCACCATATCATTAGCTTCCCTTGCCTCTGTGTATGTACATGGGGGTGAATGGGGAAACATATCCGTTGTCTGGGAAACTTTGGCCGCTTGATTCATCACATCCACTGTCTGAACGAAAAGTGTCTCTCTCAGTGCTGCAACCATTCTGGTGTGAATTGTTTACGTTCGTCTTTGTCCTCATATAATCAACCAACTGTGTGCAACTATTTTTAATTATATTATTATATTACAATATCATGTATTTTTTATTGTTTTACTAAAGTTATATTTTTATACATAATATAGACTAAAATGCTTCAAACAGATACTATACCTGGTGCACATTCTGGAGGTTTCGACGTTGGGCAAATGAGATGTACTTTATTGCCACTTTTGCAATTCGTTGTACACTGGTTTCCGCGGTATCCAGGCGCGCAGAATACCCATGAGACGATCGAAAACCTGAAAGAATTTTAATTGAGTGAACCTCGATGTTTCAGCGTTCTGTCAGCCCTATTATTACTCAGACTTTATAAGTGGTTATTTATTAGATGATTTTCTTTACCAGAATTGCCCATTGTCAACAAGCTTGGCCGATATGACTTCAAACGCAGCTGAATTGATGCCTATCTTGGCTGATATGAGCGAAGCTACAGCCCCAAGCCCCTCCCCCTCCCCTTGATGCGTTACAAAGCGCAATTTGTTTACATAGAAATCGTTCACAGTTTTTCGTCGAACGTAATCATGAAAATTGGCTGTTCCAGGCATGATGTGTGGTTGAAACAAGTTTTTGTGTGGTGAGGAATTGTTGATGGCAGTAAGTAGAGATAAGGAGGAAATAAAGGATTGATACAGAAAATTCAACACAAGCTAAGATTCCGTGTGGTAAGCAAAGATTCGTCGAAGTGGGAGAGGAGATAGCTCAGCTTTACGAACGTCTCGGCTTCCACACTGCCGACGTCGAGACGTTCAGAAAACTGAATTACGAGAAGAAACTTCTACCAATGGAACGAATGAGAACCAACCACGCTGTCAGAAACAATCTGAGAACATTTTGAAAATATTTGTTTTGAATAATAACAAATGATGGTATTAACCCTTTTCCCAACGCAGTTCATATCAAAATTTATTTTAAATATCATTGTTTTAAATTTTTCAAAAATTCTCAACAAAACCATATCATGTGATCCCTCGTTGGAACGAGCTCGACGAGCTCGTTCCAACGAGGGGTCACATGATATGGTTTTGTTGAAATTGTTTGAAAAGTAATATTTTTTCAACTGCTGAATTTGCATATTACGCGGGCGGGTGAGGCCGATTCATTGGGTAAAGGGTTAATTGCTCAGTTTTATATCTTTTGAGATATCAGCCATCGGCAATTTCACATCAGCATTCGACCTTCGGTATAATGCTTCTATGTAATAACATCGGGCTGATGTCGCGGCCGATATGAAATTAACCCCTTGATAACCTTTCATTGTTGAGTGGAATTACAGTCCCGAAGTGCAGTAATCCATGCTTCACACACCGCGTGCTGCTGTATTTGAAAAACGTTCGATATGTAAAATCGTCACATTGCTATTAGTTGTACATACCTGATCCTTTTTACATTTACGCATTTAAGCATCCCGAGGTAACAAATCAGCCATTTCAAATCAGTGCAAATCCGTATGCCCTCTAGAATAAACACGATTCCTCCCCATGCCCTTTACTTCGAAGCCAAGTTTCTTTTCAGTGGATTAGGAATAAAACTCATATTATCGTATGGTTCTTTTTTCATAAAAGGTCTGCAAGACATATGCTGACATGTTTATCCGTGTGAAGTGGTCATTAACCCACGACATGTCTGGCCCCCGTTGAAAGTAACCCACTTCTCCCCTCCCTAATTTTAAATTAACCCTTTACTCAAAATGCACGATATGAAAAGTTATTATTATAATTATATTTTCAAAATGTCACCAAAACACTATCATATGACCTCTCCCCTCCCCATTAGAAAGATTGTAATCCGGTGAGTGGTCACATGATTTAGTTTTGTTGACATTTTGTGAAAAACTGTTTCCAATTGCACAATTTGTATATTACGCCGGAGGATTCAGACGAGTCTTAAGATCTCGTCCTCTGAAGATCATTATTTTGAATTTTAATTTATTTGTGAGTTTCCAATCAGAGTAGTTGTTCGAAAATTTGTCAAAGGACATTTGGCTGCCAGGAGTAGAATTCGACCAAATAACAGTGTATTCCTCAAATGGAAAAACGAGCAATGTAACAAAAGTGTACAAATGACCAACAAAAGAGTGAATCAATGCTGGGAAGACTACATATTGTCCGACCGCCAAACCCCGAGCTTTGTCTGATGAGTGTTTTCGTGTTTAAAGTTTTTTCTTTTATGTTTTCGCAAGTTCAGACATTCTGCAAGCTATTTAGTTGCCTGCCGAGTCGGTAGCCTTGAGAATATTATATACAACACCATAAAAGACGTGGCCGCCATAAAATATGAAAAATAGACCATGAACGTATATCGCAAATTTCGTAACTTTTTCGATAACAGTCCACATATTGATCGAGAAGATATTCATCAGCAGTCTTCTAGTTTGGTCCTATCATATATTATCCAATCTGGCATCAATTCATACCTTTTGCGTTGACAAGAAAGAGCGTTGTTTGATTGACGAATTACGCAATGTCCGACAAAAGAAGATAAACCAAAAAATAAGCAGTCTGTCATCTGCAAAATGAGGTCCCCAGAGGGTGAATTTAGTTAGCATCACTAAATTTGCCCTCTGTGAACCTCAGTCTGAATCAGGGTGTCACAACTAAACAGAAAGGGGTACACAGAGGATGAATTGGCCCAGTGTATGGAAGAGCATCATCACATTTACCCTCTGGGGACCTCATTCTGCAAATGTCAGATTGTTTATTTTCAGGCCTGAAGATAACACGTGATTCCGTGACGATCGATCATTTATTTATTTATTTTTTATTTATTTATTTATTTATTTATTTATTTATTTATTTATTTATTTATTTATTTATTTATTGGGTTTAAATGACACTTTCGACAGTCAGGGTCACCTCGTGTCGGACAGTTTTACAGATGGAGGCAGGAATACCCGGAGACAACCATCTAGCAGAGGCTAATAACTGTCAGACTCCCCAGTGTACTAACTCCACATATCAGGGTTAGCACTGATTGAAGACAAGTGCACCATCGAGTGCAGTATACCTTAATACACAGCACCACCGTGTCTCCACGTCGATTTCGTATTAAGCGAACACGTATTTCCACGACTGTCCGTATATTTGAAATGTATCTCTGTTTGGTTTAACTATATATTGCTCGTTATATTCCACTTTACTCGCTATGTTACGCCTCTTCTTTTTGTGATATCAATTGCTCTTCGATTTGCATCGAGTTAATTTCTTAGCTGTCCATTGAGTTTCGACGATTTTGTTCTTGTGAGTTTCTCGGTAATTGATAGCTGTGTCGAAAAGGTGTTGTTTCTCAAATGTATACGAATGTTCCAGTTCGAAAAGTTGTTTTGTGAAAGTTTTAGCCACGAGGGTGAAAAGGGTTAACCCTGCACCCAACGTAGCGGACAAACTAACCAGGGCTATTCACAAAAATCACCATTTAATTTTCATTATTTTCCATTTTTTTGTCTCAAAAACATAGCTTATGACAATCATTGGTACGAGCCATGTGAGTTCGTCCCAATGAGGGGTCATAAGCTATGTTTTTGAGACAAAAAATAAAAAAAAATTATTAAAGAATTTTGTTTGCAAGTGTCGTCTTCTTTTCGTGTTAGGTAAAGGGTTAATCCTAATAGTGAGATTGATTAATATGGTGATGGTGTTCATATTGCATTCTGAAAATATTTCGAGAGCGATAGCAAAATTGCATTAGATGACTACAGGGAATGCATCGTTAAATAATGCATCCCCGAATGGTGATAGAGGAATTAAGGAAGTGTGGTAATAGCATGACGCAGCCAGAGGATACTTCACCTCAAAAATGACTAGACGTTCTCACATCAGGTCATTCAACCTCAGACAAGATTACTTGTTTTGGGGATATGAGTTCAAAGTGGATACCGACCCACAAGGTCCCTCGAGGTGGAAGACAACATATGTTTTCAGACAAAACAAGAAGCCTCCCTCAGCAAATCTGACAAACGCGGTGAAGAATGGCCAGGAGAGGTCAGCGTTCGCATCCGACCCCGAGAGTCTTGTGCGCAGCTCAGGCTTGCTATCATTCTGATTGCCATCGAACAGTCATGGGAGAACAACTGGCACATGCGGCAACGAATGCTGTACCTCACCATTGTTTGACATTGAAGCCGTTGTGGATTTCCTGAAAGAAGACAGTTCCTTGAGTTGAAGCTCTGTTGATATCCACGAGAAGTGCGTCCAGTAAAGAGTGACACGATTATCACGAAGACTGATTGTTCCTAAGCTTCAGAAATTTTCGGAGGTGTCCTGCTTATTCTACGTTCTCCATCTATCGCGACAATATTTGCGATACGAAGCCGAGTGGGTTCTGTCCTGAGAGATTTCAATGACTATGAAGGAAGCGATTTATCAAGAAGTTCGGAAAAATAAGTTGGACAGAGAAACTATTACGGAGTATACAAGGCGGTCCCTCTTGTGGTTTTTGATTGATTATCTCCCACAATTGGTAACACTCTCCAGGCTCTTCTGATTTGCAATAAGGTGACTTCTGTGATTGGATGTGTCATGACACCATTGCAGGTAGCATTGACAGCCATGCTACGAGACCTCATAGAACTGATAAAAGCAAAGAGTGACTTTGGTGTTGCGTGCACATACGATGAACTCTTGTGCTTCAAGAAATCGGCAGCAGATTTGACATCAGAGAATAGTAAGCTGGTTGCGATTTCCAGTTCTTCTGATGTTTGATTAAATTCGTAGCTAATAATTCGATGTCGAAATATTCTCTCAATATGGGAACCTGAGTACCCCATTCTCTAGCAGTCCTAATGACTCCGGCCGATAAAAGAGCAGGGATTACCTCACCAAATCGTCGCCTTGGTGCTAGAAATTTCTATGTCCCCTATGGGACATAGAACATTCTAGCACTCAGCCGACGAAATATACTCAAACTCAAAAATGTTGCGATGAACCAAGCTATTGATTATAATTATATAATTATAATTTGGATACAATAAAGTTCTGATGGACGTAAAACACAGAAGTGCTCTGGTAACTCCATCAGGAAAACCACCCGCAGCTCCACCTGCTTGTTCCTTTGACCGTGGCCAAACAAAGGGCTACGGTACTTGACTTATAAAGTTTCAAATATATCAAGCTGAAGAATTGTCCCGAATTTAATGGGTATAATTCGAAATCCTGTCGCTAGAACAGACAATTTCCAGGGACGTGAAAACAGTATATCTGACAATACTTTACATTCCATTACCAGACCCAGAAACTATAACAACTGCCATGTCGGAAACACGATGTCTCACTCAGGTGGTGGGATAGGAGTTTACATTATTCACAGCCGATCAGCAAGAGTAAAAGTTTCTCTGCAGCATATCTGGTTTGTTCCCAGACTGACAGAATCCGATATGCTATCTCAAACACGAAGTGGAGTCGAAAGTGAAAGTGATCAATTCGGTCATGGAGGTCTCCGAAAGAAACTTAAAATGGTCATGAATCCAATGGTCCCCGACCAACACCCTGGCGAGATAGTGAATATCGTGAACGGCAAGATTGCTCCTGCACCTAAGAATGTGGATGATATCCTTTGGTATTCGCCATATTCCCACTCGAGGTGACCTTCGCTGTCGAAAGTGTCGTTAAACCCTAATAAATAAATAAATTCGTGAAAATTTTTCCCGAGTGGTTTCTGTGATTCTGTGATACGATATCCATACCTGTTAAGACAATATCCTCCATTAAAAGGTCAATCAAATTGTATGACACCCGGGTGTTTGATAGCAAGGTCATATAAACGAGAGCAATGAAGCTCCAATGCAGTTTGTGAGCCAAAACATACTATCCTATAAGTGGTCACCAGTCGCCACCTCTTTATTACAATTACCGTGGGAAAAAGCGTATCCCAAAATCAAAATCTTCGATATCAGCAAGGACAACTGGACATGGAAATATCACCTGTTGTACAGTCATCGAGGGTTATGCACCCCTATGGATACCACACTGGCCACCGCCCAATAAACTGTACTCCTCAACTGTTAAAGAATTTGTTGAACAGTTTGGGGATCACGTGAAGCAAAGACTCTTGTAAGGTGACACACCTCTTGCCAAAGATTTCAGTACCAAGTGCGGCACGGGGGATAGCTGGAGTGATGACAATTGTTGGAAAATCAAGCGGAACATGTCAACCATTTCAAATGCGACAAAACGTTCGCTGTTGAAAACACAACTAGACACAATTTGTTCATAACTGGCCAAAATACGGCCCGACAGTAATCAATTACGGTGTGTCGTAGGACACGGCAACAAGTCACGGGGAAACTGACACTATCATTCTCCAGCAGACAATCTCAGTTGCGACTAAAAAGAATGTTGCCATCCCAACTGATGATACAGATGTGTATATACATTATTTTTGCATCATTATGTGAAACCAAATCTGACATCTGCTATCTTCATGGAATACACTATAAAGGAAAGGTCTGTAGTTGATATCCGCGCAACTGTTGAGAAGCATCGGTATATGAGCCCAAACAACTCGCCGCTCATGCGACCTCTGGTTGCGATACAGTTGTTGGCTGTATCGGTATAGGCAGCGGTATGCGTTTGGGTTTTTGAAAGTCGGTGCTAACACCAGTTGGTGACATCAAAGCTCCCTGGCCTGATGTTTTGGAACAGGACACGAGATAGCTGTGGATGCAAAATATCAAATCTTGTTTCTATATAAGAATCAGTACCTGGATATCTAAAATAGGGAAGAAAGTTCCCAGTCTTTTCATGCAGCCTCCAAGTAATGCGTCGGTCGCCGAGGATATAATGCGAAGCGAGCGAATCTCCAAGCATGCTTTGGAAGAATACCTTAGACATGGATCGACCTTACTTGGATTCAACCGAATTCAGATTGATGTGAAATCTTAAGGTTATAATTGCCTGTGACTGTTTTTGCAGACGTACTATTAGCACCTACCGCAGTTCTCGGATGATAAGATGTTCAAAGCTAGCCACCATGCAGAACAGCTATGTGCAGTTACAGTGCGTCAAGATTGGCGTGCACCATATTTTGTTCCTGTTATGGAGCAATGAAATGTTTTAATGAATGCCCGCTTAGATGGAAGGAATGAATCAGTCCACAGCGAAGAATGAGCATTAGCGAGCCCACCTCCGATACCTTAAACCCAGACGTATTATATAGATGTGTATAGGGTTCTTATAACCATGTATAAGAATAATGAACAGTACAGCCTCCGCGGAATGGTCAAAATCAAAGCGTTGGTGGTGTTGCCTACGGGCACGTTTTTCAATCAATAATCATTTGTTTTCAGCAAATATTCAATGAAAGAAGCACTGTGCCGTAGCCGGTGCTTCATTCCTTGAAAATGTGGGGGGGGGGGGGGGTGATTTCATTGTTTTATGTCGGAAATTCCCTATTAACGCACGCGTGCAAATTTAGCCCACGAGTTGATTTCCTGTGACCACTTAGCCTAGTGAACACATGTCGGCTATCTTAATCCTTATACTCTACCATCCTGCTATCACATTACAATTATTATTTTTTCTGACGTATGCTCCAAGTACATGGAAGAGCCACCATAGCTTATAGATTATATATCTTAGCTCCGAAATAATAGCTTTTATGAATTACGTGGACCGGTCTAAACTAATGCGGATATTTTTTTTATTTTACTATTAGGGACCAATCTTCCAGAAACATGGCTTGGAAACAATTCCTGACTATTCAAACGTTTGGTGCCTGGTATCAGAAGATAGGAGGCCATTGGGGATCAGACTGATGTCACTGGTTCGAGGACTACTGGGGACCTTTGAGAACTGAGGATAGTGGTGGTTTGGGGACTTTTGGGGAATAATTGAAGTAAACTGGGCACTGAAGATTATGATTGTTTGTATAGTACTTGCTGTATGTGGATGATGATGTAGTAATTTGTTGAGTCAGTGGTTTAGAAGTTGTAGTGGTTGGTAGAATTGTTGTAGTGGGTACTATTGTGGTTGTTATAGTTACAGTTTTAAATGTTGGTGCTGCAGTGATTGGTATTGTAATTGGTGAAATGTTTTTTGTAGTTGTGGTGGTTGGTGTTGCAATTCTTTTGGTTTGTGTAGTTGTTGCAATAGAAGATGTTATGGAGAATGGTACGTGTATATAGTGGTTATCTACTGTGTTTGAGTGGATATCGAAAATTATCTCATGAGTGACCGAGACAAATGTTTATTTTTCGCGAGCGCTTGCACTCAAAAACACTAGATTTTCTTTTTATTATACGCTTTTTATAAGAATCTGATAATTCCCTTCGTTCTAATCTTGAACTGATGCATAAAAGTAAACAGCGCATTCAGTCATTGAAACGCGGAAGTGATTTTGATTGATACTCGGGACAGATAGCGTCTTGCGATCTGATTTAGCTGGCGGGTTTCTAGTCCAAACATGGCCTGAAAGTCCATAATACAAGTTTTTGGTTTGGTACGTCCTTGGAAAGGACGTACCAAACCAAAAACGTCTATTACGGACTTTCAGGTCATTTTTGGTCTAGCGGGTTTCATGCATCAATTCAATGTGAATAAGTGTTGAATTATTGCTGGGAATGATCGGTATCCACTCAAAACACTAGATTGTCTATTCATTATACGTTTTTAGAACACATTGATCATTTCCAGTGATAATTTGACTCGTATTTACCTTGAAGTCATGCTTTGAAAGTCAGATTTTGATTGATACCGCGACAGTAACAATTTCTATATCTTCACAGTGGGGGATATGATTTCTATCTTAACGCAATTTCTTCGATAATCTATCGTTTAGCGTATAATAAAAGATATTATGTAGAGTGGTCTAACAGGTGTGGTGGTCGGTGGCTGTTCTTTCGACTGTTGAAGTAGCTGCAGCAGTAAGTGTTGTAGTGATCAGGTGTAGTGGTTGAAGAAGTAGTTGTAGTGATTGGTGTTTTAGTTTTGGTTGTTGGTGTCTGTATAGGAGTTATTTTTCGTAAAGTAGTTGTAGTGGTTATTGCAGTTGTCTGTGTTGGTACTGCGGTTGTGATGTTGGTATAAGAGTGGTTGGCGTCGTAGTTTTGACTGGTGTGGTAGTTGTTGCCATTGGATGTTGTGGTTGTTGGTGTCATAATTGAATTGGTTGGCGTTGTAGCTGTTTGGTTAATAGTGGTAATAAATGGTGTTGTAGTGGTCTGTGTTGTGGTTGTAATAGTTGGTACTGTAGTTGGCTCAGTTATTGTAGTTGCTGGTATCGTAGTGGTAGGTGTTGTAGCTATTGATGCAATAGTAATAGTGGTTGGTTTACTTTGGTGGCTGTGGCTGTAGTTGAAGTTGGTGGTGGTATGGTTGGTTTGGTAAGTGTTGAGGTTGATATGGTAGTTGTAGTAGTTCTTGCTGTAGTTGTTGGTATAGTTGTTGTGGTTGGTGGTGTTCTAGTGTGTTTGGTGCAGTAGATTTAATGGATGGTGGTGTAGTGGGTGGTGTAGAAACATGTAGATTTGGTTGTTGGTGTTATAAATATTGGTGTACTCGATTTTTGGGTGAAGTAGTTTTAGTGGTTAGTGTATAGCAGTGGTTGATATAGTAGTGGCCGGTATAGACTACAACAACACCAAGCACTGCCATACCAACCATTACTAGTAGTTTGTTATAGTAGTTGTATTAATTTGCATGGAAATGCAACATCAACGACTACAACAATAACAATAGAAACCGAAACTGCAAACACAATACCCACCACTACTACACCTACAACCACAGCAACTGTACCAATAACTATATCAGCATCTACTACAACACAACAACTACAACGCCGTCCACGACAACTACTACATGTATAACAACCCCTACAACTACCCGACACCAACAAAGACAGTAATATCTTGCAATTGCACTTTGTCTAAATTGCAATTAAATGTACGTTAATTAAAACAAGTTGATAAACTGTAATAACAAGCTAGTAATCGTAATTACAAGTTAGTAAGTTGTAATTATAAGTTTGCTAAATTGAAATTACAAGATAATAACTTATAATTATACCATGGTTACCTATTGTACTATTTACGAAACGCCTATGGGATAAATGTTAGCTTTACACACCAACCGTGGTGAACACGCCAGCAATAGGATTTCAGTAGTTAAATTTTACACCAACAGTAGAACTACATCCAAGCTGACCTTCGGTGACGTCGATTTGAATGCAAACTTGTCTAAATTTATCGCACGTCGACTCACCGAAGAGTGAAATGAAAGCGGAAATTGTTTATTACGTTTTTAAATGGGTTTACCTCATAAGATTCCAAGATTAAGAAACATGCATTGTTAATAAAGCATCCGTAACTCGAAATGGTATGTTATTATGTTATTATTCTATTTTGTTTCGGCGATAAAAGTGACAGGGGATGTACCGCCCACCGATGCTCATGTGAACAAAAACAAATTCGCACATATGTGCGTCTGCTTTTCAGTAAAATCGAGAAAAAATAATAGGGACTCTTAATAATCAGACGATCTTGGTATAAATAAAATATACGCAAAGTAGTTGGGATACCAAATGTTCATCACTCGTGGTGAACATTTGGTACACCAAGCTACTATGGGTATATTCCATATTTACAAGATAGTAACTAGAAATTACAAGTTGTAATCCAAACGTGAACATAGTATACTTCACGCCCCACAATAAGTATCAAATTTTATGTAAGAGTCCAGAGAGAGGACAAATTGTGTCGGCCAATGTACCTGCGGGTTGGCCTCCATTCTGCGAGTGTTATATAAGTACTCCATTTCCGTGTGTTGCAGTTAATAGGTACACTGTACTGTAAACAGTGAGAAGGAGCACTAATCGTATGTGAGTTCCGGGCGTAACATATGTAATACTCACTTTAGTTTGTGTTCGTAAATCGGATATGCCTATGGTACGAATGTTGCATTAGTACTTCATGAATTTCGTAAGTTAACTCACAGTGGGAATGAACTTATCAACACTGTAAAAAGGAGCACTAATCGTATTGTGGAGTTCCTACGTAATGTATGTAATACTCACTTTATTCTTTGTGTTATATCTGAGATGCCTGTTGAATATTTGTGGGCTTCACTTGCCGTGGCCTTTGGAGAATTATAGAGACCTTTGTGCAATTGCTTTCCTCCCCCTTGTCCGGCAGTATTCCTAATGTTGATCTTTAACCAATATCCAAACTGAAATAAAAGTAATTATTCGAAACATTGTAGATTGTCTATCAAAGACTGCATATTAGCGGCTAAATAACAAAATAATCATTTGTTTCAATGTACACCAATAGCCCATACTCATGCTCGACTTAAAACATGAGATAAATGATACGTTCAAACAGCTGAACTAACGATAGTTGTAATTTTGTTGGTATTAAATGATTAAAACGTCGACAGCTTATAAGCTGCCTGAGACGCAATCGAAGTTGTAAAAATTATGTTAATGCACAATTTTCAGTAACTTACTTTGCAAGTCTGCATCTTTTTTATGTAACAGCTAACCCAATATAATTACTTTGTTAATGTAGTTATACGTTTTGGGTCCAAATACTCAATTCCTATTGGTCAGCTGGGTGACAATGTCATGACCAAATGTAATATATTTCCCAATGAATACATTTGGTCGAACTTTGACCCGCATTTACGGTAGAGCGCAGTTGACAGAATGTAATTCGGGCGGTGTTTGGGCGGGTTTTTAACTTTTAGCGCCTCTCGCTGTGATCAACTCCGCTGCTGTTTCTTTGGTGACATTTCCCAACTGTGGCATAAAGCTCGTTACTAAAATACTCGTTTCCATTTCTAAAGTTGTGAAAATTAAAAATCAGAGTTGTGCGCTTTGTCTTTTGTGTGAGGGTGGTTTTTCGCCTCGTTAGTTCGTTCGTACATGTTTTATTTCGTCTTTCTGCTTTGTTGTTTGGCAACAAGCAGTTTAAACAGTTACGGAATGTACTTATAATTATAATCCCTTCATACAATTTGTACCCATTCCCACACGTTCATACTCCAATAAAGATTCTAAAAATTGCATTCAATTCTTAACCCTTTACCCAACGTAACGGCCAAAACCGGCCAGCGCTATTCTCAAAAATCGCCAATTAATTTTCACTATCTTTTTCATTTTTTGTCTCAAAAACATAGGTTATGACCCCTCGATGGAACGAGCTCGTCGAGCTCGTTCCAACGAGGGGTCATAACCTATGTTTTTGAGACAAAAAATGAAAAAAATTAGTTATTCAAGATTTTTTCTTGCAAGTGTCGTCTGCTTTTCACGTTAGGTAAAGGGTTAAATAGCTACGTATGAAATGGAATATCCGCCTGACCTCTTGATTTGTTGCCGATATATGGGTCGCATATACCGATTATATTGCGAATTATGACGAGGTGAAAAGTCTCCTTGCAATTCGCATTTAACTGTGATTTTTTATTGTTATTACCTCATTCATGACCACCCTCGAAACTGTAATAAAGGCGCACAATTGGACATCAATCATCGCCTTTCTATGCTTGGCTGTAACTGGCTGTTGAACCTCTAAACAGCAATGTCGATAAACGTTTCCAGGCTAAGAATCGTTTTCTATGGATCAAGTTGCTAATCGAGGCATTTTTTCTGTTTTCTGGACATACAGCCTGACCTAGCCTGTACTCAAGAAAGGCTTCTTTTGTAGGTTCGATTTCGTTTCAACGACATACGAAGGCTTTATTAATTTGTCCTCCACCAGTACTTCCTTTCATTGTCTGCATCTAATTCCTCTATTGTACTCTTTTCGTCCAACCGGAGATTTAATCCTCTCAGTTTTGTTTCAAAATTTACACAAAGCTTTACTGATAATTTACAGAACAAACGAATGTGTTCTATGTGTACTGTACCCCACAGTTTAAGTTATAATTGTTGAATAGTTCTTATCCTTCTATCTTATCTACACACCTTTGTTATATATGTAATGTACCCCACGGTTTAAGTTATAATTGTTGTATAGTTCTTACCGTTCTGTCTAATCAATACACATAATTTTTTGTGTGTTTTGTTTTTGTTGAAAGTTGGACAAATATTGTTTTAACCGAATAGAAATAAAAACGATGGCAATACAATGTGACGTTTAGTGTTCTGTATTATATCCCTTAAATGGATGTATGTGTTCACACAACACTTTCGCTTTCAAAGTGAAATATCAAGAACGTCGGTCCCTATGACAAGGGAGAGTACTGTAACTATAAAAAGTGGACTGACCATTTCGAACGGATCGCGACAAAGTCGCGATCCGGTTGAAATTCTCTTTCTGCATTCCTACTCACAACAAAACGTCGTCTTCCGTTTAATTTACAACATACCAACTTTTCAGCGCAGCTTTGATTGTCCACTCCTTCTATTATCGGGTCTCCTATATTCAGGAGATCTGTTTGATTGTTGAGGGGTTTTGAATTTGGTAAGGTATCTGGAACCGATGCAGGTTCTGTTTGATTTCGTTTCCAGAATATACTGTATTTTCAATTGGGTTGAGTGAATAAAAATCAAGTTGTCTCTGAATCAAGTCGGCTCGGAATTTGAAATTTGTGTCCCTTTTCAATATGGACCGATTACTACCGAAAATGATTTTCCGTTTTATTTTCCATGTGTTATGTGTCGACGTGAGGTAAATAATAATTACAAATCATCCAGGTCGATGTTTCTGTAATCAAAAACGATCACTCTAGCTTACGGAATGGTATAATCTACACTGAAGCTGCTTTCGTATAAAGTGTACTTATAATTTTCATCACTTTTTTATACACGGAACCGTTTGTGTTTATATGCAGGTGTAGTAGGAGACAACACAATATATATATTAACGATTAACTTTTAATTTGATTATGTATTTATATGTTGTAGTATTGTATAGTATACTCACATGCCATTGTGTGACCGGCAAACTTAACGTGCTACTCATATTTCCGATGAAGGCACCAAAAGTCGCATGGTTGGTGTTGATAACTGGAAGTGTTATTCTGGACTCCAGGAAACAATTTGTGTTGCTGTTTTGTCTGCGAAAATAAAAGTTAAAAACCAATTATTCTGTTAATGAAAACACTGAGGTGAGAAATATACGATAGAATCAAAACAGTTTTTAGACAACCACAGCAACGACTCCTTTGTTGAACTACTTGTCGAAATTGTATTTTATTTTCTACAACGAACTTCGGGGTGCCTGACTGAAATGAGATAGGTCGTTCTAAGGAGCGGCTACGAGCTGTGTTGAAGCCAATCTAAAACTGATGAAAATGTGTTCACGAAATGTGGAGATTTGAATACGTTTCTTAATATAGAAGCATGTTTCCGAAAAATAAAACAAAACATTATATCGCATTATCTACAAATGTCCTTCCCTTTCAGCGCCAGCTGCACGTACCCCATACACAGCCAGTTGGATATTATAGACACCGCTAAGAACTAAAGTGATCTCTTCTTTTTGTGGAAATTGAAACGCACAATAAATAGAGATTATTATGACAGTAAAGTGGTCTGATTTGTCATATTCTGTCGACTTGACGAGATCACTCGTCGGATTACCCGAGCAGCCGAGGGCAGCGAGTGTGATCCAGCTATCTGACCTCGTCAACTTACCGGTGGGTTATAGCGAGAAACATTCAAGTCATCACCTGTTACCGTTTTAATCTTTACTGGCGTTTTATTGTAATATCGCTGAATAACCCAGTAACTTAACCCTGATAACCCTTGCGTTTTGTATCCCCCGACAAGCACACCACTCCCCAGAGGAAACAGTTTCTACTGTACAGTTGAAAGCAATATATCGTGAATTTTCTCCCCTCCCCCTTTCAGCCCTCACAAGAGATACTCCACCCCACACATCGCAATAGCAAAGTGCTGAAGGTTCATTAGTAGGACAGAATAATGTTTAGTGCGTAGCGTGAGGTTATACATTTTTTTCAGTTAAAGCCTAATTAACTGAATAGTGGTAAGAGTACGTGGTTAAAGTTGTGAGTACAAATGTGTCCATCGACCAGTGTTTTGCTGCAATTTACCACCTGCACTCACTAGCGGCTTCAGCAAAATACATTCAAATCATAACTTGTTACCTTGCAATCACCCTTACAGGCGTCTGTGTCCTTGTCCACCACACCTCACCAAGTTAATAACTCTCATTGTGGGGGAAGAAGATCTGAGTCTACAATCTTAGTATATCTTACTCTTTTTACATACCGATGGTATGCCATACACCAGTTTATTGTTTATAGCTAGACGTGGCCTTATGATCCTATTTTAGCCACCCGCAATATTCAGTGTTGCTGCGCACTTATCATATCGCAGTCTGCTCCCATAATATGATCTGAGCTCTTAAAAATTACCACTTATGTTGCATATAGCATATTTTTCTAGGTTTGCTATTGCCATACACTCACGTTGCGTTATTTTATTTTGACTTTTGAATAATTATGAGTACACAAATTTAGTCTGGAACATTGTGACGTATACCATTACGTCAACGTTATTTAAATATTATTTCTGAAACTGAGATATATGGTTCTCACTGAAGAAGGCCATAAAAGCCGAAACGTTTGGGACAGTTGTTGCTCATTAGAGTTTGTATTATAATTTTAACGAAAAGACTTTATATTTATTTAAAATAGCGAACGATAATCAGAGGTAATACTTTATTTCGAGGATGTATTTGTTTAGAGATAGACCCACATTTCTTACGGAGAAGAAGATCAGATACCGCAGCCATTTAAAATCCAGTGGGGACTGCATTAACCCTTTGAACCCTGGTGGTATCTTCCATATTAGTTCAATGACAGCAACTGAAAGAGTCTATGTTCAATATTTGGGGGTAGACCAATTAATATTTTCAACGTGCAGCCTTGGGGCTGCACGTTGAAACTATTAATTGGTCTACCACACACATGCACTTTGCATCCATCCTATTTAATGTAATTATGACGTATATTGTTCCTGGCCGGAAAAACGGCCGCTAGAGTTCAAAGGGTTTAATCGAATGTCCTTCCAAATGGATTTCTCGTGAAATGGAACTTGAATCTGACTACAACCCACCACGTGAGGTTGGTGACATATTAAAAGGTACATCTTTTTCTCTATTCTCTGAGTCGGTCGAGATATGTAAACAACAAACTTTAGATACAGATAATAGTTTATGTCGGCCCAGGTTCAGAATCAAAGATACCTGCGGTCTCGACTATCTACGGAATGTAGAGCAGAGGCATATTAAATATTGGAGATGGTTGGAAAAGAAATTGGTGGGTAACAAAAGACGTAAACTTGATGCCTTGATTCGGACGCAGGAGACTGATACAACATATTCTAGTGTGTTTAAAAGGAACATAGCACGTGAGACACAGATACCTTTGCCCCATGTCGTTGAAATTGTTAAGGATGGGAACTGTTTTTTTAGATGTGTCTCGCAATATCTATACCACACCTAAATTAATCATGATACTGAAAGAAAATCAATGGCAGCGCTAATAAGAGAAAAGGCCACTTTGTAGTTGAAATATATCGACGAAAAGTGTAAAGATCATGTGGTCAATGTGTTATCGACCAGCGGATCAATATGTTCATGGACTCGGAAGCTGAGGTATTTGCTGCCAGTGAGTGTTTCAACATAGACCTCTTCACTCAAACATCTACAGTTAAAACTAGAAGTCCTGTCATGAAATGCGCACAAATGGCACGTCAATATGCGCGTTAATCTGCGCGTTATGACCATAGTAAGGCTATCAAATTTTGTACATATGGCCTGTACACCAGCAATGTTTCAGCCAATGGACTTCCGGGTAACCCGGAGGTCCATTGGCAGAAACGTTGCTTGTGTTTGCTATGAGTAATCAGGAGAACCTGCCATGCTTTGGATGCCATTCGATATGGCAATTGCGCGTAATTCCTACGGACAATTAAGCCTAGATAAGCGCACAGTGTATGGGTGGGAAATGAACATGGTCGCGTTATTCTGTGTATGACAGTTGTGAACACAATAGACCATTCATTACTTTACTATATGAAAACAGCCATTTTACAATGATATGTGGAGCCAAGAGATGATGTAAATTAAAACAAATAATGTATCCTGTTTAAAAGTTGGTTCCAAAATCGGTAAAAAAAAGACAAGTAAGGTTGTCGAGAATAAAATAGAAGCCAACACTGGCATGGGAAGACATAGGATACCAAAAGGGCGAAATGGATTCAGTAGTACATGCATAGGTAAACAGAATACAGATTGTATATTCAACAAATCCTCTAAAAGCTTGACAGAGGCTCAGATAAGCTTGCGGTTAATAGACCTAAAGTTTGTATCAACCAGACGAAAAGTCAACTTTGGCAACTTGTTAGCAGACCCCAAAATATGGGAGCGGCATATGCGCCTAAGAGAGTAATATTTCGATAAGGATGATAATTATGAGGTAAAGGGAAACATTTAAAAAGGGTAACGAGATAGATTTCTAGAACTTTATATACAGGAGGTTAAGGATGACATAATAACGAGACTGAAGAGGAATTCTGCTATGAACATTACACATGAAGGAGAGTACACTTTGTGTGATATACTTAATGATCAAAGTATAGTGGAAAGACCAGCCGACAACGGATCAGCTGTTGTCGTTCTCGACAGTGAGACTTATAAATTGGGGGTTGAGAGTGACATTAAAGACAACTCGATATATAAGAAAATTAATTCTGACGTAACACAGAAGAACGAAAATAAAATTTAAAAAATTAATTGACAGATTGCACAAGAATGCGGCTATTTCACAGGATATGAAAGAATATCTTTTACTAGACCAGGAAAGGTTTAAGGCAACCTCAAAATGCATAAGAAAAACAATTCCCTCAGAATAATAATTAATGCCCACAATCACTCTACTGAAAGGGTGGCGGATATCGTCGAAACCGAACTTAAAGAACATGTTAAAAATTTGCCATCATACATCAAAGACACTACGGATTTTTTAAATAACATAAATCAAGTAGATCAACCCCTTCCAAGGATGCTATTCTTTATTGCTTATGTGTGAAGACACTTTATCCCATTCTATACCGTGAAGAAGCACTGAGGGCATGCGAAAATGCTCTGGAGATTTGAAGTAATAAAACCCTTCCAACCACAGCTGTATTTGAAATGATGGAGTCCTGCTTGAAAACAATAATTTCAGTTTCAATGGTGTGAATTATATTCAGACTGACGGCACAGCAACCGGATCACATCTCGGTATGCATTATGCCTGCACGTACTTATAAGCATGGGAAAAAGAACTTTTCCAAAAATGTTCTGTAAAACCATATGCTTATTGCCGATACGTTCACGATGTGTTGGCGTTTGGACGCATGTGGAGGAGGGACTACAGAGGTCTGTCGACATTGGCAATACGTTACACCCTCGTCCCCGTCAAAAACTTAGAATTTCAAAACAAAAATTTATTTTATAGACGCCACTAAGGAGAACATTGATGGCGACATAAAACAGATCCCCATGCCAAAGAGACAGACCATCACCAGTATTTGCATTCAATATCGAACCATCGAGATACCACTAAGTAATCGATACCCGATGGACCTGATCCGACTTGAAAGACTTTGCTCTGACGAAAACGATTATAAATTCAGAAGCAGGGGTTGATAGAGCAACTTACTCTCCGGGGGTATTCCAAACATGCAACTGAAAAAAATTAAGTGGATAACATGGATAGAAAACAATTATTACTGTGTAACACCCGAAAAGAATATGCCTGTGTTTCTTTAGTTCTGACGTATAACAAAGTTCTACCAAATATACATACAATAACAAAAAGGAGGATTAAAACACTTTACCAATCTGAACGTCTACAACATGTATTTGAAGAACCACCTCTTGTTGCCTTTCGAAGGGACAAAAACTTTGCAGACATTTTAGTGCATAAAAAAGCACAAAATGATTTATCAAAAAGACAAAGGATGTAAGGCTTGTGGCAAAAACTTGCACTGTGCAAACATATCATGGATATTGAGACTTTCAGTGGTACAGACGGGCAGAAATATACAATCCTGGGTCACATTAACTGTAAAACTACAAACGTGGTCAACTACATCGTGTGTACGAAATGTGAAGGTACAATATGGACAGACTGGTGGTCTGTTATAACAACGAATGTTCCTCACTTTCTCCATGGTACGCACAAAAAAACCCTGAACGACCCAACAGGCAATAATTTCAACAAGAAAAATCATATTGTTCAGGATCTTAAGGTGATAGGGATAGAAAAGCTTTTCGGAGACAAAACTCACACGCTGGTGAAAGAATCTCTCTGGAATATTTATTTACTTATTTATTGGTGTTGGAGGTCATATACTTATGGACAACGGCTGACAGTTTTATGGGTTGAGGAAGCCGGAGTACCCGGAGAGAACCACCGAGCATCGACGAGCAGTTGTCAGGTCCTCAACATTCTAACTCTGTTCAAGCTCCGCTCAAGCAGGGGTTGAAGACATGTGCACCATCGACGTGCAGTATGCCTTAGTACACGGCGTCATCGTGCCCCCATGTAGGCAATCGGGATAAAGTGCCTTGCCCAATGACACAATGCTGGTCATCCCGGACGGGGATCGAACTCGGGACCTCTAGCATAGAAGGCCAACAGACTACCACTGATCCACCGCGCTCCCCTCTCTGGAATAAAAAAACTACGCACTTTGGAGCCAAGCGGTTAAAGCAAACAGTGTGACCTTGATTAGAGGCGAGTCGTACTTGTGTGCGCTAAACTATGACTTAACTGGTAAAGTGCTGGAAGCCTATATTTAGGCTTTACTCTGAAATGTACGTACCATAACGTATTCAGTTGATATGCATCATATTATATTTTAAGTGAAATTCTTTTATCTGTATGGATTGTCCTTGCTATACTTTGTGAGAGGGTGCCTATAGGTACTCTCTCGTAAATTGTAACAAGGCAAAGACATGTGTGCAAATTTTGGTGATCAAAAATAATTGTTAACTAAATTATAGTTAATTACTCGTGGCGTTCGTTTCTGATTCACCATCCCCTACACCTAATAAACTTTTACGGCAAACGCATTCTACTGAAGCATATATTTTTCCTAATATGCTTCCGAGCCATAGTCAGTGGTCCCCCATTGCAGTGCACTTTTCGAACTCACTCTTCTGGGTTACGACAGATCATGGTATGAAGCGTGGTACCTCAATAACACGTTTTTATATATGATAGTGTTCCGTTAATATTACTTTTGATTAGGAGTTGGGTAATTATTTTTATTAGAATCTGCGTATACGGTTGGCACGTGTGCTATGACTATTAAATGTTATGCAGGCGTATGGATCGCCACTCTCCGGGGCCGGAAAAATAGGGGGTTGAGTTGCATCCCATATTATTTGTTTACCCTTCGTTTTATTAATTAGCATTGTGCTATGTATTCATTGCATTCCCTTGTTAATTTTAATTTTCTTTCTGCTTTTAAAGCTTCGTGTGTGACACCTCGCCGGAATGAACTCGTCGAGCTCTTAATAGTGGGGGATCGCGGGTCGTATTCTGTGAGCAGCAACGAAAAATTATTTCTAATGCTCTAATAATAATTGGTTATCCTCTTTCATTAGTATTCCCTTCTCAACTTCAGACGTGGGCTTCCGTACCGATAGGCTTGGTATTCATAGTTACATCATCCAAATAGGATGATATATATGTGTAGCTTTATTCTGGGCTACCATTCTACTATTATTGCTAACTCGTATATTTCACATATGAGTGTGCATGTGTATGGTGTGTGGGGACTTGGACGTCCCCGTTATATTTATGCGTGTGGGGGAGGAGGAGGTTGGGGGTGACAAAAACGGCCACCGCATTCTACTCATCTATGTCGCATAATTTGGTGGAGTTCGACGGCCGTTATTTCCCCTATATAGGAGGGGGTAGCATGTGTGCCTCCACTCCCGTTCCACCTACGTACGTCGCCGAACGCCCCCCCCCCCCCTGTAAAGGAGGGGTTGTTCTGCGTCGTGGGTGGGGAGTGTTGAGTGTGGATTATATGCCATCCGTCCACAGCATATATTCTGAGTATATATTCTCTGTTCTGGGGTGTTGGGTGGGGGAGGCATTACTTCAAGTGGGGCCTTATCTTAATTCTTTTATTCATCCTTAGAGCTTGTCCTATACACATAAAGGTGGGATGGCATATACCATTTGATTGTTTATAGCTAAAAGTGACCATATTATCCCATTTTATCCGCTCTCAGTATTCAGTGTTGCTGCCCACTTATCATATCGCAGTCCTCACTCATAATACGATCTGCCGTCTTTATAAATTCCTACTTATGTTGCATATAACGTATTTTTCTAGGTCTGTGATTGTCATACACTCACGTTACATTATTTCTTTATATTGTTACTGTAACTGCGATATATGGTTCCCACTGAAGAAGGCCAGTAAAGCCGAAACGTTTGCTACAGTTGTTGCTGGTTAGAGTGTTTTATTACTCTTTTATATATAGCTTAATGAACAAAATTAACGGTTACCGTGCCTGCCTACAGTTGTAAATACTAAATTACGAAATTATTTATTAGCCTGGGTTTTGTTGTTACTTACTGGCGAGTGCCTTCCTACACTCACGGGTGGATTAAAGCAAAGCCACATCAGGTCAGCACTGATTGCCTTTTCCCTTCTTATTGGTCTTTTGTGTCCCTTATTTTACCAACGATCAGACTTTTTATTGCAATAGTAGAAGAATATCCATCATTTATGTTTATTAGTAAATGAATTTAATACTTTTTTCAGCTGTAGCTTAATGATCTGGATTAATGTTTATCATGCTGGATAAAAGTTGTTACTCATCTGCCAGTGCTTTGTTGCAACTTATTGGAGAATGTCGGACCACATTCATCTGTGGATTGTAACAAAACCATTGAAAGTCACCTAGTTAAGTTTCCCTTCCTTGCAGGCGCTTATTGATATTCTTCCTCACCTTCGTGAATGCAGTTATTTTAATGTGTGCAGTTAGATGCAGAGGATGATTTTTAGTGAGGCTAATTTTTTCTCATTATTTTCTAAATCTAGAGCTCATTGAATCTGAAACCGACACACGCGCCCTGAGGTACTGTATCAGATTAAATATATATTAATAATCGCCAGTTTGCATCTTTGATTTTTTCGATGAAGCTGACTCAATTCCTACGAAACAAGTTGCTCTTTACAAAGAGTATGTTTCATTTCGATGAAGCGTGCCAACACACTCTCTCTAGTGGATCGTGGAAAGACAATTCGCGAGCAACAACGAAATATTTTATAAGCGAACTGCGTGGAATGAACTGCGGTGTTAACCCTTTGTCTAAGACTATCGGGAAATATGGTCAGCACATTACACATCAGCTGTCATTCATTTTACCCTAGCAATTACCGTCCACTATCTTTGCTTAGTTGTATTGGCAAAGTAGTGGGACGATTGGAGTTCAAAGCAATCTACTCCCATTTTACAACTAATAGCTAGTTCTATAAATTTCAGTCGGGTTTCCTCCTCCAGCACAGTGCAGCATTTCAGTTAATAGAAATTTATCATAGTTTATGTAATGCTCTAGATAAACATCAAATTACATGTGGAATATTTTGTGACATTTCTAACGCATTTGATAGGGCTTGACATCGCGTCTTCTTTTCAACTTAGAAGAGTATGGTATATGGGGACCTCTTCTCCGTTGGTTTGACAGTTATCTCTCGAACCGCAAACAACGGGTCTGTGTGAATAGTTGTTACTCAAGGTACGGAAATACTGAATCTGGTGTTCCGCAAGACTCAACGCCATGTCCTCTACTTTTTCTCGTTTATATTAATGATATTTCGGAAAATACTGAAGAAATTACTGGACTGTTTGCCGATGATGCATGCTTAACTGATAACGACATATAAGCCGCAAGTATAACAAATTCAATTAATAAAGATCTGCAACAAATACATGTATGTGCACAAAAATGGTTAGTAACTTTTAATCCCCCGAAAACGCAAGTAATGCTCTTCACGCTCAGTAGGGGCATTCTTCCTCCCAACATAATATTTTCTGATTCCACCTTATTATGCACAACCAATCATAAACACCTTGGACTCACCTCCCAGTCTGACTTATCTTGAGACAAACATATTGATAGTATCTGTACACTTGCAGTTTCACGACTAACAGAAATCAGGAAGCTAAAATTCTCTATGAATATATCTACCATTAAAAGAATGTACCTGTCTTTCAGATTAACCCAAACTACAATATGCTAGTTTTTATACCTACTGGATACATAATGACGCCGCTCACAATATTTCAGGGGCAACTCGTTCCACCCCGAAGGAATGTGTACTTCTGGAATTAGGATGGGATTCACTTGAAGAGAGACGGCACATCCACAAGATGTGCTTATTCCACAACATTGTGAAAGCCGAAGCACCCGACCACTTGCAGGAGCTCCTAAGTCCACAAGTTTGTGATATATCGACTTGTAATTAACGTGATGCGTCCGATTTTGCGTCATATCACCTAAGAACCGAGTTGATGAAACGCTCGTTCTTTCCTTCAGCAGCTGGTCACTAGACACCTGAGCGGCGAAGTCAAGACAATACGTTCAACTCAAGTCTTCAAAGCACGCAGTTCCCCACCGACAACGAGGCCTCGACTGTATCTGAATTTCGGAAAACGGAAACTGAATATCTAGCACTGTAGATTACGTAATGGTTGTAGTAATCTTAACTTTGACAAATATTCTATATCAGTAATTCCCCTTACTATAGATGTGGAAACCTTGAAGAAGATGCTAGTCACTTTGCTCTGACTTGTAGTTTCCATGAGGTCTCGAAACTCCAACTAATGCTAGTTCTAGATAAATACAACACAACTCATGTCGACCAACTACTTTTGGAATAACATTGTAGTTAAATGAAGAAAAGATATTGAAAGCTAGGCAAAAATATATTCGAGACACCCAACGTTTGTCTTTATCCTAAATCTAAACTGACGCATAAACCCATTAGATTGGTCCTATAAAGTAGAGATGGGCAATATACCGAAAAACCGAACCGATACTGATATCATGGGGACACCGAAAAACCGAACCGACCCAATCTTTGAATACCGAAACCAACGGTATTTTCAATTTTCCCTGTGCATTCACTATTTATAAGGCCTTGGTGAGGATTGATAGCAGTTGAAGTGTTCATTTTCATGAAAGAAGTGACTGATTTTATTTTTCAGTTTTGTTAAGCCTTAAGGACCAGGGCAGTTGTACTAAATTATCAATAGTCTACGACCTGTACATGTCAAGTTGCTTAGCAGTGATTTCTAGCCAAGTCTTGGCTGATTTAACAGGCAGCCAAGACTTGGCTAGAAATCACTGACCAGATCATTTTACTACTGCCATCAGGCCCACCTAAAGATGACATCTTCAGGACACACATTCTATGATTTCAGATGCCCTAAGTGAGCTTGAAAAGTTAAGGCGTATTTAGAACATGTCACCAAATTACTGTAGATATGATCTGTTGACAAAAGATTGACAATGTTGAGCCCATCAACAATGGCATGTGTAGCACTGTGATAGAATGATACAAGAACAACTTATTCTGTATTTTTTCGGACATGGATTCCCCTTTGGTACTATCATTGAATCTGAAGTCACATACCGAATACCGAACCGATACCGCGGTATGCCCACACAAAAATACCGAAACCGATACCGAACTCAAAATTCCAATACCGCCCATCTCTACTATAAAGAGGAATGTACAAAACGTGATTATCATCTTCGTCCACGGACGTTTGTCTTCTTTCTTGGGACATGGAGTTTATAATCTACTTGTCAAAAAAAAGACTTCTAACTCAACACGGCCTTGCATCACAAAGAACCTCCTCCTATGTCTGAAGACAAGTATCTCAAAAATTGGATTTGTTTATAAACTAATCCGTGATGGAATAAGTGCATCTCCTCACAGCGTCAAGTGGGAGATTTCTCATGTGTTATCATCAATCCATATTCTCCCTATTCCTCTCTCCTTCTCTTTCTCCTCCCCCGTTCGTCTTTCAACCTCTTTCCCGTACTTTCTATTTTTTGTTATTTTTGTAAAACTGTAATTTCATTTTGTTATTTGATACTCAAAGTATGCTAAGCACCAAGTATATCCAACTGCCTGTTTGACGTTTTAGTTGAAATATTGTAATGAAAAGTGTAAATATATATTTTATTTATCTGATAACCATAGAGTATAACAACCGTTGTATATACTTGAAGTATATACAACGGGTGTTGTATATAATTATAATTTATGCGAACGACCTCTGACCTCTTTCAATTCCATTTTCATTCATTCATTCATGAAACATCGTTATATCACAGGGCAGGTTTTAATTGTACGCTTATTGCACTTTGTCAAAATCCTCTGATGGTGTCATTTCTTATTTATTTTGCTTCAATAAAGGCAACCCCAAATTTTGCTTCAAAACATTGTAGAAATTACTTGAATGTTAATAGTAATTAGTATGCGGCGACTGCGAACTATTTATAGTCACGGCTTCGATCAAAAGTACTCGCGGAACTGCGCTAATTCAAAGTTCGTCTGCTCTACCTGAAAAAAAAAACACTTCGTAAAAATTGTAAACAAACGCAAAATTATTTGTTATATTGGGACTACAGCATAAAACACGGAAGAAAACTGGAACTATGTCAAAAAAAGAATAACTCTACTGAAACACCGTTTTGTTACTGTTAATAAAATAGTTGAAATTTATTTTGTTCCAGCGCAGTTACATGATGCAAGAAGTGCAATCGCACTTTACAATCGCCGTCATCGATTTTGTAATGTAAGGGACACAACTCTATGCGTCTTGTCCTATTTCTTTTGTCTCGTAGACTGGTTTTCTTTGGAGGCCCGTGGGAAGCATATATAAGTCGGGTAGACGCACGAGACGGGTGTCTGTTTGTTATCAGATAAAAACAATAAACATATAGTGTGTTTTTATATCTGTGTTATACAACTCGTTGAAATATGGTTTATTTTTTCTCGGCGAAGCCTCGAAAAAATAAACCATATTTCAACTCGTTGTATAACACAGATATAAAAACACACTATATGTTTATTGTTTATATAATTATATCTTTAATGATTTAAGTACAGAAATTAAGATCTTATTTGTGTTTGACATTATTTTTTAGCTTTTGAATACGATAACCATGGGAAATGGATATTATTGGTAAAAGAAGAAAATTTTCAATTTCCCAAAAAGTTGAGGGAGCGAACTGGTATGGGTTCAATATCGAGTATGAGACCCATTACTGTTAATTACAGCTTGACAACGCCTTCTCATGCTCCCAATCAGGTTCCTGGGGGGGGGGGGGTCCTTTCTGGGATGTTGTTCCATTCTTGGACCAGCATGGCACCAAGCTCCTGGAAACTTTTTGGCTGGACTGGACAGGCTGATATTGCAAGCTGCAACTCATTCCAGATATGTTCGATTGGGGATCTTGCTGGCCAGTCCATACGCTCAATCCCCTCCCTCTGCTTGTACTCCCCGACAGCAAGGGCAACACGAGGACGGGCATTATCGTCCATCAGAAAGAATCTATCACCCACTGCGCCTGCATACAATCTGACGTAGACATCCAGGATCTCATCAGTATACAGCCGTGCAATCAATGTACCACGTTCAAGGACACAGGGCTCTGTACGTCCACCCCTACTGATGGCGCCCCAGACCATGATTGACCCTCCACCATAGCGGCCATGGTCAGCAATGTTGGCTGTATGGAATCGCTCTCTTGGTCTTCCCCATACCATAGAACGCCAATCTGTGTGGTCTGGGCATTATCTTGACTCATCTGTAAAAAGGACAGTTGCCAATCTTCTCTGGTCCATCCAACGTGGTCCATGGCCCATTCATATCGTGCCTTGCGGTGGTTCTGGGACAGCGGAATGCGAATACATGGTCTCCTCGATCGGAGACCACCTTCGTGCAACCTTGCCCGGATAGTCTGCGTCGAAACATTTACCCCGGATGCATTCTGAAGGTCACTACGAAGCTAGGTTGCTGTGGCAAAGCGGTTCCTATGGGTCTGAATGATCAAAAACCGGTCTTCAGCTGCAGATGTTGCCCTCTCTCTGCCACCACCATGCCGTCTTACGGGTGTGTCATACTGCTGAAATCTTGCCCAAGCACTGGTGATCACCGTATTGTGCACACAAAGGGCTTCACCAACCTGACGATGGGTAGCCCCTTGCTCTACCATCCCTACAGTCCGCTACCTTTCTCCTTCAGACAAATGTCTTCTTACATTTGCATTTGCCATATTCAATTATTAAATCACAAGGGTTTGTGTTGAAATGAAGACTGAATACCCTACACCTGTCATATACATGTAGACAGTACACGAAAACATCATGAAAATCAAGGGGTACATGCTTTCCATGACTGTCACGAAAAGTCTGCCTGTCAAGAGAGCTAATGAAAATACTGTGGACCATCTCAATACATTTCTCAATCATATCCACCAAAAATATCGCAAATATGTAACAAGCAAATTTCACAATTATGTGTCAAATATTTGGTGCTTAGCAAACTTTGAGTAGTATATGTATTTCAATTTGGAGGAGAGGGAGGTAAAGTGTTTAGAACTTGTCCTCCAATCTAATTTGGACAACGTGTAGCAAATAAAATATGTTTAAATTAGATAATGGGTAACAGATGACATGATTTGCTTGTCTCTGACGTGTCTGCCAACTTATGTAGTAGTGGACCTTTTGGAATACAGTGGAGCCTGTAGCAAAGCCACCCTATCTTCATATCACATATTAGTTTTAGGGTCGTACATATTTTTCTTCCTATACTTTTAGATTTATTTTTAGTAAATAACCGTTGGTTAGGTTTGGTCGTTATCTCCATCCCCACATTTTTGTATGACGGGATTTATCACAATGTACGATTTCTGATTCATCTGTGGCGATTTTGTCTCCGATTTTATGTTGGCATGGGAAGGATATTGTTCTATTTAACCACATTATAAATACTTATTTTCATCGCGTATCTGAAATAAAAGGATTTATGTCAAATAACCAATAGGATAAAAACGTGACGTATCGTCGTTTTAGAGAGATGTGTGAGGTTGTAGAGTACACCTATCTGCAAAACATTATGTGAAGATTACTGAATTTATGACATGCAATAAACAAAAAATGGACAAGGTGATTTGGTGCTTATCCATGAACAATGTAGAATCTCCCCACACATTAATTTATTTATTCTGTTACAAACTGAGGGACTCAACAAGCGTATTCCCTGCTCTTAGACCACCGAGAAAAATATCTGAAAGCCTAAAAACAACAAATGTGCTTGTTAAATGTTAAGATTTCCACTCACCAAGTAAATATAGGCACTTCGATGGATGTTCACCCACGACCATCCGACGTACAAAAACCGTCTAAATTATACTGTGCAATAAATGTGCAAAAAACGTTTGCATCCTCTATTCTCTCCAACTTTTCTACCTTCCTTCACTTCTCCCGAAAGTACCAATAGACTGCGATACCCACTGCTTGCATACCAACCAAACAGAAATTGCTGCAATCGCACGGAAAAACAGACGCGGGAAGACATGATAAAATGGTGTGTAGAAAACTGGTATTTGGGTAGAATGAGACACAACAAAGATAGTCATGTTGAACTGAATAGATCAACCGAACAGGCCATCATTCCACAGTAGACGATGTGGTCTCATGGGAACCACACTCTACTATCGTAACCCAGCGTCTGGGCTTTGAAGTAATAAAACGAACAACTAAAAAAATAACATCTGTAATCCTAAAAGTACACGCTACTAATCAGTGTTTACGCTGTCGATAACCATTTTCGCAAAGTGCGACAAAAATCAAAAGGGGCGAGCAACATCAATGGTTGGCGAAAACAATGGCTAAAAAATCTTTTTGTTTCTTAGCTAGAAATTATATGGTAAAGTAAATGCAGTTTAAGTAATTCTCACCTTGAGTTTCAGACGGCATGTGAGACTAATTATTTGAGAAATCATGGGCTACCTTCACCAATCACCACGAAAGAACCACGGCTGTTCTAGTACATATCTCTGTAAAACTATGACTCATCCAAAAGGAAACTGTCGAGAGTGGTGGGTGGGGTGGTTATCTCTCATTTTGGCCTATCTAATTTCAGGAGGATTCAGACTGCACCAATGTCATTGAACAAAACAACAAACAAACAGAAGACCCCGAGGCAGCAGACTGATTTTTTCCCAAATAACCGTCATGGAACCAGCATAACTGCTATGAACTTTCTATCATCCTTCGCTCCATCCTCGTGGATTGTCGACCACCCTTGGGGAGGCGAGTGCTGGTCGAGCGTCCAGCTAATGGCATTTTTGTAAACGTCCCCAGGACACACTTTTGTCTCCGCCAAATAGGTTGAAAATGCAGCCACCCGCTCCCCCGACCCAACCAGGGAAATTCGGGTCTTGTTTAGGTGGCGTCCTGCAAGGGGCCGTTGTTTTCATTTGGAAGTCGATTTATCTATCCACCGAATCCGAGAGAGTTCGTCTGCACCGACGTCAGCCTGAGGCAGACTATACTTGCCGTAGATGGTCACAACGTCAATACAGCCAAGTGACAGATGATACTTGCCTGAATATACCTGGAAATACAATATCATGACCCTCGGGGAGAGGTAACACCTTTATCGAGAGGTCACACTCTCACACTGGTCCTCATCCGAGGAAAATAATAACCGACCAAGAAAGACCACCAGAAACCGGCTCCCTAAAACTCTTCCTCATCTGCTGCGACCTTCCGTGATGATGATCTGTGCGACATCAGCATTCCAAAATGCCAGAGTAGGGTCGAAAGTGGCCTGCTCCAAATCATCCCTGTCCGCTCTGGCGTGCGAAAACATTAATCTTGTGTACGTGCAGCATCAAGTAACAGTGTACGGCTAAACAAAGGGACAAAAACGCGAAGTTGTTATTCGGGTTGTGTCAGAAATTCCAAGAAGGGGAATTATCTCACAATCGGGGCGTTTTTGCACTGTTACGCAATTAAAGTCTAATGTATCTAGGTCCTTGTTCCGAATCCGTATCAAGAGCCCCTGATACAAGCGCGTGATTCTGCTGTTGCCAAAACAACGGAATTAATATCATTTTTCGATCGCTCCGCGTTTTTCCCTTCAAAGAAAACAATATTAGGTGAGGCGAAGCCGAACCTAATATTGTTTTCTCTGAGCCGTATATGACCGTATATGACACTGTATCTGACAACTAAACACCCTGTAACGTATAAAATGTCACTGGGGAAGTTAACTCAACGAATAGTTAAATTATGCGCACTTTTCGGCATCTTTGGGTGGTTTGTAGCCTATTATTGGGATTTTCCTGAACGCTCGAGTCGAGGCTTCTCTCTTGAAGTTAAGGATTAGCTTTCGCTATGAAATGTGGAAAACTTCACCTCAATAAACGATAAACGGCATATTTTAAAATATAATAAACCTTTACACCAAGGGAGATATTTAATTCACCAGTAATTATTGCAAAAGTAACAACCAAATTCACGTAGACGAAACACACAGTTGCTCCACTTCGCAAGACAGTATTCAGTAAAGTGAATCCCAGTGACGTAATTTTCTCTGAGGTGTAACGTCATCACTGACCTCAATATGGAGATCAATGAACGCTATTCTATTTTTCAATTTGCGACTTTCCATCGATAAGGCAAATGAAAAAGTTCCTCTTAAAATAGTTTTATAACACATTTTGTGGTCAATATTGCGAGATAAATTTATCATCACCACAGTGTGTGTCTCCAGAAATTCTGATCAAGTCTCGTTGTAGGCACAGAATCGCATTTCGACTCGCCCTAACGGGCTCGTCGAAATACTGTTCTGTGCCTACAACTGGACTTGATCTGAATTCCCGGAAACACACACTGTGGTGATAATCTGTATATAACGTTTGACGATTTTTCATCCGAGATGAAAACATTCCGTGCAATGGAAAAAGGAATGAAGGATTTAAATGATATCGATGACTATGTACACTTAGTTTTGGGGCCGATGCAGCTTTTCCCAAACGTGAGCCGACTCGCTGGAATTTTGTATTGTGTTCCTGTTTCAACAAGTGGACTGTGAGAGGACGTTTCTGTACAAACTCCATAAAAACTAGCCACAGACTCCCTGTGGATTATCTTAATGTTCTAATAAAAATTTCTTCAGAAGGCATACCAATGGATGAATTTATGTTCGACGACGCTTTCAGAAAATGGTCGAATATGAAACGTCGCAGAATTTATAAATCTATTTGAAAATAAGTTGTGTCATTGTTGTCTGTTGATAGTTGTGTTTATGTTTTGCCCTTCACTATTTTAATTAAACTGATCTCTGACCCCTGGTCGGAAAAAAAACTTTCTCATATTATCCCGCTCTGATGGTGGCTAAGAATATATGAGGTGGCTAAAACGTTTACATGTTTCTAAAAAATGGCTAAAGAAAGTTTTGGCCCAGTGTGAACACTGCTGCTAATGCACATTAATATCTAACATGACGTCACTTCCTCTCTCAAACCTTATTGTGTGAGATAAAGGATAATAACGCAAAAATGGCGGTTTCAGGTCTTGCTCTGGAAATTCCACATCAGTTGACATGTTTATTTTTGATTTTGGACTTGAAGAACGAAATTAAAATTTACCCGCATTGATTTTACAGATCACGAAACTACTCAGACTCGACTTGGAATTGAAATTTTCTCGTGTGGAAATTCAGATAGGGTGTGGGGGGGGGTATGATTTGTTTCCTTGCTGTTGGAGTTGTGAAACATTCTGAGCGAGTTTCTCTCTGACAGTGTGTACTTTCGTCACCATGGATAGGTCGCGATCACGCGATCTGTTTTTGATAACACCCCACACAGATGGAGAGCGCATAGATGTTTCTGGCTCATTGTTGAAACTTTAAGTCCTCTCACAAATAGCGAGGAAAATTGCCGTTAGTCAATGCGCTCCTTATTGCAAAAATGAAGTAGTCTGAAGTACACAAGAGCATTTGCGCTACGTAATGCAAACTTTAATGCGCTGTCACCAAACAGTCTGTGGAAGGAGGATTACTATTAACCCTTTTCCCAACGTAAAAGGCCAAAACCGGCCAGCGCTATTCTCAAAAATAGCCAATTAATTTTCAAAATATTTTCATTTTTTGTCTCAAAAACATAGGTTATGACCCCTCGTTGGAACGAGCTCGTCGAGCTCGTTCCAACGAGGGGTCATAACCTATGTTTTTGAGACAAAAAATGAAAAAAATTAGTTATTCAAGAATTTTTTTGCAAGTGTCGTCTGCTTTTCATGTTAGGTAAAGGGTTAAATCGGCATGGGATACATTTTTCACTGAGTAATTATTTACAATTTCTGAGGACAAAACACAAGAAGCACTTGCAAACATTCATCACATGGACCTTTTTTCTGAAAGCGTCATCGAACATAAATTGGAAGTGTTTCTTGTTTTCTTATGAACAATTATAAATACTTTTCTGGTCGAGAATATATGGCATTGCGATTAGGTAGTAATTCACTTTTTCCATTCTGTAAATGCAATCGCATTTTAATATCTATTTACATCATTAAATGCACATGTATCCCAGTAGGAATGAGGTTATGGGCTTCTATTTACTAGTATACAATTGTTGGACACGGGGTTTTTTTCTGCAGGAGTTGAGTTACGTTAATGGGACAGTTTGAGTTTGATAGGAACAATTTCCGAGGACTAAACGCAAGAAGCACATGCAAATTTTCATCACATGGACCACCAGGTGCAACCCGGTTGTGCGTAAATTCCAAGTGAAAATATAAAATTGCGCAATTTGAAATAACTACAAAACAGTGAGCGGAGTGTCCCAGTTGTGTCATATATAAATACGGAGCAACAAAAGTGTCGTGCTTGATGAAAGTGGCCTAAAAAAGGGGGATGTAAAATTATAATTATTTATTTTATGGTGTTTAAGGTCACATACTTATGCGTAATGGCTAATCGTGACCGTGACAGTTTTACGGGTGGAGGAGCCGGAGTACACTTAGAGAACCGCCAAGCATCCACGAGCAGCCATCAGCTCCTCAACATTCTAACTCTGTTTAAGCTCCGCTCAAGCAGGGTAACAGCGGTTGAAGACATGTGCACCGTCAACGTGAAGTACGCTTTAGTACACCACGTCATGGTGACCCATATAGACAGCCGGGATAAGGCGCCTTGCCCAAGGACACAACGTGGGTCATCCCGAAGGGATGTGAAAACGTCAAAAATTGGGATAAATCGAAAAAAACAGCTACCTCCCATTTTTTGTTACCTCTACCATATGCTAACATTTCATCAAAATCGACCGATAATTAATTTTTTGTGACGTTCACGCCAATAACGTCAACCGGCAATTCGGTCATAACCGTTGATAATTTCCCGTGGCAATATCACTTTTTTAGATATGTTTTTGACGCAGATGATATACCTAAAATTTTAAATCAAATATCAGAAAACGAACGAAAAAGAAACAAAACAAGAAAAAGAAAATAAAGGCTAACGATCTCAATAACTCATTCCAACTTCACTAGATTCATTGCATGAACAATTACTTATATAGTCTACCGGAGAGTTGGTTATCTCATCCTAAATTGCATAACTCTAATATCAATCACCGATTGATTAATTTCTTTCGGTTGATATGCCAAAGCGTTTGCATTTGTAACCTGCATTAAGTGTGATGCAAAATAACACGATGGATGCACCGGGGTATACACAAGCATTTAACTCACATGCCGAGATTACATATGGCATATATCCATAGTAGCTTGGTGTACCAAATGTTCGGCGCGCGGTTAACACCACTTCACCACGAGTGGCGCTATTATTTTTTCTCGCTTTGACTGAGCAACAACCGCAGATACTGCGATTCGTGTACAATTTGACAATGTATACGACTCATCCACCCATTCATCCATCCATCAATTCATCCATACATCCTTATATACATCCATCTGGTCAATTTGACACAATTCGAACCCATCCATCCATCCATCCATCCATCAATCCATACATCCCAGAGTTTCTAGATGATGACCCCTGTATAATGTAGACTATAATAATCATCCATCTCCCATTTTCCTATCAATCCATACTACAACATTCATCCACACACCTTCCAGACTTTTTGGACTAAAACGACTCGTTTGAAATGGGACTCAGTGAGCAATCCACATTCAAGCCATTACTTGTCTGTGATTGGCTTAATATTTTTTTTTTTTTTTTTTTACGGTCTGAACGTTAAACAGTTCTACTCACTCACTCAGTCATTATTCATTCAACCAATGAATGTGTACATGTCTGATCGAATGGATGAACAGAAGAAGCACAATAGCTCTCTCTCTCTCAAAATATACTTTACTAAAATTGAGTAATCATATTTATGTCGAATGTATGTTATACCACACGAGTTTATGACTTTTACATGTCCACCCACCCATTCACTTATTCATCTCGATGACATATAAACGAGCCTATCCGGAAATGACACGATTCAATTATCGATATAAATCGCCTGTCCTACTTGCCATGATCGTTGGCTTTAACCAGTAACTGAGGCAGACAAACTGTATCATCCATACATCCTTCCATCCATCCATCCAGTCATCCATTCATTGTTTGATTGTGTGCATGACTGAGTGAGCTGACGACCAATTGATTCATTCATTCGCTCACTTATTCACTGTAATGCTGTATGATGTTTATCTACATTCATTCTTTCATTCATTCACTCATAAATTTTTATTTGTTCGTCCATTTATTCACTCAATCATTCATTCATTCATTTTGTGCATCCAAATTACTGTACATCTCACTTCTTTCATTCATTCATCCATCCATTCATTCATTTATTCAATCTTGTGGCAAATTTTATTCCGTTCATTCGTCCATCCGTCCGTCCATCCATCCATCCATCACTCAACAAATCTTTTTATGTATCAATTCATTCACTTATTTTCTCTTTGTCATTTGATGATAGTATGCATACATTATCGACCACAGATAAGGAATGGTAAATTAATTTTGTTCTCGCCTTGAAGTCGCATAGTATTCTAATGCTGAAAGATCGTAACATGTCAACTACATTGTTCATCAATTTGAAGCTGTGGCCATAGATATATCCACTCATTCAGATTCTCACCCATCGATCCATTGGTTTGGACGGAAGATGTTGGATGGACATGTGAATGAATGGACGGCTAAGACCTTGCCGTTCTCAACCGTATCCATTTGCCAACCCATTTTTTTGGTTCACTCTTTTAGGTGCTCGTTCAGCTCATTGCTAAGATACTTAAATTTGAATAGGAAAGTCTTACCATCCTATGAACTAATCGAATATTGTGACCTCTTTCTAGCCCAAACCTTTTCATGTTGTGAACACCATTCCTATTTAGTGAACATCCCTAACCGACCCACTACAACATATACGGTTATCACTGTCCCTATAAACTAGTCAAATATTGAGACCTCTCTCTCCAGCCCAAATCTCGACATGTTCTGAACCCAATCCCTTTTTAGCGAACGTTCCTACCCGACTCACTGAAAAGAAAACGCCTAACCCGAGCCATACCCGCATATTTTCATTCAACCAAATCACCAGCTACTGGACAGCAGAGAAGAATCATACTACATAGTATCTGCTAGAATATTGTAGATCAGAAAACGTGTACATTTTTTTTAATTCTCCCTAGTGTCAATTCTAGCGATGACTACTGTGGTATCTCTCGACAAAGTACAAAATGACGTCTCATTTGACTTTGTTACTATGTTCAACCTTGTGATCAACAGTGTTTCCGATAGTGATCCTATTACTCCATTCCAGTCCGATGGCAACAGTTGCGAATACTACTCATCTGAAACATTCTTCTCAACAATCAATACGAATAGGAAGTCCTTTGCCCTCCTTAATATTAATTGCAGAAGCTTAATTGCTAACTTTGAATACCAACAGAACTTTATCTGTGATCTCCAAAAAGATGAAAACTTATTCGACATCATAGGGTTCACCGAAACATTCAGTGTGAAGGAAAGCGTTTCATATGTCTTAAATGGTTACCACCCACTAGTAATAAGTTATTAAAGATTCCATACCTTTCAAAATCAGAAACGATTTGAGTATTTTTATCCCTCATGTGTTTGAATCAATCGAACTCACTGGAAAAAACAGATTAATTGTAGGAATTATATATCGGCCCAGTACTGCACCAAAAGCTGACTTAGACTTGTTTTTATCCGAATATTCAAATCTACTTGACAAAATTAACTCTGAGAAAAAACAACAACCTTATCTTATGGGTGATTTCAATATTGATCTACTCAGTTTTAATCAACATTCCAAAACTAATCAATACTTAGAATCGTTATTTATTACCAGATTCCTCCCTAGGATAACCAAACCGACGAGAGTTACTAGTCACTCTGGCGACAATAATTGTCCATATTTTTTTGCAATAAAGCAAATCATAACACTACTGGAATAATCATTGCAGATGTTAGTGATCACTTTGCCACTTTCTGTATCGAAAATTTCCAAACGACCCATCTCAAAAGCATTTCCTGTCCTCCTAAACGAATTTTTAACACTCGGAATATGAATACATTCAGACATCTGCTCTACGAAACAGATTTCAGCAATGTATCGCAAGAGTCCAATTCCAATGAAGCTTATGAGAAATTTCTCGAAACCCTCAACACAGCGTTTGATCAAGCCTTTCCACTGACGTCGTTGAAAATCCCCAACAAATACATAAAATGAAAACCTTGGATGACCTCCGGACTTCTCCAATTTTCAGTAAATAAACAGAAATTACTTACTAAGAAATACAAATTCCCAACTGACGAGAATATTACTCGTTACAAAACTTATTGCCAAGTTTTCAACCAACTTTTACGAAAACAAAAGAAAAACTATTATAGCCAATCCATATTAGAAAACAAGGGGAACATTAAGAAAACTTGGGAAATTCTCCGCAAGGCAATAAATAAGTCAGACTCCCCTCCTCCTCTACCATCATCATTCATTGATAATAACGTAGAGTTATCCAACCCCAAACAGATTGCTGAAAAATTCAATAACTATTTCATAAATATTGCTAAACGAGTAACCCAAAACATGGAAGGACCAACACACCACTTCTCTGAGTATCTTAAAAGTAGTGTTTCTAATTCATTTTATATACTGCCTACATTTACCGATGAAGTGATATCCGTAGTTAGATCCTTGCCTACAAAAACATCCACTGGCCTGGATAACATTTCCCCCAAATTACTTAAAGGCATAAATTAATGAGATAGCCGTTCCCTTGACCCATATTTTTAACGCTTAATTCTTAACAGGAGTTGTACCATTCAAAATGAAAATAGCTAAAGTAATACCAATTTTTAAAACTGGTGATAGGCAGTCCTTTGCAAATTATAGGCCAAAAAGTATTCTCCCCTCTTTCTCTAAAATTCTGGAAAAGTTAATGCACAAAAGGTTAATGGACTTTTTAGAAGAAAATGACAAAATGGAGGAATATCGTATTTTTTTCACTTTGGAAACAAAGTTGATCACAAGGTCAGAATAACAACTAATCTAACATTGGAGTTAAAATGTCAAAATAAACCAACACTGTTCTGGACTATTCACATTAACCATTTACTGTCCAGATCCACCTTTCTTCTAAGAAAATTGCCATTCGCCGTATCTGCCATTTATGTTTTGTTTAATTTTGTTTTATATGCCATGTTTTTTGTTTTTTTTCTAGTTTTTTTTCGATGGGATGACAGAAAGACAGTCGCAAGACTATGTCATTCCCCATGGTACACATCTACTCATTTATCAAATCTTGTAACATTATTTTTCTCTTAAAACGTACTGTATTTGCATTCTGTGAAATAAAGTACTGAAAGTGAATTGATACGTGCGAATTTGTTTTTGTTTACATGAGCTTCGGTTGGCGGTACTTCCACTTTGAATTTTATCTCAGAAATGAAATAGAAAAAGAAACTGGGCCTTTTTTTCATTTTAATAACATAATAATATATTATTTCGAGTTGGGGGTGCTTTATTAACATGCGACAATGCGTGTTTGTTAATTTTTGGTGTTTTGTGGGGGTAAACTCATTTACTTTAAAAACGTAATAAATAATTGCCACTTTCATTTCACTTTTCGTTAGGCGACGTGCGATAAATTTAGACAAGTTCGCATTCAGGTCGACGTCACCAAAGGTCAAGGATGTAGTTCCACTGTAGGTGTAAATTTTAACTATTGAAACCCCATTGTTGGCGTGTTCACCACGGTTGGTGGGTAAAGCTAATTTTTTTGTCAAAGGCTTTTCATATATAGTAGAATAGGTAATCATGGTATAAAGTAACATTCTGTATGTATTTGCTAAAAAGCTTTCATTAAATTTAAAGCTTTCAACAAGAAATTTGACTTTTTAATTTTGGAATTCGTGCAAACAGCTACAGCAACATCCAATTAAAAAAATCGGTGAAACAAGAAAGAAAATTATAATTAAGAATGTATTAAAATATCCCCCTAAATATATATTTGTTTTTAAACTGGACAGACGCATGGTGATATAAATACCTTCTTTGTTTTAAAAGATACAGAGGGATACTGTTGCGTGGTGGTTCAGTGGTTAGAGCACTGGACTTCAAATCGATAGGTCTACAGTTCTATCCTGATCAGCAGTTGCTACGTTGTGTGGCAAGGAGGGACTCCTCGTCCCTATAGCCCGCGTGTGGGGCGCTGTGTGCCAGAGCGTACTGAAGGTTGATGGTGCACTTACCTTCAACCGCCGGTAACCCCGTTAGAACGTTGGGGTGACTGTAGGTTCCTCGTTACTGCTCGGTGATTCTCTTCGGGTATATCGGTTTTCTCTAACCGCAACACTGTCCGTCATTCTGGAAACCTACCTGTTGAAATTGTCTTTAAGCTCCATCCAAACAAACATGCAGACGGCTGTTTTCAATATCCTAATACACATGAAGTATCCCAGTGGTACAGTTAAAACTAGAAGTCCTGTCATGAAATGCGCACAAATAGCACGTTGATATGCGCGTTAATGTGCGCGTTATGGCCCAATTAAAGCTATCATATTCTGTACATATGGCCTGTGCACAGGCAATGTTTCAGCCAATGGACCTCCGGGTGACCCGGAGGTCCATTGGCAGAAACATTGCATGTGTTTGCTATGAGTAACCAGTGGAACCTGCCGTGCTTTGGATGCCATTCGATATGGAAATTGTGCGCAATTGCAACGCGCAATTAAGCCTAGATAAGCGCACTATTCGTGACAGGACTTCTAGTTTTAACTGTAGTCATCAGTTTTTCCAACAATAAAAAACATCAGTAATTACAGCAGTACTTATTACAACTTTCTTCCTTTCAATAGAAAGGAGTTTTTCTTCCAAACAAAAGATAACAATAATCTACTTACCCAACTGTGTACAACTCATGCAAAAGGGTCAACATTCGTTTTTCCATTCTTTTTTTTCAAAGGTAACTGAATTAGAACTCACAGCTGAATTTCAATTCAACTGGTACTTTCATGCCTTGTTCTTTTTTCCTTTCTTTTTTTGTTCCATATTCCCTTTAATCAATGTCTCTGCATACACGTCTGCCCAAAGAAAATTATGTTTCCAATTGCTTACCGTGCGGTTAGGGTTGGTCCTGCCCCCCCCCCCCCCCCCCACCACAATCTTATGAACGGATTCATTGCAATGTACGATTTATGATCCATCCGCAGCTACTTGCTAATTATACGCCACGCGTGAATTTTGTGCTCATGTACAGTTTGTAGGAGGGATGTTTTTCTGTTTATTTACTCTTATGATACGTGAATTATCTACACAAACGTACAAAACGTATTTGGAGAGATGTATGCGAATGAAGAGTGAACCTATCTTCATAATCTTATTTGAAGATTATTGGGTTTATGACATGTGGTAATTACAATACGAACAAGATGATTTGGTACTCATCCACAGACAAGGTAAAGTCTATCATAACTTAACTTGCTTGGTCTGTAACAGACTGGACGATTCAACAAGCACATTCACTGATCTTAGATCACCGGTTAGATTGAACAAACAAGTTGTCAAGTTTCTACTGATCACGCAAGTACAGTCATCGATGGATGTCAACCATCGAATCGTATACACACCACTCCGAGACTTGTGCGCTTTGGGTATAAACCATTTAAACTGTAATGCGCGTACATGAGAGTACGCGTATACCCTTTGATTCTTCCACGGTGTTCTACCGTCTTCAATTTCACCCGAAATAGAAAGCGTTACTTCACACCTGCATAGCAACCGGCACCATAGCAAACTATAAATCAAAAATAGCATCATCGGCCACAAGAATGAAACGGCCTATGAGAAGACAGAAATAATATGGTAGGTAGAAACTAGTTTTTAAGGAGATCGCGGGTCAGTAGAAGTACACCCATTGAAAATCATACAAAAAAATAGTCTACAATTAACACAAGAGGATTTGGCCTAATGGCAATCACGTTCCTTCCTTCCACCATATTAATCTAGCGTGGAGGCTTCAAAGTAACAAAACGTACAAGGGAAAAACACACTTAATCGTAAGAGGACTTGCCCTTCACGTACATTAATATCAACAACTACTCATTAGGATTATTATGGCAACCTACGTGGCACTCAGGTTACACTACGGCACGACGTCGATTTCTCCACGCTTCTTTCTCTTGGAGGTATGGGGTATTCGCAGACCATGTGGCGATTAAAATGGCCCCGCTTTTCAATCTTATCCTTATTTCCAACACCAATTTGAATACTTGAATAACGAGATGGTTTTGAACTCGCAAAGCTAATTTCCAGAAGTCATCCAACAGAGCACGGCCAACGCCGAATGCCTCAGCAACAGAGGGAATGTGTTTGTCGCCTTTAAACGTAATAAGACGTTTAATAAAGCGTACCTAGCGGCTTGTTTTAATGACATTTGTCAGCATTTGGCTGAACTTTAAGATGACGCAAAATCGTTAAGATAAAAAAACAGAAAAACAGCTCTCTTAATTTTTTTGAGCTCCACAGAATACTAAAATTTCAGAAAAGTTGGACTTATTTTAATTTTTGATCATATGATCCTCTATGATGTCACCACAGAGTGCAAGTAAAATGGTTTAGAATTTCCTGGGACGGCATTACATAGAGGATGTCTAGTGTTTTTGAGTGGATACCGAAAATTATCTCATGAGTGACCGAGAGAAATGTTTATTTTTTCGCGAGTGCTTGCGCGAGAGATAATTTTCAGTACACACTCAAGAACACTAGATTTTCTTTTTATTATACGCTTCTTATAAGAATCCGATAATTCCACTCGTTTCAGCCTTGAAATGGTGCATGAAAGTAAACAGCGCATTGAATCATTGATACGAGGAAGTCATTTGATCGATACTCGGAACAAAAAGTGTCTTGCAATATGATTCAGCTGGTGGGTGTCTTGTCCAAACATGGCCTGAAAGTCCGTAATATACGTTTTTGGTTTGGTACGTCCTTTTGAAGGACGTACCAAAGCAAAAAACGTATGTTACGGACTTTCAGGCCATATTTGGACTAGCGGTCGTAAATAAAAGAGATAGAAAAAACCCGTAAAACTGGCATTGCTGGCATTGGGTGTTTCAATTTAAAATAAAAAAATAACACGGAATAATTGCAAATAAGTACATGTAGGAAACAGTTTATGAAGTTTGGTAGCTGTATCTTTTAGAAACATGGAGTTACACGAATCAGAAGTCAGCGTTTTTGATGAAATATGTCAAAAATAGGCTGTTTGAAGGTACATCAAAATGGCGCCAAATCGAAAAAAACAAAACAAAAACCAGGTGCCTATTAATTTTATGAACTCTAAAACATACTACAATTACAGAAAAATCGAACGTATTTTAATTATTGACCATATGACCCTCCATGAGGTCACTGCACCGTTCGGGTAAACGGTTGAGAATTTGTTTAGGTATATTTTTGAGGGGATTATATTTCCAAAATTTCTGAAATTTTAGAGTTGAAACACCCAATGCCAGCAATGCCAGTTTTTGCGGAGATTAAAGTTCCAAATTTCAAAGAATAGGGCTGAAAAGGAGGTTGAAAATAAAAGATATAGACAAGAACCAATTAAAACATCAATTAAAAAAAAAACTTTAAAAGCAAAGAAAAATTTGTCTAAAATTAATTAAAGAAAAACAAATAAAAAAATTCAAAAAACAATAAAAAACAAACAATTTTTAAAAAATTAAAACAATTAAAATGACGTCACCGGCTGATCATGATTGCTTTTTTCCCAAAGAAAGAAAGAATGGGAAAGATGGGGTACATACTAACTACAGTTGTGTATTTCTTTGTTTCATTTTTCATTTTTAACGTATGGTAGGCCTATAAAAATATAAACATGGCAAAAAAAATGGCCTAGTCTAATTTACCTCGTTGAGCTGGTGTTTTATTTATCATTTAATTCATGTCGTCAAAAATGGTGGCCTCGACATGCGTAATAACCCACAACAATTGAGTGCTGTTAAGAACCGTTCTCTTTCGTAATGAAATATTTATTTATTTATTTATTTATTTATTTATTTATTTATTTATTTATTTGTTTATTTGCTGTTGGTTAATACCACATCACCAGAAACGTATATGCTGTGGCGATAAATGTTACGGAGGATAAACAGAACAGTGATCTTTAATGAGGTAAAATATTCGATTATAATCACGAAAAAGATACATGTTATTGGCAGTGAAAAAAGTAACAAAGCGAGTAATGAGTCATGGTACATATAGAGCAACGCATACTGTGTAAATCAACCTGTTGATCAGAAATTATTTATTTATTGATGCTTAACGTCACATCAGTAGCAATTCTGGAGGGAATGATTGCACATGCGGTTGCTGCCCTCAATACAGATTTGCATTTTGTCTCGATGTTTTTACATGTTTTGGGGAAGTACGTTTCTGTTGTAAAATCAATCATCCTTGGGGCCAATACTTAAAGTATTTTTACAATAGTATTTTCTAGAATTGTATTCTCTAGTTAAATAACGACTTCTGATGCGTTTAAATAAACTATAGCATTTTCAAAGATGCCAATGATTCATTTTAGTCAGGTATATTGATGGGTAGAAAATACAATTCTAGAAAATGCAATTGTAAAAGGTTTATACAGGCAAATCAGACTAATACTCACGAGATGCACAATGTAGTTACCAGACTGCACGGTTTCTGACAAAATTGTCGCGCATCGAAACTTTTCAGTTGAACTGCAACTATATACGTTGAATGTGATTTCTGTAACAAAAAGAAAGAAGCTAACCTGAAACCGAGCTACGATGAAAGTACACGACCAAGTGGCGTAAATATTGTTTCCGGTTTTGTGTCATGATCATAAAATGTCAAACACATAGTAACGAAGCAAAGAATGGGCGCGGGCAAGCATGGCAGGCGATTGTGATATACATCTCTATTTTCTGTCCAAAAGTCTGTTATAAACCCCACCCACTCCAATATCCAACTACCCAATAAGGGAGGGAACGCTACATCTGTACTTGAAAACCATTTTAATGACTTAAATTTAATTTTTGAAAGGAGTGGTTTTTTAACGCTAATTGACAAGCATAGGAACCGGAGTCATTGCCGGAGCAACTGTTGCCGGTGCAAAATGTCGGCACCATCCAGCTAGATCCGGTAAGTGGTGTGCGTACTGCATATATAGTATGCTATGGTATGTATAGTGATATATGTACACCTAGAGCTATGGGTATATATTATGGGTATGTGGTGGGAAATGGAAGGGGAAGGGGAATTTTCTTGAAAGTTTTTTTCTCTGCGAAACCTTTGACATTGCTATTGACGTCGTGACGTAATGATGCGCACGCGGCGTCATAGAGATGTTGACCACTGTTGTTGTGCGCTATATCTGGCATAACGTTGTTCGGGTCGGGGGGGGTGTCGGACTTCTCGTAAGGGGGGGGGGGGGATCTGCATATATAGTATGCTATGGTATGTATAGTGATATATGTACACCTAGAGCTATGGGTATATATTATGGGTATGTGGTGGGAAATGGAAGGGGAAGGGGAATTTTCTTGAAAGTTTTTTCTCTGCGAAACCTTTGACATTGCTATTGACGTCGTGACGTCATGATGCGCACGCGGCGTCATAGAGATGTTGACCACTGTTGTTGTGCGCTATATCTGGCATAACGTTGTTCGGGTCGGGGGGTGTCGGACTTCTCGTAAGGGGGGGGGGGAGGATCTGGCAGTGGTGGTATATATCCATGTTGGTATACTATTACCCCTTGGGTCTTCATATTATCTTATGTCTACTTTTGCTAGGCCAAGCAATACTGGTAATGCATGGTCGCCCAGTGTGGTATTGCGAGATAGTTCTTGGTGGTTTAGATTGGCAGTATAGGATGAATGAGGTCTGTTGGCCTATTGCCCCCTTAGTACTATTTACCTACCGAATCCTTTGTATTATCTTATGGCTGGTATTGGTAGTTCGTAATGCTAGGTCAGGCAGTATTATAATCGTTTGTTTAAAAGTGGGGCATAGGATGCATTGTATATACCTCTGAAGGTCCCCTGTTAGTCCTCGGTATTATTAACGAACCGATTGCTTTGTATTATTCTATGACTGGTGTAGGTAGTACGTTAGGGCAGCTCAAATGATATTGTGAGGTGGGGGTGGGGTAATGCCTGGCAGTATAGTATGGACGATATATACCTCTGTGGGCCCCCCGAAAGCCATTGGTACTACTAATCGACCTAATGATTTATGTGACCGGTCTAGGCAGTATGTAAGATCAGACGTTATTGTGGGGGAGGGGGTGGGTAATGTATGGTAGTTTAGTGTGGTAGTATACGATGTACGTTTTGTACCCCCACAGGTCCCATGTCAGCCCTTAGTACTATTAATCCACCTAATGCTTCATGTTATCCTATGACTGGTATAGGTAGTATGCAATGCTAGGCATAGGGGTATTGTGGGTAGAAGGAATGCCTGTTAGTTTAGAACGGTAGTGTAGTATGGGCGGTATATAGGCCCCCTGTTAGTGCGTGGTACTATTAACCAACCGATTGCTTTGTTTTATTATATGGTTAGTATATGTAGTACGTTATGGTAGGTCTAGTGATGTTGTGGGGGTGGGTGTAATGCTGGGTAGTTTAGAACGGCAGTATAGCATAGGCTGTACATACCCATGTAGGCCTCTTGTTGTCCCTCGGTACTACTGATCCACCAGGTGCTTCATATTATCAAGCAGAATAGAATTCTGGGGTGGAGTTAATGCCTGGTAATACAGAACGGTAGCGGAATATGGTTGGTATATGCCCCGTAGGTCCCATCTTAACAGTTAATAGTATTAACCTACCAAGTGCTTTGTGTCATCCTGTTAGTGGTAAGGTAGTACGTAATATCAGTAGTTCCTACCCTTTTCCGAGTACTCTTGATGTTTCATTTATTTAGATCACCCAATCAATTCACATTACTGGCGCATCCTAACCAATAACCAAACAGATTGCTTGATTTCCCGTAATCGCTATGCCGAGTTATCTCCCCTTATTACAACGAAGTCCTATCCGATTCTCGTCACCTCTATATCCCATGGAATCCCATTTTTGGGAAACGCCTGTGGTTATGGAATCCCTTTTTTGTCGTATGAGGCCATGTGGGCCATGAGAAAGCCCTCAATGATGCCTCATTTACTATCCCTCATAGCCTCATTTTCTTTTGAGGGCATGAGAGCCATGAAAAAAAACCCTCAACGAGTCCTCATTTACTATCCCGCATAGTCTCATTTTCTTTTAAGGGCATGAGGGCCATGAAAAAATCCCTCAATGAGGCCTCATTTACTATCCGTCTTAGCCTCATCTCGGTATTTTACAGCCATATCCCATGGAATCCCATTTTGGGGAAACGCCTGTGGCTATGGGATCCCTTCTTGTTGTATGAGGCCACGAGTGGTATGAGAAAGTTCTCAATGAGGTCTCATTGAGGGATTTTTTCATGGCTCTCATGCCCTCAAAAGAAAATGAGGCTATGAGGGATAGTACAAGGGTTTGTACAGAGTATGCTATAATACCGTTCTAAACTACCAAGCATTACCCCCACCACACAATATCACTAGACTTACCATAACGTACTACATATACCACCCATATAATCAAATAAATAAAGCAATCATTGGTTAATAGTACCGAGCACTAACAGGGAGGGGGGGGGGGGCGGGCTATAGACCGCCCATACTATACTACCATTTTAAATTACCAGGCATTATCCCTAGCCACAATACCTCTATGCCTAGCATTGCATACTACCTATACCAATCATAGGATAACATGAAGCATTGGGTGGATTAATAGTACTAAGGGCTAACATGGGATCTGTAGGGGTATAAAGCGTACATCGTATACTACCAAACTAAACTTAACTATCATGCATTACGCCCCCCCCCCCCCCCCGCCCCCACAATAACGTCTGATCTCACATACTACCTAGACCAGTCACATACAGCATTAGGTCGATACCAATGGCTTTCAGGGCCCACAGAGATAAATATCGTCCATACTATACTGTCGTTCTATACCGCCAGGCATTACCCCAACCCCCACTCCACAATACCGCTTGACCTGCCATAACGTACTACCTATACCAGTCATTTAATAATAGAAAGCAATCGGTTGGTTAATAATACCAAGGACTAACAGGGAACCTACAGCTGTATATACAATGCACGCTATTCCCCACTTCTAAACAAACGATTATAATACTGCCTGACCTAGCATTACGAACTACCAAGACAAGCCATAAGATAATACAAAGGATTCGGTAGGTAAATAGTACTAAGGGGGTAACAGGCCAACAGATCATTCATCCTATACTGCCAGTCTATCCCACCAAGGACTATCTCGCAATATCATACCGGGCGTCCATGCATTACACCCATCGCCACAATACTGCTTTGCCTAGCTATAGTAGACATGGGATAATATGAAGAACCAAGGGTTAATAGTATACTAACATGGATATATACCACCACTACCAGATCCTCCCCCCCGCCCCTTACGAGAAGTCCGACACCCCCGACGTTATGTCAGATTGCATAGGGGACAACAACTGTGGTCTCTATGACGTCGCGTGCGCATCATGACGTCACGACGTCAATAGCAATGTCAACTGTTTCATGGAGAAAACACTTTCAAGAATACTCACCTTCCACCTTCATTTTCCAACACAAACCCATAATATATAATCACAGCCCTGGGTGTACATATATCACTATACATACCATAGCATACTACTATATATGCAGTACGTACACCGCTTGCCGGATCTAGTTGGATGGTGCCGACATTTTGCACCGGCAAAGCTCCGGGTAATGAGGGTCGAAAACCTCCTGCTATACTACTTTCGTGCTCCAATACATTGTCGCTTCTGAAGTGGGATAACCGACACAATGTGAGTGAAAACTCATATCAAAGGTGAATTGTTGTATACGGCTTTCAAAAGGTGTTCATTACCACAAATATCAAGTCGACGAAGATAAAAAATTATTCCAACTACATGATCAAGTCATGCCTTCGGAGAAGGTGTGACTTGATGATGTAGTTAGAATGTGTCATCAGTTAGGAATCTTGAGTCGAAACAAATTGGATTCAGTTCCCATCCCCACCCCCCGTCGACCCCCAGCCACACACACACACTCACACACACACACACACACACACACACACACACACACACACACACACACACACACACACACACACACACACACAATTGGTCATCTTCGCAACCCCATCCTCTCCTCCTTCTCGGTCGGACACTCCAATGATGTAATGCTGCAGGCATTTTGTGTGACAAACGTATGCAGTGATCGATAACCTTCATTTTTTTATGAATGAACATTTGAAATCTCTCGATAGTGAATCAATACGAACTCTTTTTCGAGAGTAAAATACGATCAAATAAATTTTAAAAAAATGTTTTGTTTTAGTTTTTGGTGTAAAACACTTGGTGATTTTCACTTGAGGATTTGTGTACAGTATTCAGAAATAATAATTAAAATCAGAAACAGCTATAGGAATTTGCACAGGGTTTTAATTCTGGATCTGGAATTATGGACTTATGCCGCCCCAGAACCTATACCTCTGGGGATATGAGTATGGATCTATAGCGTTGCACTTGTAACTTTGAACCTATCCTGTCAGATTGTACAGCTAGTATTATTTCACACATAATGTCTAAACAAAGAACATATAAAACGTATGACAACCACGCCGTATTATACTATTCAAAAACAGTGGGGGATATCTGAACTGATGTTAATATTTTCGGAAAATGGTATTGGATACGCGTGATTGGACACATCGATATGTTACCAAGTTTTGTGTTGATCATGAATGTTGCCTGCCCACGAGACTTCGTGTAGGTTGTTCGCACGAGCACCGCGTTCATGTCTGTGGGATATGTTTTGAAATTTCCATTTGTACTGGACAGGCTTTTTCGGAGGTCTCTTGTTCTTTTTTGGTATAAATTCGTTCATCAATAGTCTCTGGTCGAAACGTAAGTTCTGAGGGATGCGGAGACTGTCATGCGAGGAACGGCATGTTGGAAGCTGGCAACAGACAGACTGCTGTGGCTCAAATTTTCAACGTTACTCAATCTGTAATTAGCAGGTTGTGGTCACGCTACCGTCAGGCAGGCATTGTTGATGACAGACGTCGGTCGTTCCATCCGAACATTACGTAACATCAAAGTGCCTCAGAAATTGAACAGCAGCTGCACCGAGCGACACATATGCGAGTCAGTGGTCAGACTATTCGAAATCGCCTACACAACTTGAATTTGTACGCTCGACGACCTCGAATAATTCCACGTTTGACTGAACGTCACGTCGCAACAAGGCGTAATTGGGGTGGAGCACGACAGCGCTGGGACAATTTTCGATGGAGCAACGTCACGTTCTCCAATGAATCGAGGATCACACTCGACTTTTACAACAGGCGAAACAGAATGTGGCGGCGGCGGAACGAACGATGGCATGACGTAGCTGTTCGGCAGCACGTGGTGGATCGGGTTTTGTATGGAGAGGCATATCCATGACGACCAGAACAGCATTAGATGTTATCCAAAGGCGTGTCGCAGGGCAGTACTACCATAGCAACATGTTAGCAGCTCGTGTAGTGCCATTTGCGCAACGTCATGGCCGTCGATTCATTTTCCTAGATGACAAAGCAAGAGCACACAGGGTCCGTGTCGCTGCAGAGTTCCACGAGGAGCAGAACATCACTACACTGCCTCGGCCTGTACTAAGTCCAGACCTTTCACCAATCGAGCTTGTCTGGGATATGCTTGGCAGACGCCTACGACAACACCAACAGCCCCCTACCAATGTCCAGGAACTCGCCGCTGCACTGCAGGAAGTATGGAATAACATCAGTCAAGCTGATATTGAACGTTTGGTGAGGAGTATGCCACGTCTGATCCGCGCTTGTCTCGCGAACCGAGGAGAATTTACAAGGTATTGAGGTCTTGGACTGAATGTGGTACATTCTCTGACTGACCGTACATGTCTTCGACAGCTCAGTGCGTGGAATGTGTGCTTGTCAGACACCCAACTATCGCTAAAATCATTCACCAGATGTCACAGTGCAATGCCTCAACTGTCTTTGTGATGAACATATAAATATATGTCTTCATATATCTCACTTTTATCAAATAGCCCCTACTTTTTAAATAGCATATATTAATAATATTAAACGAATAATATGATATAAATAAGCAAATATACTTCGCTACCTTTAATAGATGTTATGAAAAGCAAGTTGAGCAGTTCTTTATTTCTAAACTTAGTTTGAGAAGATAACCAACTGTATTGAAACTGTCCACAACATGCTTTGCCTTTAAATGACTAAATATCAGGGTTCCCACTGATATCAGCGAATCAAATTCAAACTCTATTTAACCCTTTACCTAACCTGAAAAGCAGACGACACTTGCAAAAATAATTCTTGAATAACTAATTTTTTTTTCATTTTTTGTCTCAAAAACATAGGTTTTGACCCCTCGTTGGAACGAGCTCGTCGAGCTCGTTCCAACGAGGGGTCATAACCTATGTTTTTGAGACAAAAAATGAAAAAAAATATTGAAAATTAATTGGCGATTTTTGAGAATAGCGCTGGCCGGTTTTGGCCGTTACGTTAGGTAAAGGGTTAATTACTTTTCACGGGATTTGACGATGATTTTCAAGAACCATCAGCACTGTACCTATTGGATAAACTCTCATTTCATTTGCCTGCCGTTCGCTTAAACATAAGGTGACCATTTGTTTCGTTCAGCTACATTACTAGATCTTCGAAAAATATTGTCATTTAATCCATTTGTTAACTTTTCCAGAACCGTCATCTACATTGTAATGGTGATAAAACTTGCTGTTATGATGAGATACTGATGGAATGCTGTGACGTAGCATACTGTTGGAAATGGCTCTCTGAGATCTTTCCAACAGTGTAGTACATCAAATTATCGGATTACTGGCAGAAGCGCTTGAATTAAACTACAGTGGTATTATTAGTTATCCTTGTGTTTTCCAGGGTGTATGGAAATTTTCATACACCCTAAGGCGAAACCGAAGGGTGCATGAGTTCCCAATCCGGTGTAAATTCTCATACACCCTGGAAAACACAAGGATAACGGATTTATTTCCAAGAATTTTGGTGTACTTAATACTTTAACCTACATTGTGGGCAAAAACTGAGAGAAAATTTGTACTTTGCAACTTTCTTAAATAAAACCAGAGAAATATGGATGTCATTGGAACTGGCTCAATGAGCCAGTTCCAATGACATCCATATCTGCAATATTTTATTGCACATAAATATTAAATTTCCCGTATTTTTATTTTTGTTCCAACATAACCGAGCAGAAGGTGTGAATTAGTATTTTAAAATGGGTACTTTTTTAGCCATATAGCTTGCTCTTGAATATTCTTGTTTTTACACCGTGGTTAAAAAAAAGTTACATCGTACCTCTCAGCCAATCAAAATGCCGTATTTTGTTTCCTTTGGAAATAAATAATCTTACACACCGGACTGAGATGGGTTGTCATACAACTTCTTGTCTCAGAGGTTGAAGGTAAACTGAATTCAAGTATTTTTCAATGAAGGTGGTGGAAAATCAAGTGCTTTTCAAGGATAGAAACAAATTCAAGCACGTCTCACGGAAGAGGCCGAAATTCAAGGAACTTTCATTTGATTGGGAATCCGGGAGTTGGACATTTAAACCACACAAACAATTTCCGCTCTCAGTGTACTTACGTTTTCTATTTGGCGGCCGCACAGAAATTTTGGATAACTTCTGTAAAGAAGATGTTTGGACTGCTGTGTAGTAAAATTCTGCTAATGCGATCTGGGGCCCTTCTAAAGTTTTGGTGTGCGGTTTTGGTGTAAGGTGGCAACTCCACAGTAATTAGTAACCTTACATCGTAGATCCAGTTGATCCCTATGTAAGTAGATAAGTCTCTGGCATTTGGAACCTCTGGTGTTGAGCCGAATGCATCAATCCAAATTTCGTGTCTGACATCTAAACCAGCAGGGGCAGGTACCCACCCTGTACTACCTCATCCTTTTTGTTTTGAAGAAGTCTTCCCACAAACATCCTGACCATAATGGAAGATACATGTACACCTTTTTATTTCACTACGGGATTTTCCTGTTATTGATGGGAATCTTCTTTGACGCTAGCGTAAAAAAATGTGAAGGGACTTTGTTCCAGTGTGAATGTTTGTCCGCTTTACTCTTTACACAACCTAACGACCAAAGCCGACATGCTTTATTCACAAAAAATCACCATTCAATTTTCACTTTTTTTCATTTTTTGTCTCATAAACATAGCTTATGACCCCTCATTGAAACTAGCTCGAATAAAATGAAAAAGTTTAGTTATTCAAGAATTTTGTTTAGAAGTGTCATCTTCCTTTCTTGTCAAGTAAAGGGTAAAACACTTAAATGTGTCTCAGCACTTTCCTCGTACTGCCAATCCGTTCGGATTTACGATGGCTTTTGCCACCTTCTCCAGCCTTCCTATGCAATGGATAGACGTGTGTTTGAGTGTGGAGATGGCGGCGAGTGGGTATGAGGGAAAGGATGTGTTTGGTATCGTGTATGGATGAGTGTCCGTGGATGTGTCTTCTAGATTTTAGAATAGTGTTTGGGTTCCAACAAAGGTTTACTTCGTTTTCTCCGAGTTCGCAGAGACCCATAAGTCATCGAGAACTAAAAAAGCCGAAAAACAAGACTTGTGTTTCTTGAAGCTGCTTCATCTTACCCTTCTTCCAATACGAATCATCCACAAAATCTCACAATAAACTAGCAAAGTTTACTTCACGTTTGATATCGAATTGTGCATATTCTGCCATCGTTCTACCCAATATGCTTTGGTTTAATTATTATATCACATTTAACCCTCTGCCCGACGTAACGACCAAAACCGGGCTCCGTATTTACAAATATCATCGCTGAATTTTTATTATTTCTACGATTTTTATCTCAAAATATGACCCCTCATTGGAACGAGTTCGTTGATCTCGTTTCAATGAGCTGTCATGAGTTGTGTATTTGACACCAAAAAATGAAAACAACAGTTATTCAAGAATTTAGTTTGCATGTGTCCTTTGCCTGTCTGCCTTTCGTTTTAGGTAAAATGTTAAAATGCAGCTCATAGTGTACTATTTTTGCACTGGCGACGGTACTAACCTTTTCTCCCCTGCCGCTCTATGATTTATTCCACGAAATTTTGGATTTCTCCAACTACACTCAGGTTTCCACTGAATAAAACAAACATAGTTTACCTGCCCCATACTTTGTTTGTTGGATTCTGGCATTTTCGATGCAACAGCCGAGACCAGTATTGTAAATATTTCCCAGAAACAGACTCTCAACAGAAGAACAAACAAACTTTATTGCAAATTTCAGAAATCACGATATCACAATGGTGAATTGCAGGGTTCTACTTGTTTCTTGTTCTGTAATCTGCTTACAGTTCCACCTTACTGCATTTCAGACATAGTGGAGCCACCCCCCCCCCCCTCCACCCCACCCCATATATATATATATCTATCTCTCTCTATCTATCTCTCTCTCTATCTCTCTCTCTATCTCTCTCTCTATCTCTCTCTCTCTCCCTCTCTCTCTATCTCTCTCTATCTCTCTCTCTCTATCTCTCTCTCTCTCTCTCTCTCTCTCTCTCTCTCTCTCTCTCTCTCTCTCTCTCTCTCTCTCTCTCTGGGACGGTTAGGGGACACATGCGCCGCTGTTATAGTGTTGTTTCGGCTGTTCATCCGGAACGTTATTTTGGCGGACCGTTGGAGGAGTGGGTACCTTGTGGGATAGATGTAAATGGCGTAAATAAAATCTGTAAAAAAAGATAGCTGCTTCGATGTCAATCTAACACAATCCCGCCTTACTGGAATAGTTATCACAATGGCAACGACGATATGGATAACCTTTCATTATCCGCAATTTGATTGCCAGGTCAATGACGCCGCATTACGATGGAAAAAGTGGATTCGACACTCAAGACGAAAACGTTCTCGTGGCATACCAGATTTCCGACTAGGTCAGAAAAAAAGAAAGCCCTCATCTTAACTTTTGCGCATGATGAACTCAACATTCGACAATCTGCAGGATCCAGAACATGTAAATGACGCCTACAGTGATGTGTTTAAGCAAGCTTGATAATTACTTATTGCCTAATCACGGTCAATTAAAATAACGGATGAACAAACTAAAAGCATGGAAGACTCAATAAGTGCTGAGACTACTGCTAGCGCTTACAATGTCCAAGATTCAAATCAGCCCAAGACTCAAAATGATTCTCATCATACGCAGCGAATTCTGCCTGGGAATAATAGTAATCCATGCTATAGTTTTGGTCAGACTTGGCCACATGTCCGAAGGTCGACATGCCAGTCCTGCGCATAACACTGTTTCTAATTTTAGTGGTTCAGTCGTCATTACACACGTTCATGTCCCAACAGAGAAACACAAGCACGGCGACGAGACCATCAATTTGTAAATCAGTATTCTGCAACAGCTGACTGGCGAAAAAACTATTCAGCACGAAAACGTCTGGTAACACAAAATCCGCAGTCACACCGCCTTCGTAGACAGCAATCACACTGCCAGGACAGACATCGGTTTAAAACAAACAATGTCGTGGTCGACTCTGAAACCCTACAACTACATTTTGTGACGTGAAAGTGCTTAATAACACTCAACAGTTGACGTATGTAGTTGACAAATGTGAACATAACCTCAACAATATGACCATTTTTGACAAATTTGTGCTCTCTAAATGTGACAATTCCGACAATGAAGGTGGGGTTGTCTCTTCCGGGTTATTGGTTGTTAGTAAGGGTACATGCATACAAAATGGCAATAACATTAAACATGTTTCAAGTAATGTACTTGTTGGGTCTAGTGGTTGAAGCTCTGACTGCTGACTCCAAAATCTCTCAATATGTGCAAAATCGTCCAAATTTGGTCCAAGGTGTAGGTAAATTTAATCACGGTACGGTTAGCCAATGTATTGATCATAATACTTCTCCTGTAGCATAACAGGGTCACATTGGCCTTTTCACACACGAAAGAAAGTTGAGAAGGAGTTATCGATCATACTAGAAGAGGATATTATTGAGTCAGTTAATGAGCACACTGATTGGATTTCGCCCACTGTAGCAGTTCTAAAGACGAATGACCGAGACAATGTTCGTATCTGCGTTGACAGGAGACTCCCCAAGCTGGCTATTAAGCGTGAGCGATATGTTACACCCACAACTGATGATATTGTACAGAAATTGAATGTGTTCTACGAAATTGATCTAAGACAAGCATTCCATCAGTTTGAATTAGATGAGGAGTTTAAGCCTTTCCCACTCACACGGAACTCTTTCGATACAACCGTTTCTTTTTTTTTTTGGAAAAAACACTCTTTCTGAAATCTTTCAGGAACTAGTTCAACAAACATTAGATACAGATCCAGCAGCAATGAATATCTCCGGTGGCATTTTGGTCTTTTCGGAATATGAAGCCCGACATGATCAAGATGTCATCAGAACATTTGAATCCCTGGGGCAACATGGATTTACTATTAATCTTAGAAAATGTTCTTTCAATTAGTCTTTCATTGATTGTTCTGATTTATATTGTTCATAGAGCGGAATGTCTATAGAATAACTTAATGGGGAAGCATTCAAAGTTTAAGAGTCTCCGAAGTCTCGACAGGAGGTTCAAAGTGTACTGGGTATGCTAAATGTTTGAGCTCCATATCTACCCGTGTTTTCTACTTTGACAGCGCCACTTAAGGAGCTAACTCACAAAAACGTAAAAGTTGAGAACCTCAGAACAGGAGAAAGTTTTTACAGACATTAAATGTCATGTGGTTTACTCGCCAGTCCTATCTTATTTTGACATCAATATGCGCACACAACTGTTTGTTGATGCTTCTCTTGTAGGTGTTGTTGGAATTCTAGTTCAAAATAATAAGATCATATCATTTGCTAGCAAAGATACAGCTAGCTTTAGCGGGAGGCAATGGCTTTTGTTTGGAGTCTTGGGCGTTTTCATCTATACACAACTGTACAACCGGTGTCCGTTTTTACTGATCACAAATCCCTACTTGGTTTATTTGGTAAAATGAAGTCAAAATAGTCAATGAGACTCGAAAGATGGGCCCTTACGCTTTCGGGCTTATGATTCCATCTACAAATATTGTAAGGAGTCGATAATCCAAGTGTCTAGACGACGAGGCAACCTTTGAAAAAGAATTGTACAACTAGTCGTACAGAAGAGTACATCAGTTCAGCGGTTTTAGATGCCTTTCACAAATCTGTTAGTTTAGATGTTCATGCAGAAATACAAAAAGACCCAATTTTGAAACTAGTTATTGATTTCAATCATTCGGCTAAATGGCACAATGTCCCTGCAGACATTAGTCAGTATAGCAAAATATGCAATGAGTTATGAATTTGCAAAAAACAGTGTCCTACTAAAGATTCCTAAAAGTATGCTTCATCAATCTCTTCAAAAAAACGCTGTAACACTTGCCCATGAGGGACACCAGGGTATTAATAAGACAAAGTCTTTACTTAGAGAGAAAGTGTGGTTTCCTGGTATTTACAAATTTGTTGAAAATTATGAGGAATTATGTTGACCCTGCAGGCTGTCACTGTGGAACGCTCAGAATGATCAAGCTCCCTTCAGAAGTCTGGTCAGAAGTTAGTATTCATTTATTTGGCCCATACCGTGTGGTCACTACCTGTTGGTCATTATTGATGATTATAGTAGATGTCCAGAGGTGGAGATATGTAATATCACTTCTTCGCATGAAGTGATTCCCAAGCCCGACCGGGTATTCTCCACCCACGGAATTTCAGGTTTGTCCGAAAGTGCCGAATTTCAGAACTTTTCAAAAGCTTTGGGTTTTAAGCACCACAAGGTCGCACATTTGCAGTCAGAAACAAATGATGAAGTTGAGTTCTTCCTGAAACCATTAGAGAAAGTTTACCAAATGCTCTGTTGGAGAACCGTCCAAGAAAACAAGCCCTTTATTCATTTCTCAGAAATTATCGTTGTACCCCTCACTCCAATACTGTAGTACCTCCCTTAGAATTTCTTCTAGGGCGTCCGATGAAAACTAAGCTACTTCAAATGTCGGTCTCATCAGTTCTTAACCCTTTACCTAACGTAACGGCCAAAACCGGCCAGCGCTATTCTCAAAAATCGCCAATTAATTTTCATTATTTTTTTCATTTTTTGTCTCCAAAACATAGGTTATGACCCCTAGTTGGAACGAGCTCGTCGAGCTCGTTCCAACGAGGGGTCATAACCCATGTTTTTGAGACAAAAAATGAAAAAAATTAGTTATTCAAGAATTATTTTTGCAAGTGTCATCTGCTTTTCAGGTTAGGTAAAGGGTTAAGCGGAATATTGAAGGCAAAGACGCACAAGCCAAGGACAAAATAAAGGCATACACTGAGCTGCGTCGAGTCAATGGAGCGCACATAAAGGGTGGGAATAAAGTTTTGGTGAATGGGAAAAGAGCAAATCAATTAACAAGTCAATATGATCCTCACCCTTTAAGGATCATTAGACGGAAAGGTTCAATGCTCATCGATCAGAGTGGTCTATAGGTGAAAGCTAGGAATAGTTCCAACTTCAAACCTGTTTCAGTTGAAGCTGAACCGATTTGTATGATGATTGGGATTTTGATTTTCACATTTTTGAAAATGACAGTCATGTTGTTTCGCTCCCTCAGCCATCCAACTTTTCATCTGATGTTTCAATGAGTTCACAGTATCCATAGTAGAACCCATAGTAGGCAAGCATATCTCACACAACTGAGTGGTGATTTCTCTTAACAATTTATATGCAAACATGTTTGTTAGTTTTAGACTTATTAATTTCAGATTTTCTTTTCTTTTCTTGAAGAATGGAGAATGGAGAGATGTAGCGTTTGAAACGTTCATCCGGGACTTTATTTAGATGCATCGTTGGAAGAGCGTGTGCTTTTTGTGATGGACTTAAATGGCGTAAATAAAGCCTGTTAACTCTTAGAAGCTGAGAAAACAGAAGGAATTTATTGAACATGACATACCGCGAAAAACTTATAGTAAAGCAGGTGCTCTAGTCAAGGGTCGTCTGCCTGAATAGGCAGACGACACTTGGCTAGAAGCATCTGCTCAGTGTTTAATTCTTCCCAGCCCCAAGACAGCTGAACCATCACAGCCAGACCTGCCGGCAAGAAAACTCGACTCCCGGCGGGTAAGTATTAAAAAAGTAAAAAAGATATCTGTTTTGATGTCAGTCTAACACAATCCAGCCTTACTGGAATAGTTATCACAAATGTGATCTTCAATTCGTATTTCCCTGGGTAACTGCGATCGTTTAAACATTACATTTGTTCTAAAATACGGCATGCACTTACAGGATGTGAGAGTGTTTCACTGAATTTATCACAGGATCGGCATTTATCCCTTTTAACCAACTATGCATTAATTCATGCGTGAAGCAAAGGTTGGTAGTCATTGAGTAAACAACACAATAAATATCTAACTGGACAGGAGGGTCAGTGATAATTTCATCCTCAGCCCGACGTATTATTAATCCTCCACACAAATACAAGATAGCCGCACCCATTGTCGTCAAAATGATGTGCGAACTGTATTCACGGATGCAACAGATTTTCAGTGACAGCAAATATAAGTATCTTTAGTTTAATTTAGATTTGGTTAAGAACTGATTAAAGATTTGTGTTTCGCCTGCGTTAGTTGTATTCGGTATTGTATTGGTCAGGTGTTTTTGTACGCTTGTTGTCATGGCTACCAGTACTTATTGTTTTGTGCAGAGAGAAGTGTGAATGGTTAGGTAGGGTTAGTAAGGGCCCAGTCTGGTGTGTGGGTGGGAGTGAATCAGGAAGTCCAAGTCCAGGAGAAGTTGGGTTTTGGTTTATGTAAGTGATGCGGCATGATGCATGGGGATCTTCTGTTGATGGATAATGAGGGTATTTGTTGTAACTGTAGAGAGGTTTTTCGTTTTCTGGAGGCTATTGTCAAGTACAAAGGGGAGATTGAGGAGTTGAAAAGTAAATTTGTGGTTACGGTAGTTTTTGACGGATGGTGAAAAGTGGATGGAGATTCAAAGAGGAAACGAGGAGGTGGAGGGAGGACGTTCGATGTGATTGATGATGGTGAGGAGGTAGTTAGGGGGAGGAGGTCAGTCCAGATGGTGGAGACGTTTAGGAATTTGGTATCTAAATTACCTAGTAGAAATGACAGGTTGGTAGTATGGGGGCTCCTCCCTGTGATGAGTGGGGAAATGAACGAAATTCTAAGATTTTGGGGATAAATGGGGAATTAGAAAAATACTAAAAGGAGCTGAGAGTATCTATTGTTAACAACTGGGGGTCATTTTGGAGTAAGTAGGAATTACAACGGATATCTGAGCCCGAGTGGAACAGAGGTGCTGAGAAGGAGTTTGTTACACGGGATGGGTGGGAAAAGATTACATGCGAAAGCATTTTCAAAAGGGAAAATGTAACAAAGATAGAAAAAAGAGGACCCACAAAAAGGGGTAAGAATAATATCTCCGAGAATTCATGTGTTGTCAAAATGAGATAGAGCAATATCCAGGATCTCCGTAGGAAATTGACTGAAATTGTGGAGGAAGAGATTCGTGATATAATAGTCTCAGTGAGACATGGATCAGAAAGGGTGAAAGGATTGACCAGAACAAGGGGTATGAGTGGAATGAATCGGCCGATTATAAGGCCAGAAGGGGATGGGATATGGGTAGCAGATATGTACATCAAAACGGGGTTCGGCCCTCTGATTATCGCAGACTTATCAAAAGTAAATACCGCATACCAAGTGGAACGCGAAATCGTATGGGCTAAAAGCAAGTTGAAAAACAAAAGCATTGCAGTGGGGGGTGTATATCTGACGACTGAAAGAAGCAAGCCTGAGTGGAAGATGGAATATATACGACTCTTAGATCCAATAATACAGATCTGGAAAACAGGAAGCTCCATATTGTACCAATGGGGTAACTTAATGGATACACTGGAGATGGTGTGGCGGGTGCAGTGGGTGGGGACAAGAACATTGATGCTGATCGGAGGAAACTCTTGGAATTTACAAACGAAGTGGGTCTGAAGATATTGAATAGGGGTGCAAAGTGTAAGGGTAAATGGACATGGGAAATGAACTATAGAAAGACAATAATTGACAATGTCTTCACCACGCAAGAGCTGTGGAAGGGGGTCATAGATATGGAAATAGATTACGAAGGAATTTCGGAATTGGATAGTGATCCCAACCTGAAGCAGTAAAAGAAAAGGTAAAAAAAATAGCAAGACCTCGAGCGACATTCAAGGACATCTGGAAAAGGGGAATGTAAGTAAACTGGGTGTACTTTTGGGAGAATCTAGAAAGCTAGAAAATGTGTCAACTGTGGATAACATTCATGAGTTGGCTAACTCAATAGTGAAAAGTCTAACAGATGCCGGAAGAGAAAGCATAGGAGGGCTAGGATATATGATAAACAACGAGCTCTCATCTGTAATAAAAAAGAGGAAGAAAAAATGTTCTGCTTTTAGAAGAAGCTGAAAACTTAAGGGGGGAGGGATAGAGTATAAAGCCACTAGAAATACCAAAGAAGTATATGAAGAGCCATGCCAAATAGTTAATATAATCAGGGACAAAAATAGCATACTGCGGAACATTAATCTAATGAAGACAATAAGGAAACCAAGGGGGAGGGGTCTAACAATGCCAATACCTCGGAGAGTATTAAGGTGGATGGCAATAGCACTGATGACCGGCACAGTTTTGCAGCAGAAATGGTCAAGAATTGGATTGGGAGGGGGTAAACGATAGAAGATGGGGGAGAGGGTAAATCTAGAATGTAAGACAGGAAGTACAGAAAACTTATCCGAATTAGTGTGCGGAGAAACCGAGACGGGAGAAGTACGAAATGTAGTCACCAAGATGAAGACTGGCAAAGCAGCAGTTACTGACGAAATTGCAAATGAATTTTTAAAAAGAAGAGAGGATCCATTATTTGAGCATCTTAAATCATCATTTAGCATCGCTATCAGAAAGCAAGAGGTCCCCAGAGAGTGGAAAGAAAAGCGGGTAACCTTTATTCATAAAAAGAGAGACGGGGAGTTTTAGACAATTATAGGGGTGATATCCGTTAGTAGGAATATTGGTAAGCTTATCTGCAAGATTCTCTATGGAAGGCTAGCGGGAGTTGGAAACGAGAGGAAATTCCTGGTGGAAGTCTAAAAAGGGTTCCGGAAAGGAAGAAGGTTACTGGCCATTCATTTACTCTTGCGCAATTGATCAATCAACAAAAGTTAATAAGAAAAACATGTTATGGCGCATTCCCAGATGTGATAAAAGCATACGACAGCGCATCGAGGAAGGGGATGTGGCGGAAACGTGAATGCCTCGGATTTGGAGGAAATTTTGTCGGAATCATGCCACCAGCACTGTACAAAGACGTGCAGCGTGTACTCATCCAGGGAAACATTACAACGAAAAGGGTCCCAGTGGAGATAGGCCCTAAGCAGGGATGCATCTTGTCGCCGATTCTGTTTGCATTGTGCGTAAAGGATTTAGGAGAGGAGTTGATTGCATGTGCAGTGGGAGTCAAAGTTGGAGAGACAAGAATCCCAAGGCTTTTCTTTGCCGACGAAAAAAACATTTAACCATAGTAGGAAAGTATGGGGATAGATGGTGACTTGAACTGAACGGACAAAACAAAAGCAAGGTAATATCCCTGAGCCGTAGGGTGGATGCGTCGCGAAGTGGCGGGTGTGTGGGTAAATTCTGTATTGGTGAAGGGGAAAGCAAGAATATAACAGTGGGTGAATGGGAGTATATGAATACTTGGCAGTGGTTTTAGTGTTACAGGTGGAGGCTTATACAGAAGCCACAGAAATAAACATAAGACTAAGGGTAACAGCATACTCAATCAGTTAAAACTAATTGGAAGAAATAGAACAAGGCGATTTTTGGACAAAAACATTTGGGAGAGTGCCAGGGTGGGGTTACCATGTATAACACATGGAAGGACGTGATCCCTCTAAATCAAACAGAAGTTGTGATCTTGGAAATTATATAAAAAGATACAGGGTTGGTGGAGAACCGGATCAAGTATCGCAGCCGCTCGTGAAGCAGTGGGGGGAAACTCGGGTGGATGCCGGTTAAAGATAAAATAGATATGAGGAGATTATGCTACTTGAATTGCTCTCTGGTAAACTTCCCAAACAGCAGATGGTGTACAACGACGTTTAACCACGTCGCGTGTCTTAACCATCATTCAGACGTGGTGGTTAAGGCAAGCGATGGACCAAATGAAGAATTACTCTTTTGATACTGAAGATTTAAAATGACAACTGAAACTGGGGAGTCGCCTTATCCGAGGAAGGTGTTTGAGAATTGCAATAGAAACTGGCGAGCTGGAATTAGGACCAAGCTCTCTTTTGGAATGTACGAAAGAGATACCCCAGCGTTTGCCCAGTACCAAGATGGATTTTAAGAGGGATTTTTATTGTTCAACGTGAGATCCAAGTCACTTAAGTTGAAGGGGAGAATCAGGACAGGCGATGAAAGAGTGTGCCAAATGTGTAATTTCGGAGTAACGAAGACCCTGGAACATTGCATTTTAAAATGCCCCAGATATTCGGCTTGCATAACAAGACTCCTCAGAAAAACTAATGGAAAATGAGATGAAAACATGAATGATAAGTGGACGGGGTATGACATGAGGGAAACTTATGGTTAGGAGGACCCAGGAAGCGCCGATTGGAGGAATTATGAAACACTTTTTGACTGAATGCTAAGAGATTAGGAGGGAGAGTATGGGAGGAGTAGCCCAGGTTAATGTAAACCTCCTCGTTAGCGGAAAGCCAAAGAACTTTTATTATTTCGTTAACAAGGTAAATCCAGTCAATGTAAATAATTTCACCTCAAAGATAACATAAATTGTCCCTATATCCCGACAGATGCTGTCTTTTGATTGGTCCGAATGCCTTGGACAAATAGCTATGGCAAAGGGTGCGCCCAACATCCAAGATATATGAGAGCGTGCACAAGCGCACGCGAAACATCGGGGGTATATGGTTTCAATGATAGCATTTCGCTTCCACTCGCCTCATTACAAAAATCGAACCAAAAAAAACGAAAATAATCACAAATATCATCAGATTTCTGACAATACAATCATAAAAATAAAATAAGGGCAAATAATTCGTCCCCCGAGTACCAATGTGTTCTATGTGCCAGTAGGTACATAGAACACATTGGAACTCAGGGGACGATATGGCAACAAACTACTGTTTACTCGTTTCCTTAACGGCCCAAGGGATGTAACTCGATCTGTTGTCTTCTGCAATTATAAAAACGAAATTATTATCACGACTTTGGTCCAAATAATTGGGGAGTTGAGAAGTGCGACCACAAATTTATTTCCACTAAGATGTACTGTGTTTCAAACGGGACAAAAACGTTATCTCCGCCAACATGTATGGTATATGGAGATTTAGTACCTGGGTGTCTCATTTAAACACCTCGCCTGGGGGCGCTCAATGGATAAAGGTGCAGGCTGCTAGCCGAGAGATCCTCTTTTTCTCTCTACTGCTTTCTGCTCTACATAAATCAATTGTTTCAACAATTATCTATCATAAATAGTTCTAGTAAACCCTTGAATCTCATTATCTTCCAAAGATTGGATACTAAACAAACTGTACTCAATGATGTCATAACTGCAATAACTCCTCTATGTTGCTTGTGCCTTGGTGATGTTGGTGGTCGGTTTGGTTATCATGGCGGGTAATATCAATCTTGACGAGATCCAGACCAATCCCGAGTATGATTTTGGTTTTCTACTGAATAATAATATAGAGACATCTCCAGAAGACAACGACTCGGCGTCTATATTCAATAATACTGAATGCAAGTACATTCTCCCTAGTGAATTTGGTGCTGAATTAGGTGGTGTGCGTGGATCTTTCTCGGCATTTCACATCAACTGTCAAAGTCTTAATGCTCACTGGGATCCATTACACCACTTACTCTCCGACCTAAATGGCGCAGAGAACACATTCGATGTAATAGGCCTCACGGAAATTTTTCAAATCCCTGAAAATGTGGCATACACTCTAGAAGGATATCACCCCTTACTAGCAAATACAAGACCTAGTGATGATGACAGGCGCGGAGGGGTTGGGTTGTTCATAAAAAATGACATTGCTTTCAGTGTTCGTCAAGATCTCTCTGTTTTTATACCTCACGTATTTGAGTCTATCTTTATTGAATTAAAGTCAAAACATTCATCAAAAATTATCGGCGTAATATACAGACCTAATACTGCACCAAAAGCAGATATAGACCTATTCCAATCAAAAATGAATTACATAGCAGACATAATTAACAAGGAAAGGAAAACTTCCCTTCTTATGGGCGATTTCAATGTTGATCTCCTGAAAGTAGGTTCTCATTCTAAAACGGACTTATTCATTGACTTGATGTTTAGTGAAGGCTTCATACCTGTTATTACCAAACCAACCAGAGTAACAGATCGATCGGCAACGTTGATAGATCACATATTTTCCAACTCTGTCTCCAATTGCTTTAAATCTGGAATAATCCTCACCGATGTTTCTGACCACTTTGGGATTTTTTATATTGAACTGGCTTACACCAAATCCGACAGATCAAAACCATCTCTTTCAAGGAAAATAAACACCACAAATATAGAACTCTTTAAGACGTTATTGTCTCAATGCGATTTTTCTACGGTCATGAGTGCAGACAGCCCCAATACATCTTATAATAATTTTTTGAATATCTACTTAAATGTTTTTGAAACAGCCTTCCCACTGAAAAGCTTCAAACCAAATAAGAAATTTATAAAACGTCAACCTTGGATGACAAAAGGTCTCTTAGTGTCTGCAAATAACAAGAATAAATTGTTCAAAAAGAAATTACGATCCCCTACTGAAGTCAATGTTAAGAATTATAAAAACTACTGCCAACTATTTAACAAAATTCGGAAGCAAAGCAAAGCTATGTATTATGAAAAACTTATTTCAGAACACAAGAATAATATGCGGAAAACATGGCAAGTCCTAAACAGCGCCTTAAATAGAAATAAAAGGAAAAGTTCCCTACCATCCTTCTTCAATCTTGGTGACAAAAAGATACACACACCAAAGGACATTGCACAGGAGTTTAATAATTTTTTTGCAAACATTGGCAATCAGACCTCAAAACTAATATCTAAACCACCAAATTCATTTGACGAGTTCTTGAATAATCGACTACCGCAAAATATATTTATCACACCGACGTCACCCCTTGAAATAACGAATATTGTAAATTCAATGAAATCTAAATTAAGTCAGGACTGTGAAAATATGTCGTCGAGTATTCTTAAACACTCAATAAATTTCATTGCTGTCCCACTAGCGCATATTATGAACAGCTCATTTAGCCAGGGTTTAGTCCCCGACAGAATGAAAATTGCTAAGGTTACCCCAGTTTTCAAGTCAGGTGATGAAAACAATTTCACGAACTATAGACCAATCAGTATATTGCCTGTGCTCTCGAAAATTTTAGAAAAACTTATGCTTATAAGACTTACAAAGTTCTTAAATAAATTTGATATCCTTTATCCACACCAATACGGCTTTAGAAAACATCACAGTACAGTGCACCCTGTTATGCAATTATTAAAATACATAGCCACGGAAAATAACAAAGCCAGTAAAGACAGTACCCTCGCCTTATTTTTGGATCTTTCGAAGGCCTTCGACACTATAAGTCACGAGATACTACTTAAAAAATTAGAACATTATGGAATAAGAGGCAATGCGAATCAGTGGTTCAAAAGTTACCTTCTAAACAGGACACAATATGTTTCCTTTGGAGACAGTAAATCCAATCTAGCAGAAATAACATGTGGTGTGCCGCAAGGGTCTATTTTAGGGCCTATCCTTTTCCTTATTTATATAAATGATATAAATAATTCAACAAAATTAAATCTTCTATCGTTTGCAGATGATACTACGGGATATAAATCTGGGGCAGTAATAAACCAACTAGTCGGTGAACTGAATGCAGAACTGCAAAATATATTCAATTGGTGCTCCTCCAACCACTTAGTTCTCAACCCTAAGAAAACTAAATATATAATCATCAATCCAACGCACAAAGGAAATGATTCCCATCCGAACATATGTATAAATAACCAGGTCATCGACAAAGTTGGAAACAGTCAGAACGAAAAGTCAGTGAAATTCCTTGGTATAAATATTGACGAAAATCTATCCTACAATGTACACATATCTCAAATTTGCTCAAAAGTTGCTCTCGCCAATTTCACCCTAAGTAAAGTGAAAAAAATTCTTCCTCATAGAGTTATGAAAACCCTATATTTTACATTAATACAGAGTCATTTTGTATACGGAATTTCTATATGGGGGGCCGCAAAATCCTGTAACCGACTGTTTAAACTACAGAAACGGTCAATACGAATCATCAATAATAAAAAATATAATGCCCATACTGACCCACTGTTTTTGAAAAATGGTATCCTAAAAATAAAAGACCTATATTACCTGCATGCTTCCTTGTTCATGTTTGATTGGCATAATGGAAATCTCCCTGCATCATTTGCGAATTTCTTCCCTGCTGTGAATACTCGAACTAATGTAAACACACGTCAATCGGGCCTTCTATATAGGCATAGAACAAGAACAAAAACATTAGATAATCTACCTGTCTTTGCATTCCCTAAATTATGGAATGAATTAGAAAGGGATATCAAGGCCATAAGGAACAGAAAGAAGTTTAAAAAAACGCTAATTGAAAGATTGCTTTCCGCATACTTAAACAATGTCTCCTGTTCTAATCCCTACTGCCCAGATTGTGCTATCTAAAGGTTTTGTTTCCACTCATAACGAATCCTCGAGTGTGTATCCCCTCTTTTTCCAGTTCGTACCGATCTACAATAATCGTGCACCAGGACAATATTTGGAACAATAAGCTGACATGATGTATTCGTAACTTAATTTCAACGTAAATTGTCTGGTATTCTCGTCTCTGCCGGGCTCGGATTCGGTTATCATCCTTGCATTTTCTAAATTCTGTTTTGGGGCAAATTGTCCCTTATCTTATATTAAGTTAACTAACGCAATGGTGAGATCCGTGTCGGGGCCTGACCAAACTGTTCTCCGACCACCACCCGCACCATCCGCACATATTACAGTCGAGCTATCTAAAAGAAGATAATGAGAATTAACTATGTTGCACTAGTACCTATTTCTGTGTTTTTCCTACACTCTTCTTCTTTCAACCTCTCACTTTTCCTCTCCTATCTATACCTAAATGTTCTTCTCTCTCCTACTTAGGGAAAGGCAGGAAGACAGCCAATCTGGCTATGCCTTATCCTACCAGTATACAATTTAAGTGTTGATGAATTCGCAACCAAGTGTCGGTGACAAATATATTGTAAATATGTATACTTTATGTACCTTGAGATAATTTTTTGTTGTATACTGGTGAATAAAACATATATCACATCAAAAACATATATCATATCCTCGGTTCGAATCCCACCTACGACAACCGCGTTGTGTCCTTGAGCAAGACACTTCATCTCCATTAGCCGCGTGGGGGCACGGTGGCGTTGTGTACTACGGCGTACTGCATGTCGATGGTGCACTTGTCTTCAACAATGCTAACCCTGCTTGTGTGGAGTTCGTATGTTGAGGAGCTGACAGTTGCTCGCCGTTGCACGGTGGTTCTCTCTGGGTACTCCGGCTTCCTCCACCCGTAAAACTGTCGCGGTCATGATTAGCCATTGTGCATAAATATGTGACCTTAAACCCAATAAATAAATAATAAATGAATAAACACCTCGCCTGCGGCTCGGTGTTTAAAAACCGACATCCGGGTATTAAATCTCCATACACCATACGTGTTGTCGGAGATAATTTATAGTACATCCACAGAATATGATACCCTTAGGTTTTGGTACTTCCACTTCAGAATCAAGCCCAAATATGGGCTTTCAGTACTCTACCAGTTAAAACCTTCTCCTGGCCAACCGTCGAAGTTTGCATCATCAATCATCATCATCCCTGCCATGACCTCGACTGATCCCTATATATTATATTATTACTTTCCAAAGTGTAATTTACTGATATTTCCGGTTTTGATTATAAACGATAACTTAACAAGTGAATTATGAAATCAACAATTGGGTCATGTATCCGTGCGCGCAAACGAAGACGCTTTGCCGTGGGAGTGATGGGGACTTCATTGTGTTTTGTTTTTTTAACACTTTACCTAAAAGCGGACGACACTTGCAAAAAAACTTCTTGAATAACTATTATTTTCTTTTTTGTCTCAAAAACATAGGTTATGACCCCTCATTGCTCGTTCCAATGAGGGGTCATAACCTATGTTCTAGAGTCAAAAAATGAAAAAATACTGAAAATTAATTGGCGATTTTTAGAATAGCGCTGGCCGATTTTGACCGTTACGTTAGGAAAATGTTTAAATAATATAATTATCGGTAATAATGAAAAGTAATAAACAGAGTAATCGCTTGACTGGACTGGTTACGTGTAATAATTCATTCGAGGCGAGGGACTATATTGTAAAACACTCGTGTGCTTTCGCGCACTCGTGTTTGTACAACGTCCCTCACCTCTCATGAATTATTTCACGTCACCAGTCCAGTCAAGCGATTACTCTCTATCTATAAGAGACAGATATGTCGAACATCGTGTGGATGTTTGGTACTGTATGTTCAAAGTTGAACACTACTTGTACTACTTTTAAAATGAACGACGATGAATCGACGACATTAAACCCGTTGATTACACAGATAGTCGATGATTGGTAGAACGAAACTTCAATTGCAAGTTTATCTTATCTTGCAGCTTCTAATCTGAATCTCGTTGTACTGCGTGAACTGGTATTAATTCTCTTTCTTGTTGCATATTGTGTTGAATGAACGGAGGGTCGTTGAAGTGGTTATCTGAGTTATCTTTTGTATTGAGCTGATTATTTATTGGAGTTTAACGACACTTTCGACAGCCAGGGTCACCTCTTGTCGGATGTATTGGGCTGATAACTTTAATTGCGAACATAAAGAATGTCTATCTAACAATATCTTACCTCCTACAAGTATCTGGGAATTTCATTGGTTCAAAGACGTCACATGCAGACTGCATATAAAACCATATACTGCCTGTCAACATCAATATACGCTGACAGCTATGGGTAATTTTCCCTTTGTTCATTGATTATTCAAAATGGCGGCAGTCGATAAACGCTTCAAGTTGAAAGATTGTGTGTTGGAAGCCCATATTTGGTCTGAAGTGCAGGTTAGGCAACTAAAAAGGCTTCATATTCTGTGGATGTGTGTCGTGTTACCTTCGAAATGAAACTGTTTGGTATGTATGAATTTGCCTTGTTACAATATATGGGACAGGCACTCTCCCATAAATTGTAACAAGGCAAAGACACGTGAACACATTGTGAGAATTCTCTCATTTAATTTTGATCGCTGTTGTTATTAGTTCTGTTTATCGATGCAGCAGTCGGTAAGATATATTCGTTACACAGTTTGTTGGTGACCTAATATGGTATATATGGTATCACTTAATTCCATATTGGACTCGAGCTTCATATACCATATTAGGCCACCAACAAACTGTGTAACTAATATTATCTACCTTTTACTGAAAACGCAGTGGCGTACAGCAATATTAGTAGCGATAACAATCCGACAGTAAAAGATCTTGTATTGTTGTTGCAGTAATAGTAAAAGTCATATTGCATCGCGAGAAACTAACGCACGTATGCCTTACGATCTATTTCAGTGGAAAATTGAAAATACTGTAACGAAGGATGTGTTAAGTTTCCCTCAACATTATAAGGTACTGTGCTCAACTGACGGTAACATTGTCTGAGGTTTGCAGCTCGGATCGTATGTTTAACCGAGACCCGAAGCGTCGAGGTTACACATACGCTCCTAGCCGCAAACCTCAGACCATGTTACCGTCAATTCATCACAATGACGTATATGTTCCAATATGACCCCATGAATAGCAAAAAAAACCACATCGTTAGACAAACAAGGCAACTTGAATTAACACGGCAACTTTTACAATAACAAAATTCGTGTACCCCGCGACGTTATTGGTCAACAAAAAATCAATAATTTAGATAAAAGTCGAGGTTACTCATCTCAGTTCAAATCATGAACTTGTTAGTGGGCTGTGAATATACTTTCATAATATGACCACTGGCCTCGAAAAATACGATTCTATTGGAAGTATTTACTTTGAAACTCCTCCCCGTGCTATCATCTTTTCAAACTTTTAGATAGTGAAGTCAGATGCGTAACATATGCCACTGGAGCCGTGAAGACAGAAAAAAAAATAAGCGAGCTCTCGTTCATTCAGAGGACGAGGATTTGTTTTATTGAAACATACACTGCAAAAAATATAGGTTCTCTTTAGAACCAAAACTGGTTCTTATCTTGTCCTTGAGATGGAACCAGTTCTGTTAAAACAGTATTTATTTCAAATCAAATAAATTTATAAAGATTAGCAATAAATATTAACAGAATTAAACATAAATTGAGGGGATTTCAGCCGTAAGGTTAGAGCTTATACGAGGTTGTCTCAAATCATTATTAAGCAAAGGAGATATGAACAGTTGGCATATCGAACCAGTTCTGGTTCTCTTCAGAACCAAAACTGGTTCGATATGTCAACTGTTCATATCTCCTTTGTTTGAAAATGTTTGGCGACTGCGTTGAATAAGCTCCAAGTTTACTTCTGAATCAACTTCAGTCCATGTAATATTCTGTTAAAATTGAATTCTAATGTTGGTAAATGTATTTGATTTGAAATAAATACTGTTTAAACAGAACTGGTTCCATCTCAGGGACAAGATTAGAACCAGTTTTGGTTCTAAAGAGAATCTATATTTTTTGCAGTGTGCATTACAGGAATTGCACCATTCAGTACACAAATAATCCACCATGTAAAACACCGATGCAACAGAAATGAAGACGAGTGGCAATAATTTATTATATTTATTTATTGGTGTTTAAGGTCACATACTTATGCACAATGGCTCAAGTGGCAATAATTGAAAGTGACAATTCGAACATTTTGAAACGTAACGTCAATCGCATTGTGGCTTGTACGCTTATAAAATGTATAAATTTGAATGAAGAGTCAGTATGTATTTAACCCTTTACCCAACGAATCGCCCGCATCCGCCCGCGTAATATGCAAATTCAGCAGCTGAAAATATATTATTTTTCGAAAAATTTCAACAAAACCATATCATGTGATCCCTCTTTGGAACGACTTAACCCTTTACCCATCGAATCGCCCGCATCCGCCTGCGTAATATGCAAATTCAGCAACTGAACAAATATTATTTTTCCAAAAATTTCAACAAAACCATATCATGTGACCCCTCTTTCGAACGAGCTCGTTCCAAAGAGGGGTCACATGATATGGTTTTGTTGAAATTGTTTGAAAAAATGTAAAAAATGATATTTAAAATAATAAATTTTGAAATCGTCTGCGTTGGGTAAAGGGTTAAATAGATTCAAGCGAACAACAAAAATATAATTCTCTGGGTCAGTTCAATGTGAATTTTCGTTGGTTAACGACCATTTTTGAGAAGTCATTGTTATGGCTTTTGTTCACTGAAGGGTAGATAAAAGTTTAATATACACACTGTGATTATATAGAATCTTTCCTCGTGACAGGGGTCATTTTGTGGGATGTATAGCGACTCATTGCCAAAAGCGAGTCTCGTAGCGATAAAAGATTCTGTACAAGAACATTGTGCACACCACACATATTTATCATCGCATATCTAACACAACGTTTGGTTTTGAATTATTTCGAAATCAAGATGCTTGTTTTGAATAAATTCTGTTCTATGATCCAAAAAACACCCTGCCCTATTTCTCGCCATGTTATGAAATGATCTTCTACGTCAGACTCCACCCCACCCCACCCCACCATCTCCATCCTCAAAATGCTTCATTTACAAAGAGAAATACCTAACTAAAAACAAGTGATAAGAATGTTCCGCATGCCCAACACACCCACCTGCTCAACGCACCCACATTCCCAACACACACCACATTCTCAACATACCCCCACGCGCCCAACACACCCATGCGCCCAACACACCCACACGCGCAGTACACCCACACGTCCAGAACACCCACACACCCAGCACACCCACGCGCCCAGCACATCTGCATGACCAGCGCACTCACGCGCCCAACACACTCACACGTCCAATACCCCTACACGCCCAACACACCCACCCACACGCACAGCACACTCACACGCCCAATACACCCATACGCCCAACACACTAACACGCACAGCGCACCCACTCGACAAGCACGCCCACACACCCAACACACCCACACGCCCAGCACACATACGCGCCCTGCACACCCACTCGCCCAGTACACCCACATGCCCAACACACCCACTCGCCCAACACACCCACACACCAAACACACCCACACGTCCACCACACACACGCGCCCTCCACACCCACTCGCTCAGCACACCCACATGCCCAACACACCCACTCGCCCAACACACCCACACACCTAACATACCCACGCGCCCAGCCCACCCACACGCCCAGCACACCAACACCACAACAATACCCACACACCCAGCACACTCACACGCCCAATACACCCACATGCCCAACACACCCACACGCCAACACACCCACATGCCAAACACAACCACATGCCAAACACAACCACATGCCAAACACACGCACATACCCAACACACGCACATGCCCAACAAACGCACATGCCCAACACACTCACATTCCCAACACCCCATATGCCCAAAACACCCACATACCCAACACACCCACATGCCCATGCACCACACGTCCACCACACCCAAAACCCAAACACCCCACATGCCCAGCACACCCACATGCCCAACACACACACACATCCAGCACACCTACACGCCAAACACACCCACACACCCAACACACACACATGCCCAACACGCACACACGCCCAGCACACCCATTTGTTTTTAGTCTCAATGTATGTAAACTAAATTGATTTCGGTGCGAGACGGTAGAAATCTGGTTGCCAAATCCTAGATTTGTTCAAAACTTCTATTCGTCTGTCGGAAATTTAAGAATATTTTACTGCAAAACTATTTACACAAATTCGACTACTTGATCGCGTGGCTAAATGGTGATCAACAAACCAAAAAAGTTAGGGAACCAGATAAAGGCGCAATTGTCTGCACTTTTAAGAGATTTAAAAAATATATATATTCTCAAGAACGTTATTAGAGTTAAAACTAGAAGTCCTGTCATGAACTGTGCGCTTTTCTAGGCGCAATTGCCCTATCGAATGGCATCCAAAGCACGGCAGGTTCTTCTGGTTTCTCATAGCAAAAGCAGGCAATATTTCTGCTAATGGACCTCCGGGTTACCCGGAGGTCTATTGGCTGAAACAATGCTTGCACACTGACCATAAGAACAGAATTTGATAGCCTTACTTACTGTAGTCATAACTCGTAGATTAACGCACAGATCGACGTGCTATTTATGCGCATTTCATGACAGGACTTCTAGTTTTAGCTGTATTTCCTCGAAATTTGAGAACAGTAATTCTGTGTTTTGTGTAATTATCCTATGGGCCGTGATGCCACAAACCCCATCTAGAACATACCGTACGGCCGCCGTGAACTGGTCACTTTCCTTTCCACGCACGCAATAATATCAGATTCCAAACACTAATTATAAGAATAATCATAATTTAATTAATGATGAACCTGGTACAACCGAGTCCACGGCGACTATACTGTACATGTTATACTAAATGCTAAATAACGATTCGTGTCAGTTGGGAGTCATGGAGCAATTCTTTGGAGGAGTAGTTGGAGTACTGGATAGCTAATCGAGAAACCCGTGTCCAAGTTATGCTTAGTTTCTTACTTAAGTAGTACTGGTCTAAAGCAAAGTCAACCATGCTTGGCACTAAACATATTATTACTTAACTTATATGGCAAGAGTAACGCCAGATGCGTGAAAAGTCTTCAACCTCCAGAGTAAAGCAAAAACGACGGACTGGGCGTATTTTAGAAGAGTCTTTTCCGTTAAAGTCCTAGTTTCCAGTTACCTCTGATCTTCTACTTCACACAAAGACTATATTTTGCTTGTTCTAGGACATCTTCTAGGTATTCTCTTTCCCAGCATTCTGCTTGCCTTCTGTAGGTTACGCCTAACCATCTGTGAGTCGTTTTCAGCCTCTACATTCAGCCAGTCAAATCGCCTCTTCAGAGGCAATGGACCAATCAACTTAGCCACCAAGGACTATCCATTATCGTCCTCTCTCTCACCTCGCTGTTACACGAACGGATGATCCATTGCATAATTTCACATGATTGAAAATGTGGTTCCCCCCCCCCCCCCAAACCCCAATTTTGGATTTGTCACTAGATGCTGACGAGTTACTAATGATTGCGAATATAATGTACTCTGGGGTTTTGGGGGACTTTTGTTGCTCTAATTGTATTACTTGGTGGGGCACGGTGCCGCTATGCACGAAGGCGTATTGCTCGTCGATGATGCACTTGCCTTCAACCATTGCTAACTCTGGTTGTGAGAAGTTAGTGCCGATATGGAGACTTGCATTGGCTCGCCGCTGCTCGATTGTACTTTTCAGGTACTCCACCCCCCCCCCCCCCCCGTAAAACTGCCCGACGTGAGATGACTGACTGAGGTGGTTGTCAAAAATGCCGTTAACCCCCTCGCCTCCTCGCCCCCCCCCCCCCACACACACACAGACATTGGTTTATTCTATTTTAGTGACAATGTCGTTTTGTTTCCTTTCATTATTGAACTAAAGTGTTATTTTGATATTCATTAGCCACTGCTTGTCGTATTGTCGCGATACGAGACCATACGGCTGACTAATTGATTACGATAATCAAATTCCACCCACACTACCCCAATGTGTGAATATACTATATTCCAGATATCACCAAGGTTTATAGCCGATTATCCCTGTGGTATAGTCAACTTGGTCAGCATGACACAATTTCAACAAACAGACTGATCATATTGCTTATATGGCGACATTGATGGCTGCCGTTTGTGGCACTATTTGTGAGACAATGATAACTGCCGTTTGTGGCACCAATTGTGAGACAATGGTGGCTGCCGTTTGTAGCACCATTTGTGAGACAATGGTACCGATATAGTAAACCTTTACCTAACACGAATAGGAGACGATAATTGCAAATACAATTTCTTGAATAACTAAATATTTCCATTTTCTTCAAAAAGCGTTGATTTCTTCTCAGTGCAAGCTCAAACCACTGAGGGATTATTAGTTATTCTTGAGGTAAAATAGAAAAGAATAACAAACTTAGAATTGCGATAACTGTCAATAGTCCTGATTTTATATGGCGTTAAGTCAGATAAATGATTATGGTTAAGGTTAACTCTTTACATATTGAATAGACCGCATTTGCCCGCGCAATTTACAAATTGAAATATTATTTTTCATAATATTTCATCAAAACCATATAACTTGGCGTCTCATTGAAACGAGCTCGTTCCAATAAGGGGTCACATGGTAAGGTTTTGTTCAGAGTTTTTAAAAAAATGGAAAGAGATCATTAAAATAATAAATTTTGATATCATCTGCGTTGGGTCAAGGTTAAAAAAACAAAATTCAACTTACGTGTACAAGTAAAAACATCACTGCACAAATAAAAGATGCGTTCAGTAGTTGTGTCTTCATGGTGGCAACCTTGTCAATGACAGCTTGATAAAATAATTTTTCGTTATCACATATTATCTTTTGCACTTTGCTCAACTGCATATTCAGTCCGACTGATATAAGTGGCACTTATAAAAAGGATCCGTCGAACAATGATAAACCAGGTAAGTCTCACTATTACGAGAAAAAGGTGTGTCAGGAACCAGGTTAAATGAAATGCGGGTACGAAATATTTTTCTGTTGTCAGCCAAAAAAAATATCCCCACCCTTATTTCATTCCAACTCGTGCTGAGTTAAGAGCATATATTCCCCATAGATGAGGGTCTAGGGTCATCCCCGGACAAAGATGAATTTCTCCTGCCAAATGAAGCCTCCGGAGTATGTGTTGAAGACTGAAGAGTAAAATGATCTAAGAAGTATTTGGTTAATAGTTCATGAAGCAATTTTGAAGCGATTTCACGCATGAATGCACATGTTAAAAACTAAAGTGTTAAAAACTACACTTGAAATGCTGTAGTTAACCCTTACTAAATGCTGAACTAGCACTTTGTTCAAGTGTAGATATCCCAGAACTTGACAGGTGTTACAATAATACCACTTGACAAGTGTAATGTCGCGACACTTAACAGGAAACAACGCAGATGACGCGGATCAGGCTCGAACTCTCGTGCCTGATCCGCGTCATCTGCGTTGTGTCCTTTTAATTATGTACCCACCAAGCGCAAATCAAATTATGGACGATTCTGGAAGAACCACCAATGCTAGACACATGGGAAGTGCCATCCATTCAAGTTTCAGATGTCTGACGATTGAAATGTCTAAGTGCTTAAAGCATTGCATTTTGAGTGTTAAAATCAAACCCTAAAAGTTAGAATGGGTTTAACACCTTGAAAGTGTCAGTTTTAACTCTTTATTTTTAGTGTGCAAAAAAGGTTGACTTTTTTCAGGAAACGTTTTACGTGTAGGGGAGGGAACGTGGAAGGGCACCACCCCACCCACTTACCTACCCCTCTGCCCCAACCAGAAAACCCCCGCTCAATTCGGATTTTAAATGTTCTCTGTTTTATATTATACGTCAATGCAAGATATGAGAGATATTTTTCTCAGTCACGGTTTCTCACACAGCCTAGTAGTATAGCATGTACACGAACTTGCCAATGTAGCCGGACCTACCCCCGGACCTAGGAAGTGACGTCATGTCACTTGACCCAGTGGCGTCATGTGTTGTCATGGTAACCCGCGTGATCGGCCATCTTGTGACGTCATCTCCATAGTGATACGTGGTGTTAGTGCGCTGGTGTCTGTGTGGTGGGAGTGGGGGAGTGCTTAAGGTTAAAAATTCGTACTGGCACAGACATTTCCTGCTAAAACGTTTTTTCTTTTAATATGCCGCCGAAAAATTGTTTTCATTTACTGAACCTTGATGTTTCAAACATGACAAAAAATACATAAAATTGATTTAAACTGAGTGATGAGCTTTGGAACTGGGTAAACTGACTGGCAATAATTGATGTTATTCATTGGTGGGCTCTAATTTGGTCCTTACAAGTATGTTATTTATTTGTTTATTTATTTATTTATTTATTTATTTATTTATTTATTGGTGTTTAAGGTCACATACTTATGCACAATGGCTAATCATGACCGTGACAGTTTTACGGGTGCAGGAAGCCGGAGTACCCGGAGAGAACCACCGAGCAACGACGAGCAGCTGCCAGCTCCCCAACATCGTAACTCTGCACTGCAGCACAAGGAGGGTTAGATTGGTTGAAGACATGCGCACCATCGACGTGCAGTACGCCTTAGTACACGGCGTCATCGTGCCCCCATGTGGACAATCGGGTTAAGTGCCTTGCCCAAGGACACAACGCGGAATTCCGAATCGATCGCTCAGACGGTCACCCATCCGAGGACTAACCGAGCTCGACGTTGCTTAACTTCGGTGATCTGACGAGAACCGGATACCGCAACGCCACCGCCCCCCCCCCCCCCCCCCCTACAAGTATGTTAAGCAAGCTTTTATTTTTCTTATAGGCGATGACAGGTCGAAGACTCAAAGGTTCATTTAATTTAGCATTGGTTAAATTTTCATCTTTTAATATTTTTACTTTTTCGATATTCATTCTGTTGTGTGTTAAAGTGAAAGGAATGATGGACCTCCTTTCGCATTCTCCCTCTGATATGTTCATAGCAAATTGCCAGATGGTTTTTTTTTTCTAAATTCATCCGTTTCTTCGAGTGTGTCTTTAATTGATGGTTGTTCAATAGGATGGATTTCGAAATCGTCCAAAGAATGTCCAGGAAGGTTAAAATGTTGTTCTACTGGGGTATCAGCATTATGTTTTATATCCTGTTTGTGTCTAGTAGCACCTTCTCGGAATGGATTTTGACTCTGACCAACATACTACTTCCGCAGCGTTTGCAAGTGATAAGATAAATAATACTCGGAGAATCACAGTGGAGGGGGTTACGGATGTGATAATGATTTTGCGTTTGTTCGGAGGAAAATTCCTCTTTCTGATCAGGCATAAAAGTATGCAATCTACAACGAGGCTTTTTGCAGTTAAATACCGCGCCACTACCATTCTGCAACGGTCTGTTGTATACAGTTTTCAGTGGTTCGAAATCAGTAGTTTCTACTGGACTTTCGACCTTGTTCAGAGTTTGAGGATTCAGGCTACGCAGAAAGTGCAGTGAGTACCCCCTCGATCTGAGGGCGCCAAAAATAGAGTAGAATAAGCCTCATTGAAAATTACCTTATCACTTGAATTGCGGTGGAAACGAATGAGCTGTGATTTGATAATACCTTTAAATGTATGTTGAGGACGAAATGATTTTGTGTGCAACAATTGATGTGAATCAGTTGGTTTAAGATATATTTTATAATCTAAATGACCGGATGCCTGAAACTGCTTGCCTTGAAACACTGTCACATCGCGAAACTCAACAGAATTTTCACTGATAGTAGCTTTCAATTTAATGCTTGGATCATGATTGTTTAAAATATCGAAAAATTCATCAAAATCTTCTTTTGAATGTTCCCAAATAATAAAAATGTCATCTGAATATCTGAGATATACGAGAGGATGCTTTGCACATTTGCTTAAGGCAGTTTCCTCACATTCCGCTACATAAATGCTTGTAAAATTAGGAGTCTTTTGCCCACAGGACAGCCCATTATTTGTAGAAAATATTCTCCATTCAATTCAAAGTCATTACCCTTTAAGCTCAGCTCTAAAAGATCCAAAATTTGTTCATCCGGGCGTTTTAGATCCGGATATTTTTCAAATGCATTTTTAACCCATTTAACACTTTTATCATTATCAATGTTCGTATACATACCATCGATATCCAAAGTAGCCAAGATAGCATTTTCCGATATTTTCAATTTCGAAATTTTGAACAGGAAATCCTGTGTATTTTTTAGATAGCTCGGATGTCTATTTGCTATAGGTTTCAGATGATAATCAATTAGTTCCGAGATCGCATAAGATTCTGAGTTACAATCTGATACAAATGGCCTCCCGGGTGGAGTTAAGTCATCCTTCCATACAGAACGGTCCTTGTGGATCTTTGGTAGGATATAAAATTGTCTTGTTTGAGCACTGAGCTTAGCTGTTAAATATTTCAATTGTTCTTTGGTTTTGTGACCTTCGTCGAGGAGACATTTTAAGCTCTTATCGAATTTTTCGACATTACTCTGACAAAAATGTGACGCTATTTTCTTATAATGTTTAATATTGCTGTGTTATCTCATGGCTTCCTTTATTTAATTATCCTGAGATAGAAGGACTACCGACCAACCTTTGTCGGCTGGTTTAATTACTAATTTCTTATTTTTTCGAAGTTTCGTGAGGACTCTCCGTTCACCAGATTTATCGGAGAATGTTCATGCTGAACACCTTTTGGAGGATTCGTTTGTTAGCCTCAATCATTTCGGGATCTACTTCACTATCTGGAGGTGACCAATCAGATGATTTTCTAAAAAGAAGTTTCCGATCACCGCTGGAGTTTCTAAAGCGGTCTGCTAATTTCATTTGCGTAAGAAAATTACAGTTGCATGATGGTATAATTGTTTGATTACAAGTTTTAGGTTTCGATGCTGGAACAAAAGTTAAACCGCGACCTAAAGGAGTTTTCTTTTGGGTTCTTAGGTCATTGGTGCCGGACAGGTTAACCACATTATTTCCTAATCCCACATCTGTTAGGCGGTTGTTACCTTTGCCTTTACGTAGTTTAAATCTAGATGGTTCAACCAGTGATCGTACATAATATTAGCGGTTCTCGTGGCCCAGTGTATTAAATCCTGAGCAACATCAACCTTCGCGTCATCAATTTTTTGTATGACGTTAACGTCCTCCACTTTCTGAAAGATTTCATTGATGATGCTCAAGGTTCTCCTCTCAGCCTGAGGGAGTTTTTGCGAAATGTTTAGTTCAGCGATTAAATTATTGCTGATCTAAACTTGACCCTGATATCGCAAAGCATATTCTGCAACTGCTTAACTATGAGATCAGTATTATCACTTCGAGAATTCATGCCAATATTTAATAATATTTTGGGGGGGACTGGACTGGCCCCTGTTCCCTTTAAACATAGGGCGAAAATGATTAAACTTGGCACCGGGGTAACACTCCACCTTGATGTCCGGGTGGGGATTTCGATCAATGCGTCCTAAATTTGAACTACCAATCATAAGGATGTTTTTACAAACATCTGGGAGGTGCAAGTTCCTTTTGTCAAAATTAACTCCGCTCTTATGCCGAAACTGGAAGAATTTGGAATCAAGTGAGCGGCCCGGGTTACGGCTCGGTGATGTGAATTTCGCTGAGTACGATATACCTGGTTGGACCACACTAGAGGCAGGAGAAGTAGAAGAAACAGATGCAGGACAGGAAACAGAAGGAGAAGCAGAGGAAGCAGGAGTTCTAGTGAGAGCTCTAGGAGAACCGGATAAGAAAGGTTGAGAAAGAGTAGGAGGTAGAGCGTTACTCAATTTGCGAGCATCTTCAGTCAGGATATGGACCTGAGATGTTTGCAAATTGAGGCGCTTATCCTGAGAGAAGGAAGGAGAAGTAGAAGGAAACGAAGAGGGAGAAGTACTTTGCCTTGATCTTTTCTTATTATGCTTTTCGCGTTGGGGTAGAGAGACAGCACGGATGGGAGTTGGCTTGCCTCCTCCTGTATTGTTCCTTACTTCAGACGCTGGGCGAAGTTCCGAAATATAAGACTCATAGGCCGAAATCGTCTTATCTGTCAACTTATTTTAAAAGTTTTTTTGAGCCCAGATAAAGGCACGCGCCGAAGCGCTATTTTTTCGAGTCCAGGAGGTGGGCCTTTGAAACAGCTGAGAACATCCTTCCGGGTCAAGCCACATATCGCCCCTTCAGTGCAACAAGGCACCATCTGCAATGCTTTGGCTCTGCAGATAGCGACATGTACAGTACGGCCGCCGTGGGCTGGTCATTTCTACGGATGGAAAATATTTCCACGGACGCAATAATATTAGATTCCAAACACTAATTTTGGAAATAATCATCGAAAATTTAATGAGTGAAGAACAGGGTAAAATCCGGTCCTTCATTAATTACAATTTTGCTGGTGGTGATTGTTATTAATTGGTAAACGCACGCATGGACATCATTGCCGATGCGTGGATTACGGCCAATGCACGGCGACTGTACTGTACTCAAGAGGCAATATGATATTACATCTTACCTCCTACAAGTGTCTGGGAATTTCATTGGTTCAAAGGCGTCACATGCAGACTGCATATAAAACCATATACTGCCTGTCAACATCATTATACGCTGGCAGCTATGGGCAATCTCCCCTTTGTTCATTGATTATTCAAAATTGCGGCAGCCTATAAACGCTTCGAGTTGAAAGATTGAGTGTTGGAAGCCCATATTTTGTCTGAAGTGCAGGCTAGGCAACTTAAAAGGCTTCATATTCTGTGGATGTGTGTCATGTTACCTTCGAAATGAAACTGCTTGGTATGTATGAATTTGCCTTGTTACAATTTATGGGAAAGTGCCTGTAGGCACTCTCCCATAAATTGTAACACGGCAAAGACACGTGAACACATTGTGAGAATTCTCTCATTTAATTTTGATCGCTGTTGTTATTAGTTCTGTGCATCGATGCAGCAGTCGGTAAGATATATTCGTTATCCAGTTTATTGGTGGCCTAATATGGTGTCAGTTAATTCCATATTGGACGAGAGCGAAGCTCTCGTCCAATATGGAATTAACTGACACCATATATACCATATTAGGCCACCAACAAACTGTGTAACTAATAGTATCAACAAATGTACAAATACACATAACCATTATTTTCGGTTTATATGTTACGATGTGGTTTGGTTCGGTCTATTTCTTCTACTTCGACCACCGTTTATCTCGAAGCTATCCCTCATGATACATGGTAGTTGAAATAGAAGACAGTGAAATTTCAATGGCCGCCATAATCAAATTTGTTATATATTTGCAGAAGATATATTACGGGACTTCCTACATAATGACGCATTCCCATGTACTCAGATTTGTACACCCTCCACGCATTCGTGTTGCATGTCTGCAGAAAGAGAATGTGTACGGGGACCGGCACGTTCACCTGCACTGCCTGGATCAGATGAGCATTTTCTTCGCAAGACATTTCCCACCAGTCTTTGCCATCTCTTGTGTTTGTTTTACGAATCTCATCTCAAAGAAACTGACAATCCCAAATTTGATGATCATAAGCTATCTGGAGACCTCTGAAAACATGGTTGTCCGTTAGGGCTGTTTAGGTAAAAAGGATAACCCCTAGAGGAGCTATCGCCCACTGAGGTGAGAGAGTAACGTTATCAGAGGGGGAGTTAGGTGGGAGATCGTCCTATTTGGGTCCATGAATAAAACAACTTGATCTGTTTTTATTTAATTGATATCACAGACTAATCTGTGTTATGTTATTTCCTCTTGTGTTTATTTCAGAGAATGTCGGGGTCTTACGTGCAAAGAACATTTGTCCACCTTGTAATCAAGCAAAACTATTTAGCAATCACTTCATACATTTATCACTGCATTCGACGCTCGCATAGAATCCATTGTTTAACAGGCTTTGATGTGGTGCGATCGTGTGTTTTACTGTTGTCTTGTAATACCGCAAAATGCAGTTTTCCCGAGTTTTCCTCATTACACGTGCTATGGTATACCATGATAAGGCATGGTGGGGAGAGCGTGAGAGAGGGTGTACTCCTCTCCTAATAAGGAGAACGGGAAATTGTGAAATTTAGAACCCACAAATTCTTCAAGAGAAATGGGCCTTGTTGCCCGGTCGGGGATGAGCGAGTTACACATATCTAAAATGGGCTTATTGCGGGTAGCCAAACGAATGAGTACGCAGTATGTTGCATATTCGTGACAATCAACACAGTCCAGGTCTTGCAACTATTGAGGAACGGCGTCCCCTTTATGACAGGAAGTGGCGGGGAAGCAGCACTGGTCAATACGATACATATAGTTTCGACTTTTACTAGATTATAACCGTCTCCATTTCATCAAGTGCCTGGACTCACACTGGTCGTCACACTCGTTAATTTGGCAGTGCGCAGATAAGACACGATCTTAAACCTTTGAACTCGAAAAATCGCTTTACCGGAACACGAACGTAATGTGACCTGAATTCATAAAGTCGGTAGAATTTGTGTAATAGACCAATCAAGATTTTCAATGTGTAGCCTTGGGGCATTCAAACTCAGAACTACCGATTTAGGTTCAACTGTGAATTCAGCTGAGATTTTAACTCCAATCGAAATTTAACCCTTTGCCCAGCGCAGACGATATAAAAATTTGTTATTTTAAATATCATTTACTTAAATATCTCAAAAAAACTTCAACAAAACCATATCATGTGACCCCTCGGTGGAACGAGCTCGTTTCACCGAGGGGTCACATGATATAAGTTTGTTCAAATATTTTGAAAAATAACGTTTTTTCAACTGCTGAATTTACATATTACGCGGGCGGATGCGGGCGATTCGTTGGGTAAAGGGTTAAACAAACAATAATTTATTTATTTAATTATTTATTTATTTATTTATTGTTGTTTATGGTCACATACTTCTGCACAATGGCTAATCATGACCACAACATGGAGATAAAGTCAAGGTCAGTCAATCGTTTATACCCCATGTTGCCTATTTTAGAGGACTCGCACCCGAAGCATTAGTGACTGGGTCCTATTTTACCAGTGAAACTGAGCTTGTTTACCACAGTAAACAAGCACTGCTTCACTTCCCGGGGTTCCCACGGGGGAAAAAACAATAAAAAACTCAATTAAAAACTTAGCTGAGCACCAACTTAAATGATTTTTCCAATGAATATCAATAGTTCCTTGCTTTAAGCAGACTTCTAGTCCTTTCAACCATAATATCCTAAGAGGATCAGAAAAAAAATTAATCTTACAATCCACTAGGGCTGTAGGATTAAATTTTTACTGAATCTCTCCATAATTATAAATAGATTCTCTCAATTTCTACAACTGATAATGTGTTCGATAATCCCAGTTATGAACTAAAGGTTTTTGGTGTGATTAAGCCATCAATCCAGAATACCGAAGAGTTTGTGTTAAGTCTTGAGTCAGACCTCGCTGTTGAACTGAAGTTTCTTTCCTCAAACTGTCCGACTTGAGTTAAGTCTCGTGTCCACTAATGATCTATTCTCACAGTAAATCTAAAATACACCCCCAATTCGTTCTGGAAACTTCAAAATTCAATGGGGGAATGAGGGGACCTTGGAAGGAGGTGCCCTCTCCTGATCGTGGGGGGTGGGGGCACATCATCTCAAATTCCCCCATCTCGGGCATTCGGCATTCGAGACATGCATGCTTCGACAAGTCATGGCGTGATGCTAATGCGAGTAAATGCCCTATACCCGGGGTCTATACCTCCGTGCCCTGAAATGCTTCCGGTGCCCCTGTTAGCTGTCCTTTCTACTTCTTTCACCGTCAGCGACATGTTGATTTTTCATGATTTTAATCGAATATTTTACCTCATGAAAGAATAATGGGTTGTTTACCTAACGTAACTTTTTATCGTCACGATATAGCCTTAGCCTTGATGGCGATTGACATAAATACATACCGTGAGAGGATCGGTCGTTTCATGGGGGTGGGAATTGTCTATCAAAAGTGTAAGTCGGCAAGATTTGAAAGCATAATGACTAACAGTTTCGGACATCTAGGCTTTGTGCTGATGGTTTATTTAATTCTACTTTTGGGTGGTGATGTGGAACGCAACCCAGGTGAAGTACATCCTATCCCTCTTGTTCATTTAAAGGTAAGAGGCCTACGCCATAAAGTGGATATCATTGTGAAACATACCAGCCGGATAAGGGTTGGTAAACTAAGTCTCGGCTTGGTGTAGTATGTGTTATTGGATTTGGGTCTTGTTTTGGTGTGGCCGGGGAAGAGTTAATGTACTGGTACTCGGCTACTTAACTGCATGTATTGAACTGATATGTGTTTATCGTTCAGTAATTTCTTGTTCTCCTCTCTCGTCTCGGTTAGCACGTGGAGTCCGAGTCAATTTAGTGCACTTCATGTATATAATCGTTGTTTGCTTTGAGTGAGGAGGAGTCTTTTGAAGAGCAGCTGAGAGGTAATATTTAGTTATTCCTACTGGAGTATATTCATTTTGACCGATGTAAATTATTAGTCAGGTTTGGGAGGATTCATGGAATTTTCTTGGATAGATTTCATGGATAGTCCTTTGAATCCTCCCCCTTATTGACTGGCCGTGATACGGGGGAAGAGTTAATGTACTGGTACTCGGCTACCTTAACTGCATGTATTGAACTGATATGTGTTTAACGTTCAGTAATTTCTTGTTCTCCTCTCTCGTTTCGGTTAGCACGTGGAGTCCGAGTCAATTTAGTGCACTTCATGTATATAATCGTTGTTTGCTTTGAGTGAGGAGGAGTCTTTTGAAGAGCAGCTGAGAGGTAATATTTAGTTATTCCTACTGGAGTATATTCATTTTGACCGATGTAAATTATTAGTCAGGTTTGGGAGGATTCATGGAATTTTCTTGGATAGATTTCATGGATAGTCCTTTGAATCCTCCCCCGTATTGACTGGCCGTGATACGAGGGAGGAGTTAATGTACTGGTACTCGGCTAACTTAACTGCATGTATTGAACTGATATGTGTTTATCGTTCAGTAATTTCTTGTTCTCCTCTCTCGTCGTATTGACTGGCCGTGATGCCCCCCCCCCCCCCCCCCCCCCCCACTCTCCGGTAGGCAGATATTGGAGTATTGAGGGAATTTGTGTTGTAAACATGACATAGCCTGAATCGTACGCTTTGCTCTTTAATGATGACATTTAATTTCTGGTGAGGACCAGATATAGATGGATGCCGGGGTGTAATGGTTGACACTTTTTTATAGAGTGTGGGAGATGTTACTGATTGTTATATATACGCGTATTAAAATGTTGTACATTGAGGTTTGCACTGGACAATTTATTGATTTTGTTGTGAGTGTAGAAATAGGCGCGGTGTTTTGGTAGCGGGACTCATTTGAGTGCGCATTGCCGGAACAGGACTGGGCGCGGTGTTTTGGGTGGCGGAACTCCGTAGAGTACGCGAAACCATAACTGATTACAGCTTACTTCAGCTCACTTGGGGTAAGGTAAGCGTCATAGTAGGTTTATTCGCGCATTGAGAAAGATTGTACGCGTCAATTGACATTATTGTGGTGAAGAAACGCGTTAACCATAATGAGGAGCGGTGCCTGTTTACCTTCGTAGGCATGCCCCGCTCACCATAACAAACCTCCATTGGATTAATAGGATTAAAAGTCCTTTAGTGACCAGAGGGTATTGATATATTTTTTTTTAAGTCCAGATAAAACAGTATCCCAACGAGTTAAACCTCATAATACACAAGTTTAGGGTCCTGTATGTATAGGAATTTAACAAAAATATACTAACATTCATTATAATCTTGTTCATTGAACCCCTTAGATTTGATAGTCCCTAGAGAATGGAAAAAGGGGAATCGTACCTGATTCTTTAGGCCCTTACGTTTTTCCAAACAGCTGCCCCCATAGGGACCCTCTTATTGTTTTATTGGAGAAAGACTTGTAGCACTGGCTTCACCCAAAACCTTACAAGTCACCACTTGTGGAGTGAATTAAGGGGTCGGGGTTTGTTGCGTCTGTTACAGTTGACGCCGAGCAAGGTCACTTCGATGTAATTGAACTGACAGAAAAGTTACTCGCACCAGAGGTAATGATTATGCAAGTTGCAATTCGATGTTTCCAATTTCCTCCTATTCGACACGACCATGAAAGCTGTCATGGAGGCGGTACAGTTATTTATATTAAAAGTGATGTAATCTTTAAAACCCATAGTGATTTACATGTTCTAGGGCTAGAAGCCATATGGACCGAAATACGCAGTACTAACCAGAAATATTTGCTTGGGGATTTTCTATCGTCCCTCGTCAGCAAACAATTTTCAATAGCAGTTGACTTAGCAATGACTCTGTAGGAGCAGCAAGAAGCGATGTTGCAACCACTTTTGTTACAGCTTACCATTTTGTTACAACACCTGCCCACTTTTGTTACAGCTCACCACTTTTGTTACAACCATCGCCCATTTTAGTAACAAAAACACTCGCTCACCACTTTTGTTACAACAATCGCCCATTATTGTTAAAATCGTTGCCAGTGTGAAAAATGAAGTTATCTGCAAGTAACGCGAGACGTGACGTTCAGTCATTATTTTCGGGAGCGCGGTTGCTCGAGGGTTAGAGCGTCTTGAGATCGGAAGGTTGTGAGTTTGATGCCTGGCCGGGGTAACTTGCGTTGTGTTCCTGGGCAAGGCACTTAATCCCAACTGCCCGTTTGGGCGCACGGTTGTGCCATGTGCTGAGGCGTGTCGCACGTTGATAGCACGCAAGCCTGCAACCAATGCTAACCCTGCTTCTGTGGGATTAGTGCGTCATAGAGTTGACAGTTGCTCGCCGCTGCTTGGTGGTACTCTCCGGGTACTCCGGCTTAATCCACACGGAAAACTATCTTCTAAATTCTTTCGGAGTTTAAAATATAGATTATAACGCTCGTCTCTAATAACATTGTACAATCAATTTATACTTCCTCTGTTTGATTATGCCGATGTGATATGGGGGCAACTGTACAGAGGAGAAAGCATACACTTCAGAGAATCTCCAGTTGAACGCGCTTCGTAGAATTTGTGGTGCGCCTCGTGGAACCAGTCATGAACTTCTTCGTGGGATGCAGCAATTTAAACGCTCACAAATGCGATAGATTTCTTGTGAACGACCCAAAATGCGAATGTGGTTTCAGGTGTGAAAGTACCGAACACAACGTCTTTAATTGTCAACTGTATACAGCTCAGATAGCACCCTCTGAACAATTAGAATAATGTTAACGTAACACTAAATACTCTTTTATTTGGCAACCCCAAGTCTTCGGATGAGAACAACAACGATCTATTTCTGACATTTCAAAAAAATATACTGTCCAAAACAAGTTACCCCCCCCCCCCCCCCACCCCCATAATACCTGTGGGTGGGTATACGAATAGCTCATATTGTGACGTTCTGCATTCCTCTATCGGATCGGGCGTACGTCCTTAAAACAGGTGAATATTTGCTGGCTATTGACCACTTCACTGCCGTGTGCTTATGGTGGAATGAGACAACATCACAGTGAGAGAAATTCGGAAGGTCATGGACAGCATTCCACGCCGATTAACCCTTTACCCAAACTAACGGCCAAAATTGGCCAGCGCTATTCTCAAAAATCTCCAATTAATTTTCATTATTTTTTCATTTTTTGTCCCCAAAACATGGGTTATGACCCCTCGTTGGAACGAGCTCGTTCCAACGAGGGGTCATAACCTTTGTTTTTGAGACAAAAAATGAAACCAATTAGTTATTCAAGAATTTTGTTTGCAAATGTCGTCTGATTTTCATGTTAGGTAAAGGGTTAAGATGTGTTAGATATTCTCGAGGCTGTTCCACCAGGTACTGAACGTGAACAACGTGGCGTTTTTTAACGTTGTGATGACGTCCGCGGTGCCTAATATTCAGTCAATAGAAGAGAAAGCTTAAGAAACCCTTGCTTCACTAATAAGGCATATTCCCCTCCTGCAAACAGCAGGTTTTCTCGGGAGAATTTACCCATTTACTGTATACCCACTGGTATTATAGGGAGGTGGCGAGGAGGGGAGTGGTGGCCTTAACTTTTTTTGGTCAGTATATATAATTAACACCGGGAAATTCGACGATCGTCAGAGGCGAGTGTGAGTGGAGGATGTATATTCACATAACCCATCAGCGACTGCCCAATCTTACGGCATCACTTCTCAGCTGATACTCGGCGATTATTTGCACCGACGCAGACAGTATTATCCATGGTTGTCGCCTGTTTAAAAGTCTTGTCAGATGTTACCTTAAGTGTCAGCGTTCCAAATCACAAAGAGAAAACACAGCCAGTTTCCACTCAAACGTACAATCTACCAAGAAGGTTTGTTCCACATATGCATTATTGTACGATCAATTTAGTGATCAGCAACGTGAAATAGTACTTTTCAGTTTGTGTGTACTTCACCCCCTAATAAGACTTGCACCGTTTCAATATTTTGTTTTGTTTGTTTGTTTCTTCTTTGTTAGAATGGAAAATTTTTGTAACGGTATGGGGAGTGGGTTATATAGGTTGAACCTCTTCGCCAAACCTTATTTCATTTTAAAGGAAATAAAAGTACTGTTAAAAATGTAAAGCCTTTGCTGTTTATGTGGCGTTTAGCACCAACAAATAAATAAATATAAATCAATCAATAACGTTCCGTTCATGTCAACCGGTAACGATGCCAGCATCTTACAGTGTAACGATTACAAACACAGATAGAGAATTATTTCGGCCGAATTATGACGGGGTTACGATCTGAGGGGCCAATACTGTAAAATTTTTTCAATTGTATTGCAAATTGCCACATCTCTGAAAATGCTAATGGTACATTTCAGCCTATTTAAAGTTGTAACTAGAAAAACACAATTCTAGAAAATACAATTGTAAAAGTTTTATAGTACTGACCCCTGTTAGAAATTGTCTGCCCGATTGGGGGGGGGGGGGGTTGTCCGCAACACTGTAAACCTACCTGTCGCAGTAGTTATTTCACAATATTTTATCTATGAAAATAAGATCCACCAGTGTGAATGTCTCGCGATCAGATACAGTGCGGCCACCGTGGCTGGTCACTTTCCACGGGTGGGCAATAATTCCACGGTGCAATAATATTAGATTTCAAACACTAATTACACGAATAAACCTAAAAAAATTAATTAATGAAGCACCGGATACAACCCGGTGCTTCATTAATTAAAATTGTGCTGCTGATGGTTTTTATTACCTTGTAAACGCATGTATGGACATCACTGCCCACAGACTTTACTGTAGCAAGCCTATCGTTATCCAGTCAAGAGGGAGAGGGCTTTTGTGATTACAATACCCAGTATTATTTCAGAAAACTTTTATGCGTGGTTTCCTGTATTGAGCAATGCCCATATGACCAACAAAATTATATATCGCCAATGTCAAGTAGGAATTCTATCAGGCATTGTTTTAGGTCCGAGACACAGAACTGAATTCTCTAAAGTTTTTTTTCTAAAGTTGGCCCTGACGGGTTACCATACCAACTGAGCTAACTGAGCAAGCAAATCGATATCCTTAACTCCAATACAGGCCAGCCAGAAACATACATTGGGGTGTTAGGTTGATTCATTAGCCCATTACCCAGCGCGGACGATATCAAAATCTGTTATTTTAAATATTATTTTTCCACATTTTGCAAAAGAAATCATCATTTGATCCCTCACGGGAACGAGCTCCATGGCCTAGTTCCCATGAGGGGTCACATGATATAGTTTTGTTGAAACTGTTTGAAAAATAATATTCTTCGAATGCTGAATTTGCATGAAACGCGGGGGATGCGGCAGAATCGTTAGGCAAAGGGTTAACAGAGGACGCGCTGGATTTATATATTGTTATTACCCTACACGACCCGTAAGAGTAAACCCAATGGAGATTTAATAGAAATTCTTAGTCCGCTTTTGAAAGCTGATGTTGACTTTACCCAACGTAACGGCCAAAACCGGCCAGCGCCATTATCAAAAATCGCCGATTAATTTTCTTTATTTTTTCATTTTTTTTGTCTCAAAACATAGATTATGACCTCTCATTGGAACGAGCTCGTCGAGCTCGTTCCAATGGGGGGTCATAACCTATGTTTTTGAGACAAAAAATGAAACAAATTAGTTTTTCAAGAATTCTTTTTGCAAGTGTCGTCTGCTTTTCATGTCAGGTAAAGGGTTGATGAACAGAAGTCTAACATATACTATTCCAAAAAGTAGGGGATATCCAAACTGATGTTTATATTTACGGAAAATGGTATTGGATACGCGTGATTGGACACATCAATATGTTACCATGTTTAGTGTGGATCATGAATGTCACCGGCCCACGAAAACTTCGTGCAGATTTTTCGCACGAGCGCCGCGTTAATGTCTGTGGGGTACGTTTTGAAATTTTCATTTGTACTGGACGGCTTTTTCGGAGGTCTTGTCGTTCTTTTCTTGGTATAAACTCGTTCATCAAAAGTTTCTTTTCGAAACGTAACTTTTGAGGCATGCGAAGACGGATACGTGACGAACGTTTACGTGCCGTTGGCATGTTGGAAGCTGGCAACACACAGTCTGCAGTAGCTCAAATTCTCAACGTTCGGTGATCAGCAGGTTGCGGTAACGCTCCCGTCAGGCAGGCAATGTTGATGACAGACGTCGGCCAGGTCGTCCAAGGGCAACAACTGCAAACCAGGACCGTTTCATCCGAGCCACAGCATTACGTAACCGCCATCAAAGTGCCTCAGAAAATGGACAGCAGCTGCACCGAGCGACAAATGTGCGAGTCAGTGGTCAAACTATCCGAAATCGCCCACACAGCTGGAATTTGTACGCTCGACGACATCGAATAATTCCACATTTGACTGAACGGTCACATCGCAGCAAGGCGTAATTGGTGTGGAGCACGACAGCCCTGGGGCAATCATCGGTGGAGCAACGTCATGTTTTCCGATGAATCGAGGTTAACTCTTGACTTCCACGGTAGGCGAAACAGAGTGTGGCGGCGGCAGAACGAACGATAACATGACCTAACCGTTAGGCACCACGATCGTTTTGGTGGTGGATCGGTTATGGTGCGGGAGGCATAGCCATGACAAGCAGAACAGCATTACATGTCATCCAAGGGCGTTTTACGGGGCAGTACTACCGTATCAACATGTTGGTTGCTCATGTGGTGCCATTTGCGCGACGTCACGGCCGTCGATTCATTTTCCAATATGACAATGTAAGAGCACACATGGCCTGTGTCGGTATAGAGTTCCTCTAGGAGCAGTACATCACTACATTGCCTTGGCCAGCACTAAGTCCAGGCCTTTCACCAATCGAGCACGTCTGGGATATGCTTGGCAGGCGCCAATGACAACGCCAACAGCCCCCTACCTATGTCCAGGAATTCACCGCTGCACTGCAGGAAGAATGGAATAACATCAGCCAAGCTGATATTGGACGTTTGGTGATGAATATGGTACGTCAGCGCCGCGCTTGTCTAGCGAACCGAGGAGGATGTACAATGTATTGAGGTCTTGGACTGAATGCGGTAAATTCTCTGACTGACCATCCATGTCTTCTACAGCTCAGTGCGTGAAATGTGTGCTTGTCAGACACCCAGCTATCGCTGAAATCATTCTCCAGATGTCACAGTGCAATGCCTCAACTGTCTTTTTGATGAAAATCTAGATTTCTTCATATATCTCACTTTTATCAAATACCCCCTACTTGTTTTGAATAGTATACAATTCTCAACGCCCTCTACAATAAGTGTCAGCTGAATACAATGCCGTCATTCAGTCAATGATAGAAAAGCAGTCTTAACCCATTCATCGGAAGCCATGGTTCATTGGTTAGAACACTGTATTTTAAATCGAAAGGTCGACGGCTCTACTCTGACCAGCAGCATCTGAGTTGTATCCTTGGGCAAGATACTAAATCCAGATTACCCACGGGGAGGTGGGGAGGGGGGTGCGCTGTGTATAAAGGCGTACGGTTCGTCACTCACCGCCAACATCTGCTTACACTGCGTCTACCGAGCATGTAAGTTGGGAGAGTACGATAGATGCTCGCCATTGTTCGGTGGTTCTCTCCTGGTAATCCAGCTTCCTCCGCTCATAAAACTGTCCGACACGATATGATTTAGCTGTTAACAGTGTTATCTAACACCAATCAACAACTAAACAAACCTTTTCGTCACTGAGTTTCTGAATGGAATTCTTCCACAAAATTGATAATTTACAAGAAAATGAGGGAATTGTTTGTGTTTCTGGGCAGGTTCAGTAATAATTTAATCCCATAGCTCTCTTGGACTACCATGTGTGAACAAATTTTATGTTACACCAGGATGTATGTATCCCGCGCTGAAAAGGATTAACCCTTTGAGACTTTAATTATCCTGACGTTCAAACGTCACTGGGAATTCAGTTTCTTCAACTTTTTCAAAATGCGACGTCAAACGTCGGAAAGTACAAATAAGTCATTTTTCACATTACTGATTATCTGGTTGAGGGCTAGATTATTTTTGGTGGTCTGAATTTGTTATTGAAAACTTGTTTTATTACAAATTATTGGAGAGTGCCCAAAGGCACTCTCCAATAATTTGTAATAAAACAAATTTATATAAACAAAATATTATTTGTGTTTGACTGAATATGAAATATGAACAAGGAAAGTGTTGGCTTTTGCTCTGGTATCCTCATTTCTTAAAAGCCCTGATAGTGGCTTCTTGCACTCAACTAGTTAAGAAGTCTTGATGACAGGATTATGTCAGTATTTTAAGCTGTGATAACATTTGGCTTAACAGTTGTCACCGAGCACTACTAGGGAGAAAATAGAAATTGAGGTTAAAACTTTAAAAAATCGAAAACTAATAAAACAAATGACCACAAAGTATCAAGGTGTTGTTTGATTTCGCACATCATAAGACGTACAAAAGTACCAAGGCGCTGTTTGATTTGGTACGTCTTAAGACGTACAAAAGTATCAAGGCGCTGTTTGTTTTCGTACATCATAAGACGTACAAAAGTATCAAGGCGCTGTTTGATTTCGTACATCATAAGACGTACAAAAGTATCAAGGCGTTGTTTGATTTCGTACGTCATAAGACGTACACAAGTACAAAGGGTTAAGGGAGCTGGAATAATATGATTATATATTATTACAAAATCATAAGTTCAATACAGCTTATGATTTATTCATATTTTAATTCTACAAGCTTTTGGGCGTAGATCACGTATACACAGGAAACGATTAGTAACAACAATAAACAAATATCACGAATTTGAGACAATCGTAAACATAACACAATTTTTATTCATTGAAAAATCTAGCTGGTTAATACCTAAAATACAAACCCATAAGCTATCAATTGAGAGTTTACAATAACAAATGGAAGATAGAATTTTTAAGACTGTCAGAAAATGTGGTTATTAAATTTAATTGATTCACAGGTTAATTTACTATACGGTAAAATGTCTGTTTGGTTCAATAGTTACATTGTTTTGTGTGTGCAGGTAGGATGGGTGTGGATAGGAATCGTCAAAAACACTACATCGTCGAAGCAGATGTAAACGTCCAAGTTTTCAGGTCACCAGTCTAATTATGTAAGAACGTCGACGCTGTTATGGCATGGAACCAGTCTAACCCCCAAACAGGTCATGCCCATGTTTAGATTCACTCGTCTGGAATATTTCAGTTGGTTGGAAAAGCGAACCTGTGGTTCGCTTTTAGGGCCAACTGATATATTCTGGACGATTGAATCTGAAGGGTTTTTTTTATAAAGATTCATTTTCATTTTCTGTGAATCAAAGCTAGATATATTGCTTATCGAGACCTGGCATTTTTATGACATTACTTATTTTTTTTTTTTTATTTGGGTTCTTAAACACGAAACAATGAAAGAAACACACAGATGAGACACTACTTTAAAATTCAGGGGTTATTTATTTATTGGTGTTTTAGGTCACGTGTTTCTGCGCAATTGCTAATCGTGACCGCAATGTTCAGTGGTTATAGTACTAGTAGAAAAATGCATTGGGATTACGCCATACACAGCGCAAGAACGCAATACCAAGACGTCGATAAAATCTGTACCCAATCCCTTAATTATGCGAATAAGTCAAAAAAGTGAGGATATTGTAAGATAAATTGATTATACCACCACGTGGGTTTCCGAGATATGGTTCATGTAACCCTTTACCCAACACAGACGATATAAAAATTTATTATTTGAAATATCATTTTTTAATTTTTTTCAAACAATTTCAACAAAACCATATCATGTGACCCCTCTTTGGAACGAGCTCGTTCGAAAGAGGGGTCACATGATATGGTTTTGTTGAAATTTTTGGAAAAATAATATTTGTTCAGTTGCTGAATTTGCATATTACGCAGGCGGATGCGGGCGATTCGATGGGTAAAGGGTTAAGTCTTGACCTCGCATCATATATCGACTCATTCAGAAGTCTCAACTTCAGTACACCATATCGAGAACGCACACGGTGGTAATAACCTATATATGTTACACAAATGTCTGCAGGCTTTCAACATTTAAACTCATTGTATAATCATGTAGCAAGTCTGTGGGTATATAAAGGGGATATCCTGTGCATTCCAAGAGATATCGCGTCGATGTCCTATTAGGGAGGGTGGCAAACATGATTTGTTCAGTCTGTGGTGGTTCAGGTTCAATTCCCTGAGAAAATATTCCAATTACTTCACTCAGGCATGACTTCGTTGAAGACAGGGCTTGAAGATGCAGTTGGAATATTAGTCAGTCGGGATTATACTTAACAAACTTAAGACTTCGTGGAAATATATCTGTGGATAAAGAAAATTAAACAGTAGTCATGACACAACTTCTTATTTAATTAAATCGTAATGTACATGGAACTGGACATCCCTCAACTGCCCGAATCCACGTGAGCACTCCTTTAATTTATATAAATGCGCGAGTGGCGAGGGTGTCGCAAAGATGACGGATGTGGGAGGGCAAGTAAACCAGATTTCCCCCCGCAGTGAAAAGCAGACGACACTTGCAAGCAAAATTCTTGAATAACTAATTTTTTTGATTTTTTATTTTTTGTCTCTAAAACATAGGTTATTTATTTATTGATACTCAAGGTCACATATTTATGCACAATGGCTAATCATGACCGTGACAGTTTTACGGGTAGAGTAAGCCGGAGAACCCGGAGAGAACACCCGAGCAACGACGAGCAGCTGCCGTCTCCCCAACATCGTAACTCCGCACTGCAGCACAGGCAGGGTTAGATTGGTTGAAGACATGCGCACCATCGACGTGCAGTGCGCCTTAGTACACGGCGTCATCGTGCCCCCATGTGGACAATCGGGGTTAAGTGCCCAAGGACACAACGCGGGAGTCCGAATCTATCGCTCAGACGGTCACCCACCCGAGGACTAACCGGGCTCGACGTTGCTTAACTTCGGTGATCTGACGAGAACCGGTTACCGCAAAAACATAGGTTATGACCCCTCATTGGAACGAGCTCGTTCCAATGAGGGGTCATAACCTATGTTTTTGAGACAAAAAATGGAATAATAAAAATTAATTGGCGATTTTTGTTAATAATGCTGGCCGGTTTTAGCAGTTACGTTGGGTAAAGAATGAAAGCAAACTAACAATCAGAGTCGTAAAATGAGATTCGTCGAAGTGAGAGAAGAGATAGTTCGGCTATCCGTACGTCGGGGAAGCGGAGACGTTCGGATAGTTGAACTAGGAGAAGAGTAAACTTCGGACTTTATGAAAAGAATGAGAAACAAAAACACGGTCAGAAAACTGTAGCAAATTTGAGAATTTTTGTTTTGGTTTATTAAATAAAGAGGTGATTACATTGCTAGTGTCATATCGGCCGAGATATCTACCCTCAGTAATTTCACATCTGCCTTCAAACTTTGGTCTCAGGCTGATGTGAAGTTACCCCGGGCTGATATCTCGGACGATATGAAACTAGCCAGGTAATAACCTCTAAATATCATCGAGCATTTTCCGCCTATACGTCCTGAATCAACCATCCCTCCTTGCAGGGTTTAGTAAGGATATTCACATTACTGAAATCGTTAACTGACTGCAGACGTTTCGACAACAGCTTCTGCTTGCGTAGAGGCTAGAAATTTCCAGCACCACAGCAGACAAATAGGGTTGCCTCATCACTAGTTAACAATTTCAGTATTGAAGTTAAATATGTATATCATGGACAGAGGCTGGACTGTTGTCTGACCGAATAAAGGTGTGACAGTACTAAATACTTGAATTAGAGTTACCTACCTTGAAGTCCGATACGAGGCGGCCCAGGCTGATGTGACGTTAAACCCCCAATAAATAAATGAATAAATAATCCGTCTTGAAAAGTGATTCCATTACCGAAACTGAGCGGCTTTGAGAAACAAATATTGATTTCAAAAACGCTAAAGCATTGTACTGAAATCTTGCATCATTGCGGAATATTGCAGAGAAAAAAAGGGTGATTTGATGAATTTGGGGCCTAAACATTCATTTAACTATTGTGTGTTTTTATTGGAAATTCTCCTTCAAAATATGCCTGTGATTAATAATGTCCTTCCTGTCAATTTTTCGGTACTATTTGTTGCATGACTCACACGTTTGAGAACTTAAAAAGATGTCTGAAGGACTATACTTTACAAGGATATTTGAATGCTAAAATTAAAATGATGCGATCATATTTCGTTTTTACGCGAACGTTATAATGGTCGCCTGTGAGAGAATATTTAGTACTGTTATACCTATAGTTGAAAGTATATAAGGGCGCCATAATTGGAATTTGATAAGCTGTGCAAGACTATGCACATCTTAACCGAAAGAAGTTACAAATGGACACTACACTAAAATTAAAGAGTTGTCATCTTGTTACTTTTTTATTATTTTATTGGTGTTTATGGTCACATACTTATGCACAATGGCTAATCGTGACTGTGACAATTTTACGGGTGTAGGAAGCCGGAGTTCCCGGAGAGAACCACCGAGCATCGACGAGCAACTGTCAGCTCCTTAGCATTCTAACTCTGTTCAAGCACCGCTCAAGCAGTGTTACAGCGGTTGAAGACATGTGCACCATCGACCTGCAGTACGCCTTAGTACACGGCGTCATCGTACCGCCATGTAGACAGCCGGGATAAAGTGCCTTGCCCAAGGACAAAACGCCGGTCGTTCAGGACGGGGATCAAACTCGGGACCTCTAGCATAGAAGTCCAACAGTCTACCACTGAGCTACCGCGCTCCCTCATCTTGTTACTGTGTACTACCACTCTTGTTACTATGTTGAATCAATCACCTCTGTTACCTATAGCAATATGATGACTATCTCTGATGAATCGTCATGTCATATGTAATTTCTGTACCGAGTTCATAAAAACGACCTGAGCCGAGGTTTATCTATTCTATTACACGCCTGTTCTGTGAAATTCCAATCTACAGCAACACTAAACCATGCGGAAATGAAAATCTGTTCCGCACAAATGTGCGAAACGGAAATCGCTGACGGACTATTTTTAAATAGAAGCAAAATTTCACTGGGTATTTTTTCAACAAAATCGTGCGCCGCAATTACAGTTTTGAATTACTAACGATAGCTAAACATCGTAACACGAGTTCCCCTCGCAAATTTGATTGACGATAAAATGTGTTCTTTTTGTTGATAATTCATCCACTGAGTTCCAATGTGTTCTGTGTGCCTATTGGTACATAGAACACATTGAAACTCAGGAGACGAGTTGTAAAATGAATTGCTGAGTGTCCTTCTAATAATTGCTTTTATAGACGTGAAGTCTTTTATTGATGTGTAATAAACACAGAACGACGCACGCGTGTGTATGAGTTAATGCGGCCTTTCGTTTTATCCTTCCGCGCGGGCACCTGTGCCATATCGATTAACCCATCCACATGCGTGTGTCGTTCTGTGTATTTATTGAACGAGATTCAGAAGTCGTAAAGAATTTAAAATTCTTGTCCCAAGGAACCAATTCGAAACGTTTAAATGATTCGATTCGATTTGATTTGATTCGGAAAGTTTACAACCGTGAATTTACGGTAACATGGTCTAAAGTTTTCGGCTTATAGTTTATGTTCAACCGAGAACATATCTCCGTACCGCAAACCACACGCAATGTTACCGTCAATTCATCACAATAACGTACATGTTCCAATAAGACCCTGCATCTAGCCCAAACCCCACATCATGAAATGAACAACACAACTTTTAACAACAAGTTTAGTAAAGAAACACAGTAATAAAAAAATGAAAAAAAGGTCGACTTCACTCCATCTTCTTCACATCGTAAACTGATTTATAATTTGAACCACATTGCATTTGGATACGGTGTGTTCACGTCTTACTTATGATGATTAATATTTTGTATTGTGCATCCCTCAATATTGAAGCATTTACCCTTTGTGGTGTGAAGTTGATGGATGCGCCCCATTTCATATATTTCGCGCGGTGACGTCACACGGTAACACATGCTACTGCAGCCATAAACATAGAAAGATTACGCGACATCCTGTCCAATCACATAGCGTGGATTTTAGTCTTACTGGAACATATACCTTTCATTCCAGGCCAATTAAATCTTGAGAAATGAACAACCAATTGTGTAGTTTATGAACGGCGAATAGTATATAGGATGGTCAATCAACCCTTTACCTAGCACGAAAGGCAGACGACACTTGCAAATAAAATTCTTAAATAACTATTTTTTTTCATTTTATTGCGTCGAAAACATAGTTTATGACCTCTCATTGCAACCAGCTCAACGACCTTTCCACGACGGCTGTACTATAGGAGTATATTATCACTGACCCCCCCCCCCCCTCACCCCCACCCCCTGTCCAGTGAGGTGTTTATTGTGTTGTCTCTTCACGAAATGCGAACTGTTGCCTAATGCTTTATTCAGAGAGGTTGAAAGTCCAAACTATATAGTCGCATTGGGGTAGATTCCTATATTCAAGCTTTCTCTAGTTGGAGGGGCACTCATATCGACGTTCACATTTTCTAAGTATTGTTGACTGTAGAGTTTTACCCCAAAATATGTTACAACGTTAGGAGTTGAGCTCGCACCTTTGGGTTGTCACATAAGAAAATTATCAATTCCAATTAATCGAGTACACTTTGTCCGGAAGAAATTGTTGCTTCAAGAGGCAGACTGTCATAGATGTAAGGGGATGTGGATCCGTGGTCGGGTGGGGACGGTTGGAGTCCGGTGGGATAGCGGCTTCAGCCAACTCAACATTTTTGTCTAACAATGTTGACAACACTTGAAAATTGTACACGGATGGGTCTCGACAACAATGATATTAGCTTTTATATTGACACATGTAATTGCTTGTTATTCTACTTTCTGTGAGTACCAAGGAACCTATTTTATGAGTCGGCGATTATCAGAATCGAGTAGGGCCCATCCAACAGGCCAGATTACAAATGTGGGTGTATTGTGCGATATGGGTTTTTTTAGTGCATTGGTAGACTGCCGACACCGAGTCGGGTATTGTCGTTCGCCAAAGCCTTAAATTAAACCAGACGCAAATATTTAATTCATTTTCGGGATAGAGCCAAGCAATACCTTCTTGCAGTCCACATTCCCAACGTCCAAAATCGCTTCCCGTTACCGATGAGCTGAACTCAACGATTTAGTTTTTCACACAAATACAGGAGTGATCGAGTCCAGCGGATAGGATACAGCTGGTTGAGAAAAATTGGTAAGAGAAATGATATAACTTCAGTGCTAGTATGCAATAATCGTGTCTGACCTCACTTCAGGAGCTTTGTTTGTTTATTTATTTAGGGGTTAACGACACTTTTGAATAGCTTGCCTTATGGAGTGTCGAACAGTGTTGCGGATGTTGGACGACTAAGTACCTACGACAATCTCCGAGCATCGGCGAGTAACTGCTGGACTGTCAAACCTTCTAAAACGACACAAAAATGGTTGGAAGTAGTTGAGGTCATGCGTGCCTCTACGCATTGTTACGCCTTAGTAGACTAAGCAACAATACTCCAACGTGGGCAATCGCCATAAGGTATCTTACCCAAGGACAGAACGACGATGACGCGGGTCAGCCCAGTTCGCTAACGAATGGGCCATCACGCTCCCACGGGAGACAGAAGGATAAAAGCTAAAACCATTGTATTTTACAGAAAGAAGAATTCACAGTACTATGCCATCAATGCTAAGAGTGACTTTTACTTTGAAAACTGTTTCCTAAAGATGATTAGTGTGACGAATCCCCACCTCAGCCCAACATTATGTTTTGAAAAAGATTATTATATTGAGCCGAATAGCGCTATAATCCGCTGTGGTGCGATTGAAGGAATCACATCACACCAGGTGATTGAGATATTTCCGATAAAAATATACACAATAAAATATTTCCGACCGGGCGTAATACAAAAGAATGGTGGATCGCAGTTTTGGTGGGCTGGTCGGAACCCCACAGAGTTCAAGATGATGCCTGTGAGAGGCACAGACGGGCAACCCGATAATCGCAGGTAAAACGTTTGTAGGGTTTGGATAACATACACACATGTAACCCTTAAATAAGCTGTAAATATATATTTTATTTATAAACAACGATGCCAGGGCATCAGTCAAATATCCACTGAATGCACCTCTGAAGGAATTTTAGCCAACAAGGTAAGAATTTCTAGGCAAAAAACATAAGCTTGCTGCCAAGAAATTCCTTTATAATTTGTATCAGACAACTACGGTCTTCCTTCAATGTGACAATCATACAATCTCAAAGGATATGGGATTTTAAAGTACACAATAATCCATAAATGTACTACACGCAGGTGGCCAATCGCAATTCGTAAGCCACAATGTTTATGTAATTCAGTTAGTGAATTTTGCCAGGCCACATTTCAAATACCATGCCAATATCTCAACAAGAATCCCTGCGACTGTGGAAAGAATTCGCAGTTGACGGACCAAAGTTCGCCAACTGAGAATTCCCTCAAACCACGAAAAATCAAATAAATGATAACATACCTAGGAACATACCAAATGCCAAGCCAAGGCGAAAATAGCAAATACTATCTACTGATAATGGAAGAATTCGCAGCTGTCGAATCGAAATTCGGAAACTGAGAATTCCACAGAATATTTACTCGTGTAACTCGCCATCCGCATTTCCAACACCAGGCCAGTTAATTCAATAAGAATCCTTCATAAATGTGGAAAGAATTCGCAGCTGACGGACCAGAGTTCGCCAACTCAGAATTTCATCAAATGTTATGTTATGGCCACTTCAACTTTCCGTAGAGAGACCACGAAAAATCAAATAAATGATAACATACCTAGGAACATACCAAATGCCAAGCCAAGGCGAAAATAGCAAATACTATCTACTGATAATGGAAGAATTCGCAGCTGTCGAATCGAAATTCGGAAACTGAGAATTCCACCAAATATTTACTCACGTAACTCGCCACGCCTCATTTCCAACACCAGGCCAATAATTGAACAAGAATCCTTCATAAATGTGGAAAGAATTCGCAGCTGACGGACCAGAGTTCGCCAACTGAGAATTCCCTCAAATATTATATTATGGCCTCTTCAGCTTTCCGTAGAGAAACCACGAAAAATCAAACAATCATACTATAGCTATCAGCTCACTGAATTAAAAAAAATATATATTGGTATCCATGGATTCGGTCTTGAATAGAAATTCTACCGCGACTTACCTCTGATCCCAATCACTCACATCATGAAAAGAATTCCTGTTAATCCCCCTCCACATTCATCGAATGATGCGAATAAGGGAACTTCACGTCATTATTCCACAACAGAATCACAAACTTAATTTAACTTGGCCTCCGGTCATACAACTTTTTCCTATGCTTCATAGCAGCTTCACATTTCCTACTTACAAATTGAAAAATATTAGTCATACCACTCTCCAGATCTTTGACATATTGTACTGGACTCGATTCTTTATCAGGTAATTCACCTGCAATTAATTCCATAGGTAATCGAACCTCTTTTCCAAACAAAATCACATTGGGGTAAGACCGGTGGTCTCATGGACAGCACTCCGATAAGCCATCATAACGAAAGGTAAATAATATTCCCAATCATTATGATTATCTTCCACAAAACATGCTAACATGGCTATCAGTGTTCAGTTGAATCGTTCACATTGCCCATCTGACTGAGGGTGGTTTGGAGATGTCCTAGTTTTGGAAATCTCAAAATATTTACAGATCTTCAAAAATAATTCTGATTCAAAATTGGACCCTTCATCAGAATGAATAAACTTGGACATGCCAAATCTGGATGTCCAATCCTTAACTAGTATTTCTCCAACCATACAAGCTCGCTGATTAGTCATGGCATATGCTTCAGTCCATTTAGAAAAATAATCTGATATGACTAGAATATAAATATTTCCATTTACAGATTCTAGTAGGGGGCCTAATACATCCAATGCCACCCTCTCCATTGGTTCTAAAACTCGATCCGTAACCAAGGGGGCCTGTAAAGTTTTGTTCGGGTTTTTGCAGTGTTGGCACACCTCACAAGTTTGCACCCACCATTCCACATCTCTCTTTAACCCAATCCAAAAGAATCTTTGTTTAATCTTTAAATAACTTTTCATAATGCCTAAATGTCCTCCCACCAAAGAGTCATGGAAATGTTTCAAAATTACTAATTTAAGTTTTTAGGGAACAATCCACAGGAATCTATTCTCTTTTCCCAATTCCAACCATTCCCAATAAAGCATGCCATGCCAAACAACAATTTGTTCCCATTGGGATATATATACACAAATTCTTCACCTTTCATTTGTTCTTGTGAAGGTTTAAAACTGTCTATTTTGTTTTTAAGTAACTTATTCAAGATGAGATCATTCCTCTAATTATCAACTGTCATCATATTGCCATGTGGAAAATCTAGAGAATTGATCTCCAAAGGTATCTGGCTTAATGCATCAGCATTTTTATGTTGCTCCCCCTTATGATGGACAATCGAAAAATCAAATCCACTCAAATATTCCAGCCAATGAGCCACTTGACCCGTTGGCTCTTTAAAATTAAACAACCATCTCAAAGAACCATGATCCGTATGCACCGTAAAATGTTTCCCTATTAAATAATGGCGGAAATTTTTAATGCTTTTAATAATGGCCAATAACTGTTTTCGGGTCACAATAATTACGCTCCGGAGGAGAATGCACCTTACTAAAATTCCACTCAAATTTTACATTTTTCCTAGTAAGTACTAATAAGGGTCCAGCCAAGTTTGAGAAGTTAAATATAAATTTCCGATAATAGGAACATAAGCCAATGAAGCTACGTATATCCTTGACGCATTTTGGAATCAGCCAGTCCTTAATCCAAGCTATCTTATCCGGATCAGCATGTATCCCCTCTGAGGACACGATATGATCCAGATAAGACACATGTCTTCTAAAAGGGGCACACGTAGAAGGCTTAAGTTTCAAATCCGCTTCTGGAACGAATCAGGCGCTCCAGAGAGCCCAAAAGGGAGTACCTTAAACTCATAAAGACCTTTATCCATGCTAAATGCAGTTTTTCCTGAGGTGAGGAAGCCATTTCTACCTGCCAATATCCTGAAGCCAAATCTAATGTAGAAAACCAGCCGGCCCCCTGCATTCCTTCCAGACTATCATCTATACGTGGCAAGGGATAAGCATCCTGACGGGTCACCGTGTTTAATTTCTGGTAGTCTATACAAAAACGTAAACTGCCATCTTTCTTTTTAACCAACACAATGGGGGCCACCCACGGACTATTTGACGGTTCAATTACCCCTTGATCTAACATTTCTTGTAACTGCCTATCAACTTCCTGATACTTATGTACAGGAAGCCTATAGGCTCTTTGTTTTATTGGCAGATGAATATCTGTATCAATATCATGTTTAACAATGCCCGGTCAACCTAAGTCTTTTTCATGTCAGATAAAAACTAACTTATTTCTATCTAGAAGCTCTTTCACCTGACTTACCTGCTCCATAGTTAAAATATTTTCATCAATTGTTTGCTGCAAAGAATACTTATCATCTTTTCCTTCCTCATATTGCATAATATTTTCCCCCAGAACCTCCCCATGCTGAAGTACCATAACTATTTCATCTTTCTTTAAACACTGAGGCACTACGGTAGTATTTACCAAATGAATCGGCACTACATTTCCACTGGAGTTACTACTAAACTTCGTCCAACCATTACCCCACGATGTTTTTTTGAAAATTCCTGATCCACCTCACAAACCCCCTCAAAAACAGAAGCATTATGCCTCCTACCATTAACCAATACTTTGGAAGATGGAGGTATAATTATATTTTCCATCAACATAAACCCATCGCGTTCGTTGTTACTACCAAAAGTAATGAGTATTTCTATTCCCGCTAATTTCACTTTATTCTCACGCAGGTAGATATCCATATCCATACCAGTCATCAAACCACCCCAATATACAATCAAATGTTAACTCGACCACGTAAAACATATGTTCAAGTTTAATTTTTCTAATGTGAATGGGAAGATTTATAACTCCCGGCACCTGTAAGGGTTGTCCATTGGCTCCAAACACCTCACTAGGAGCAGATTGTAATTCTGAGGTATCCTTTTTAAATACCTCTTCTAAAACTCTAGTACTTAAAATACTAATAGACGATCCAGGATCCAGCAAAAAATTAACCTCTTTGTCATGTAATGTTCAAGGAATAAAAAATGGCCAGTCTTTTTCTCAGGATGGGTCACGTTCTTTTTGAGCTGAGGTTCGACCCCAACCTCAGTCCTTACCCTTTTAAACCTTGTCTATTATTCCATCTTCCACGTCTTCGACCACCAAAATTTCCACAAAACCTTCTTCCATTACGTCTCCCTCGTCCATGAACAAACTCTTCCCCACTCTGGTGTGTTTTATCATAACTTTGGTTACTCCCGATTTTATCAAGATGCTCCCCAATATTTAAACGACCAGATAGCTCGCGACGCATTTCCTGCTGTTCTTTACACAAGTCATCAAGTTGTATCCAGAAGTCAGATAAGGTTTGAGTCAATAATTCCCATGCAACACTTGCATGCACATGTCCTTATCAGCCTCAGGATAAGCCTTTTTACCCAACCTACGTATACTACTAGCCAATTCTGGAAGGGTTTCTCGCGATGTCCACCTTCTTGATCGCAATTGTGAATGATAAATTGCAGTTCCTCTGTATGGATCAAAACGATCTTTCAAACTTTTCAAAACTTTTCAAAACTGCATTTGAACTCCTTATCAGAATTTTGAATGGTGGAAGTTACCTCTACTCTAAGGTAAGATTCTTCTTCCAAAGCTAATCGAACTGCAGCATCTAACATATCAGGTTTCCCACGCAACACTTGCATGCATATGTCCTTGTCAGTTAACGCTTCAATAAAGGCTTCCTTTACCAAATCTTCCCTCAATATAGAAGGAGCCTCAGGATAAGCCTTTTTACCCAACCTACGTATACTACTAGCCAATTCTGGAAGGGTTTCTCGCGATGTTCGCCTTCTTGATCGCAATTGTGAATGATAAATTGCAGTTCCTCTGTATGGATCAAAACGATCTTTCAAACTTTTCAAAACTGCATCTGAACTAGCCTTAACGCCACCATCTCAATCTTCGTAATACTGTAAAGCGGCACCTCGCAATGACACGGCGAGAAATCTACAAAGCGTGGCTTCCATCCACTCATTAATCTCAACACATTTTTCAAAGTGAGTCACCCAATCAACAACATTCATAGACCCATTAAATGTTTCAGGCGTAATCACGGGTTTACGCGGCCCTCGATATTTTTCTCTATAATCTTGTACCTCTTCATCCCCGTCCGGAAATGAAGCCCTAACTACACTTTTTGTTTTGAGACTAAACCCCTGATTAAAATTTATATTTGTGTTCCTAGGTTTAGCTCCCTTACCCGCGATTCCAAGTGGGATCGATACCACTGGAGAGGGGTTCCAATTTACCGATTTACCTGGACTAACCAAGCCTTGTCTACTCATATTTTCAATTCCTGTTTTAGCCGGAATTCCCACCTGACCTTCTGGTGTAGGTTCCGGGGTATATCCCTAATACTCGGGGATGAACGGTGGTTGAGTGGTTGATCAATTCCCTTTTTACGAAACATGTCCTCTTTTGATAGCATTTCTGTAAATTGCCAAGACGACTGCAAATACTCGTCCAAATCATCAGAAATGCCCGTAGCCATTTATTATAGTTTCAAATGTACGTATGCAAACTCAACATGTGTGTCAAGTCTGTCACACAAACAAATTCAATAAAAAAAATCTTATAACTCTGTTCAAAAAGTAACACCCAGTTAAGTTCCCTTTATGTACAAGATATCCATCCCCCTCACACAAACATCCTGTCGGCGACGCCAAAAACTGTGACGATTCCCTACCTCAGCCCAACATTATGTTTTGAAAAAGATTATTATATTGAGCCGAATAGCTTAATCATCTGCTGTGGTGCGATTTAAGGAATCACATCACACCGGGTGATTGAGATATTTCCGATAAAAATATATACAAAGTATTTCCGACCGGGCTTAATACACAAGAATGGTGGGTCGCAGTTTTGGTGGGCTGGTCGGAACCCCACGAAGTTCAAGATGATGCCTGTGAGAGACACAGACGGACAATCCGATAATCGCAGGCAAAATGTCTGTAGGGTTTGGATAACATACACACAAGTAATCCTTAAATAAGCTGTAAATATATATTTTATTTATAAACAACGATGCCAGGGCATCAGTCAAATATCCACTGAATGCAGTGGAGGAATTTTAGCCAACAAGATAAGAATTTCCAGGCAACAAACATAAGCTTGCTGCCAAGAAATTCCTTTATAATTTGTATCAGACAACTATGGTCTTCCTTCAATGTGACAATCATACAATCTCAAAAGATATGGGATTTTAAAGTACACAATAATCCATAAATGTACCACGCGCAGGTGGCCAATCGCAATTCGTAAGCCACAATGTTTATGTAATTCTGTTAGTGAATTTTGCCGGGCCACATTTCCAATACCAGGCCAATATCTCAACAAGAATCCCGTCAGCTATGGAAAGAATTCGCAGTTGACGGACCAAAGTTCGCCAACTGAGAATTCCCTCAAATATTATATTATGGCCACTTCAACTTTCCGCAGAGAAACCACGAAAAATCAAATAAATGATAACATACCCAGGGACATACCAAATGCCAAGCCAAGGCGAAAATAGCAAATACTACCTACTGATAATGGAATAATTCGCAGCTGTCGAATAGAAATTTGGAAACTGAGAATTCCACCGAATATTTACTCATGTAACTCGCCAGGTCACATTTCCAATACCAGGCCAATAACATAACAAGAATCCTTCATAAATGTGGAAAGAATTTGCAGCTGACGGACCAGAGTTCGCCAACTGAGAATTCCCTCAAATATTATATTATGGCCACTTCAACTTTCCGTAGAGAAACCACGAAAAATCAAACAATCATACTATAGCTATCGGCTCACTGAATAAAAAAAATATATATCGGTATCCATGGATTCGGTCGTGAATAGACATTGTACCGCGACTTACCTCTGATTCCAATCACTCGACATCATGAAAAGAATTCCTGTTAAACCCCCTCCAAATTCGTCGAATGAAGCGAATCAGGGAACTCCACGTCATTTTTTCACAACAGAATCACAAACTAAATTCAACTTGGCCAGCCCACTCATCCGCATTAATTTTTCCAATCTATTTTTCCAATCTAAATATGTCCCACCTCGAGAAGATCCAATCCTGAACTGATTTATTTGTTGATCAAAACCTTCACACGTCAACTCTCCACGCAGAGTGATTTTCTCGTGCAAAAACTGACGCTCGACTCAATCAAGTTCACTACGAGTTTCTGAAATCATGCAGAACCCTTCAAGCCAGCAACGCATATAGTTTGTAAGGTAGTCGGTCAATTTTATTTGAACTCGCCAACAAAACAGCGCAAAACATTAACCCCCAATTTCCTAAGGCAGCAAGTTCTTTAGTGAACAACGGCACATTAGGAGATCCATATAGAATTAGCAACCTGGCTTCCAGCCACCAAATTCACAAATTCCAACTTGGCGCAACAGTTTAACATTTTAATTATAAGTAGCAATAAGCTAAAGCAAAACGCCTGGACTTTACCGGGGGGGGGGGGGGGGGTTCTGCCAAAAAATTCCAGACACAGGGTAGGGGTGGGTGGGTCCATTGGCCGGGGAAAATGTGGAAATGACCCAAATTGCAAATTTTTTTCCTGCATTTGAATTCTTTCAAAGATTGATGTTGTTATACCTTTAAGATGATTCAGGGTGGTGAATAGAGTATTTTATACATGCTTTGGAGAGAATGTGGGGTATAGACAAGCTCAGAAGAGTCAAAATGTTTTCAGTGAAGATTCGCAAATTCGACAACTGAAGTGGACATTAGAAACATCAACTATGACAAAATTAAGATATGTAAATCGAAAATGTTGTGATAAAATAAAACATTGAATATAAAATAAAACATGGAAAAATAAACTGAATCTCTTCAAAATCAACAAAAATGAAACAATCGTATATCATAAACAGTTTATATAGCATTGCGGGTATTAGTGTATGCAGAACAAACTCAAATTTGGGAATGCCCAACGTGCAATACTCCTTAGCACCTGTGACGTCCGTCTCTATCAAAAATCAACAATGTCCCACAGGGTAAAAGAAAAAGGGACGGTCAGGGTTTTAAGATTGGGGTTTTGGGACGTTCGCCGCATAGGTAAGTTACCACCCCCCCCCTTCCTCCCTCCAAAAATTAATAAAAAAGAAATGGTTATACAAAAAGAAACAATCAGAAAGTAATATAAGTTTATTTAGTATATGGGGGTAGTTACATTAAATCGCACGGGCAATATGCTTTTAGAATGATACAAATTAGGCCGCAACCTTCAAGCCAGACACAGATGAGCGCCCGCACTAGAAATCCCAAGAGCCCTCTGACTCAACGACACAATATATGTCGATGAAGCAAAACGCGCTTAGCATTTGCCCATGTCGGACACAGTAAACAAATTATTATACCGCGCTCCTAAATATAACTTAATGTTACCAATCGGTCAAGCCTGGACGCCTGCACTTGAAAATCAAAAGATCCCTCGGACTCAACGACACAATATGTTGTGGAAGCAAAAAGCGATTAGCATTAGCCCATGTCAGACACTGTAAACGAAACCATATTTCCACAGTCAGAAAATTCAGTGTAAAGATACCAAGCTAATCCAGCTTAATCGGTGTTCGAATATTTCTCAAACCTCCAGCCATGGGCGACATGAATTCCACTTTCCGAGAAAAATATAAATAAACACTCACCGAACGGCTAATTCATGCCTTTCCCCAGGTATCGAAATCAAGAATAATATTCCGTCTAATATCAAATTGATACTCACGGGCGTTTAATATTCAAAAACTCCATGCCCAAGGAGTTCGCAAAAGAACTTGGTTCTTTTAATTTAACCATTTATCTACCATAACGGCCAAAACCGGCCAGTGCAATTCACAAAAATCGTTAATATTACTTTTCATTATTTTTTTCATTTTTGTCTCAAAAACATAGGTTATGACCCCTCTTTGGAACGAGCTCATCGAGCACGTTCTAATGAGGGGTCGTAACCTATGTTTTTGAGACAAAACATAAAAAAAATTAGTTATTCAAAAAATTTGTTTGCAAGTGTCGTCTGCTTTTCGTGTTAGGTAAAGGAAATCCATCTTACCGACTTAGCGGTCCAATTGAGAGTCACACAGTATTGATTTCTGCTTCATTAAATATAGCAAGCCTGCACGATTTTTAGCCAAGAGAGCAAACAAACAACCCCGTTAACTCAATTATTTCATCATGTCCACACAAAACGAGCGCTGTGCTCAAACAGGACAATATAAACACACCTGATATTTAAGGCAGGTACCAGAGTTTTATATTAGCCAACCAAATATATTATCCAAGTGTATTAACCCACCCAATATTTTAGGTTGGTATTATACAACAGTACACATCCTGGTTCTCGCGTGGGCAAATCGAACTTGAAATACCTGAATTATGGCCTGAATTACCTGAATTATGGCGTTAATACCACCGAAAGTCAATAGATAAATTCGTTACCCCGTGTCTGATCACGTGGTACAGGTTTATACCGCCCGAAGCCTTCGGCCTCATGGGATACGGCTAGCTTCGGGTAGGTAAAAACCCGTACCACGTGATCAGACACGGGATAACTAATAGTAACTCAGCTATGAAACTTCGAACACTGTTTCCTGGTTGTTAGAACTTGTTTAACTTATTTTTTTTCATTTCAAATTTACGCATCCATTGCCAGCGATGCCAATTTTACAATTTTTCAATACCATTTATTTTCAACCTCATTTTCAGCCTCAGTCTTTCCAATTTTAGGAATTTTAAAGTCCGCAAAAACATGCCTGATAATGTGGTGCCGTACTATGAAATTTTCTACCGTTAGAACTGAACTCTGAGATGACGTCATAGAGGGTCATAGGGTCAAAAGTTAAAATGCGTCAGATTTTAGGATTTTCTAGAGGTAAAAAATAGGAATTATCTGTTTCTTAGTTTTTTAATTTATCGCCATTCCTACGTTGCTCCAAAGTTTGAACACTTATTATATATGTAGTTAAAACGTTAAGCTCTTTTAAGGGTTATAAAATGTTTTCAGGGGCTCAAAATGTTTGGCAGATCTCCTTCACATCACTCAATATATTCTGTACAGAGGTTTGGTCATAGTTTACTGTCAACGAACGGTACTGTTATTCCCTTCTGAGATAGGCTCGGCTTTCAAGCGACAGAAAGCGACGTGCGACACCGCATCAAAGCTTAATACGTTAACAGCATACACCTTCATTGTTGGGCCCACTCGGCGATGGCCGTGTTTTGTTGGATGATTTTCGGAAATTAGCTTGCGATTTCAAAATAACCAAGTTAATTTTGGAGTCGTACCTCAGTCCAAATTAATTCCAAACCCGGTCGTTCCAAATCGACACGACATTTGAAAAACATGTTTGTATTTATGTACAAAGTAACGCCTTCCCTAGTCCATGGTCCCTGTCCCTGCATTGGGTTCAACGACACTTTCAATGTCGTTCAGTGTTGAAGATGTACGGCGGCTGATTACCTGGAGACAGCCACCGATCCTCGACGAATACCTGTTGAACTCTCCAACTTTCTGAGCCGACAGACGAAGGGTTAGTCGTGCTTGCGATCAAGTGTCCCTCTACACATTGTTACGCCGTAGTGGACTAAACAAAAATGTTCCCGAATGGGCAATCGGGATAAAGTGTCTTACCCAAGGGCAGACCTACGATGACGCGGGTCAACCCAGAGCGCTAAACATAGCACCATCCGCATCCTCCGGGTGTGTGTGTGGGGGGGGGGGGGGGAGGGGGAGCAGAAAAATAAACGTTGAAACTATTGTATTTCACACGAAGAAAAATTCACATTACTATAATATCAATGCTAAGATTAAATATAACATTAAAAAATGTTTCCTAAAATGATTAGGAGATTCATATAGTATTTGTAACCTGACGTTCAGACACCAAATAAACAGATTTCAACATGACACAACAGTAGAAGATTTTAATTATGTGTAACATTCAAATAAAGCAAAACTCCTCCATATAAAGGGCGAAAGTCAAGCAGTTCGAAAAACACAGACATCAACAAATAATACAAAAATTCCATATCATATAAAAGAATGAGCATCCACAGATGCACCCAGATACTGGAGTTTCCAGAAAAGCAACGAGAGTTTTGTCGCAAAAGCATCATGTCTTACTTACTATAAAAACGATCCACTATCACTCACAGAAGTATCCAGAGAGTAAGCACGAAATCAGCTATCAGAAAATAACATGATGTGATGACGTTTTATATTTACTACCTGATTTACTTGACAGAATGACGCGACAATTGTGACGTAATTATTACGACTAAAACTGATCTCCTGTTCTGCATTCCTTCTCGTTGATGAGAGCAGATCAACCACATCTCACGCGTCACATTCGTTTATTCATGGGAAATGACTGATCTGTCCTCGTCAACACGACGGAGTTCAGAACACAAGATGAGTTACTACCATCATAATCTGTTTTTACCAAAAACCTAGATGAGTGTAAGTTAAATGCAAGGGCTGAGATAAACAATTTAGAATACTGTATCTTACTTCACAAAGCTCGTTCACTGCGATGCTGTGATATAATGTATTGTAGAAAAAAACCTCCACGAATCCTTTTCAACTGTGTTTTACATCACATTTATATTGAAGAAAAGAGCTCTACGAGGCCTTTTCAATCGTGTTTTACATCACTGCCCATTATATCCAAAGTAGAGCACATTGCATTTCGTCATCATTATAATGTAGATCAGGGTCCTGGAATGGCTAGTTTTATTCGGGTTTAATGACATGTTGACATCCAGAGTCGCATTTGGTCGGACAGTTTTAGGGGTGGAGGACGACGGAGTACTCTGTGAGAACCATTGACAAGCGGTGAGATTCTGTCCGACACCTCGTTGTACTAACTATACACAAGCTGGGATAGCAAAGCTTGAAGACAAGTGCATCATTAACGCACAGTACCTATTAGCACGGTGCTCACCACGTGGACAAATCAAACTTCAAATACCGGAAATATTACGTTAATACCATCGGGCGTTTTAATTCGTCATTCAGGAAATATTGAATATTTTTCATTTAAGACGCTATCTTCTGATTCACGCAATCGGTATTTTTAAGTGACATAGCTATCAAATTTCGCACATTGTTTTCTAGTTGTTTGAAATTGTTTAATTTTATTTTTTCCTTTTCAAATTTACGCATCCAATGCCAGCTATGCCAATTTTATCATTTTTTCTATACCTTTTATTTTCAACCTCATTTTAAGCAACATCCTTTCGAATTTTCTGAAATAAAAAGTCCGCAAACACATGTCTAATAACGTGATGCCGTCATCTGAAATTCTCTACAGTTGGAACAGAGATCTGAAATGACGTCATAGAAGGTCTTAGGGTCAAAAGTTAAAATGCTTCAGATTTTCTTGAAATTTTAGGATCTTGAAGCGCTCATAAACATAAGAATTAGCTGTTTCTTTGTTTTTGAATTTATCGCCATTTTTACGTCGCTTCATAGTTTGAATACTCATATATATTTACTAAAAATGCTAAGCTTCTTAAGGGTTACAAAACGTTTCCAGAAAATTGAAATGCTATCACAATGTTCTAAAAACGAAGGGTACTGTTTTTCCCTTCTGAGATACGTTCGTCTTTCAAGAGACAGAAAGCAACGTGGGACATCGTATCTAGAAGCTTAGCACTTTAACAGGCAGCATACAAATTCTCCTCGTTGTTGGGCCGACTCGGTGATGGTCGTGTTTCGTTGGATGGTTTCGGGAAATTAGCTTGCGATTTCGAAATAATCTAGCTAATTCTCGAGTCGTAACTCGAACCAAATTAATTCCAAACCCGGTCGTTCAAAATCGATACATTTCAAAAAATACTTTTTTCTTCACAAAATCACTCCTTTGTCCATTGTCCTATTCCCTGTACTTGGTTTAACGACACATTCAACAGTTACGGTCATAAAATGTCGTATAGTGTTGCGAATTTACGACGGCTGAGTACATGAGAGAACCACCGAGCCTCGACGAATAACTGTTAAACTCTCCAACTTTCTAAACCGACACAAGAAGGGTTAGTCGTGGTTGAGATCATCCGTCCCTCTACACATCGTTACGCCTTAATAGATAAAACAACAATGCCCCCACGTGGGGAATCGGGATAAAATGTCTTACTCAAGGACACAACGATGATGAAGCGGTTCAGCCGAATGTGTTAACCAACAAGTCATCGCGCTCCCGCAGGGGGCAAACTAATTATAGTTAAACCATTGAATTTTACAGGAAGAAGAATTCACAGTACTATATCATCAGTGCTAAGATTGACTATAACATTACAAAATGTTTCCCAAAAATGATAGGAGATCTAAACAGAATTTGTAACCTGGCGTTCTGCCATTAAAATCAAAGATTCCAACTTTGCGCAACATTATAGCATTGTAGCTATGCGTAACAATAAAATAAAGCAACACGGCACTATATAAAGGACGAAAGTCACGCAGCAATTCGAAAAAGCCGGACTTAACCAAAAAACATGAATATTCTGTCTCATATCAAAGAATGCGCATCCACAGATGCACCCAGATACTGGAGTTTCCAGAAAAGCAACGTTCAGCATGAACAGCTTTTTCAACAATATATTCGAGAGTATTGTCGCAAAAGCAACAGGTCTTACTTACTTTAAAAAACGATTCACTATCACCCCATACATGTCCAGAGGGTAACCACGCAACCATTTAATGTACAAAAGCCGTCAACAGTTAAAATCCATCAAATAAATTCGTTCACTTTACGAAGGTTTAAAGTTATAGGCCTGTTTTCGGAAAGTTTCACAGTTTCATGTAGGAACAACATTCTGTTTATAAAAAAACTCGAAAATCACTCTGATGCCGCAGATAATACGGCATCTTTGTCAATAAATAACGTATTGTGATGACGTTTTGTATTTACTACTTCTTTTGCTTGATGACGGAATGACGTGACAATGGTGACGTAATATAATACAATTTACATGTTCAGAAATTCGTTCGGGCTAATTTCGATCATATGTCAGGTGTTTAACCTGGTTGTAAAGCTTATATAATCAAGAGATTATTATCACTAAGACTGATCTGGTGTTCTGCATTTATTCTTGTTGATGCGAGGAGATCAACCACATCCCACTCGTCACCTTCGTTGACTCATGGGAAATGACTGATCTGTTCTCGTCAACACGACGGAGTTCAGAACACCAGATCATTCACTGCCATAATAATCTGCTTTTACCCCAAACCAAGACGTGTGTAAATTAAACGAAAGGGTTGAGAGGACAATTTAGAATACTGCAGCTTACGTCACGAAGCTCGTTCACTGACATGCTGTGATACAATATATTGAAGAAAAGAGCTCCACAAGGCCTTTTCAATCGTGTTTTACATCACTGCCCATTATATCCAAAGTAGAGCACAATACATTTCCTCATCATTATAAAGTAGATTAGTGTCCAGGAATGGTTATTTTTATTCGGGTTTAAGACATGTTTGACATCCAGAGTCGCATTTGTTCGGACAGTATTACGGGTGGCGGACGACTGAGTACTATGAGAGAACAATTGACAAGCGGTGAGATTCTGACCGACACCTCAATGTACTTACTCCACACAAGCTGGGATAGCAATGCGTGAAGACAAGTTCACCATCAACGTACAGTACCTCTTAGCACGGTGCTTCCCACGTGGACAAATCAAACTTCAAATACCTGAAATATGACGTTAATACCATCGGGCGTTTTAATTCGTCATTAAAGAAATATTGATCATTTTTCATTTAAGACGCTATCTTCTCATTCACGCAATCAGTATTTATTAGTGACATAGCTATGACACTTCGCACACTGTTTTCTAGTTGTTTGAAATTGTATAACTTTCTTCTTTTTCTTTTTAAATTTACGCATCCAATGCCAGCTATGCCAATTTTACAATTATCTCTATACCTATTATTTTCAACTTCATTTTAAGCCTCAGCCTTTCGAATTTTCGGAAATAAAAAGTCCGCAAAAACAAGTCTAATAACGTGATGCCGTCATACGAAATTCGCTACCTTTGGAATCGAGCTCTGAGATGACGTCATAGAGGGTCATAGGGTCAAAAGATAAAATGCTTCAGATTTTCTTGAAATTTTAGGATCTTGAAGAGCTCAAAAACGTTAGAATTAGCTGGGGTTTTTATGTTTTTAAATTTATTGTCATTTCTACGTTGCTCCATAGTTTGAATACTCATCTATATTTACTAAAAACGCTAAGCTTTTTTAAGGGTTACAAAACGTTTCCAGGAAATCGAACTGCTATCACAATGTACTGTCAACGCACGGAACTGTTATTCCCTTCTGAGATACGCTCGTCTTTCAAGCGACAGAAAGCGACGTGGGACATCATATCGAGAAGATTAGTACTTTAACACGCAGCATACAAATTCTCCTCGTTGTTGGGCCTACTCGGTGATGGTCCTGTTTCTTTGGATGGTTTCTGGAAATTAGCTTGCGATTTCGAAATAATCTAATTAATTTTGAAGTCGTAACTCGATCCAAATTAATTCCAAACCCGGTCGTTCCAAATCGACACGACATTTGAAAAAATACCTTTTCTGCACAAAGTTACGTCGTCGGAGTTCAGAACACCAGATCATTAGTTCATTTTAGAACGTTTAAAGTTAAAGGCTTGTTTTCGGAAAGTTTCACAGTTTCATGTAGGAACAACTTTCTGTATATACAAAACACAAAAATCGATCTGATACCATGGACATTACGACATGGTCGTCAATAAAAAAAGGTATTGTGATGACGTTTTTTATTTACAACTTCTTTTACTTGATGACGAGATGACGTGGCAATAGTGACGTAATAGAAATTCGTTCACTTCTGTAGGCCAATTTCGATTTTACTGGGCTGTAAAGGTTATAAAAGAAAAAGATTGTTGTGACAATAACTATTCTCTTGTTCGACATTCCTTCCCGTTGACGAGAGCAAATTAACCACATCCCACGGGTAACATTCGCGACTCACGGGAAATGACTCATCTGTTCTCGTCAACACGACGGAGTTCAGAAAACCAGATCAGTTACTGACATAATAATTTGGTTTTACCAAAAGTGTAATTTAAATGTAAAGGCCGAGAGGAACAATTTATAATACTGCAGCTTACTTCGCGAAGACCCTACACTTAGCTGATGAGGAGATGTGATATAATATACTGTTGAGAAGGGCTCTACGAGCTCTACGAGCCTTTTTTCAATCGTGTTGTGTATCACTGCACTATATCTCCAAAGTAGAGCACAATAGATTCATAATCATTATAAACTAAATCAGGGTTCTGCAATTGTCATTTTTATTCAAATGTAACGACCCTTACGATAACCAGGGTCGCCATGGGATGGAGGGCGACGAAGTACTCAGAGGGAACCATCGAGCAGCGAAGAGAATCTGTCCGACACCGGATTGTACTAACACCACACAAGCAGTGATACCAATGGTTGAAGACAAGTGCACCATCAACGTGCAGTACTCCATAGTACACGGCGCCAATGTACCTCCCTCCCGGGCAGTCGTGCTGAAGTACCTTGCTCTAGTACACAACGCAGTAATGCAGTAATGGGGATCGAGGCCTAGACTTTCGGTTTGAGGACCAATGCTATAACCACTAAGCCACCGTGCCCCTGCGATGGTCATTAAATGGGTATTTCAGGTCTCAGTTGTTTCATTTTCTCTTCAATCTGTTGTAATTCCCCCGGTCATCATTTCACTATTTTACAATCCAGAGTTTTCATTTCCCAAGTATTCTATGGTTATGTGCCCGGTCCATATTTTACTATATTGCCAGTAGTCAAGTTTCGATGGGCCGAACGTTATAATATGCGCGAGAACGTCATCAGCATTCGTGACGGCAAAACGTTCAAGACTATTATCGCGAAAAAGTTAGTGAAAACACTGAAAGGAAAAATAGGAGGGGTTGGGGGAGGGGCGCTGCTCCAGAACGTACGAGGCTACGAGCCACATGGACCGGAAACTCAACTGTTAATGTGCTATTGACCTCAGCATCGCTTCGCTCAATATACACATTATGAGTTGACTAAGCCATCCATAAACTAAAATATGGCTCGCATCGCCGTGCAATATTTGTTAAATATGGCCGCATTCAAGTGACAACGTTATAATGTTCGCGAGGACGGCATGAGCGATCATGGTGTAAAACATAACATCCGATTAGGTAGGTGTCTAGTGGAAAGCTGTAAGGAAATTTAGGTGTGTTGATGCGTTCATGCGTCGCAACCATTTTTGTTTTTTCAGTACGTTATTGATGCCATTCGAAATTTTGAATCGCTCTCTATTCTTCATTTTTAAATTTTCTCCGAAAAATAAAAAAAGTCGATGCATGGTCTTGATCAGCGGTTTCCTTCATAGTTGAGAATAACAACACTAATGCATATATGTGTATTGTAAAGGAATAAGTTTTTGACAAGATGAGGTTCTGTGTAATATAACACATATTGCACGAGGTTGCGAGTCATATGTCAGTTTGTGGACCTGCGAGTCAACTCTTATTGCGCATATTGTCATAAGCTTCCCTTGGCCCAATATACAAATGACGGCACTCTAAAATCATTCGGGTGGGCAGAAGAGTAAAAGTTGAAACTATTGTATTCTACAGAAAGAAAAAATCACAGTACTATAATATTAATGCTAAGATTATATATAACATTAAAAATGTTTCCTGAAAATGATTAGGAGATTCATATAAAATTGGTAAACTGACCTTCAGCCACCAAATAAACAGATTTCAACATGATACAACAGTAGAAGGTTTTAATTATGTGTAATAATCAAATAAAGCAAAATTCCTTCATATAAGGGGCGAAAGTCAAGCAGTTCGAAAAACACAGACATCAACAAAAAATACAAAAATTCTATATCATTTTAAAGAATGAGCATCCACATATGCACCCAAATACTAGAGTTTCTTGCAAAGCCAAGTTCAGCATCAACAGCTTTATCAACGATATATTCTAGAGGATTGTCGCAAAAGCACCAGTTAGTAGACAAAATAACAATGCTCCCACCTGGGGAATCGGGATAAAATGTCTTAACCGATGACACATCAACGATGACGCAGGTCAGCCGAATGTATTGCAAAATGTTTCCTAAAAATGATTAGTAGATCTAAACAGAATTAGTAACCTGGCGTTCTGCCACTAAAATCACAGATTCCCACTTTGCGCAACAGTATATCATTGTAGCTATGCGTAACAATACCATAAAGCAACACGGCACTATATAAAGAACGAAACGCACACAGCAATTCGAAAACAACCGAGACTTCACCAAAAAACATGAATATTCTGTATCATATTAAAGAATGAGCATCCACTGATGCACCCAGATACTGGAGTTTCCCGAAAAGCAAAGTTCAGCATCAACAGCTTTATCAACAATATATCCGAGAGTATTGTCGCAAAAGCAACAGGTCTTACTTACTTTACAAAACGGTTCACTGTCACCCCTATACATGTCCAGAGAGGAACCACGTGTTCAGCTAAGGTACAAAAGCCGTCCACAATTACAATCCATCGAATAATTTCGTTCATTTTACGAAGGTTTGAAGTCAAAGGCCTGTTTTCGGAAAGTTTCACAGTTTCAGTTCGAACAACTTTCTGTTTATACTAAACATGAAAATCGATCTGATGCCGCATATATTACGGCATCTTCATCAATAAATAACGTATTGTGATGACGTTTTATATTTACTACTTCTTTTACTTGATGACGGAATGATGTGACAATAGTGACGTAATACCATACAATTTACGTGTTGAGACATTCGTTCGGGTTAATTTCGATTATATATCAAGGGTTTAACCTGGCTGTAAAGCTTATATAATGAAGAGATTATTATCACTAAAACTGATCTGGTGTTCTGCAGTCCTTCTCATTGGTGAGAGGAGATCAACCACATCCCTCTCGTCACCTTCGTTGACTCATGGGAAATGACTGATCTCCTCTCGTCAACACGACGGAGTTCAGAACACCAGTTCATTCACTGCCATAATAATCTGCTTTTACCCCAAACCAAGACGTGTGTAAGTTAAATGAATGTGCTGAGAGGACAATTTTCAATACTGCAGTTTACGTCACGAAGCTCCTTCACTGAGATGCTGTGATACAAAATATTGTCGAAAAAAGCTCCACGAGTACTTTCCAACCGTGTTTTACATCACTGCTTATTATATCCAAAGTAGAGCACAATGCATTTCATCATCATTATAAAGTAGATCAGGGTCCTGGAATTGTTATTTTTATTCGGGTTTAACAACATGTTTGACATCCAGAGTCGCATTTGATCGAACAATATTACCGGTAGCGGACAACGGAGTACTCTGTGAGAACCATTGACAAGCGTTGAGATTCTGTCCGACATCCCAATGTACTAACTCCACACAAGATGGGATAGCAATGCTTGAAGACACGTTCACCATCAACGTATAATACCTCTTAGCACGGTGCTTCCCACGTGAACAAATCAAACTTCAAATACCTGAAATATGACGTTAATACCATAGGGCGTTTTAATTTGTCAATCAGTAAATCTTGAACATTTTTCATTTAAGACGCTATCTTCTGATTCACGCAATCGGTATTTATAAGTGACATAGCTATGAATCTTAGCACACTGTTTTCTAGTTGTTTGAAATGGTTTAATTTTCTTTTTTTCTATTTAAATTTACGCATCCAATGCCAGCTATGCCAATTTTACAATTTTCTCTATACCTATTATTTTCAACTTCATTTTAAGCCTCAGCCTTTCGAATTTTCTGAAATAAAAAGTCAGCAAAAACTAAGTCTAACAACGTGATGCCGACATATGAAATTCGCTACCGTTGGAACTGATCTCTGAGATGACGTCATACAGGGTCTTGGGGTCAAAAGTTAAAATGCTTCAGATTTTCTTGAAATTTTAGGATCTTGAGGAGCTCAAAAACATAAGAATTAGCTGTTTCTTTGTTTTTAAATTTATCGCCATTTTTACGTCGCTCCATAGTTTGAATACTCATGTATATTTACTAACACCGCTAAGCTTTTTTAAGGGTTACAAGACGTTTCCAGGAAATCGAAATGCTATCACAATGTACTGTCAACGAACGGAACTGTTATTCCCTTCTGAGACACGCTCGTCTTTCATGCGACAGAAAGCGACGTGGGACATCATATCGAGAAGCTTAGTACTTTAACAAGCAGCATACAAATTCTCCTCGTTGCTGGGCCATCTCGTTGATGGTCGTGTTCCGTTTGATGGTTTCCGGAAATTAGCTTCCGATTTCGAAATAATCTAGTTAATTTTGGAGTCGTAACTCGATCCAAATTAATTCCAAACCCGGTCGTTCTATATCGACACGACATTTGAAAAAATACTTTTTCTGCACAAAGTCACGTTTTCCTTTGTACATGGTCCTAATCACTGTACTTTGTTTAACAACACTTTCAACAGTTTCGGTCATAAAATGTCGTATAGTGTTGCGGATTTACGACGGCTGACTATGTGAGACAACCACCGAGCCTCGACGAATAAATGTTGAACTCTCCAACTTTCTAGACCGACACAAGAGGGATTAGTCGTGGTTGAGATCATGCGTCCCTCTATACATTGTTTCGCATTAGTAGGCAAAATAACAATTCTCCAACGTGGGGAATCGGGATAAAGTGTCTTACCCAAGGACACAACGACGATGAAGCGGATCAACGGAATGTGTTAACCAACAAGAAATCGCGCTCCCGCAGGGGGCAAAATAATTATAGTTAAACAATTGTATTTTACAGGAAGAAAAATTCGCAGTACTATATCATCAGTGCTTAGATTGACTATAACATTACAAAATGTTTCCCAAAAATGATCTGGAGATCTAAACAGAATTTGTAACCTGGCGTTTTTCCACTGACATTAAAGATTCTAACTTTACTCAACAGTATAAAATTGTATCTATGCGTAACAATAAAATAATGCAACTCACACTATATAAAGGACGAAAGTCACGCAGCAATTCGAAAAAACCGGCACTTCACCAAAAAACACGAATATTCTGTCTCATATCAAAGAATGAGCATCCACAGATGCACCCAAATACTGGAGTTTCCAGAAAAGCAAAGTTCAGCATAAACTGCTTTATCAACAATATATCCGAGCGAGTTATCGAATAGCATCAGGTCTTACTTACCATAACAAACGACCCATCATCACCCTTATACATGTCCCGAGAGAAAGCACGCGATCAGCTAAGGAGCAAAAGCTGTCACCAATTAGTATCCATCAAACAAATTAGTTCATTTTAGAACGTTTAAAGTTAAAGGTCTGTTTTCGGAAAGTTTCACAGTTTCATGTAGGAACAACTTTATGTATATACAAAACACAAAAATCGATCTGATACCATGGACATTACGACATTGTCGACAATAAAAAAAGGTATTGTGATGACGTTTTTTATTTACAACTTCTTTTACTTGATGACGAAATAACGTGACAATAGTGACGTAATAGATATTCGTTCACTTCTGTAGGCCAATTTGATTTTACTGGGCTGTAAAGGTTACAAAAGAAAAAGATTGTTGTGACAATAACTATTCTCTTGTTCGACATTCCTTCCCGTTGACGAGAGCAAATTAACCACATCCCACGGGTCACATTCGCGACTCACGGGAAATGACACATCTGTTATCGTCAACACGACGGAGTTCAGAAAACCAGATCAGTTACTGACATAATAATTTGTTTTTACCAAAAGTGTAATTTAAATGTAAAGGCCGACAGGAACAATTTATAATACTGCAGATTACTTCGCGAAGATCGTACACTTAGCTGATGAGGAGATGTGATATAATATACTGTTGAGAAGGGCTTTACGAGCTCTACGAGCATTTTTTCAACCGTGTTGTGTATCACTGCACTATATCTCCAAAGTAGAGCACAATAGATTCATAATCATTATAAAGTAGATCAGAGTTCTGCAATTGTCATTTTTATTCAAATGTAACGACCCTTACGATAACCAGGGTCGCCATGGGATGGAGGGCGACGAAGTACTCAGAGAGATCCATCGAGCAGCGAAAAGAAGCTGTCCGACACCGGATTGTACTAACACCACACAAGCAGTGATACCAATGGTTGAAGACAAGTGCACCATCAACGTGCAGTACTCCTTATTACACAGCGCCAATGTACCTCCCTCCTGGGTAGTCGTGCTGAAGTACCTTGCTCTAGTACACAACGCAGTAATGCAGTAATGGGGATCGACGCCTACACTTTCGGTTTGAGGGCCAATGCTATAACCACTAAGCCACCGTGCCCCTGCGATGGTCATTAAATGGGTATTTCAGGTCTCAGTTGTTTCATTTTCTCTTCAATCTGTTGTAATTCCTCCGGTCATCATTTCACTATTTTACAATCCAGAGTTTTTATTTCCCAAGTACTCTATGGTTATGTTCCCGGTCCATATTTTACTATATTGCCAGTAGTCAAGTTTCAATGGGCCGAACGTTATAATATGCGCGAGAACGTCATCACCATTCGTGACGGCAAAACGTTCAAGACTATTATCGCGAAAAAGTTAGTGAAACCACTGAAAGGAAAAATAGGAGGGGTTGGGGGAGAGGCGCTGCTCCAGAACGTACGAGGCTACGAACCACATGGACCGGAAACTCAACTCTTAATGTGCTTTTGAACTCAGCATCGCTTCGCTCAATATACACATTATGAGTTGACTAAGCCTTCCATAAACTAAAATATGGCTCGCATCGTCGTGCAATATTTGTTAAATATGGCCCGTATTCAAGTGACAACGTTAAAATGTTCGCGAGGACGCCATGGGCGATCATGGTGTAAAACATAACATCCGATTAGGTAGGTGTCTAGTGGAAAGCTGTAAGGAAATTTAGGTGTGTTGATGCGTTCATGCGTCGCAACCATTTTTGTTTTTTTCAGTACGTTATTGATGCCATTCGAAATTTTGAATCGCTCTGTATTCTTCATTTTTAAATTTTATCCTAAAAATAAAAAAGGTCGATGCTTGGTCTTGATCAGCGGTTTCTTTCTTAGTTGAGAATAACAACACTAATGCATACATGTGTATTGTAAAGGAATAAGTGTTTGACAAAAGGAGGTTTTGTGTAATATAACATCCACGTGGGTAATCGAGATAAAATGTCTTAACCGAGGACACATCGACGATGACACGGGTCAGCCGAATGTGTTAACCAACATGTCATTGCGCTGCCACAGGGGGCAAAAGAATAAAAGTTAAAACCATTGTATTTCGCAGGAAGAAGAATTTACAGTACTATATCATCAGTGCTAAGATTGACTATAACATTACAAAATGTTTCCTAAAAATGATTAGTAGATCTAAACAGAATTAGTAACCTGGCGTTCTGCCACTAAAATCACAGATTCCCACTTTGGGTAACAGTATATCATTGTAGCTATGCGTAACAATAAAATAAAGCAACACGGCACTATATAAAGGACGAAACGCACGCAGCAATTCGACAAAACCGGGACTTCACCAAAAAACATCAATATTCTGTATCATATCAAAACATTTCCCGAAAAGCAAAGTTCAGCATGAACAGCTTTATCAACAATTTTTTCGAGAGTATTGTCGGAAAAGCAACAGGTCTTACTACCTTTAAAAAACGATTCACTATCACCCCCATACATGTCCAGGGAGTAACCACGCATTCAGCTAAGGTACAAAAGCCGTCAACAATTACAATCCATCAAATAATTTCGTTCATTTTAGGAAGGTTTAATGTTAAAGGCCTGTTTTCGGACAGTTTCACAGTTTCAGTTCGGAACAACTTTCTGTTTATACTAAACATGAAAATCGATCTGATGCCGCATATATTACGGCATCTTCGTCAATAAATCACGTATTGTGATGACGATTTGTATTTACTACTTCTTTTACTTAATGACGGAATGATGTGACAACGGTGACGTAATACAATACAATTTACGTGTTGAGAAATTCGTTCGGGCTAATTTCGATTATATATCAAGTGTTTAACCTGGCTGTAAAGCTTATATAATGAAGAGATTATTATCACTAAAACTGATCTGGTGTTCTGCATTCCTTCTCGTTGATGAAAGGAGATCAACCACATCCCACTCGTCACCTTCGTTGACTCATGGGAAATGACTGATCTCCTCTCGTCAACACGACGGAGTTCAGAACACCAGATCATTCACTGCCATAATAATCTGCTTTTACCCCAAACCAAGACGTGTGTAAGTTAAATGAATGTGCCGAGAGGACAATTTACAATACTGCAGCTTACGTCACGAAGCTCCTTCACTGAGATGCCTTGATACAAAATATTGCAGAAAAGAGCTCTACGAGTACTTTCCAACCGTGTTTTACATCACTGCATATTATATCCAAAGTAGAGCACAATGCATTTCATCATCATTATAAAGTAGATTAGGGTCCTGGAATGGTTATTTTTATTCGGGTTTAACAACATGTTTGACATCCAGAGTCGCATTTGGTCGGACAGTATTACCGGTGGCGGACGACGGAGTACTCTGTGAGAACCATTGACAAGCGGTGAGATTCTGTCCGACACCTCAATGTACTAACTCCACACAAGCTGGGATAGCAATTTTTGAAGACAAGTTCACCATCAACGTATAATACCTCTTAGCACGGTGCTTCCCACGTGAACAAATCAATCTTCAAATACCTGAAATATGACGTTAATACCATAGAGCGTTTTAATTTGTCAATCAGGAAATATTGAACAGTTTTCATTTAAGACGCTATCTTCTGATTCACGCAATCGGTATTCTAGTTGTTTGAAATTGTTTAATTTTTTTTTCTTTTTAAATTTACGCATCCAATGCCAGCTATGCTAATTTTACAATTTTCTCTATACCTATCATTTTCAACTTCATTTCAAGCCTCAGCCTTTCGAATTTTCTGAAATAAAAAGTCGGCAAAAACAAGTCTAACAACGTGATGCCCTCATATAAAATTCGCTACCGTTGGAACTGATCTCTGAGATGACGCCATAGAGGGTCTTAGGGTCAAAAGTTAAAAAGCTTCAGAATTTCTTGAAATTTTAGGACCTTGAAGACCTCAAAAACATAAGAGTTAGCTGTTTCTTTCTTTTTAAATTTATCGCCATTTTTACGTCGCTCCATAGTTTGAATACTCATGTATATTTACTAAAACCGCTAAGCTTTTTTAAGGGTTACAAAACGTTTCCAGGAAATCGAACTGCTATCACAATGTACTGTCAACGAACGGAACTGTTATTCCCTTCTGAGATACGCTCGTCTTTCAAGCGACAGAAAGCGACGTGGGATATCATATCGAGAAGCTTAGTACTTTAACACGCAGCATACAAATTCTCCTCGTTGTTGGACCTACTCGGTGATGGTCGTGTTTCGTTGGATGGTTTCCGGAAATTAGCTTCCGATTTCGAAATAATCTAGTTAATTTTGGAGTCGTAACTCGATCCAAATTAATTCAAAACCCGGCTGTTCTATATCGACACGACATTTGAAAAAAAACTTTTTCTGCACAAAGTCACGTCTTCCTTTGTCCATAGTCCTAGTCCCTATACTTGGTTTAACAACACTTTCAACAGTTTCGGTCATAAAATGTCGTATAGTGTTGCGGATTTACGACGTCTGAGTACGTGAGACAACCACCGGGGATCGACGAATAGATGTTGAACTCTTCAACTTTCTAGACCGACACAAGAAGGATTAGTCGTGGTTGAGATCATGCGTCCCACTACACATTGTTACGCCTTGGTACACAAAATAACAATGCTCCCACGTGGGGAATCGGGATAAAGTGTCTTACCCAAGGACACAACGACGATGAAGCGGTTCAGCCGAATGTGTTAACCAACAAGTCATCGCGCTCCCGCAGGGGGCAAAATAATTATAGATAAACCATTGAATTTTACAGGAAGAAGAATTCACAGTACTATATCATCAGTGCTAAGATTGACTATAACATTACAAAATGTTTCCCAAAAAATGATCAGGAGATCTAAACAGAATATGTAACCTGGTGTTTTTTCACTAAAATCACAGATTCTAACTTTACGCAACAGTATAAAATTGTATCTATGCGTAATAATAAAATAATGCAACACACACTATATAAAGGCCGAAAGTCACGCAGCAATTCGAAAAAACCGGCACTTCACCAAAAAACACGAATATTCTGTCTCATATCAAAGAATGAGCATCCACAGATGCACCCAAATACTGGAGTTTCCAGAAAAGCAAAGTTCAGCATAAACTGCTTTATCAACAATATATCCGAGTGAGTTATAGAGAAAGCATCAGGTCTTACTTACCATAACAAACGATCCATCATCACCCTTATACATGTCCAGAGAGAAAGCAAGCGATCAGCTAAGGTACAAAAGCTGTCACCAATTACTATCCATCAAACAAATTAGTTCATTTTAGAACGTTTAAAGTTAAAGGCTTGTTTTCGGAAAGTTTCACAGTTTCATGTAGGAACAACTTTCTGTTTATACAAAACACAAAAATCGATCTGATACCATGGACATTACGACATGGTCGTCAATAAAAAAAGGTATTGTGATGACGTTTTTTATTTACAACTTCTTTTATTTGATGACGAAATAACGTGACAATAGTGACGTAATAGAAATTCGTTCACTTCTGTAGGCCAATTTCGATTTTACTGGGCTGTAAAGGTTATAAAAGAAAAAGATTGTTGTGACAATAACTATTCTCTTGTTCTACATTCCTTCCCGTTGACGAGAGCAAATTAACCACATCCCACGGGTAACATTCGCGACTCACGGGAAATGACTCATCTGTTCTCGTCAACACGACGGAGTTCAGAAAACCAGATCAGTTACTGACATAATAATTTGGTTTTACCAAAAGTGTAATTTAAATGTAAAGGTCGAGAGGAACAATTTAGAATACTGCAGCTTACTTCGCGAAGATCGTACACTTAGCTGATGAGGAGATGTGATATAATATACTGTTGAGAAGGGCTTTACGAGCTCTACGAGCATTTTTTCAACCGTGTTGTGTATCACTGCACTATATCTCCAAAGTAGAGCACAATAGATTCATAATCATTATAAAGTAGATCAGGGTTCTGCAATTGTCATTTTTATTCGAATGTAACGACCCTTACGATAACCAGGGTCGCCATGGGATGGATGGCGACGAAGTACTCAGAGAGATCCATCGAGCAGCGAAAAGAAGCTGTCCGACACCGGATTGTACTAACACCACACAAGCAGTGATAACAATGGTTGAAGACAAGTGCACCATCAACGTGCAGTACTCCTTAGAACACAGCGCCAATGTACCTCCCTCCTGGGCAGTCGTGCTGAAGTGCCTTGCTCTAGGACACAACGCAGTAATGCAGTAATGGGGATCGAAACCTAGACTTTCGATTTGAGGACCAATGCTATAACCACTAAGCCACCGTGCCGCCGCGATGGTCACTAAATGGGTATTGCAGGTCTCAGCTGTTTCATATTCTCTTCAATCTGTTGTAATTCCTCCGGTCATCATTTCACTATATTACAATCCAGAGTTTTTATTTCCCAAGTAATCTATGGTTATGTGTCCGGTCCATATTTTACTATATTGCCAGTAGTCAAGTTTCAATGGGCCGAACGTTATAATATGCGCGAGAACGTCATCAGCATTCGTGACGGCAAAACGTTCAAGCCTATTATCGCGAAAAAGTTAGTGAAACCACTGAAGGGAAAAATAGGAGGGGTTGGGGGAGGGGCGCTGCTCCAGAACGTACGAGGCAGCGAGCCACGTGGACCGGAAACTCAACTCTTAATATACTATTGACCTCAGCATCGCATCGCTCAATATACACATTATGAGTTGACTAAGCCGTCCATAAACTACAATATGGCCCGCATCGTCGTGCAATGTTTGTTAAATATGGCCCATATTCAAGTGACAACGTTACAATGTTCGCGAGGACGGCATGAGCGATCACGGTGTAAAACATAACATCCGATTAGGTAGGTGTCTAGTGCAAAACTGTAAGGAAATTTAGGTGTGTTGATGCGTTCATGCGTCGCAATCATTTTTGTTTTTTCAGTACGTTATTGATGCCATTCGAAATTTTGAATCGCTCTCTATTCTTCTTTGTTAAATTTTATCCGAGAAATAAAAATGCTTGGTCTTGATCAGCGGTTTCTTTCTTAGTTGAGAATAACAACACTAATGCATACATGTGTATTGTAAAGGAATAAGTTTTTGACAAGATGAGGTTTTGTGTAATATAACACATATTGCACGAGGTTGCGAGTCATATGTCAGTTTGTGGACCTGCGAGTCAACCCTTATTGCGCATATTGTCATCAGCTTCCCTTTTGCCAATATACAAATGACGGCACTCTAAAATAATTCGGGTGGGCAGAAGAGTAAAAGTTGAAACTATTGTATTCTAGAGGAAGAAAAATTCACAGTACTATAATATTAATGCTAAGATTAAATATAACATTAAAAAATGTTTCCTGAAATGATTAGGAGATTCATATAGAATTAGCAACCTGACGATCAGCCACCAAATAAACAGATTTCAACATGACACAACAGTAGAAAATTTTAATTATGTGTAACAATCAAATAAAGCAAAATTCCTTCATATAAGGGGCGAAAGTCAAGCAGTTCGAAAAACACAGACATCAACAAAAAATACAAAAATTCTATATCATTTTAAAGAATGAGCATCCACATATGCACCCAAATACTGGAGTTTCCGGCAAAGCCAAGTTCAGCATCAACAGCTTTATCAACGATATATTCTAGAGGATTGTCGCAAAAGCATCCGTTAGTAGACAAAATAACAATGCTCCCACGAGGTGAATCGAGATAAAATGTCTTAACCGAGGACACATCGACGATGACACGGGTCAGCCGAATGTGTTAACCAACATGTCATTGCGCTGCCACAGGGGGCAAAAGAATAAAAGTTAAAACCATTGTAATTCACAGGAAGAAGAATTTACAGTACTATATCATCAGTGCTAAGATTGACTATAACGTTACAAAATGTTTCCTAAAAATGATTAGTAGATCTAAACAGAATTAGTAACCTGGAGTTCTGCCACTAAAATCACAGATTCCAACTTTGCGCAACAGTATAACATTGTAGCTATGCGTAACAATAAAATAAAACAACACGGCGCTATATAAAGGACGAAACTCACGCGGCAATTCGAAAAAACCGGGACTTCACCAAAAAACATGAATATTCTGTATCATATTAAAGAATGAGCATCCACTGATGCACCCAGATACTGGAGTTTCCCGAAAAGCAAAGTTCAGCATCAACAGCTTTATCAACAATATATTCGAGAGTATTGTCGCAAAAGCAACAGGTCTTACTTACTTTAAAAAACGATTCACTATCACCCCCATGCATGTCCAGAGAGTAACCACGCAATCAGCTAATGTACAAAAGCCGTCAACAATTACAATCCATCAAATAATTTCGTTCATTTTACGAAGGTTTAATGTTAAAGGCCTGTTTTCGGAAAGTTTCAGATTTTCAGGTAGGAACAACTTTCTGTTTATACTAAACACGAAAATCGATCTGATGCCGCAGATATTACGGCATCTTCATCAATAAATAACGTATTGTGATGACGATTTGTATTTACTACTTCTTTTACTTGATGACGGAATGACGTGACAATAATGACGTAATAGAATACAATTTACGTGTTCAGAAATTCGTTCGGGCTAATTTCGATTATATATCAAGTGTTTAACCTGGCTGTAAAGCTTATATAATGAAGAGATTATTATCACTAAAACTGATCTGGTGTTCTGCATTCCTTCTCGTTGATGAGAGGAGGTCAACCACATCCCACTCGTCACCTTCGTTGACTCATGGGAAATGATTGATCTCTTCTCGTCAGCATGACGGAGTTCAGAACACCAGATCATTCACTGCCATAATAATCTGCATTTACCCCAAACCAAGACATGTGTAAGTTAAATGAATGGGCTGAGAGGACAATTTACAATACTGCAGCTTACGTCACGAAGCTACTTCACTGAGATGCTGTGATACAAAATGTTGCAGAAAAGACCTCTACGAGTACTTTCCAACCGTGTTTTACATCACTGCTTATTATATTCAAAGTAGAGCACAATGCATGTCATCATCATTATAAAGTAGATTAGGGTCCTGGAATGGTTATTTTTATTCGGGTTTAACAACATGTTTGACATCCAGAGTCGCATTTGGTCGGACAGTATTACCGGTGGCGGACGACGGAGTACTCTGTGAGAACCATTGACAAGCGATGAGATTCTGTCCGACACCTCAATGTACTAACTCCACACAAGCTGGGATAGCAATGCTTGAAGACACGTTCACCATCAACGTATAATACCTCTTAGCACGGTGCTTCCCACGTGGACAAATCAAACTTCAAATACCTGAAATATGACGTTAATACCATAGGGCGTTTTAATTTGTCAATCAGTAAATCTTGAACATTTTTCATTTAAGACGCTATCTTCTGATTCACGCAATCGGTATTTATTATTATTATAATACTGCCTGACCTAGCATTACGAACTACCAATACCAGCCATAAGATAATACAAAGGATTCGGTAGGGTAATAGTACTAAGGGGGTAATAGGCCAACAGACCAATCATCATAAACTGCCAATCTAAACCACCAAGGACTATCTTGCAATACCGCACTGGGCGACCATACATGACCCCCATCCCCACAATACTGCTTGACCTAGCTACAGCAGACATACGATAATATGAAGGCCCAAGGGCTAATAGTATACTAACATGGATATATACCACTACTACCAGATCACCCCCCCCCCCCCTTTTGTACGAGAAGTCCGACACCCCCGACCCGAACATCGTTATGTCAGATTGTATAGTGGACAACAACAGTGGTCAACGTCTCTATGACGTCGCGTGCGCATTATGACGTTACGCCGTCAATAGCAACGTCGACCGTTTCGCGGAGAAAAACTTTGAAGAAAACTCACCTTCCCTTTCAATTTTCCATCACATACCCATAATATATACCCATAGCCCTGGGTGTACATATATCACTATATATACACTACCATACTATATATGCAGCACGTATACCATTTACCGGATCTAGCTCAAGTTCCACCGGAAAAAGGCTCCGGTTCCTATGTGAATTTAACACTAGTTGCACTGGCAAATCTCCGGGTAATCAGGGACGAAAACCTCCTGCTACACTACTGGTGTTATTCGAAATTTTGAATCGCTCCCTATTCTTCGTTGTTAAATTTTATCTGAGAAATAAAAAGGTCGATGTTTGATCTTGATCAGCGGTTTCTTTCTTAGTTAAGAATAACAGTAATAACGCATACGTGTGCATTGTAAAGTAATAAGTTTATAGAACATTGTGATTTTTACTCCCCTTTCATTCACACAAACGAAATAAGGTGATCAATCCTTTGTCTGTCAGCATACATTACTGGACGCTAGACAATTAACAATGCATTACACCCAAAGTATTATTTAACACATATTGCCCAAGGTGGCGGCAATAGAGCAGTTTATGGACCGGCCAGTCAGCCGCACTCCAAAAGCAGTTGGGTTAAAAATCAACCCAAATCGACTGGGTTGAGTGAATATGAATTAGAGTGCCCTAATTTATATATTGACCGAAGGGAAGCTGATAACAATATGCGCAATAGGGGTTGACTGGACGATGTACACACTGCCATATTACTCGCATCCTCGTACAAACGTCTTTCTCATATCAAAAAATGAGCATCCACAGATGCATCCAGATACTGGAGTTTCCAGAAAAGCAAAGTTCAGCATCAACAGCTTTATCAACAATATATCTGAGAGTATTGTCGCATAAGCAACAGGTCTTACTTACTTTAAAAACGATCCATCATCAACCCCATATATGTCCAGAGATTCACCACGCAATCAGCTAAGGTACAAAGGCCGTCACCAAGTACAATCCATCAAATAAATTCATTCATTTTAGAACGTTTAAAGTTAAAGGCCTGTTTTCGGAAAGTTTCACAGTTTCATGTAGGAACAACTTTCTGTTCATACTAAACACGAAAATCGGTCCGATATCATGGACACTGTGACATCGTCGTCAATAAATAACGTATTGTGATGACGTTTTGTATTTACTACTTCATTTACATGATGACGAAATGACGTGGCAATAGTGACGTAATAGAAATTCGTTCACTTCTGTAGGCCAATTTCGATTTTACTAGGCTGTAAAGGTTATAAAAGAAAGAAATTGTTGTGACAATAACTGATTTCTTGTTCTACATTTCTTCCCGTTGACGAGAGCAAATTAACCACATCCCACGGGTCACATTCGCGACTCACGGGAAATGACTCATCTGTTCTCGTCAACACGACGGAGTTCAGAAAACCAGATCAGTTACTGACATAATAATTTGTTTTTATGAAAAGTGTATATTAAATGAAAGGGTTGATTAGAACAATTTAGAATACTACAGCTTACTTCACGAAATTTGTTCACTACGCTGATGAGGTGATATGATATAATATACTGTTGAAAAGGGCTGGAATGACGTGACAATAGTGACGGAAAGGAAATTCGTTCACCTCTGTATGCTAATGTCGATTTTACCAGGCTGTAAAGGTTATAAAAGAAAAAGATTCTTATGACAATAACTGATTTCTTGTTCTACATTCCTTCCCGCTGATGGGAGCAAATTAACCACATCCCACTCGTCAGATTCGTGACTCACGAGAAATGACTGATTTATTCTCGTCAACACGGCGGATTTCAGAACACCAAATCAGTTACTGACACAATAATCTGTTTTTTATAAAAAGTGTATATTAAATGCAAGGGTTGATTAGAACAATTTAGAATACTGCAGCTTACTTCACGAAATTTGTTCACTACGCTGATGAGGTGATATGATATAATATACTGTTGAGAAGGGCTCTACGAGCTCTACGAGCCCTTTTCACCCGTGTTTCATATCACTGCGCCTCATCTCTAAAGTAGAGCACAATAGATTCATCATCATTATAAAGTAGATCAGGGTTCTGCAATTGTCATTTTTCTTCGGATTTTCGAACCTTAGGACAACCAGGGTCGCGAAGTGTCGGACAGTTTTACGTGTGGAGGACGACGGAGTACACAAAGAGAACCACCGGGAAGCGGCGAGAGACTGTCCGACACCCGAATGTACTAATGTACGAATGTACTAATACAACACAAGCAGGGATAGCAATGCTTGAAGACAAGTGCACCATCAACGTGCAGTACCCCATAGTACACTGCGCCACTGTTCCTCCCTCCTGTGCAGTCGAGCTCAAGTGCGCTGCTCAAGGACACAAAGCAGTTATGCTGTGGTTGGGATCGAAACCTGGATCTTTAGGTTTGAAGTGCAATGCTATAATCACTGAGCCAACGCGCTCCCGCGATGGCCATTAAATGGATTTTTCAGGCCTCAGTTGTTTCATTTTCTCTTGAATCTATTGTTATTCCCCTGATCATCATTTCACTATATGACACCCCAGTTTTTTTCATTTACCTTTTAATCTATGGCAAAGTGTCCGGTCCATATTTTACTATATTGTCCGTAGTCAAGTGGCAACGGGCCTAACGTTATAATATGCGCGAGAACGCCATTAGCATTCGTGACAGCAAAATGGTTGAGCCTATTATCGCATAAAAGTTAGTGAAACCCCTGCAAGGAAAAATATGAGGGGTGAGGCTGCTCCTGAAAGCACGAGGTTGTAAGCCACATGGGAGCTTATGGACCGGACACTCAACTCTTAATGTGCATTTTGACCTCAGCATCGCTTCGCTCAATATACACATTATATTTGACTAACCGGTCCGTAAACGCGCATCCTCGTTCAATATTCGTTAAATATGGCCCGTAATTTTGTCAGTACGTTATTGGTGTTATTCGAAATTTTGAATCGCTCCCTATTCTTCTTTATTAAATTTTATCCGAGAAATAAAATTGGTCGATGATTAGTCTTGATCAGCGGTTTCTTTCTCAGTTGTGAATAACAGCAATAACGCATACGTGTGTATTGTAAAGCAATACGTTTTTGACATGAGGAGGTACATAACAAATATTGCACGAGGTTGCGAGTCATATGGCAGTTTATAGACCGTCCATTCAACCCTTATTGCGTATATTGCCAACAGCTTCCCTTCCGCCAATATACACAATTACGACTCTAAAATCATTTAGGATAAAAATTAACTCAAATTAACTGAGGTGCGTGAATATGAACCCAACTGGGTTCATATTCACTTAACCCAGTCGATTTGTGTTGATTTATAACCCAACTGCTTTTAGAATGGGATGACTGGCCGGTCCATAAACTACCCTATTGCCATCCTCCTCGGGTAATACTTGTTAAATAAAAGGTACTTTGGGTGTAATGCATTGTTCATTGTCTAATGTATGTAGGCAGACAAAGGATTGATCATCTTATTTCGTTTGGGTGAATGAAAGGGGAACACAAGTCAGAATGTTCTATAACATTAGGGTTTAGATTAACTAATGTTTTTTTTTTCTTTTGTTTATTGGGTTTTGAATGAACTATGGCCCTTGTCCATGGTCTTCGGTTTCAACAGTTTGGGTCACATGATGTCATTCAGTATTGCAGGTGTATTACGGCTGAATACTCGGAGGCAACCACCGACTATGGACGGATAACTGCTGAACCCTCCATTTTTCTATCCCGGTGTAAAAGGAATGGAAGTCCGTAGGAACGTTAGTCCCTCTGGACTATTTTTCCGCGGAATTATAGTCCTAGGTCTAACATTTCTAGAATAGTAGTCCGGCGGACTACTATTCCTAGAAATGTTAGACCTAGGACTATAATTCCGCGGAATAATAGTCCAGAGGGACTAATTTTCCTACGGACTTCCATTCCTGTGACACTGGCACAATAAGGGTTAGAAGTACTTAAGGTTATTCGTACCTCTACACATTGTTACGCCTTAGTAGGCAAAGCAACAATGCTCCCATGTGTGCAATCGGGTTAATGTGTCTTACCCAAGGATATGACGACGATGACGTGGGTCAGCTCATTCAGCTATGGCGCTCCTGCAAGAGTGGGGGGGGGGGGGGGGAGGGTAGAAAGGTAAAAGTTAAAACCACTATATTTTACAGGAAGACGAATCCATAGTAAAACAGCGGTGCTACGAGTGACTATAACATTAAAAGATGTTTCCCCAAAATATGATTAGGAGATCCATATAGAATTATTAACCCGACGTTCAGTCAAAAGAATCACAGATACCAACTTGGCACAAGAGTATAACTTTTTAATTTATGAGTAACAATACAATAAAGAAAAACGCCTTCATATAAAGGACGAAAGTCACGCACTTCGTAAAACTCGGACTTCACCACGAAAATTTTATCTGAGATCAAAGAATGAGCATCCACAGATGCACCCAGACACTGGCCTTTCTTGCAAAGCAAAATTCGGCATGAACAGCTTTATAAGAGATATATTCGAGAGTATTGTCGCTAAAGCATCAGTTCTCACTTACTATAAAACGACCCACTACCACCCCCAGAATTGTCCAGAGAGTAAGCAAGCAATCAGCTATGGTACAAAAGCCGTCACCAAGAACATTCCATTAAATAAATTCGTTCGTTTTAGAACGTATAAAGTTAAAGGGCTTCTTTGCGAAATTTCATAGAGTTTCATGTAGGAACAAATTTCTTTTTATACTAAACACGAAAAGAAGAAGAGCATTAAGACAAGAACTGGTCTGGTGTTCTGCATTCCTTCTGGGTTATGAGAACAGATCAACCACATCTCACTCGTCACCTTCATTGACTCATGGTAAATGACTGATCTCTTCTCGTCAACACGACGGAGTTCAGAACACAAGATGAGTTACTGCCATAATAACCTGTTTTTACCAAAAACCTAGACGAGTGTAAGTTAAATGCATGGGCTGAGAGAAGGGCTCAAAATAAGCGGTGTCGCGTCGCTTTTTGCTATGTAAAAAACTTGCAAAAAGCTATACAATGTTCAATTATGTATAGCATTTTGCGATACAAGATAATCAACTTCAGCCTATTAGGCTGTAGTTGATTATCTTGTATCGCAAAATGTAAATGAAAATTTGCAAACAAATTTGAAAACTAGTTCAGTGATGCTTTACTTCTGATTGTGGAACATTCCATGCATAACTCAGATTAACTCTCCATCAAGCATCATTAGCAATTTCATATGTAAGATGAATTGTATTGGTTTAAATTCTTCCTGTTTTTACAACATTTTGCATAAAATGTCCATTAAAAATAACTTCAAGCCCATCAAATTAAAAATCTCAACTTCCATTTTGAGAATTCTATTGAACAACCAAGACGCCAGTTGAAAATATTCAAGTCCATGCAACATCTAAAGGCAGTTCAGTTAAAAAAAACATAGTAAATGTTTCATGTGTTGCAGATCATTTGGAAATGCCCAGAAATGGGTGGAAACTATTCTATCTACTTAGAAGAATTCAATGCAAAACAGCCTAACATAACTCTGGTACACAAAAATAGCTATGCAATTTTTACAAAATGCTATTCATTTTTTGGAAATGTGTAGCATTTTGCTACGCAAAGCAAAAAAGTTATTTTGAGCACAGGCTGAGAGGAATAATTTAGAATACTGCAGAAGATCGTTCACTGAGTTGACGAGGTGATGTGATATAATATACTGTTGAAAAGGGCTCTAAAACCCCTTTTTCAACCATATTTTACGTCACTACACTTTATCTCCGAAGTAGTGCACAATACATTTCACAATATCATCATTATAAAGCAGATCAGGATTCTGGAATGGTCGTTTTTATTTGGGCTTAACCACCCTTACGACAGCGAGGATCGCCTTGTGTCGGACCGTTTTACAAGTAGAGGACGACGAAGTACTCAAAGAGAGCCATCGAGCAGCGGCAAGAGTCTGTCCGACACCCATTGTACTAACCCAACACAAGCCGGGTTAGAAATTGGAAGACGACAAGTGCACCATCAACGTGTAGTACTCCGCAGTACACACCGCCATCGTACCTCCCATGTGGGCAGTCGAGATTAAGTGCGTTGCACAAGGATACAACGCAGTTTAGCAGTGGTGGGGATCGAACCTTAAACCTTTCGGTGTGAAGTCCAATGCCATAACTAGGTTTAGCGCCGGGTTATTGTGCGTCTCAACATTCTGTTACGCTGTTCTCCCATTTGGGCAGTTTTGATTAAGTGTCTTACCCAAGGACTCAGTGCAGATTACGCAGGTTAAGTTGAAGCTATGACTTTTTGATTTAAAGTCTATTGCTCGAATCAATGAGCAATCACGCTCCCAGAGTAACCGAACCATTGTAAACTTTCCTTGTGTTTAAACAGAGGTCCACTAGAAATTCTGACAGAGAATTATTTACCACCGGATTTGCAGATTTCTATTTGCTAACTTCATTACAATAAATACTGAGTAAGCTCAAAGATAGCCCTACCAGATGGCGTTAGGAGCGTTAGTTTTGAGACTTTTCAAACACCTCCGTCCCATACCCAAACCAACTTGAATGTAGGGACCTCTTCGCAGATGTTGTTTTCTGAGGCCCGCATTGACGGATGTCGAAATTGGCATTACGGTATCCGTCACCCAGCCCCGAATAACCTGTATACGGACTGCACAATAGCACAAACCCCAATTCTGGAAATAACTCTCCCTGTGTTTTTGTACACATTCAGACCCCGACCCCACCCCACCCAGTGCTGCATTAGAATTCCGAAACTCATGTTATTGTTTTTAAAAGTAATTGTCCAAGTGGAGGCCTATTTCGATTCTGAGATGTAATAGTAAAAATAATCATCGCATATATATAGCGTATCACAATGATAAAAGTTCCAACGTGCTGGACAACATTACATAAACATTACTAAACGTAAATATAAACAGTATTTATGTAGTTGAAACATCAGACTTATGAACACCTTGATAATATACAGTTAAAACTAGTCCTGTCACGAACTGTGCGCTTATCGAGGCTTAATTGCGCGTAGGAAATGCGCCTAATTGCCATATCGAATGACATCCAAAGCACGGCAGGTTCGCCTGGTTACTCAATGCAAACACAGGCAATGTTTCTGCTAATGTTTCTGCTAATGGACCTCCGGGTTACTTTGGCTGAAACGTTGCTTGCGCACAGGCCATATGTACAGAATTTGACGGCCTTACTATGGCCACACCGCGTAGGTTAACGCGCAGATCGACGTCATGTCATTTGTGCGCATTTCATGACAGCACTTCCAGTTTTAACTGTATGTTAAATAGATGAGATTTAAACGTTGGTTGGAAGACTGAAAGAGGTGGGACCACTCTCACAGATTCAGACAACTTCTTAAAAAGTCTTGAAGCATTGTAACTGATGGAATGTCCCCCATATGAGGCTAGGCCATATGAGGTCTATTCCAGCAGGTTGCGGTGTTCAGTACATACATTTTGACCAAATCTAAAATGTAAGCAGGAGCTTGGTTTATTGTGGCCTGTACAGGTAAACAGAAAAATTTTATTCTAGCTGCAATAGGACGCCAAAGATATTCTAACTGAAAAGTAATGTGTTCGTTTTTTAAGTGCGAGACACAATACGAGCAGTTGTATTTTGTATAATCTATAATCTATTGATCTGCTTGAAGGAGAGCCTACGTAGAAGGATAGTAACCCAGCCTAAGAGGCGTAACTGCACCTACCAGGCATTCTGTAGTGCTGTCCGTTAAGCCTTTTCAAGCTCGAGCCATATACCGAATACGAAAATGAGCAGACTGACAGAACACTGTACTGCGGTTCGTGTTCTTTGAAGCATTTAATGCAAGCTGGAACAAATTGTTGTTATATTGGTTTTTGTACCAAGATTGCTGTACCTATTAAACGTTACGCGATAGAACACGAACATTGGGAAATGTTCTAGACACACCACGCATGGATTTTGCATAAAACGTTAGAACTTCATGTAAGAACGCATCTGCCTGGACGCTATGAGTCCGAGTGGCGTTGGGACGTGAATGAATTACTTAGAGACATAACAGCGCAAGCAAGAATGTTATCAGACCGCCGAAGGTGATATTTTTCTTCACAATTATTAGCTTCATTCACTTAATTAAAGTTAAATCGTGATATAAAAATTGAACTAGACTCGGATAGAGAACGGGAGACCGGAATCAACGACCCTTGGTGGAGGTTTTCCTGCATTCCACGCGCGCCTTCGGCGCACGTGAAATACAAAAAAAATCTTCACCATAGGTTGTTCATACCGGTTCTCCGTGTTCCACCCTCGATGTGTTCTGTCTTATTATCTCAACAGGAGAAATTCGTATGTTTTTTAAAGCCAGCATTGACGGGGTTCGAACTTGGAACTGGCATCCGTCGCCTGATCTTGAGTGCTCTGCCACCATACGACTGAGCTAACATACACACACAAAAGATTGGAATTAGCTTTTAAACATTCAATGCGACTTAACTGAACCAGATTTCAAATTGTCGTGGTCTCGTCTACATCACCCACCGAGAAGATGGTTACAGTAGACGAAATACACCAAATGCGATTAAATTTGTTTACAATTGTCAAGAATGCATTCAGGAAATGTCTTCATCTAATGACTGGTGTTCATTCTTAAATCTGATTGGTTTATAATTACGTGATACGGAGCCGTGTCATGATCTTTCCACCAAAACACAGAGACACGTAGGCGTAGTCGTTTAGGAAAGACCAACCTACGTGATATGGATTTATTTTCCGTTCATGGAAATTAATTTCCATGTTATCGCCTCGTTCCGAAGTGTTGCACAGACAATCAGATAGATGTCTTCGATAATAACGACTGCGAAGAGATTTACGTAGTTTTCTGGTGATTGAATTGCGGTGGAAAAAGGAGATCTCAATAGATAGAATCTTCACTCCGTGTCTTTTCACGCAGTATGAGTTTTTATCTCCCCTCAATCAGCCGTATCCCATACGGCTGACTGATGGTTGGTAAAAACCCATACTACTTGAACAGACACTGGGCAGCTAATAGTCTATTCACACATTGGCATACTTTCAAATTCACAAACTCATTGTGTTGACATACAACATGTCAAGAAAAAGTATTTGTGTGTGTGTGTGGGGGGGGGGGGGTGCTGTTGGGGAGGATAAGTGCATAGCTAACTAGCAAGAGGACATTGTTTTCTCCAGGAAGGCAGAATAGACATAGTTTTATGTTCAGAGCAGGGCTCAAAATAAGCGGAGTCGCGTCGCTTTTTGCTATGCAAAACTTGCAAAAAGCTACACAATGTTCAATTATGTACAGCATTTTGCGATACAAGATAATCAACTGCAGCCTATTAGGCTGCAGTTGATTATCTTGTATCGCAAAATGTAAATGAAAATTTGCAAACAAATTTGAAAACTAGTTCACTGATGCTTTACTTCTGGTTGTGGAACATTCCAGGCATAACTCAGATTAACTCTCCATCAAGCATCATTAGCAACTTCATATGTAAGATGAATTCTATTGGTTTAAATTCTTCCTGTTTTTACAACATTTTCCATAAAATGTACATTAAAAATAACTTCAAGCCCATCAAATTAAAAATTCCAACTTCCATTTTCAGAACTCTATTGATCAACCAAGACGCTAATTGAAAATATCCAAGTCCATGCAACCCTTAAAGGCAGTTCAGTAAAAAAAAAACATAGTAAATATTTCATGTGTTGCAGATCATTTGGAAATGCCAAGAAATGGATGGAAACTATTCTATCTACTTAGAAGAATTTCAATACAAAACAGCATAACATAACTCTGGTATACAAAAATAGCAATGTAATTTTAACAAAATGCTAGTCATTTTTTGGAAATTTGTAGCATTTTGCTACGCAACGAAAAATAGTTATTTTGAGCACTGGTACAGAGTGCAGCCTCCGTGGAGTGGTCGTAATCCACGCGAGTGCAGTGATGTCCACGCATGCGTTTATAAAGTAATAAAAATCATCAGCAGCAAAAAATTATTTAATGAAGAACTGGGTTGTGCCTGGTGTTTCATTAATCAATTTTGTGATGATTATTCCTATAATTAATGTTTGCGATCTAATATTACTGCGTCCGTGGAAATACTGCCCATTTCGTGGAAATTGACCAGTGCACAGCGGCTGTACTGTGTAAAAAGAGAATAAGCGGTGGGCCTACTCTCAACACATTTAGATATGAATTGACATTCAAACAATGAACATAGTACATAATATAATCATCATTTCTTGGAAAAAATATTCCAAATTCTTGTTATCATAACACGGTTATGACTCATAGAAAGATCAAACCTTGCAAACCTATCGGAAAAGATATCGGAAAATCCCCGTTGTTGGGCATAGCAACAAGAAGATTATAACGAGATTGAGGAGGTGGAAATTGAGAACTGTCATTTCAGGTGATCTGAGATAACTGAATACGATTTTTCGCGGACTTCACAATTGTGCAATATTTAACTTGTTTTGTAAACTGTTTGTACTACTTACGATTGGGGAGCATTTTAAACATTGGATGAGATCCACACTCTTTGTTCTTACTGCGCACTGCAATATAAGCATTTATCATATGACTCGTCCGCTTTGTTCACTTTAAAACATTTGATATTTTGCTTTCATATTAATCAGTGATAAATAAAGCCTTCTATCGATTTCATTGGTCATTTTCAAAACTAGACAATTTGATTGGCTGAACAAAATACAACTTTCCGCATTTACATAATTTGCATAATTAGAGTTGGGAGTTTTCATTGGTTAATTTCAAAACTGGACAATTTGATTGGCTAAACAATATACAACTGGGTCACATCTGCATAATTTAAGTAGGGAGAATTTACGTTATCTGTCCTATTTAGGGTGGGTGATATTGTATCAATCTTTTACCTACAAGAAAAACGCCATTTATTTTTTTTTTATATTTTCATTTTTTGCTTCCAAAACATAGGTTATGACCCCTCTTTGGAACGAGCTCGACGAGCTCGTTCCAATGAGGGGTCATAACCTATTTTTTGGTAGCAAAAATGAAAACTTTTAGTTATACGAGGATGTTTTTTTCAAGTGCCCGCTCCAACTTAAGTTAGGTGATGGGTTAAAAAGTCATACTAAGTGGCTAATTTGTGCGTGTGTGTGTCATATGATAAATAGAATATGAAATGAGTGTTTTTCTCATATAATATTTATGAAACCCGTCCGAATTGTCCGTTTGGGCTCGCCAGAGGCTCGCCAAAACGAAAAATGTTAGACTCGTTTCATAAATATTATATGAGAAAAATACTCATTCCATATCCTCTATGTATTTGCCGGAAAAAAACTATACAGCAAAGTATGTCATATCTCATTCTGAACTCAAAGTAGGTATAACCCAATATCTAACGCATTAGTAGCAAGTGATCAGAGATATTCATAAAATGTTCACTTTCACATTTTATAATTAGTTTTCAGTTTTTGCTCGAAAACATCGCTTACATGTATGACCACTTCTGGAGTAAGCTCGTTGAACTTAGATATTTTTTTTCCAGCAAACAATAATCATTTTTAATTATTTGCGATTTTTTTGGCGAGTACCGTATCTATTTGTGTTGCAAAAAGGGTTAACCCTTAACTTCACGAATGGGCCGCATACGCCTACGTAATTTTTTAACTGAGCAGCTTAAAAAACTCTCTCTTCAAAAACTCTCAACTAAGCCATGTCATGTGACCCCGCGTTGGAATGAGCTGGTCAAGCTCGTTCCAATGAGGTGTCCCATGATATAGGTTTGCTGAAATTGTCTAAAAATTGTTAAAACTAAACTTTTAAAATAACAAATGTTGATATCGTATGCGTTAACTAAAATGTAATCCAAATCCCACCGTGTAGTTGCGTTGGTCTAGTTGCCCGCCTTGCCAATTTTCTGGTCATTTGTTCGTACGTGATATATTTTCTTTGAAGATATTTCATACCAAGGTCGCACATAAATTTGCTGCTTGTAAGTTTTCGATGCCATGGCACTCAATGGCTCAATCATTGTTGTTTTTACACGATTGTTGTAATACTTTGGTTCTAAGTATTTATCTTACAATCAAACATGTATTTTGTCTGTATTTACTCCGCAACTGGCGTGTATCCGACCCCCTGATACAGATGTTTGTATCAGGGGGTCGGATACAAGCACGTTCCTTTCGCGTGAGTTCCATTTGTTTTCTTTTTGTTCATCCGTACGAATAAATAGTTCGTTATATATTCGTCTACATTCTTGACTTATCCCCAATATATTGTAAGATAAAATGATTATTACCATTATGTGGATATACAAAATATATATCCGAGTCTCGCTCCGGGTTCTAAGGATAGGTCACGACTCGTGGAACGAGTCGTGATCTACACCTTGGAACCCAGAGCGAGACTCGGATACATATTTTATACATCCACATCATGGTAATAATCTTTATATATGAAGAAAGTGACAAAAGGAAAATTTTCTGTTTACGATTTTTTTTTTTTTATTATTATTATTAGGTTTTAGCGACACATTAACAGCCAGGGTCAGTGACAGCTTTACGGGTGGATGAAGCCGGAGTACCCGGAGAGAACCACCGCGCAACGACGAACAGCTGTCAGCTCTCCAACATCGTAACTCTTCTTAATGACCGTTCGCTTTCGTTGATGAATGCTGTTGTGATGTGATACACTTTTGGAAAAGGCCCTTACAGTATAACTGACGTGGACTGGTCACTTTCCACGGGTGAGCAATATTTCCACGGACGCAATAATAATTAGATTCCAAACACTAATTATAGTTAATTAATAATAATTTATGCAAATGAGATTGCAGAATTTGATATCCGATCCGAGAGCAATTCTCATTTTTAGAATAAGAATAAAAAACAATAAGACCAAGCCAAAAAGATACATTTGGTTCTCGAGCATTTAATTTTTTAAATGTTTTCAAATTTTTATATTTTATTTATTTTCTTTATTATATTTATGCATCTTTTTCGGAAAATAAATATCGTCGATATTATATTTAAGATATTATCTGCCGAACACAGTAAAGTAGATGCTTACAAAAAATATAATTAAAAACATATACATTGTATATTAATCATGATTTGCTGCATTCGATTGCAAATAAATATACCTATATAAAAAAAGATATAATTTTACATTCTCACGATTTAACAGTAATATGGCAAGACACTGAAACCAATAAAACGTTCAATTTCTGTGATTGATTGCCCGACTACCAAAATTAGTTTTTGCCTAAGATTTCGGTCCATGTGTTAGTAGTTCATACCTCTCCTTGCTTGAAATTTAAAGCTGAAATTCCACTCGCCTGAAAGTGCTTGGAAATTTGAAAAAATATATATATTTTAATTAGAAAGCATATAATTCAGGTAATTGCTTGGTTCAACGTGGTAAAATGTTATAAAATTATGTTATATGTCCGGATTTGTCCACTGAATTACAGTACGGCCGCCGTGGAAAGTGGACTGGTCTCTTTCTACAGGTGAGAAATATTTCCACGGTCGCAATGATGTTAGATTCCAAACACTACTTATAGGAATAATCATCAAAAATTTAATTAATGAAGCACCGGGTTTTACCCGGTGCTTCATTAATTAATATTTTCGTCATGATGTTTTTTATTACATGGTAAACGCATACATGAATATCACTGCCCACGCGTGTATTACGACCAGTCCACGGTGGTTGTATTGTATTACTTGAACATAACAGCTGTACGCAGGAAGCTGTCAAAAAGAGCTTCCTAAATATCAGTGTCAGGTTCTGGCATTATTGTTATACTTGTTAACTGGTACACCTAAAAATATCAGTAATGACTTAAGTAAGTTCTGAAGGCGCATATTAGGCAGCTCAATGCTGATAAAAATGCACTTGACCAAGGAACCGCCCAGTAAGAATTTGATAATGTGAACAGCGAAATGGCCAGGAAACAATAGTTTTAACCAGTCTTAACCATGCAGGCCAATGGTTTTAATATCAGTAGGTTTGCCGAATAATTCGGATGCAACGTCAACTATTCAGACGCTAAATAATGTAGTTGTGCGGTGCTAGTTTCGAGTTGAAAAGTGGAGAGCGACGAGTAACTGTCAACGTCTTACACAATAACTCGGCGAAGTGGGTCAGCATCAGTTGAATTCAAATGTACCATCAACTTTCTGCATTAGCACGTTGCGCCATCGTGCCCCCACTTAGGCAATGGGGATTAAGTGTCTTGCCCAAGGACACAACGCAAATGTCGTGGGTAGGGATCGAACCTACGATCTTTCGATCTGGAGTCCAATACGCTACCTAGTGACCTATCACGCTCCCCGATACTTCAGTAGTTTCACAAAATGTAGAATGTATTTTAAATTAAAATCAGTTTCTCGGAAGGTTATTGATGTTATGCACAGGGACATAGAGAATGCCCAGTAGGTTATAGATGTTAACCACACATACATCGATATTGTGCAGAAGGTTCAAGATGTTATGCACAGAGACATCGAGAAGGTAAAGAAGGTTATTGATGTTATTATGAAGAGACATCGAGATTGTCCAAAAGGTTATTGATGTTAGGCACAGAGACATCGAGATTGTCCAGAAGGGTACAGATGTGATGCTCAATGACACAGAGACTGTCTAGAAAGTTACTGATGTTTTGTACGGACATTGAGGTTTCCCATAATGTTATTGATGTTATGCATAGAGACATCGGGATTGCCCAGAAGCTTATATATGGTTTGCACAGAAAGCGAGATTGCTGGAAATTGTCCATAAGGTTATATATGTTATGTACAGATACTTGGAGACTGCCCAGAAGTTTATAGCTGTTATGACAGAGATATCAAGATTGTCCAGAAGGTTACAGATGTTATGCTCAAAGACACTGTGGAGATTTTCCAGAAGGTTATAGATGTTATGAATAGATACATGGAAATTGCCCAGAAGTTTATTGGTGTTATGCACAGAAACATCGATAACGTCATGAGGATTATTAATGTAATACACTGGGACATCTGTAGTATGATATGGTATGATGACACTATTGATGCTAAAGAGTCATAGTGAAAAAAATCGTGACAACGTACATCAATATCAATATGGTATTATTAATCCTCTGTACTCACTGGTCACAATACCTAAATTTCAAGAAGCAATTTTCTCCTAAAATGCAACTAGGAATTTAACCAATTCAGTCTTGTTTGACAGAGCTCAATGAGCTCTGTCAAACAATACTGAATTGGTTCATTTCCTAATTTTCCGACTTAAAGTTTTATATTTCCACATTCGAAGAAGCGTAATCGGACTACAAAGTTATGGTGATAAGAAAGACCTTCACGGGAATAAACAAGTGCAGATTATTTTATGAAGAAAGGTAATACAGAGCATTTTTTGTAAAAGAAATGTGCAAAAAGTGACAAGAGTAATATCACGGTATGGTGATGGTAGATAAGAGATATTATGAATAAAAGAAGAATCACGAAAACAAACATCGTTTTGTATCAAAATTTATATTTAGAATGGCGTATCCGAGGCGACAAAAAAGAAATTATCATGCTGGTGTACCTGTACACATAGATTCAGCAGAAGATCAAGTATCTATTACGCTCTGATCTCTATACAACTAAACTGCTGGAATATTAGGAAAACCCTCGCCACTCAGTCTGCCCCGCCCACACCCCCCCCCACCCCTCGCAAACGATGGCGTCAAGTCGATCAATGCTTTAAATCCTCCCATCGATGACGTTCGAACTTCGATGACGTGAAAATATTCATTTTCTTTGAATGAACGTAAGAAATGCAGCTCAATCAAGACTTGCGTTGACCGAATCTCTGATGACATCACCATTACAAAATACAAACTCACCATACAGAGTGTAGTTCCACAAATTGTGTCAGAAATTAGACTTGTAATATCGTCCCCTGAGTTCCAATGTGTTCTATGTACCTACTGGCACATAGAACACATTGGAACTCAGGGGACGATATGTCTTTTATTTGCAAAAAAGAGAACACTGATAAAATTCATTAGGAATGTCATCTATCAGCCCCAGAATACTTCAATAGACTCTTCCTGCAGAACATACATGCCAAAGAATATTAAGAACGTTGAAGATTACTTAAAGACGAGGAACTTTAGGGAATTTATATAAAGCATTAATATTAAAACGTTCTTTAAGGCATGCCTATCAGCACATTGGAAAATCCACGCCTATCAAGAATTAGGACTTCAGAAAATCCATGCCTAACATAAGGTATAGCTTTGAAAAATTACAATTCATGCCTAACATGGCGTCGCAAAATTCATGCCTAACAGGACATTAAAAAGGTCATACCTATCTAGACTTAGGACTTTGGAAAATATAGACCTAACAAAACGTAGGGCTTTCGATAATTATAATTCATGGCTAACTTGACATTGGAAAATTCATGTCTAACAAGACATTAAAAAATTCCTGTCTCTCAAGACTAAGGACTGCAGAAAATTCATGCTTAACAAAACTTATGCCTAACAGGACGTTGCAAACTTCATGCCCATCAAGACTTAGGACGTTGGAAAATTCATGCTTCGGAAGACATAGAACTTTAGAAAATCTATGCCTAACAAACGCTAGAACTTTGAAAAATTCATTCTTGGTGGGACATTTGAAGATTAAGCCTGTCAAAACTTAAAGCTGTGGGACATTAATGCTTAACAAGACTAAAGACCTTAGAAAATTTCTGCCTGACAGAACTTTGGAAAATTCATGATTAACAAGAACTAATATTTTAGAAAAATCATCATCCCTAACAGGATTTATGAGTTTTAAAACCTTTGATTGGTAAGAATGAGGACCCTCGAAATTTATGTTTAACAAGACTTTAGACTGGAAATTGTATACCTTATAGGTCTAGACATGATTCCCAAATATGATGAATAAGCTAAACTCTGTATCAGGTGTTTTAGAGTACCCTAAAATCCATTTCAAATTTTTCAAGAATTTAATTATTTAGGGACTTTAGAGAGATAAAACATGAGGAATAGAAGTTAGGACTTCAGAATATTCATATCTAACAAGACTTAGGACTTTGAAAAACACATGTCCAGCAGACTTTGGGACTCTGGAAAATACATGCCCAGTCGGAAATGTGACTTGGACTTTTAGGAAAATACATGCCCATTAGGACCCGTGTCTTAGAAATAACACACGTTACAAAATTTACGACATTAAACATTGCCTAACAGGACTCTTTTAGGAATAACCTGGCTTTCATTTCTATTTTTTTTAATAACCTAACTAAAGTTTATACAGGGTATTTAGGAATTTAGATATTGGCTAAGAGGACTTGAGACAAGGTCTCGGCCCAGCAGTCAAATTCTGCATATAATTTGAACCTGTTATGGCCTGGAACCAATCTAGCACTTGAGTAGTCTATCACAAATGTTAAGAATCACTGGTCTCGAATATTTCAGTTGGTCGGCAAAGCAAACTTACATAAAAATACCAGACACATTCTTTCTTTGAATGAATGCAAGAAACATTGCTCTATCGTCACTTGGTTTGACCGAACCTTTTGCCATTAGGAATGAAGACTCACCATAGCCGTGAGTTTATGGTTACGCCGTGCAGTTTCATCAATTGTATAAACATCTTAACGGTTTCAGTATGAATTAAATACTTATTTATTGGATATCTATAATTGGACAACGAAAGAATATAAGTTATCCTTGCGTTCTCCAGTGTGTATGGGAATTTACACCGGTTTGGGACCCATACACCCTGAGGCGAAGCCGAAGGGTGTATGCGTTCCTAATCCGGTGTAAACTCCCATACACCCTGGAAAACACAAGGACAACGGATTTATTGCCAAGAATTTTGGTGTACTTAATACTTTAACCTAAATTGTCAGAAATAAACGACAGAAAATTTGTACTTTGTAAATTTCTTAATAAAAGCAGACAAATATGGATGGCATTGGAACTGGTTCAGTGAGTCAGTTCCAATAACATCCACATCTGTTATATTTTATTGCACATAAATATTAAATTTCCTGTATTTTTATTTTTATTCTAATATAACCGAGCAGAAGGTATGAATTAATAATTAAAAATGGGTACTAATTAGCCATATAGGCTGCTATTATGTATTCTTGTTTTACACCGTGGTTAACCACGGTGTAAACAAGCTACTGTGGATTGCAAGTTACACCGTACCTCTCAGACAATCAAAATACAGTATTTTGTTTTATTTAGAAAGAATATGTTATATCTCTGCGAGAGAAGAAACCTCACATAAACGGTATTCTGCGGTGGATTAACAAACAGTTCATAATAGCGTCGGATTCCCTACGGAGTTAGACTGGTGGCCCGGTAGCTTGGACTTGGTTTATGGCTAAGAAAAAGAATCATGCCCAAAAGGACTTTTCAGAAATAACTTGAAATCCATTTCTTGCTAGTTTATGTGACACACCAAGTGGTAAATGGAGAGGTGTCATCTGGCGGTATCTTCCTCTTTGGCTAGAATTAGGCTAAACCATTTTGCTGTGTATGTTCATTTGGGTGTATATACAATATTTATCCTTATTTCGTCTGAATCCTAGGTTGAAACTATTTTCCACTATTGCGGTTGGATGATTCTGAGAAATGTTTCTTTATTCAAATTATTTTGATATTTGCTAATTTCCTTACAACTCAAGTTGTTGGTTTCATCAAAACACCAGGGGATTCGGCTAGACAAACGAACAATACCATATGCGATCCATGCGATACCAGCCGGTAAATTGCCACTTCTTTTGAAATTTAATGATTGATTTCAACCATTTATAGTCATAAAGAAAAATACTATTTCTGGAAAATACAATTATAAACGTTCTTATAATACTGTCGTATCCTGGTGTCTTCATGTCAAATTTCTCATTGTGTACAGCAGAGTCAACGTTAAACATCGAGGCTTCGCCTTCACTAAATAATCTTGGCTAACATTACGTGACCCGTGAGTAGAACTTATACCATTCTGTGTTAAGTTTAATCTCAGGACGTTCAAAGTCTTTTAGGCAATGGAGCCCAGCACTCAAGTAAAGCAGATCACTATCCTATTCACACAATTCCAACGCCCAGGAAATCGTTTGCAATCTCTGTATCCATGGCTTGGAGTACTTATAGATAAAGACACCTGTCTGCAGAGGGAGGAACACATCTTGCTTGTAAGTTTACTCACATCCTGTTCCAAAAGGTCTTCATTTAACGTATTCAGTTTGTTGATACAGATGGACACATTGCTGTCATCACTTTAAACGATGTCGTGGCGATTGTCTTCATTCGTGACAGTAATGACATCACACGAATGTCCAATAACTTCTTTGTACATGCCACTATTGCCCTGTTGAGGTCGGCATCCCCATCTTGTCTCATACTGGACACGAGCTTTCTGAAAACAAGTATTCAGCTGCTATTGGATCTCTTTGAAGTGTCTTGTCATCGCCAGTTCATGTTAAAAGTATTACTTTAACCCGGTCCTCTCAATTTAATTTTCTCTTCGCGATTTACTTAATTATTGGGGTTTAACGACACTTTCGACAGCCAATGGTCACTTCGTGTCGAACAGTTTTACGGGCGGAGGAAGCCGTAGTACCCGGTGAGAACTGCCGAGCAACGGCGAGCAACTGTCAGACTCCCCAAAATACTAACTCCACACAAGCAAGGTTGGCATTGGTTGAAGACAAGTGCACCATCGACGTGCATTACGCCTTAGCACACAACGCCACCGTGCCCCCAGGTAGGCATTTGGAATTAAGTGTCCTGCCCAAGTCCACAATGCGGGTGCCGAAGGTGGGATTCGAACCGAGGACCTGTCGGCTTGCAACCTGCATCTCTACCTACTGAGCCACCGATCTCCCCTCTTTGCGATAGCTTCTGATCAGACTTCGCTTTGCTAATTCCTATTTTTTTTCTTCCACCTGTGCATTCGCGTTTTCTCCAATATCATCACAGATAATGTTGATAGTTTTAAGGATTGGTGTCATCTTTACAAAATCCTAATTAAGGTCACCCAGTACACTGGTCTCTCATTAAACAAAGTCCCAAAATGTTGGTACACAGTTGTCCAGTTATGGTCTTTATGTTCATTCTTCCAATAGCTGTGAGGCAGGACGTCCTCCACAGGAATACATACAGGGTAGGAATAGTATTTTTCATTTCAAACTATTCTCATTCTCAAATCTCTTAAACATCATATCCGCGGTCTGTACTGTATTGGACTTTTATTATATACTATCTTCAAAGATAGCGGAAAGATCTAACAAATATTTTTCGTTATTTATAAGATATGATTTTCCTTTCCAGAATTGTCCGTTATCAAGCTCGGCTATAAGAATAACTTCAAACTCGGCTGCTGTGACGCCGATCGCGGCCGATATGATCCAGGCTATACAGGGACCCATCAGGACTATTTAAAATACGCTCTAGCCTCGGAGCCTATTTTTTCAATTCATGCGCCAGATTTCAATTTGCGGAGTCACACTGCTGTTTGTAACACACACTGCAAGTATGTAATAGCTCTCATCATTTTCATTTAGTACACTATAGCAAACATTAATCTTCACCGTGGTTTCTGATCAAGTCTTGGCTGCCTATTTAGGCAGCCAAGACTTGATCAGAAACCACAGTGAAGATTAATGCTTGGTAATTAAGACTTGAAGTATTAACTTAAGCACTCTACAACAATGATAAATGATAATCATATATATAATACATGTAAGAGTGTCTCTCTCGATTATCCATCGAAAGAATATCAAAATATGATCTGAGAAGTTACGGGCCAACTGAGAAGCCTATTTCTGAGATTTAAGAGCCAGGTCCTGATGTTTCAGAACCAAATACGCACTGGTGCATGCCCAGGTCGGTCCATGGCTATATTTTCCCTCTTGATGCGTTACTAGACGCAAAATCTGATCGTTTTCGCCGAAGGCAATCAGGAAATTCAACGCAAACTATGATTCATGGTCATAGATTCGTCGAAGTAGGAGAAGATAGTTCAGCTACCCGCACGTCACGGCTTCCTTAGTGGGAAGCCAGAACGTTCTGATAGCTTAACTGGGAAAGGGACATTGTGAAAATGATGAGAAACAATAAAACTGTCAGAAACTGTAATAGATCTGAGCATGTTTTATTTTTCTGCCTCAGGTTGATATTAATTTACCTCGGGCTTATATCTCGTCCGATACGAAACTAACTAATATAATAACCAGTAAATACAATACAGCCGACGTGGACTGGTCACTTTCCACGGGTGGACAATATTTCCACGGACGCAATAATATTAGAGTCCAAATACTAATTATAAGAATAATCAGCAACAATTTAATTGATGAAGCACCGGGTACAACCCGGTGCTTCATTAATTAAAATTTTGCTGATGATGGATTTTTATTAACTGGTAAACGCATGCGTAGACATCACTGCCCACGCGTGGACGATGACCAGTCCACGGCGACTGCACTGTTCCTATTGTTACGATAAATATCAAGCTCCAGGACCAACAGTCTAATTCGTTAAGGACTTCTGCGCTGTTATGGGCTGTGTTTAACCCTTTACCCAACGAATCGCGCGCATCCGCCCGCGTAAAATGCAAATTCAGCAGCTGAAAAAAATATTATTTTTCGAAAAATTTCAACAAAACCATATCGTCGTGCTCGTTCCAAAGAGGGGTCACATGATATGGTTTTGTTGAATTTTTTTTAACAAAATTTAAAAAATAATATTTAAAATAATAAATTTTGAAATCGTCCGCGTTGGGTAAAGGGTTAACGCATTTTTCATGAAGTTTGTGTGCAGACTATCTTTGATTCAATGTGAAGTACCTTTCCTCTCAAAGATATGTAGATATTCTTTCATACCATAATTATAGATATTCCAGTCAATAAGTATTGAATTCGCCTTTATTAACACAATAAGTGTGACTACGCGGTATAATTATAATACTACTACTGCCGTGAGTCTTCGTTCCTAATGGAAATGTCATGAAACACATGGTCAAATTAAGTCTCCATTGAGCAACATTTCACTCATTGCTTTCTGCTGTTCGTAAAAACGTATATTATCTTGCAGTTACCCGTTAGAAAATTTGTTACCTACATAAAACAGGAGGTATCCTATTTATTCTCTTTTCCGAGTTTTTTTTATTATTATTATTTCAGGCCTATGGCAACTGGATTAGAAAGGATAGAAGGCCCATCTAGCCCGTGGTGCTTGTACAAAGTTTGATTCGAGTTGCATCAACCGTCCATCGGTAATTGCCGTCACCTGATTACTCTCTTTTTGGTAGTATTTAAACTAATTTCGATGTGGCTATCATCTTTGGCAGTGACACAGGAAACACAAAGCCGAGGTAGAAGTCTCTGATGGACTTTTTGGCCAACAGTGTTGAAATTATTTGAAATTAAATTAATAAACAAATGCGTTTTAAGATAGTTAACCAAGTTTTTTTTTGCACTTAACTACTAGCTATTCTGATTGCCATCCGTAAATACACAGAACGATACCCGCGCGTCAATTGGTTAATCGATATGGCACGAGTGCCTCTCGTTTTATCCTTCCGCACTGGCACCCGTGTGTTTATTACACGCCTTCAAGTCTATAAAAAACAATCATTGGAAAGGAACGCAGCAATTCATTTGACAGCTATCAACAAAACGAACACATTTTATCGCCAAATAAATTTCCGAGGGGAACCCGTGTTACTGTTTCGTCCCCTGAATTCTAATGTGTTCTGTGTGTCTACTGGCACATAGAACACACTGGAACTCAGGGGCGATTTTCAGCTATCTCTAGCGATTCAAATTGTAATTGTGTTGCACGATTTTGTAGAAAATTTCACATTTTCCGAACGGTTTAGTGATGGTGTAGATGGGGATTGCATAGAAGAGACGTGTAATAATACCAAAGAACTTACCTTTCGAGTCGGCGATTATCCGAATCTATGACGGCGGCGGAGTAGTCACTAATACAATGTCGTGTCAGTTTACAAAAGCTAGGCCTATTCTGCGAGCTGGGCTGTATTAGGGACTACCGGTACTTGGTCATTGCCGGTAGTCCGCTAATGCACTAAAATCGCCCAGATCGCTTCTTTGGTCGCGACATTTTTTACATGAGCTTCTGGGAGAAGGTCCGTCATCTCTGTTATTATTATCAAGTAAAGCTGCGCTACTTGCACATTATAAAGAATTTACGTCAACCGCATCACAGTATGGCAGCCCTGCCTTTAAAAAAGTAAACTAAGAAATATGGCGCTAATGGCTATTTTTAGCCATTATTTCTCTGCAGCCTGGTCTCTCTGCTTTGCGCATACTTAGATTCGCCGGCATTCGAGGCACTTGCCCATGTCTTCGAATTATAAAAGCTGCACAATTTCGGTCAGAAATCTGATTGGGCGATTTTATTTAAAATCATTTCTCTTAGAAAGCCTATGGAAATTTATCATGTAGAAAATCCAGGAGCAAAGTAGTTCCTGATATCGAAGAATTTGATAAGCTCCACTTTGAGGCACATGAACCATTCGATTTCTTCAACGATTTCCCTCTTTAGGTTGTAACACTTAGACATCTTAAAGGTGACAGCTGTGGGTGGAAGAGATTTTTCCCGAGTCTGATGGCCCAAGATGGCTCAAGTCACGCTGATAAAAATATTACAGCTGCATTATCAAGACATGCTTTCTTCAAAGGCGTGCCTTGATGTAGCTGGAGTCTCAGTCAGTTGGGATTTGCATTTCAAAACTTAATTGCTTGAAAATGCATTTGTTGATCGGTGAATACTTACATGTACCAGTCGTGACGCATGTGGTTCCCAGTGTCTTATTTAACCCTTTACCTAACACGAAAAGCAGACGACACCTGCCAAACACTTTTTTGAATAACTAATGTTTTTCGTTTTTTGTCTCAAAAACATAGGTTATGACCCCTCGTTGGAGGGGTCATAACCTATGTTTTTGAGACAAAAAATGAAAATATAATGAAAATTAATTGGCGATTTTTGAGAATAGCGCTGGCCGGTTTTGTCTGTTACGTTGGGTAAAGGGTTATTAATTAGCATGTGCCGTTCGATAAACTGGTTATGCGGGGCTACAACACTCGAATCGTGTACAGATCTCCATTCGTATGATCGACTCTCTGAGTGTCGAAAGTCCAAGTATCATATCTAGTTCAGTAATAAAGTGCAGATCTCCAGAACGCGCGAATCGATATATTATACCCCTTACATGAGACGAATTGTGTCTGAATTATTTTTGGTTCCAGGAACAAATAAATATATCTGGATGTATTTTGGTCATGTAAAAGTATTTGCTCTGTTGTTTCGGATTTGTTACTGGAACAAATTATGAAAAAAATAGCCACCATCCCCCGAGGAGGTGGTGCAAATTGCTTTATTCTTGGTACAAGTAGCGATGACGCAACCATGTAAATTGCAACTGAATATAATTCAGGGACAAATGCTTATATCGGTGATCTGTAACTATGATTTTTTCATGTTATCGATGGGGAGTAATTGGGTGATGTGTATATGAGGGGAGTACACAGAATAGTATGTAAATGAATTTACCATAGTTGATCTCACCCCCATGAAGCCCTGATCAGAGAGGATCGAAACGCATCCAGGGTTACTCCTTGGACAAAATAATAAGAGAGCCAAATTGTAGCCCCATATCTAAACAATGCAGAGAGAGAGAGGATAGGGAGAGAGAGAGAAAAGAGGGCGAAAGGGTTATCAATGTTTTCCTTGACATGTGCATGTGCTTAAACCCACCAAAGTGAGGACGTGTTTGGTTTCTGGCCTAAAAAAAGTTAAAAATATGTTTCTCAGTCCCTCTCTCGTGGTCACTGTGGCTGCCGCATGCTCTCTTTTTATAACCAATGCAAACGTGAAAAAATAATAATTAAATGGTTTGTGTCTTATATTTTTCCTAAGTGAATTAAACTGATAAATTTGTCTCTTTTGTGCAACAAGGCTTTGCAATGCTTTAGTATTGCGAAGTCTTTTTGCACTCAAGGTGTGAAATACACCACCACCGATGCTATTCTGAAGATAATGGGGCCTAAAACATGATACAAACCAAGAATATGAACTTTTGATGGTAAAGAAATAATTAGAAAAATAAAAAAATAAATAAAAAACTGCCCGCCCATATGCAATTTTACAAACATGGCCAAATGAACAGAAGATCTACTTTGCGGGGCCTGACCTGGAAAATGTACATCTACCCCATGAAAGACTCAGCTATCTGTTTAACAAGGCGGTTGACCTTCCGCCGTGTGGAGACGTAGAGTGACCAGAAAAACTAATGACGTTGCACCAGAAAACATAATTACAATCAAATATTTATTTTTAGCAATCGCAAACCCAATATTTGACCTTCTGACAAAGATCAAACATCTACAGACAGTACGAATGTGTAGTTCCACAACAATCTGGGAACGGAAACTTACGTTCTCAGGTGTTAGCTTAATTATGAGGAAAAGTTTTAATAAATGAAGCTCCAATATGATAACCTAAAACGTTTACACAGCAAAGGTAACAGGGTTGCTGGAGCCTGGGGGGGACCCGCCACTTTGCTCTAGACTGGAGGAGGCAGAGGCGACGTGCCCCTTCATGTGGTAATAAGATGTGATATGATTTAGGTACAATCGCTTGTTTTTGCAAATGTTCAAAAGAGTGTTTGTTGAACCCTTTTCCCAACGTAACGGCCAAAACCGGCCAGCGCTATTCACAAAATTCACCATTCAATTTTTATTACTTTTTCATTTTTTGTCTCAAAAACATAGCTTATGACTCCTCATTGGAACGAGCTCAACGAGCTCGTTCCAATGAGGGGTCATACGCTATGTTTTTGACGAAAAAAATCAAAAAAATTAGTGCTTCAAGAATTTTGTTTGTAAATGTCGTCTGCTTTTCATGTTAGGTAAATGCTTAAAACCGACCCTCAAATAGGTGTTCTATCCCATCAACCTTATACGTAATACTATACTAATAACTCTTGATATAAAATCGATGACATGGAACTTAGCGAGTCATGGATTGGTTGCGAACGTTGTTTATGGGCCTCAGCACGACATTATCCAGCTGTAACATTCTGACCCTCTGTCCTCTTTTCCTCACCTCTCAAGGTTAACCATTTACCCAACGTAACGGCCCAAACTGGGCAAAACTATTCGCAAAAATCGCCATTTCAGTTTTCGTTATTTATTCATTTTTTTCTCTCCAAAATATAGCTTATGGCACCCCATGAGAACGAGCTCGTTGAGCACGTTCCAATGAGGGGTTATAAGCAATGTTTTGACGCCAAAATGAAAAAAAAAATAGTTATTCAAGAATTTTGTTTGCAAGTGTCGTCTGCCTTTTGAGTTAGGTAAAGAGTTAACTAGGCCTCCGGTCCTTCCAACCAACCACCAAAGCATATGCAGCGAAATTCGCTGATAGTAACTTACTCGATCCATGTTCGCTCGCAAATTGACCCGAGATTACCAAATATATCCCTAATAACTAAAAACGCATGTGAACCCAGAACATTTACGGAAATTTGTTCCAGGCTCAAATCGAACAAAAAAAAACCCTGGATTATTTAGACTCCAACTAAATGTCCCACAGTGAAGCAATATTGGGGGTGTAACGCCCTTTACAGTCAACACTCCCTTTCCCTTAGTTACGCGTCTGTATAACCGTCATACTTTTGGGACTTAAATCCGAAGGCTGCCATCTCCATCATGTAACTACGAAAGTCGTCTTCAAGGTTTTCAATCGTGGCCCCGGCAATTATCATATCTTTTGCTTCATTGCAAGGGCGGATGACATATATATTTCGTGTAATTGTGCGAAAATTTCTTTGAGGTAATTCGTAATTCGTTCCATATGGTCTTAAATGTCACTATCGGCGATAAATAATGAACGCTTTGAATCTTTCAAGTCTGGATCTTTCCTGTATACACTTAAGAATTGAATGCAATTTTTCTAATCTTTATTGGAGTATGAACGTGTGGGAATGGGTACATATTATGTATGAATCCCGAAAGATTATAAAAATTGCATTCAATTCTTATAATTACATTTCGTAACTGTTTAAACTACTTTTTACCAAACAACAAAGCAGAAAGACGAAATAAAACATGTACGAACGAACGAGGCGAAAAACCACCTTCACACAAAAGACAAAGCGCACAACTCTGAGTTGAGCACCGGTTTTCGGCATTGACCCGAATTTGTCAAATAGCCGTCTTTCGCAACGAAACTTGGAATGTTCAAAACAATTTATTTAACATATCAGTAAACGAAAATCACTGATCACTGCGAGAGGCGCTAAAAGTTATAAACCCGCCCAAACACCGCCCGAATTACATTCTGTCAACTGCGCTCTACCGTAAATGCGGGTCAAAGTTCGACCAAATGTATTCATTGGAAAATGAATTAAATTTGGTCATGACGTTTTCATCCAGCTGACCAATGGGAATTCAGTATTTGGACCCAAAAACGTATAACTACATTAACAATGTAATTATTAATATATAACGACTTGTGTTGCGCTTCTCGCTTCAGTATATTACTGCCCTAGATGACTAGTTTTGTCGAAGTAGCTTTCAAAATGTTCTGTAGAGACAATATCGTTGTGAACCTGGTATGATGATCCTTCCAGAGGATTGTTTGTGGCTAAGGTGTATTCTGCAGATATATTCGTAGGTGATATCCTCAGTACAGGTTAGTTCCCATTTGCTGAGACACTGCCTAGACTACCTTAATTTAGCCGAGGGCAAATGATTTCCTGTATTGGTAGATACTAAGTTTGTAATATAGCTGATGTGATTCTTGTCTACGTTGGCGGCAATAGTTGAAACACAATTCCCGTTGAATTTCTGAAAAATCTTGGCCACCGTGTCATCATTTTGGACAACCAGATCACACACCTAGATGTTGAAAAATAAATTTCTCCACGTCCAGTAGTTGTTCTACTTTTTCACCAAAACAGTCTTCTTTGCCAAATAGGTAGTTTTTCAGTTGTGGCATTAGCCCCCTCTCAGCAGTGGCTGGCGCAGGAATATGCATATGTTATGCCAAATACGAAATGGTTTTGTTTGTCTTTCAATACGAAGATAGTTAAACGACTAGTCAAGATGACGTGATGTATGTCTCTTACTACCCCACCAAAACAACGATTTTCATCTTGCTGCATAGAACGCGATGTTAGTCCGTTGATGGGCGACTCGCTTGGCGTTAGGTCTTTTTGGGTTCACCCATTTCAGTACACCTTCTTTTTGAATGATCTCCGGAAAAAATCTTCATTGTCGGTCGCATTACAAATACTGTGGGGCATGTCCGACACTCGGGAAGTATTCTCCGAGCCGTGGTAATACCGGAGTCTTCGGCTTTATTGATAAGTAACATGAACCCCAAGCTCTCTGACCGCCAGTCTAATTCTGTGGTAAGAATTCGATTCTGCTATGGGCTGCTTTTCACCCTGTTTTGATGGAGTTTTTCACGCAGACTACCACTGAGGTAATGCGTTGCTTTCTTTGCCACAAATATATACAGATATTATTGAGTGATTCTCTTGTATATATACCAATTAGGAGGCACTTAATTCACCGTGAAAACATCACGATATTAACATAATTAGTGGAACTATGCGTCGGAAACATTAAACTACAGTTGTGGTCAGTCTTCATTCATAATAATTTGGAAACAAACGTGTTTAATAATAGTAATGGTAATGTTACAAGAGAATCGGTCAAATCACTTCTCCATTGAAAATATTTCTTGCGTTGATTCAGAGAAAATGATTGTTTATGGTATTTTGAGATTCAATAGGATGGAATATATCAGCGAGGTTCACTTTTCCGACAAACTGAAATATTCCATCCCATTGAATCTAATAATAGGTGATGGTCTATTTAACCCTTTACCCAACGCAGACGATATCAAAATTTATTATTTTAAATATCATTTTTTTAATTTTTTCAAAAAATATCAACAAAACCATATCATGTGACCCCCTCGTTGGAACGAGCTGGACGAGCTCGTTCCAACGAGGGATCACATGATATGGTTTTGTTGAAATTTTTTGAAAAATAATATTTTTTCAACTGCTGAATTTGCATTTTACACGGGCGGATGAGCCGATTCGTTGGGTAAAGGGTTAAGGGTTAGATTGGTTCCAGTCTATAACAGCATCAGATTCGTTTAACAATTTGACTGGTGGTTTGCGACTTTGCGTGAACAAGTAACTCAAGTTGATCGTGAAGCAAATTTATTGTTGCAAGAATGTATTGTTAATCAGCTCACTTGCAATGGCTGATAAATCTGTTGACTGCTGCCGGTAGTTGTACGCTTCTTGAACGGCACACACGGTCGTGGGGGCGATGGTGTTCCACATTTCTCTGTACAGGTCCACTTCAGTTTCAAATATATTTTTGTTGAATTCAAAGGGATTGGCATCATCAATAGTGTTATGCCTCAGAATCGCTGCTGCCCGCCTTGGCACTTGGTCGTCCAAGTTCCGCTTGTGAGGAAATGACTAAGGCGCCACACTTTTATTCCAGTGGTAGTGAAAAAGCTCTCCAAACTCTTGTCTTCATTCCACACGGGAAAAGGTGTACAAACATTCGATGGGGATCTTCTTTTTGTGAAATTCTTTTGACCTTCTCAGCAAATTTCAGCAGCAAACTTCTTTCCGCCGTTTTCAGCGCAATAAAAACATGTTACTTTCATAAAGGTTTGTGAAGCAAATTATTACATAGAAAATTATTTAACAAAGTATTCAGTCTGACGGCTTGAAAGAAAATGACGCGATGTTACTCGTCGTATAAATTTATTAGTTCATTACACATGAAAGGACGGATATCACAACATTTCAACAGTTGTTTTTGTTACTTCAAGATCGAATTTTGTACTTGTTTCCCTTCCGATTATAGGTGAAGTTGAATAATTTCCAAAAATACATACAGATCTGTGAAAAATAGACAATCAGCGTTTCTGTTTAAAAACGAATAGCACGGGGAGCAATTTGACCCTTTACCCAACGTAACTGCCAAAACCGCCCAGCCTTATTCACAAAAAACACCATTCAATTTTCATTATTTTTTTATTTTTTGCCTCAAACATACAGCTTATGGCCCCTCAATGTAACGAACCCGACATTCTAATTTAACTAAAAGACATGTATTTTGGGTAAAACCATCCGGAAGGTAATTGATGCAATTCACAGAAATGTTGTCAAGAATCAATCAGTTCAAAATACGTCCAGAAGGTTATTGAAGCTATGCATAGAAATGTTGCCAAGATTCAATAGTTTCAACGAAGAGAGATTTTTGGGGGGTTAGAAACCGCCCAGAAGGTTAGTGATGTTATGCACAGAAATGCTGTCAAGAATTAATAGTTTCAAACAAGAGATTTTTTTTTGTGGGGGGGGGGGGGGGTGTAGAAACTGCACAGAAGGTTAGTGATGTTATGCAAGAAATGTTGTCCAGAATCAATAGTTTCAACCAAAATAGATCTGTTTGCGGTTAAAAACTTCCCAGAAGGTTAATGATATTTTGCACAGAAATGTTGTCAAGAATTAATAGTTTCAACCAAAAGAGATTTTTTTTTGGGAGAGGGGGGGTAGAAACTGCCCAGAAGGTTAGTGATTTTAGGCACAGAAATGATGTCAAGAATCAATAATTTAAACCAAGAGATTTTTTTTCGGGGGAGGGGGGTAGAAACGGCCCAGAAGGTTAATGATGCTATGCACAGACATTTTGTCAAGAATCAATAGTTTGACATTTTTATGGGGGGGAGGAGGGGAGGGGTAGAAACTGCCCAGAAGGTTAGTGATGTTATGCACAGAAAAGTTGACAAGAATCAATAGTTTCAACCAAAAGAGTTTTTTTTTGGGGGGGGGGGGTGGAAACTGCCCAGAAGGTTAGTGATGTTATGCACAGATAAGTTGTCAAGAATCAATAGTTTCAACCAAAAGGTGATTTTTGGGGGAGTTAGAAACTACCCAGAAGGTTAGTGATGTTATGCTCAGAAATGTTGTCAAGAATCAATAGTTTCAACAAAAAGAGATTTTTGGGGTGGGGGAGAGGGTGGGAGTGGGGGTTAGAAACAGCCCAGAAGTTAAGTGATGATATGCACTGAAATGTTGTCAGGAATCAATTGTTTCAACCAAAAGAGATGTTTGGGGAGGTGGGGGGGGGGGGGTTAAAACTGTCCAGAAAGTTAATGATGTTATACACAGAAGTGTTGTCAGGAATCAACAGTCTCTACCAAAAGAGATTTTTGGGGGGATTTGAAACTGTCCAGAAGGTTAGTGATGTTATGCACAGAAATGTTGTCAAGAATCAATAGTTTCAACCAAAAGAGATTTTTTTTTTTTTTTGGAGGGGGGGGGGGGTGTTGAAACTGTTCAGAAGGTTAGTGATGTTATGCACAGAAATGTTGTCAAGTATCAATAGTTTCTGCCAAAAGAGATTTTTTTTGGGGGGGGGGGGCGGGGGAACTAGAGACTGCCCAGAAGGTTAGAGATGTTATGCACACAAATGTTGTCAAGATTCAATAGTTTCAACCAAAAGAGATTTTTGGGGGGTTTTGAAACTGTGCAGAAGGTTAATGATGTTATGCACAGAAATGTTGTCAAGAATTAAAAGGTTTCTACCAAAAGAGATTTTTGGGGGGATTTGAAACTGTCCAGAAGATTAGTGATGTTATGCACAGAAATGTTGTCAAGAATCAATAGTTCCAACCAAAAGAGATTTTTTTTTTGGGGGGGGGGGGGGGGGTTGAAACTGTCCAGAAGGTTAGTGAAGTTATGCACAAAAATGTTGTCGTGAATCAATTGTTTCAACTAAAAGAGATGTTTGGGGAGGGGGGGGGGGGTTGAAACTGTCCAGAAAGTTGATGATGTTATGCACAGAAAGGTTGTCAAGATTCAACAGTTTCTACCAAAAGAGATTTTCTGTGTGTGGGGGGGGGGGGGGGTGTTGGAACTGTCCAGAAGGTTAGTGATGTTATGCACAGAAATGTTGCCAAGAATCAATAGTTTCAACCAAAAGAGATTTTTTTTTTTTTTTTGGTGGGGGGGTTGAAACTGTCCAGAAGGTTAGTGATGTTATGCACAGAAATGTTGTCAAGAATCAAAATTTTGAACCAAAAGAGATTTTTGGGGGGGGTTGAAACTGTCCAGAAGGTTAAAGATGTTATGCACAGAAATGTTGTCACAAATCAACAGTTTCTAACAAAAGAGATTTTTTTGGGGGGGAGGGGGGGGGGGTGTAGAAACAACCCAGAAGGTTTGTGATGTTATGCACAGAAATGTTGTCAAGAATCAATTGTTTAAACCAAAAGAGGATTTTTTTTTTTTTTTGGGGGGGGGGGGGGGAGGTTTGAAACTGTCCAGAAGGTTAGTGAGGTTATGCACAGAAATGTTGTCAAGAAGCAATAGTGTCAACCAAAAGAGATTTTTCTTTTTTTTGGGGGGGGGGGGGGTTCAAACTGTCCAGAAGGCTAAAGATGTTATGCACAGAAATGTTGTCAAGAATCAACAGTTTCTACCAAAAGAGATTTTTTGGGGAGGGGGGGCGGGGGGTAGAAACAACCCATAATGTTATTGATGTTATGCGCAGAAATGTTGTCAAGAATCAATAGTTTCAACCAAATCAGATTTGTTTCATTTAGAAACTGCCCAGAAGGTTAATGATGTTATGCACAGAAATGATGTCAAGAATCAATAATTTCAACCAAAAGAGATTTTTTTGTGGGGTTTGAAACTGTCCAGAAGGTTAGTGATGTTATGCACAGAAATGTTGCCAAGAATCAATAGTTTCAACCAAAAGAGATTTTTTTTTCGGGGGGGGGGGGGGGTTGAAACTGTCCAGAAGGTTAGTGATGTTATGCACAGAAATGCTGTCAGGAAGCAATAGTTTCTACCAAAAGAGATTTTTTTTTGGGGTAGAAACTGCCCAGAAGGTTAGTGATGTTATGCACAAAAATGTTATCAAGAATCAAAAGTTTCAACCAAAAGGGATTTGTTTCAGTTAGAAACTGCCCAGAAGGTTAGTGATGTTATGCACAGAAATGTTGTCAAGAATCAATTGTTTCAACCAAAAGAGATGTTTGGGGAGGAGGGGGGGGGGGTTGAAACTGTCCAGAAAGTTGATGATGTTATGCACAGAAAGGTTGTCAAGATTCAACAGTTTCTACCGAAAGAGATTTTCTGTGTGGGGGGGGGGGGGGGGGGGGGGGGGTGTTGAAACTGTCCAGAAGGTTAGTGATGTTATGCACAGAAATGTTTCCAAGAATCAATAGTTTCAACCAAAAGAGATTTTTTTTGGGGGGGGGGGGGGGCTGAAACTGCCCAGAACATTAGTGATCTTATGTGCAGAAATGTTGTCAACAATCAAAAGTTTCAACCAAAAGGGATTTTTCTTTTTTGTTAGAAACTGCCTAGAAGGGTATGATGTTATGCACAGAAATGTTGTAAAGAGTCAATATTTTCAACCAAAAGAGATTTTTGTTTTGGGTAGAAATTGCCCAGAAGGTTAGTGATGTTATGCACAAAAATGTTATCAAGAATCAAAAGTTTCAACCAAAAGGGATTTGTTTCAGTTAGAAACTGCCCAGAAGGTTAGTGATGTTATGCACAGAAATGTTGTCAAGAATCAATTGTTTCAACCAAAAGAGATGTTTGGGGAGGAGGGGGGGGGGGGTTGAAACTGTCCAGAAAGTTGATGATGTTATGCACAGAAAGGTTGTCAAGATTCAACAGTTTCTACCAAAAGAGATTTTCTGTGGGGGGGGGGGGGGGAAGTGTTGAAACTGTCCAGAAGGTTAGTGATGTTATGCACAGAAATGTTTCCAAGAATCAATAGTTTCAACCAAAAGAGATTTTTTTTTGGGGGGGGGGGGCTGAAACTGTCCAGAAGGTTAGTGATGTTATGCACAGAAATGTTGTCAAGAATCAAAAGTTTGAACCAAAAGAGATTTTTGGGGGGGTTGAAACTGTCCAGAAGGTTAAAGATGTTATGCACAGAAATGTTGTCACGAATCAACAGTTTCTACCAAAAGAGATTTTTTTTTGGGGGGGGGGGGGGGGGGGGCGGGGGGTGTAGAAACAACCCAGAAGGTTTGTGATGTTATGCACAGAAATGTTGTCAAGAATCAATTGTTTAAACCAAAAGAGGGTTTTTTTTGGGGGGGGAGGTTTGAAACTGTCCAGAAGGTTAGTGAGGTTATGCACAGAAATGTTGTCAAGAAGCAATAGTGTCAACCAAAAGAGATTTTTCTTTTGGGGGGGGGGGGGGGGTTCAAACTGTCCAGAAGGTTAAAGATGTTATGCACAGAAATGTTGTCAAGAATCAACAGTTTCTACCAAAAGAGATTTTTTTTTGGGGGGGGGGGGGGCGGGGGGTAGAAACAACCCATAATGTTATTGATGTTATGCGCAGAAATGTTGTCAAGAATCAATAGTTTCAACGACATCAGATTTGTTTCAGTTAGAAACTGCCCAGAAGGTTAATGATGTTATGCACAGAAATGTTGTCAAGGATCAATAATTTTAACCAAAAGAGATTTTTTTGTGGGGTTTGAAACTGTCCAGAAGGTTAGTGATGTTATGCACAGAAATGTTGCCAAGAATCGATAGTTTCAACCAAAAGAGATTTTTTTTCGGGGGGGAGGGGGGTTGAAACTGTCCAGAAGGTTAGTGATGTTATGCACAGAAATGCTGTCAGGAAGCAATAGTTTCTACCAAAAGAGATTTTTTTTTGGGGGGTGGGGGGTGGGGGAGGGTTAGAAACTGCCCAGAACATTAGTGATCTTATGTACAGAAATGTTGTCAACAATCAAAAGTTTCAACGAAATCAGATTTGTTTCAGTTAGAAACTGCCCAGAAGTATAGTGATGTTATGCACAGAAATGTTGTCAAGAATCAATAGTTTCAACCAAAAGAGATTTTTTAGGGGAGGTTGAAACTGTCCAGAAGGTTAGTGATGTTATGCACAGAAATGTTGCCAAGAATTTATAGTTTCAACCAAAAGAGATTTTTTGGGGGGATTGAAACTGTCCAGAAGGTTAGTGATGTTATGCAGAGAAATGCTGTCAGGAAGTAATAGTTTCTACCAAAAGAGATTTTTGGGGGGTTGGGGGGGGGTTAGGAGGGGGGTTGGGAGGGGGTTGGGGGGTGTTTGTTAGAAACTGCCCAGAATGTTAGTGATCTTAAGTGTAGAAATGTTGTTAACAATCAAAAGTTTCAACCAAAAGGGATTTTTCTTTTTGGTTAGAAACTGCCCAGAAGGGTATGATGTTAAGCACAGAAATGTTGTAAAGAGTCAATAGTTTCAACCAAAAGAGATTTTTGTTTTGGGTAGAACCTGCCCAGAAGGTTAGTGATGTTATGCACAAACATGTTATCAAGAATCAATAGTTTCAACCAAAAGGGATTTGTTTCAGTTAGAAACTGCCCAGAAGGTTAGTGATGTTATGCACAGAAATGTTGTCAAGAGTCAATAATTTCAACCAAAAGATATTTTTGGGGTGGTTTGAAACTGTCCAGAAGGTTAGTGATGTTATGCACAGAAATGTTGCCAAGAATCAATAGTTTCAACCAAAAGAGATTTGTTTTGGGGGGGGGGGGGGGGGGGGTTGAAACTGTCCAGAAGGTTAGTGATGTTATGCACAGAAATGCTGTCAGGAAGCAATAGTTTCTACCAAAAGTGATTTTTTTTTGGTTTGAAACTGCCCAGAAGATTAGTGATGATATGCACAGAAATGTTGTCAAGAATCAATAGTTTCTACCATAAGAGATTTTTTTTTTTGAGGGGGGGGGGGGGGTGTTAGAAACTGCCGAGAACGTTAGTGATCTTATGTGCAGAAATGTTGTCAATAATCAAAAGTTTCAACCAAAAGGGATTTTTCTTTTTAGTTAGAAACTGCCCAGAAGGGTATGATGTTATGCACAGAAATGTTGTAAAGAGATTTTTGTTTTGGGTAGAACCTGCCCAGAAGGTTAGTGATGTTATGCACAAACATGTTATCAAGAATCAAAAGTTTCAACCAAAAGGGATTTGTTTCAGTTAGAAACTGCCCAGAAGGTTAGTGATGTTATGCACAGAAATGTTGTAAAGAGTCAATAGTTTCAACCAAAAGAGATTTTTGTTTTGGGGAGAACCTGCCCAGAAGGATAGTGATGTTATGCACAAAAATGTTGTCAAGCATCAATAGTTTCAACCAAAAGAGATTTGGGGGGGGGGGGGGGTTGAAACTGTCCAGAAGGTTAATGATGTTATTCACAGAAATGTTGTCAAGAATCAATAGTTTCAACCAAAAGAGATTTTTTTTGGTTAGAAACTGCCCAGAAGGTTAGTGATGTTATGCACAGAAATGTTGTCAAGAATCAATAGTTTCTACCATAAGAGATTTTTTTTTTTTGGGGGGGGGGGGGGTGGGGGTAGAAACTGCCTTGAACATAAGTGATCTTATGTACAGGAATGTTGTCAAGAATCAATAGTTTCAACCAAAGATAATTGTTTTTGGTTAGAAACTGCCCAGAAGGTTAGTGATGTTATGCACAGAAATATTGTCAAGATTCAATAGTTTCAACCAAAAGAGATTTTTTGGTTAGAAACAGCCCAGAAGGTTAGTGATGTTATGCACAGAAATATTGTCAAGATTCAATAGTTTCAACCAAAAGAGATTTTTGGGGAGGGTTGAAACTCTCCAGAAGGTTAATGATGTTATGCACAGAAATGTTGTCAAGAATCAATAGTTTCAACCAAAAGAGATTTTTTTGGTTAGAAACTGCCCAGAAGGTTATTGATGTTATGCACAGAAATGTTGTCAAGAATCAATCGTTTCAACCAAAAGAGATTTTTGGAGGGCTTGAAACTGTCCAGAAGGTTAAAGATGTTATGCACAGAAATGTTATCATGAATCAACAATTTCTACCAAAAGAGATTTTTGTTTTGGGAGGGGGGGGGGGTGTAGAAACAACCCAGAAGGTTCGTGATGTTATGCACAGAAATGTTGTCAAGAATCAATTCTTTAAACCAAAAGAGGTTTTTTTTTTTTTGGGGGGGGGGGGAGGTTTGAAACTGTCCAGAAGGTTAGTGAGGTTATGCACAGAAATGTTGTCAAGAATCAATAGTGTCAACCAAAAGAGATTTTTTTGGGGAGGGGGTTGAAACTGTCCAGAAGGTTAAAGATGTTATGCACAGAAATGTTGTCAAGAATCAACAGTTTCTACCAAAAGAGATTTTTTTTTGGGGGGGGGGGGAGGTAGAAACAACCCAGAATGTTATTGATGTTATGCACAGAAATGTTGTCAAGAATCAATAGTTTCAACCAAAAGAGATTTGTTTCAGTTAGAAACTGCCCAAAAGAGATTTCTTTCAGTTAGAAACTGCCTAGAAGGTTAGTGATGTTATGCACCGAAATGTTGTCAAGAATCAATAGTTTCAACCAAAAGAGATTTTTTGTGGGGTTTGAAACTGTCCAGAAGGTTAGTGATGTTATGCTCAGAAATGTTGCCAAGAATCAATAGTTCCAACCAAAAGAGATTTTTTTTTTTTGGGGGGGGGGGGGTTGAAACTGTCCAGAAGGTTAGTGATGTTATGCACAGAAATGCTGTCAGGAAGCAATAGTTTCTACCAAAAGAGATTTTTTTTGGGGGGGGGGTGGGTGGGGGCGGGTTAGAAACTGCCCAGAGCGTTAGTGATCTTATGTGCAGAAATGTTGTCAACAATCAAAAGTTACAACCAAAAGGGATTTTTCTTTTTGGTTAGAAACTGCCCAGAAGGGTATGATGTTAAGCACAGAAATGTTGTAAAGAGTCAATAGTTTCAACCAAAAGAGATTTTTGTTTTGGGGAGAAATTTTTTTGGGGGGGAGGGAGGGGGGGTGGGGGCCGGTTAGAAACTGCCCAGAGCGTTAGTGATCTTATGTGCAGAAATGTTGTCAACAATCAAAAGTTTCAACCAAAAGGGATTTTTCTTTTTGGTTAGAAACTGCCTAGAAGGGTATGATGTTATGCACAAAAATGTTGTCAAGAATCAATAGTTTCAACCAAAGGAGAAGGTTAGTGATGTTAGTGATGTTATGCACAGAAATATTGTCAAGATTCAATAGTTTCAACCAAAAGAGATTTTTGGGGAGGGTTGAAACTGTCCAGAAGGTTAATGATGTTATGCACAGAAATGTTGTCAAGAACCAATAGTTTCAACCAAAAGAGATTTTTTGGGTTAGAAACTGCCCAGAAGGTTAGTGAGGTTGTGCACAGAAATGTTGTCAAGAATAAATTGTTTCAACCAAAAGAGATCTTTTTGGGGTGGGGGGGGGGGGTTGAGACTGTCCAGAAGGTTAGTGATGTTATGCACAGCAATGTTGTCAAGAATCAATAGTTTCTACCAAAAGAGATTTGTTTTTTTGTTTTTTTTTTTTTTGGGGGGGGGGGGGGGGCGGGAGGACTAGAAACTGCCCAGAAGGTTTGTGATGTTATGCACAGAAATGTTGTCAAGAATCAATAGTTTCAACCAAAAGAGATTTTTGGGGGGTTTTGAAACTGTCCAGAAGGTTAATGATGTTATGCACAGAAATGTTGTCAAGAATCAAAAGGTTTATACCAAAAGAGATTTTTGGGGGGATTTGAAACTGTCCAGAAGATTAGTGATGTTATGCACAGAAATGTTGTCAAGAATCAATAGTTCCAACCAAGAGTGATTTTTGTTTGGGGTGGGGGGGTGGGGGAGGGGTTGAATCTGTCCAGAAGGTTAGTGATGTTATGCACAGAAATGCTGTCGTGAATCCATTGTTTCAACAAAAAGATATGTTTGGGGAGGGAGGGGAGGGTTGAAACTGTCCAGATGGTTAATGATGTTATGCACAGAAAGGTTGTCAAGAATCAACAGTTTCTACCAAAAGAGATTTTCTGGGGGTGGGGGGGGGGGTGAATCTGTCCAGAAGGTTAGTGATGTTATGCACAGAAACGTTGTCAAGAATCAATAGTTTCAACAAAAAGAGATTTTTTTTTTTTTTTTTGGGGGGGGGGGGGGTTGAAACTGTCCAGAAGGTTAGTGATGTTATGCACAGAAATGTTGTCAAGGATCAATAGTTTCTACCAAAAGAGAGTTTTTTTTGGGGGGGGAGGGGGGGTGACTAGAAACTGCCCAGAAGGTTAGTGATGTTATGCACACAAATGTTGTCAAGAATCAATAGCTTCAAACAAAAGAGATTTTTTTTGGGGGGGGGGGGGGGGGGGAAGGGGTTGAAACTGTCCAGAAGGTTAGTGATGTTATGCACAGAAATGTTGTCAATAATTAATAGTTTCTACCAAAAGAGTTTTTTCTTTTTGGGGGGGGGGGGGGGTTAGAAACTGTCCTGAGGTCTCGTTGCAGTTATTCAGGTGAAAATGTCGGCTTTTCAAGAAATGTTCAGCTTCTGATTAACACAGCCGAGGATATTTCGCATTTAAATTACCTCCCCTATTCACAATGCTCACAATGTATATAGTTTCTGGAGGCTCTGAATATGGCACTTTCTGGAGACAACTGTACACAACAGAAATCTTGCAATATCACTCAATTACACTCAGCCGAATGACACAGTTGATGGCTAAAGAAATGGCTCAAAATGGTCAAAATATTCTCATTTTGGGGATAAATCTCCATTTTTCGTGCATCGATAGTGATAAAACTGTGTTATAGGAGTTCCTCATTTCTCCACTGAGGATTTTATAGCATAACATGATCATTCTGACAAATAAAAAACATATGGGTTTCAGAATTAAACATAAATTGAGGGGGGTTCAGCCGCAAGTTTAGAGTTTATGCGAGGTTGTCTCAAATCATTATTAAGCAAAGGAGATATGACCAGATGGCATATCGGACCATATTTGGTTCTTTACAGAACCAAAACTGGTTCAATATGCCAACTGTTCATATCTCCTTTGTTTCAAAATGTTTGGCGACTGCGTTGAATAAGCTCCAAGTTTAGTGCTGAATCTACTTCAGGTCATGTAATATTCTGTTAAAATTGAATGCTAATCTTGGTAAATTTATTTGATTTGAAATAAATACTGTTTAAACAGAGCTGGTTCCATCTCAGGGACAAGATTAGAACCAGCTTTGGTTCTAAAGAGAGCCTATATTTTTTGCTGTGTAGATAGTATTAATTCAGTCGGAACAGTAATAAAAATGGCATTTGAAGCGATAGTTGAGATGTCATTACGGCTCGTTTGCACAATATATCGTCCTTTAAGTGCACCAAGACGTCGTCTGCAATGTTTTGGCGTTGCAGGTGTCGCCTTGTTGCACTCAAAGGACGATAAATGGCTTTTTCTTCGACCATCTTTGTGATTCCTGTCAATTTTCTAATGTCCATTGATAATGGGTTCACGACGGAGATAGACAGCACGAGTAGGGCATAGTATCGTAAAAATTGAAAACTCGATTCCATTCGAGATTCGATTCGGTTTTGAACCATTCTGCTTGATTCGATTCGAGATTCGGTTTGAGAGAAATAACATGATTCACGTGGCCCTAACAGTAAAATCACTAGTTAGTGTGAAGCTTCAGTTGATATGCCGCTAATTTGATGGTCGTCAATTCAATGGCCACCCTGTATCGCAATAAATTGACAAACTTCGATCCACTTCGAGTTTTCTCCCCCCCCCCCCCCCCCGCTCCCCCCCCCCCCCCCCACTATACGTGAAATATACGCGCATCCCAGGTGAGACAGCAGGGTGGGATATTTCTATGACGTTATACATTTACAACGTTATTATGACGTTATGCATATCGTATCAGTTTCTTGCTACCAACTAATTCATACTGATGTCATCAGAATGCAGTGTGATCAAAGTTTGATGCTCTAAAACTCTTCAAGCCTCAAGCAGCCACCGTTCCTAATCGATTTCATGGTATATACCTTTGGTAACTTGTGCATACTCTTTCCGATGGTGTCACCAGTTTGTTTCAAAACAACGAATACAAAATGATTTTATTGAATCAGCACGTGACTCCCGATTACCTCTGGCTAACATAATCACTGAATGGTGGGGGGGGGGGGAGAAAAATCATCCTCGATGAGTCTGGAGGTGGGAATGGGGAAATCTCACCCTATGGGCAAGATATTTGAACTAGACCCTCGGCAAGCCTCGGATCTGGTTTAAATATCTTGCCCCTCTGGTGAGATTTCCCCATCCCACATCCAGACTCATCGGGGATCATAATATCCCAGTCTAATATCTACTAATTCACTTAACTGGGACCAAGTAATAGCTTCGTGTTATCCCCGTAGGTGCCGTTGGAGAGAGTAATACATATAGGTGGACAAGGTACCCGACCCACAAATGATTTTGAGTCATTTAGAGATGTTCCAGGTTGTCTTGCTCTACCAGTTGTCTATTCACGCCAAACTAAATTCCAATTGTGAGGTCGAGTCAAAGGGACAACCTTCACAGAACCATAGCTTTTCAAAAATGTTCCAGGGTAAGAGGTGAGACACCATTTTTACACGGTGGAGTCCATTAAATTTCTGATATGAATTAGCGATACAGAGTAATTGGTAGTAGGTAATAAAGGCTGATTCCAGACCACTTTGTACATGTACCGTACACGTACACATACATGTATGTGTACCGCCATAGGCTTTAGTGTTAAATCGTGTACACAGATACAAAAATGTCGTTTTTTCATGGTGGTCCAGAATCGGCTATTGTTTTTGAGGCTCACAGATTGCACTTTCAAAACACCCGTTGGCGAACGCGTACATTCGACACGTCGCTCAAAAAGTGAAAAATGTACGAAATTGTACATGTACATTTTCTTAAAAAAATTTTGTCGACGTTCCCATCGTGGATTAGACCATCGATCCATCGTTTGTGAACGCGAGCAAAAAACGTTTTGCCGATTCCAGACCAGCATCAAAAAACGGTTTGCCGATTCTGGACCATCTACGTTTGCCAATGGGTGTTCAAACGGTTAATGTGCAATCCGATTGGCGAAACCCATTTGCCAATTCTAGACCAGGAAAAATCGACCTCAAAACGTTTTTCTAGACGTTCGCCAATGGTGAAAAGTGAGCGTAAAGTGCAGTTACTCATCGAGGATTTTTTAAAAGTTTGTTTTAAGACCGATTTGGGCCTCCGGTACGTGGAAAAAGGGGGGGTTTGCCGTTTCTGGGCCACCACGTTCGCGATCGCGTTTGGGACGGTCCAGTGTGCGATTTGATCCGCGAAAACTCGATTTGTCGATTCACCTGGCGAGTTTTGTGGGGCGAATAGTGATGGAATCGGTTTTGTCGAGAGGAAATAAAAAAGTGATTGATATATATAGGAGAGAAAAAATATATAAATAAATAGTTATTTAAAAAAATAATATCAAATCGAAATAGATAATACGTAAATCATGAACAATTCCCAGACTATTAGAGCAAGGTTTCTTTTAAAAATGCTGATGAGAGCCTACGCATTCTGCATGAACAAACAACTAGGTCACCTCTTGTTAGAACGATGCGTCAGATGTCGGGATCATCTAGACTTCGATCACGAGAATCATTCATGTCTGACGATGGAAAGGGAAGATATGGCCATCAAGTATTTCGAAACGGCGTTCGAATGCGTTCGATTCGACGAAGTGATCACGTTTTGGAGGAGATTAGTCTTCTGTAAGAATCGAGACAAGCCCACAGTTTCAGAAGAACTGAAATTGGCACGCAGAAGTCTGACTTTAGAAGACAAGGGATGCATCATGAAATTATTGCTGAATGAAGCATACATCTAAGTTTTCCCGTTGATATAAATAAGGGAGAATAGAAATAAAAAATAAATACACACATAAATTTTTTATCTAATATTAGAAAGAAAAAAACACAAAAATGAGAACCAGAAATAAATTGTATCCGACGTTAGATGACGACAAGGATGAGAAGCCAAATGGCGTTTTGCCAACGGCACCGTTGCTAGAAGAGAAAGAAAGAGGAGAGAGGTATCGCATCGATCAAATCAGTAGAATCCAATTGTATCTGGAGAGAGATTCTCGCTGTTCTCTCAAGACAAAGTATTCGCGTTTCTTGAAATTCGTCAACGCGGTCGACACGACACTCATCACAATTTCCATGGGTTAACACGTGGCTGGCATCGGATTGTTGTCGACCGCGGTCGGCATTCCGATTGTGTTGACCGTAGAAGGAGTGGCTCTTGCTGCCGGATTGTTTAGCACGCTCGGAAACTTTTGGAGTAGGAAATTATATCTGAAGGCAAGGAAACACGAAAAGATTCACATCTTGGCCGACTCCAAGATCGACACGATATCCGAAATGATCTCGATGGCGTTGAAAGATGGTAGGATATCGGACGGATAACACTTCAAGATATTGAGCCAGAAAACGAAATACGATGCCATGAAAGAAGCCTTGAGAATCAAGACTTGTCAGATCATGAAGGAAGAGATGAAGGATTCTCTTGTGGAAAAGGGGAGGAAAGAGGCCAGGGAGGAATTCACTAAGATGATAGAACTCAAGAGCAGTGATTGAAAAAAAATATATATAATAAGAACAGAATTTTTAAAAAAGAAATATTAAATTTATATATAAAATAAAAACGAAATTAATTTAAAGAACTCTTGAAAATGTATTGCGTAAAGTGTAAGAGAGTTACCGAGACGAGTAATTCTCGAGAAGTACAAACTAAAAACAACAGACAGATGCTTCACGGAATTTGCGATGTGTGTGGTTCGATCAAGACTCGATTCGTCAAAAAAAAGAACGCGAGCAAAGGTAAAGGCATCGTGAAAAAAATGATCAATAATCTACCTTTCAAAATGCATCTGCCGGGTCACAGTTTCACAGGACCCAGAACGAAATTGAACAAGAGACTCAACGCCGATCTGACTCCTAAATCTTGGAGCAAACCCGTGAATAGGGTGGACGCGGCCACGTATGATCACGATTTGTGCTACGCTGGACATCCCAACACCAAGACTCGCAACGATGTCTGCGATAAAAACATGTTGGCAAAATTGAGAGGCATATCAAATCCGACCAGGAGAGAGAAGATAGAACGTTCGCTAGTCGGTAATCTGATCGGTGCGAAATGCCGATTTGGATGGGGCATTAAAAAAAAGCGCATCGGGAAAGAAGAAGAAATGATTATTGATGAGCGAATTGGCTGAGGAGTTACACAAACCAATTGTGCATAAATTCGAAAGAGAAGGGTGTTCGTGAAGGGTTTGGATGACATTTGGTCCGCCAACTTGGTCGACATGAGATCGTTTTCAAGGTGGAACGAGGGCATCAAATATCTATTGATGGTCATCGACGTTTTTTCCAAATACGGTTGGATCAGAGCTTTGAAGAATAAATCGGGACCTTGTGTCGCCGAGGCTCTGAAGAGCGTGTTTGACTCGTCTTCTCAAAAACCGAATAAATTGTTGGTGGACAAGGGAAAGGAATTCTACAACAAGCACGTTCATCGATTAGTCGACATCTACTCGATCAAAAATGATGAGAAAGCCAGCGTGGTGGAACGTTGGAATCAAACGATGAAGGAAAAGATGCACAGATACTTCATGGCGAATTCGACCAAGAAATGCATATACACTCTGAACGGTCTGGTCAAAGATTACAACAACACGCAACACAGATTGATCAAGATGACTCCCGCGGAAGCTAGCAATCCTCGAAACGAAAAACGGGTCTACGCAAATCTATATCCCAAGAGATCTAAGATCAGGAAGAAGTCTAGAACGTCGAAATTTGCGGTCTGTGATCGAGTGAGAATCTACGCTTATAAGAAGCACTTCAAAAAGGGTTATACTCCTCGATGGACCTCGGAAATCTTCATGATAATCAAAATATTTCACACCGATCCGGTGACTTACAAAATCAAAGCTTTGGATGGAGAAGAGATCATCAGAAAGTTTTACGAACAACAATTGCAGAAGACAAAGTTTTGATGAAGAAAACAATTTTTTTTTTTATTTACTTTCTTTAACATTTTCTTGTTTACACACATATATATAGGAGAGAAAAATAATAATAAAAAATAATTAAAACTATTTTTAGATAAAAAAGCAAGCTAATTAATGAACAAAAACAAAAACCCTTCAAAAATGGCAAATATACTAGATATAGCACAAAGCATAGTGAAAGATGAAAGTATTCAAGAATATGATGTTCACGAATATGAACCGAAAACCGGAACGAGTTTGAACAATGCGGGAGAGATAAGAATCAACGTTGAAACCCAAGATCTATTCGTCCATCCTAGCGAGAGTTACATAGTGGTGCAGGGACGTCTCACCAAGGAAGATGGGGGCGACTATGCCGACCACGACACGGTTACTCTAGCCAATAATGGCATCATGCATCTATTCAGTAATATAAAATACTTGCTATCTGGACAAGAGATAGAATCTGTGTTTCATCCCGGTCAGGCCACCACGATGTTCGGACACTTGATGTATCCAGATGATTTTTTGAAATCCAGAGGACTTAATCAGTTGTGGATGAAAGACACCGTCGGCCCTGCTAGCGCCGGCGCCGTCGCGATATTCGACTACGTCGTCAAGACGTCCAGACCTGAAGGAACGTTTTCGTTCAGGATACCTTTGAAACACATCTTCGGATTTGCAGACGATTACAACAAGATCATGTACGGATTCAAACACAATCTGACGTTGATTCGAAAAGGAAACGACGATGTGACAGTGAGACTCACCGCGACCAATGCGGGTAAGATAACTCTACACAAGATATTGTGGTTCGCTCCGCATGTGGAGCCTTTGATCATGGAAAAAACGCGTTCCTACAAGATCATAGAATCCAAGAGTAAATTACCTGTGGGATTTAGAATGAGACAGTGCGACCCGGCTAGCATTCCACCCTCCATGAATCACTTCGATTGGAGACTGATGGTGAAATCCGCTTCCGAGAGACTGCATTTCATCATGGTTGCATTTCAGACCGATAAGGACAGGTCTCAGGAAAAGAATGCGTCGCTGTTCGATCACTGCCATTAGAGAAACATGCAAGTGTTTCTGAATGCCACGAGATATCCAGCAATCGATAACAACATGTCGTTCGACAAGAACGATTTCTGCAGACTGTACGGCGATGCCACTGATTTTAGAAAGAAGTATCACGGTCTAGATGAATTGATGAGCAATCCTAACATATCTCCCGGCGAATACAAGTCGATGTATCCCATGTTCGTATTGGACGTCAGTAAACAGAGTGAACGACTCAAGAGTAGCATCTTAGACATTCAGATCAAGATGCAATTCGATAGGAACGTGCCGAGAAAAATCGAAGCCTTCGCCCTGGTCATGTTGGACAGAGAATTACAATTCGAATCGGATGGAAATAAGATGTCGATCATTCGATGAGAGACGTGTGTGAGAAAAATTAAAAACAAAATAAAAAAAAGTAATGAGTAATTATTAAAAACAAAAAAAAACAAAAAAAAAATAAAAGTAATGAGATCTAGAGAGATTGAACATCTTTCTAAATCTCATTACTTTTTTTTTTTTGTTTTTAATAATCACACATTATTTTTTTTAATTAATTATTTCCACGCATTCACTGTTTGTTCAAAGAATCTAGTTCAATCAGTGGACTCACCACAGAAGTGGCGGCTTCGGGATTATTGGTTTTCGTAACGAAATTAATCCTGTCTCTGGCGTTCACATTGAGAGGCATGTCGAACATGCTAACATTCACGTGTTGATTCTCAGTCTTTTCAATGCTGTATTTCTTATCACTCTCTACTCAATTCACCACGAGATTGACGACCGCTCTGTTATTCAAATCCGTGGAAGCCAGACCCATTCGTATGATTTTACCTCCTAACGGCATGGGATATCCCACCTGACCATGTTGCGACCCGCTACCTCCGTTTCCAAAAGACTACTCGGTTTTTCCCTCCTCTAATGTGCCGGCTTCCTCGGCCCACACGGTGATCAATTGTCTAGCGTATTTGACTTTTTCCACCACCGAAATCAGGGTGCAGGCATCCGACATGTGCACGGGATCCGGTAGATTCGTGAGCGCATGTCCGCCCATGTCTAGTTTACCTTCCACGATGTCACCCTTTCTCCAGACTGAGTTGTTATCCACGTACTTCCTGCTGACAGAGCTGGAATCGAATTCGAGATTGTGATCGAGACCGAATAAATTGTGACCGTTCATGTTGATGCCACCCTCCATGGTTCCACCAGATTGTTTGTTCAGGTAGAGATCATCCACTTGCGATTCTACATATTCTTGTGATCGTATTACAGCAGAATCTACGTAGCCCTTGTTGACTGCTGTTGAGTCCGCATCGGCATCGTCGACCTTCGACAGATTCAATATCTTGTTGAATCCTGCATTCAGATCCGATTTCATTTCTCGTCTGTCAGACTTTCTCTGTTCCAGATCTACGTAGTGTTTGGTCGACACGTCCTTGGGATTCGTGGGAGTAAGCACGTTCGTTATCTTGTTAGAATTGGCGTTCAATTCCGAGTGCATCGTTTTCTGAACGTATCTACTTCTCAGATGTTCGCTGAATCACACGTGAGAGTCGTCCGCATATTTCTTGGTCGTGGCATCGGTGGGATCTATGGGATTTGCGACGTTCACCAAACGTTTGGATTTCAGATCGAGATCGTCAGTCATGGCTTTATCCACGTAATTATCTAGCATGATTCATTCGAAATCCGTGTTCCCCTGTCGATGTATTTTTTAGTCGCAGCATCTGCGAGATCTATCAGCTCGAGAAGATTGTAGAGCTTCTTATCGTTCATGTTCAAAGGTTCCTCTCGAGGTTCGTATCTCCAAACGTAACGTTCGTCCAAGTTGGCAACGTCGTAACCATCACCGACTTCGAGCATCTTCCTCTTCTTTTTGGGTCGACTTTCATTGTCACTTCTACCAAATTTATCGACTGGCATGTTGTTTTGAGGTTTTTGTTTTAAAATATATTTCAAACGCAGTTTATTAAAAATGAATTATTTCACTTATTTTTTATTTTTCGTTTTTATTCGATTAAAATTTTTTTAATAATTTTTTACCTTTATATATACTATAAAAAAAATCTCTCTCTAATGTAAATCATTGAGAATGTCTTGAAACCGATCTCCTTCAGACCATCTCTTAAGAACGAAGAGACACAGGTGACCGCAAAACACTTGGTCTGGCGATTGCACTCGTTCTGTGTTGTAACGAACCATCAAATTGTTGAAATAGTTCTTTATTTCTTTCGGCGGCGAGATTCCGTAGCTGTCGAAATAATAATTCTTCTTCTTCCCATTGTTGAACCACACCACCCAGTGAGTGCCTTCACCCGATAAATCGTCTAGATTTAAAATTCCACATTCCGATTGTCGAGGTCTTCTCTTCGGCAAGGCATCTCTGGAAAACATGCCTAGAAAATCTTTGATTTTCAAATCCTCCGCCGCATTCGACAGATCGATGTTGGATAGGGGTTCGTTAGGTAAAACGACACCTTCTACGGATATCTCTATTTTCTTATTCATAAATGTGTATATTTTTTTTAAATTTATTTATTTTATTATAATTCACTAAAATTACGTTATTTTTATATTTTTATTTTTCTTTTTAAACTAACTCTATCAACTTCCATAATCTTGAATCCATCTAATTCCTCGACTTCCATAATCTTGAATCCATCTAATTCCTCTTGATTTTCTGGAATCCTATCATCCTTAATCATATCTGGAATCCTATCATCCTCAATCATATTTGAAATCCTATCATCTAAGATTAGATCCAAAGTCCAATGTCCGAGTGCCAAAGTGCTTATTTTATTGTCAAACACGAATCTCTTATCGTCGTCGGCCGTCAGCAAAATCTTGTTGACTATTTCGGTATACAAGTCGTGATTTTCGCTTCAAATCGATTTCATAGTCTTATACACCGGACCACTTCCTAACAGACAATCTTTATACTCTCGGAAAGAGATGTTTTTCTTCACCACGCACGTTTTAACCCCTTTGCACTTCTTGATCTCTTCATCTTCTAGACGATAAGCATACAGTTTGGGTCTCAAGCCCACAAATTCAATGATTTGTTTACCGCCGCTCCCGTCATTAAATTTACCCAACACCTTCTTGTTGTCATTCGATTGAATGTTGGATGGGTGATCGATGGGATAATTGCTCATGTCGAACCACGCGGCCACGTCTGGAGATATATCTTGGTAGACATCTTTCGTCTCTATCTCGTAAACTAAACTGTCTGTGTCGGAGAACAGTAGTTTGGCTTTATCACCAAATTTTTGTTTGACACAATCACAGTGAAACTCATACGTCAATTGCTTGCTGATATCTAAGATGATCAGTCCACGATAATACGGTTTGTCAAACTTCAGGTGAGTCTTTTGCATGTGAACGGCCACTAGATTTTCGTCGAATATGGTTCGGTGTTTGTAATTGGGTTTCGCCACTAATCTTTTAGCTCTTTTCTCAGACGTGACGAGTCGAACGTCGGTTCTCTTCCTGATGTTTTCCATCGATTTACCGTACACGCAGTTGTTCATGAGTTTGAAGAAATCTTTTTCGAAATCGTTCGTGGCTCGAATTCTGAGATTCGTGTTGAGATTGATGTATTTTTTCATCCAAGGCTCTTTGTCGAATCGAATGACGGAATGTATGTCGACTAATTTCATCCTGTGATCGACGTATTGTTTCAAATTCTCGCTGTAGACGACATACTTACATTTGTTAAATAAATTGGGAATGAGTTTTTCCTCGTCTCCTTCGATCGGTTCCATTCGTTCGGGATCCAGCGGATAATCGTTGTGTAGATCATGTAATTCTTCCGGATAGTTCAAATTGACTTCTAAAATGCAAGGATAGTCTCTCCATTTTTGCATCTCTTCCGGTTCCGTCACCCATTCGAAATTTCCAATCGGTAAAGGATGACTCATAGCCCAACCATACAGATTATTAGCGTCCCAATACTGTATGTATTTATTCAATCATTTCGAATCGAAACCTTCTTTCATGTAGTGATTGTTAGCTTCAGAATATCTGTGGGAGATCATCGAGATGCCACCTCTCGCAGCCCTTTCGAACATGAGCAACATGTCCACGTCAGATAATAATTCCAATTGGACTTCGGTGGTCTTCAACAGAGCGTCCCACGCCAGACCAGGTGTGGTGAAATACCAAGCCGGATCCAGATTGTAATTTCGACGACAGACGTCTCGAAAATTTTCGAACATGTCTGCCAAGAGCAGAACGTCGGTCTTCAGATAGAGATCGTGATAATCTCTCATGGTTTTCATGTCGAATGATTTCCACACGTTTTTGGCGTGTTCGTAACTCTCGTCGGAAATGTCAGATTCGTATAATTTCGAATAAAAGTCTTCTTTCAAAGGTAGGGCGGTGTCGTCGAATCTCTTTAGATCACTCGTGTAATCATAAGGATAGACTCCTTTCCTCAATATGACATCTACTCATTCTCCAAAATGTTTGCTCGTAATTTTAAATTTATCCTTGCTCATGTTATCGACTAATTTTTCCAGAGCGGTTGACATGAATTTTAAACTGTTGATGAAACATATGCTTCTACGAATGGATTTCATTTTTTCTTTCAACGTCTCTCCGTCGATTACTCTTTTCTTCTCCATGACCTTCCATTTCGTGAATGAAATGTATCTTTCTTCGCTGTTTACGATGCAATTTAATTCTTTGTGGGAGGTGCCGAGATTTTTCACAAACAGATAACTGTCATAACCCAAGAGATTGTGAAATATCACCAGATAGAAAACGGCGTCTCGATATTTTAAATTACACTTGCTGTGAGCCGGACCGCGATACAGACCCGTGTAATGATCGTGGTCTTTGACCTTCTTATTTTCCTCCGAATTCTCTTCGAACGATTGTCTGAATATATGACATTCAGTGGCTCTGTTATTTTCGTCCTGCTGCTCTCGTGTGATGATCATTTTCACCGGAGTTTTGAATTTATCATATAACATTTGAATTTTCGATTCTAACTCTTCCACGAAACTTTGAGCCACGTCATCATCTTCGCACCATTTCGTATAGGTGAAGGGACCCATGTCGTGTTGCAAGTCGAAAGCGCATTTCACGTAAATGCAATAGCCCGAAGGCATGTGTTTTTGATATATTTCAACGTGACTTCGAAGAGCGTCGTGTTGGCAGGAACTCATTTTCATGGTGAAGCATTCGAAATTGGCGAACACGATGAATGGTACTTTTAACCTTCTATTGCAATTTTCAAACTTCATGAATGTGTTGGGTTTGGGCATTTCGATGGCGACACCTTGAATCTCGTTGCAATATTCCTGATGTTTCGCTAATGATTTTTTGCTCTGAAACATGTTCATGCAGTTGCAATATAAACATATCTTATGTTCATGTTTATTATTTTGTCTTGACAGTAATCGGCTCGGATTTTTAACCCAACAATAATGACGATTGTCACCATTCGAAATCAATAATAAAATAATCGTCTTTTTTCTTTCAAGATACAAAGTCTGTCTGAGAGGATAGATCGTTCGTTTTTCATCATCATATCCCAAGACGTTCACCGCTACGGTAGGATTTTGAGCCTCGAAACGTTCAATATGTTTTAACTGCATTGGAAAAGTCACTCCTGTCCAATCGAGAATTTTAAAAGTCTCCTCATAACAAGAAACTCTATCGGAGTGCATTTTGACAGGGTATAAAGCAGAGGTGACTGCCCATTTAAAACACTGATCATCTTTATTTCTCACGTTGATCACAGCATTTTTTTTAGCTAAGAAATCGTTTTTAGTTATATGAATTTCGAATTTCAACACCTCATCGAACGTCCAATTACTACCTTCATGTTGATAATTCGCGAGAGACATCAACATCTTGTCTTTCATCTTTCGAAAACATCTGATAAATCTGAACCTCGAAGTACGGGTCCGACGTTAGATCTGAAATATGCATTTTTCACGATGCTCTCGCCAGACTTCACGTCGATTTTATTCATTATGCAATGGAGTATCATCGTAATTTTTAATCCCACGTTCATGTATTCACGAAAAAAAATCCAATACTTTTTTCTTCACCCATTCCATGAATAATTTCGGATCGATTTTCTTGAACGAGGGAACCACGTCGAAAGTTTTAAAAACGCCTTTGATCGCATTCTCCCATTCTACGGGCTTCAATTGGAATACTTCCATGATGAGTCGTGCTATATATTCTTCTCCTTTCCCTTCGTTGATTGCTCATCGAATTTCACTCGATATATCTCGTTTGTCTAGATTCTGAAGTGCATCACTCATTTTCGTATTAGTTTTGTATTTTTTTTCTTTTGAAACTTGAAGTTCTTCAACGGATTTTCGTTTAGTCGTCTTCTCATTTTTCACAATCGATGCATTTTTTGACTGTTTAAGTTTATTCACTTCCAATCTTTCAATTTTTTTCTTTACATCGTTTCGCAAACGATATTCCTGTATGACTTCATTTTTTTTTATTTAGTTCTATGATTTCTGAAATGTGGAATTTTTAATATTTTACAAATCTCGTTTAACTGAGATACGGCTTTCTCATTTAAATTTTTCATTTTTTTATTTGTTTGCTCCATTTGTAAGAATATTTTTTTTCGAATTTTGTATTTAAATAATTTGTTAAAAAGTTTTAAAATTGTTTTTATGTATATATGTTTTTAATTCCTTCAAAAAATTTTTTTTTGGATGAAATTAATCAATTTTTTTATGTTCCTTAATGTGAAAAAAATTGAATTAATACGAGAAAAAAAGATGTTAAAATTTAAACTTTTTATTTATATATAAAGAGAAAAAAACTTTTACAAAAAAAATTTTTTACATTAAAGAAAATTAAAATTAAAAAAGCTTTTTTTATATATATATAAAGAGTAAAAAAAAAAAAAAATTTTTTAACAAATTATTAAATACAAAATTTAAAATATACATTATTTGCAAGAATTCATAAAACAAAAAAAACCAAATAATCGATCATGACAACAACACCTAAAAGATGCAAATTGAAATTGAAACGAGTCGAAACGTGTTAGAAATTCAGTTTTAAAATCTATAGAGTACAACGGCACGATTCCATCAAATTGAACGAGGTCAAGATGAAGGGCTTAGAGTGCAAATACGACAAATATAACATGCCTTTGAAATTGGATGAAGCCATGCTCGATTTTTTTTATGAGTACCAAAGCGATCTACAGAAAATCGTCATCGCCAAAGATAGAGAATTCGACAAGGACGATTTGTCGTTGTCCTATGGGAGTTATACATATATCCAAAAATCTCACTTGAACTCTTGGACAAATCGGGTGGTGAGAGCGCATTCACCGATGTAAAAAAACTCAAAAAAGTAAAGATAAACATTCAACACATTTTCGAAAAAGGAGAATACATGAGTTTGAGCTTGCTAATAATGGACTTGGAAATATAAACAATAGAGAGATTGATTTTTTAGCGAAGAAGAAGGAAAAAAATGTAATGAGATCTAGAGAGGTTGATCATCTCTAGATCTCATTACTTTTTTTTTTGTTTTTTTGTTTTTGTTTTCCTTCTTCACTATCGCCCATATATATTATAATAACGTTTCCTTTTTTCTCAAATTTGGCGTTGATTCTTCTTTTCTTTTTTTTGTGATATATTACGTTTTTATAAGAACACATTTGTTTATCCGAATCATAATTATGAACGAATGTTGTGCATCTCTTGGTAACACTCGCATCATTACCATTCTCTTCAGAAGGTAGTGGTGACGGTGGAAAACGTCTCATTCTTTTAAATTTCAACCATCTATCCCGATCTTTATTTAACTCTTTTATCAGTTCTTTCCTAAGATATCCATCATTAGCATCTAATCGTTTTTCCACATCTTTTTCGCACTCTATCTCGTGATATTCATCATTATCGTCTAATTGTTTTTCCACCTTTTTATCCATTTTATATTATTTTATACTTTCTATGATTTATATTTTATATAATTATATAATTTTTACATTATAATAACATACTCAAAATCAGTATATTCTTAAACGGCGAATTCTCACCAAACAACAAACCCTTGCCGAGTCGCCCAATGTTCCATCCACTCTTCAGATAGAGACCGTTTCCACTCAATGAGTTGTCACCTCTAACGGGTTCTAGATACAATTGTTCACCGCTGTCGTCGACGTGGACGCGACACACGGCTCCTCCCTTCTTCAAAAACAGTCTGCTGCCACCCATTAATTTCTCAACTGCCGAACTCGCGAGTCCCGAGAGAGCTCCCACGCCGAGAGTCTTTCCGAGAAAGGGTAATGCTTTTGCGGCAAAGGGTAATGCTTTTTCGGCGATTCCTGCCAATAGCGGTAGGAAACCACCTTTCATTCTCAAATTGTATCTCAATTGAGCGGGACTCAATCTCACCGTCAACCCTCTTCCATCACGAATCGCTTTCTCCATCCTTTTGATTTGACTTCTGGTCCAGGCGATCGAATCCTGACCACCACTCGTCAGATCTTCGTGAGTGAATTTGAATTTCACCGCCTCGCCTCGAGTTGTTAACGCTCTCTTAAGCTTCTTCCTCTGTCCTGCGGATATGTTCACGTTTTTAACCACGCATTGTGTCATAATTCTTTTTATAAAATATATTTTCTTCAATTGTTTTTTTTTTGTTTTAATGATAATTATATATATTAAATAATTTTTGTAAATTAATATTGCGTTTATTTTATTTTGTTATTTATATATATATATACACAATATTTATTTTTTTGCTTTTATTTTTCTCTTATGTGAAATCGTATCATCACCCTCTCTCCGCGAAGATCTAACAGTTCACCATTTTGATCCGTCAACGTGGTTTTGAGACTATACAACGTGTCTAAAAGCACTGGTAGATAAACTAAATTTCGATGTCGTTCCACGATCTTATAACCCGCCGACACGCTTGGAAAGAAGGAATAGATCGTCGGTTGAGCGCTACCATTCACGTAGCTTCCAGCAATCACGTCCACGTCCAAAATGCTATTGACTGCGAGAATGTCGACCGTATTTTCAGATGCTGCGTGGCCTCGATACATCTTTCGATCGAATCCTAGCATCTTGCCTATAGAATCGTTCGTGTTGAAATCCACTCGAAAATTATCTTCCAAATCCAACATCGTCTGTAAGGTATTAGGGTTGGGAGCGAGTCTGATCTTGTTGCTTCCCTTTCCATCCGTCTTCATTCGCGTCTGAATGTAATTGTTCAAATCATCTATGTTGTAACTTCCTTTGGGAATTCGAATCTCCAACCAATCCACTCCGTCGGAATACTTGAACGATTTATTCTTGTCGGTGACATTGGGAAAGGAATAATAAATCTCCAGATTCACCAACGCCATCTCGTATCTTTTCTCTCTATTCAATTCGATGGAAGGTTCGAATTTCGTCGCGAATCGAGTCGAATCGCCACTCACCACGATTTGAATGGATTGTTTTGCAGCCGTATTCTCGGCTATCCGTTCTAACAATTCTCCTTGTTCGAACATTATATTTTAATTTTTTATTTTATTTTTTCAAAACTAAATTATTTGATAATTTATTATTTTTCTAATTTTATTTTCGCTCTCTGTCTTATTATCATCAGAAACATAAAACTTGTTGAATCCGCACCGATATTTTCCGTGATTAAATTCGCTAGTCAAATCGATCACAACGAAATTGTAAAGTCCTCCATCCCAAACCCTCTTGCAGAATCTGCTGAATTCCGCCGCGCTCATGTCGTTTGCGACGTGATCGCCGTAGATGTGATTGAGAGTCTTGAGATCCTGGCGAAAGAGACACAGTAAATTAGCATTCTCCCTTATCGTCTGTCTGGGCAATCAAAAATAATTCTGCGACAGGTAGAAACAGTCCACGTTGCTGTGACGACCTTTAACGTAATACGATTCGCATCGGTTCTATCTCTCCAAAAGCAGATCATCGAAAATCATGAGATTCTTATCTTCCGATTTCAATTCTCTGGGATCCGGAAAGTCGCTAGCGTTCTCATAAAATCGACACTCTACGTTCAAAGACGCATTTCTCTTCATCAATTCCATCGCCGCACCGTCCAAAATGGTCGAAAGAGAAGCTTCACTTTTGTCGAAATCCTCCCTACTGTCAAAGATTCTGGCTATGACGTCCTTGGGCAATCTACGATCCATGCACTCTCGAAGCAATCTGTATTCGGGTTGAAACAAGCTCTTGCCAAACACGAACAATCTGTTGTAATCCAACCATTCGGGTCGCGACAACAGATTCATCAACAGATTGGTCTTTCCACAATTCGATTTTCCCACTATCAAGCCTCTTATGCTTTTGTGAAAGAACTCGTTATTCGACCTCTTGGTCGCGGCGTCGTTCCAAGACATATCTTTAATGTTCATCTTTGTTTATTTTTTTTGTTATTTTAGATTTTTTCAAAAACAATTTTTATGTTTTTTTTCAAACTCAGTTTTATAAATATTATTATTTATTTATATTACACCGTCGCGAGTTCTCTTCAATCCAGATCCACTCGTCATTTTGGCCAAATCTTGTATGGGTACCACAGCATCCTTAAAATCTTTCCAACTTTTCGGCGATCGCTCTAACGTAACTCGCTTCGCCGGCGGACTGATCAACTTGATGATCAACGCGTCGGCTGCCCTCTTGCCAGCCACAGAAGCTATCCCACCACTGGCTTCGGAAGCGGCTTTCTTACCAGCATCCAAAGCCGTCTTCTTACCGACCTCAAACGCGGTCGATGCGAGTTTTCTACCTGCATCGCTCGTGAACGCTCGCATTATAGAATCGACGATGCCAGAACCGCCTTGAACGTAAGTTCTGACGTATCCCCTGTTCTTTATCACCAACATATTTTATAATATATATTTTGTTTTTTCACTGGTAAATCGTTTGTTGTTTAAATTACTTTTATTATTTTGTAGTGTAAAATTTACTCTTTTTTATTTTATATATTTTTCTTTGTTTCTCTCTCTACTTATTATATATCAATCCTTCAATTCGTTCATCAGTCTTTTGTAATCGCGCTTATTCAAAACCTGCTGCCTCAACAATTCATCGCATATGCTGACTATCTCATTATCTAATCCAGTGTTACCAGCGCGTCTACTTGCCATCAACAAACTCAATCTCTGAGACAGAGCGTCAGAATCGCTCGGAAGAAAAGTGGTTTTCACCCCTTTGCCAGTCACCGACTCGACGAACTTCTTATTCATATCCCATATGGGTTTCACCACCTTCGTCCACTTGTAACCTCTGTTGGCTTTGGGTCTCGTTTCTCTGGCATCGTTATTTCTCTTCATGGCGTGGGTCTGAATCAGAATGTCGCCGTAATTGTCGAAATCCTGTTCCGTGTAATCTCCAGGCTTGTCGAAAAGGAGCAATTTGCGCAGCCCAGGAGTTAATTTGTACCTATTCGAACCGACGATTAAATTATCATCAGCCTCTTGCACTTCTGTGTCGCCCACAAACGTTCTACCGTCAGAATCCTTATAAATTCCATACAACATTTCTCTCTTACCACCATCCTCGGACGACGCGACGCTATCAGTGGTGATAGTCGAAGCTGTATCGTCGCTCTCGCTCACGTCGGTTTCGATTCCCATGGGAACGTAATCCGGTGTAGATTGAAAGGAATACTGTTTTGTAAAACTACCGGACAACGAACCCATTCTCAAAGAACTCTCTTTTATGGGTCTCAATTCTTCAACTACCTCCTTCTTGCTTCGTTCCTGAACCTCCGTCACGGGTTATAATATTTTTGGGGCTTCGCGTCTCAGTTCCATCTCTCCAAGACGTCTGCTTCTGTCAGCCGATTGAATGCTCTTCTTGGCACGTTCATATTCGCTTAAAAGTTGATCTCTACGTTTCGAATCTGTGATGTGTAAAAACATTTTTTCGTTTTCTAAATTACTAATATTTCCTTTAGAGTATGCTAACTTGAGTTATTTTATTATTTTCAAAATCAAATGTATAATTATTTTTATGTTTTATGTTTTAAGTAAATAAAAATCTTCTGTCTTTAATATAATAACTAAAACCAGTTGAGAAAAAAACATTTACAAAATAAACCTCTCTAAATGAGTTTTGCTCTCGAACGTGTTAAATCGCAACCGCGCTTATTCTCACCATAAGGAAAACTCGAATAATCAAAATCACAAGTAAACATATCAGTAATGTAACGCTTTCAAAAAACGCGTTTAAATCATATCAATTAATCTTTTGAACTGTTTCCGTTTTCATCCATAGAATAGTTTTTCAGTTAAACGATTTAACTGACAATTGACTCATTTGAATGAAAAACTCGAGCGTGACAAATGGCGTTCTCAGTAAGTTTATACAGTAAATGTCACTTTGACATGCGACCTGCTTGTCAGCTTGATAAAAACAGATTGACGATTGTACACTGACACCCGAATGGAATGGTTTAACGCGCCGAAGGCGCGCATGGACGGCATGGGGAACAAGCCCCTTTCGACCCTTAGTGACTGGACAATAAAATCCACAGCGCTTCCTTCGTGAATAACTATATTCGCGTGTCAGAACGAGCTTTATCGCAGAGTAACTCGGTATAATGATACACATTATTTTGATAAAATTTATATTTATTTTACATTTGGATTCACGTAGATTTCTTCTCACCTTTTTCGTGTGGCTGATCCTGGAGGAGCTTCGTCAATGATGACTGTAGCGCGCAGGAGCTCTATTTATACTGTACAAGTGGAGATACCCATCGTGGGATTTTCCAAAAAACTTAGTTTTTTTCTATTGAGTTTGGAAAAATCCACTATGGGTATCCCCACTTACGTCAGAAGTGGGGATACCCATAGTGGATTTTCCAAAAAAAACTCAGTTTTTCTGTTGAGTTTGGAAAAATCCGCTATGGATATCCCCACTTACGTCAGAAGTGGGGATACCCATAGTGGATTTTTCCAAAAAACTCGGGTTTTTTCTGTTGAGTTTGGAAAAATCCACTATGGGTATCCCCACTTACGTCAGAAGTGGATATATCCATAGTGGATTTTTCCTGGTCTAGAATCGGCAAATGGGTTTCGCCGATCGGATCGCACATTAACCGTTCGAACACCCGTTGGCGAACGTAGGTGGTCCAGAATCGGCAAACCGCTCTTTGATGCTGGTCTGGAATCGGAAAAGCGATTTTTGCTCGCGTTCACCAACGATGGATCGATGGTCTAATCCATGATGGGAACGTCGACAAAATTTTTTTAAGAAAATGTATATGTACAATTTCGTACATTTTTCACTTTTTGAGCGACGTGTCGAATGTACGCGTTCGCCAACGGGTGTTTTGAACGTGAAAAGTGCGATCTGTGAGCCTCAAAAACAATAGCCGATTCTGGACCACCATGAAAAAACGACATTTTTGGTATGCGTGTACACGATTTAACACTGAATCCCATGGCGGTACACGTACATGTACGTGTACGTGTACGGTACATGTACAAAGTGGTCTGGAATCGGTCTTTATTACCTACTATTAGGCATTCCACAAAATAAACGCGGAGATGCTTAGAAAAGCTTATCTCTGCTGTATTTGGTTTGCGAAAACGGTGTCAAATGGGCTCAGCAGAAAGAATATTGGTCTCGGTGTACCACCAGTAGTGAAGGCTGCCTCTATAGCGAAAGACATTTAACACTGAATTACCCATACCCCAATGGTGCCACTATGGCGAAAAAATTAGCATAGGATTCTCCATACAGTTAAAACTAGAAGTCTTGTCCTAAAATGCGCACAAATAGCACTTCGATTTGCGCGTTAATCTACGCGTTATGGCCATGGTAAGGCTATCAAATTCTGCACATACCGCCTGTGCACAAGCAAAGTTTCAGCTAATGGACCTCCGGGTAACCCGGAGGTCCATTGGCAGGAACATTGCTTGTGTTTGCTATGGGTAACAAGGAGAACCTGCCATGCTCTGGATGCCATTCGATATGGCCATTGCGCGCAATTCCTACGCGCAATTAAGCCCAGATAAGCGCACAGTTCGTGACAGGACTTCTAGTTTTAACTGTAGGGTTTTTTCGCCATAGTGGCATTTTTTCGCCATAGTGGCATCATTGGAGGCCGGAAAAAGGTTTTAAAATCTTTTTCCGGCCTCCAATGATGCCACTTTGGAGAAAAAAATGCCACTATGGGGAAAAAACCCTATGGAGAATCCTATGTTAATTTTTTCGCTATAGTGGCAGTCCTGGGGTATGGGGAATTCAGTGTTAAATGTTTTTCGCTATAGTGGCAGCCTTCACTACTACCACCACGCTCAATATTGTTTTTGCTTCGCCTCGTATGACACCGTATCCGCCAACTAAGCACACCATAACTTATAATAATATGCAGTGTAACAACAAAGAGAAATACATGTTAAAGGGGGTATTCAACAGAAAGCTTAAAACGTAATCGATCGTCTCACTGGCTCATGAATGTGTTCACACAACGTGATAGTTTGGATCACCAGGTAATCTCCTGTATCGCCACCCTAGAGAAAAACGATATCTGATACAAAACCCACCTCCCGAGATTAATCACCCGCTGCCCCACTAAGCCAAAATGCCGCAGCTTATATACAAAGTCAAACGAAAACGTTTCCGTAAAGGTTTGAGACAATACATCTTCACACACGCAACTAATCACGAGCGTAGGGACGCTGAATCTTCATCCAATGGGAGGGTGTAGGGGGTGGGAAGGTACAGCTGACGTTGACTAGATTCGAATTTGAAACCAGTCCAGAGAGTGTCTGGCCTCAAAGATGATGAGACATGCGCTTGTTTAAACTTGTCATGTAGGAAAAGGAAGAAGGACTGTAGCCAGCTAGAACACAACGTGTTATACCCTCGAAACCAATACAAAAGCTTCATGAGGTCGCTGTTTGTGTTGGGCCTGACAGCGCGGAATCTATCCAATCAAAGTAAATGTGGTAATGTCGCAGGTCACTGAAATCTCCTGCTTAATAAGATGAAGTTCTGTAGAACCTCGAAAATAAAAAGATTCTCGTCATTCCTAAAAAAATGCGAACTTGTCTAAATTTGTCGCACGTCGCCTCGCGAAGAGTGAAATGAAATGGCAATTATTTATTACGTTTTTAAATGGGTTCACCCCCATAAAACACCAAAAATTAACAAACATGCATTATCTCATGTTAATAAAGCATCCATAACTTCAAATAGTATGTTATTGTGTTATTAAAATTAAAAAGGCCCCGTTTCTTTTTCTATTTCGGTTCGGTGATAAAATTAACAGCGGACGTACCGCCCACTGAGGCTCATTCGCACGTGTTTACGTCTGCTGTTCAGTAAAATCGAGAAAAAGAAATAGCGACTCTTCATAATCTGACGATCATGGTATAACAAATATACCCGTAGTAGCTTGGTGTATCAAATATTCACCACTCGTGATGAACAATTGGTACACTAAGCTACTATAGGTATATTGTGTTTATATTTTGCCCAGGCGAGCGGGTTACCTTGCGTTGGGCTATGCGGTATAGACGTTTTCTTTGTCATATTATAAATCCTATCTCATTATGCATTTCGGATGAAGTAATAACGTTTTTCAGTATATACCTGCAGTAATGTATTTGTGAAGTTAGACAACAGCATAGCAATTCACGATTAATTAAAAAGTGAGTCCCAGTCTTCGTTGGTGACAGCTGTAATCAATGCCGCGTGGCTCCCGTGCGAGAACAACCATATTCGTCTCTTAAATTCGATTTCAATAAAAAACTGAGCAGTGGTTCCGGATCATATCTGGAATAAATGGTGCTAGTCCTCACACTCCTTCGCGTTGACTGTGCTACTGACAGCAATCAGATCTATCGATGAGTAGGACGACTTGATCATTCACAAGCTGCCGTAAGTTAAAACAATTCGTCCCCCGAGTTCCAATGTGTTCTATGTGCCAGTAGGCACATAGAACACATTGGAACTCAGGGGACGAATAGTTGATTTCAGTAAAGACATTAAATGAGAGAGCCATCTGCTTGTCGATGAAATCACGTGTAACAATAAGGTATGAAATTGACGTATATCGAGCTTTTTCAAAGGAAGCTGATTTGGAAATCCAGGTACGTGAACGACTGTTGAATAGGCGGTAGAATATCCCTAATAAAAGGGACCTTCTGCCTTTTGAAAATACTACTGCCCGTAGGCTCCCAGTTTTCAACGGGTCAAGGACGGATCTATGCCGGAATAGGTTAGTTTCGATGTCAACCGGCATTAACATAATTATACCACAGAGGAGAAGAAGACCAAGATGACGGTGATGAGTAGAATTTTGTCCTTCGGTGGAAGTGTTTTCTTCGACACATCCACTCCCTTCTGCAGGTAAGGATGTTCACTTCTCTTCTCTAAGGGATCACAGTTAAGAAATTGTAATCTTTAATTTAACAGACTTAACAGAATCGGAAAATAGACAGAGCAGCCATTGTGGTGACGCTACAGTTAAAACTAGAAGTCCTGCCATGAACTGTGCGCTTATCTATGCTTAATTGCGCGTAGGAATTGCGCGCAATGGCCATATCGAATGGCATCCAGAGCACGGCAGGTTCTCCTGGTTACTCATAGCAAACACAGGCAATGTTTCTGCCGATGGTCTTCCCGGTTACCCGGAGATCCATTGGCTGAAACATTGCTTGTGCGCTGGCCATATGTACAGAATTTGATAGCCTTACTATGGACATAACGCGTAGATTAACGCGCAGATCGACGTGCCATTTGTGCGCATTTCATGACAGGACTTCTAGTTTTAATTGTACGGTGCAGTTCAACAGTGCCGAAGCGCAAGATCAGGTAGATATGAAGTCAAATACGTCAATCTTTCTTTCGGCAAGGAATGCCTCAATCAGCGAACATAAACTGCAGATTTGAACGCACCTATCTGAGTACGGTAAATCTAAAGACAACACATTAAGTGATATGTGGATGGTAATATGAGCGCAATACTCAGAGGTTGGTGTCAATTAAGGTTACATATAACAAGATGATTTTGTAATGGAAATAGGTTGTGTTTAAAGTGGCTTTATTTATTTATTTATTTATTTATTTATTTATTTATTTATTTATTTATTTATTTATTTATTTATTTATTTATTGTGGTTTAACGACATTTTCCACAGCCAGGTCACCTCGTGTCGGACAGTTTTACGGGTGGTGGAGGCCGGAGTACCCGGGGAGAACCACCGAGCAACAGCGAGTAACTGTCAGACTCTCCAACGTACTAACTCCTCACAAGCAGGGTTAGCACTGGTGGAAGGCAAGTGCACCATCGACGTGCAGCACGCCTTAGTACACAACGCCACGGTGCCTCCACGAAAGTGGCTTCAGAAGAGAGGAAGCAGCGAAAAGGGTATAGAATAAATGAGTTTGGTTCTGAAGAATAAATAAAATAGAATGAAAAGCTAAGGCCTAAAAACAGTTAAAAATATGTTTCTCAGGCCCTCCGGCATGGTCCTTTTGGCTGCCACATGCTCATTTATAGCCAGTGCAAAGTTAACAAATATTTAAATGGATTATGTCTGATATGTTACCCAAGTTAATAAAATTGATAAATTTGGATCTTGAGTTCAACAAGGCTTTGCAATGCTTTAGCATTGCAAATCCTTAATGCACTCAAGAGACGAAACACATCACCACCCATGTTATTCTGTAGATTATGAGGGGTAAAACATAAAACTAACCAAGAACATGAATTTTTGATGGCAAAGAAATAATTACAAAAATAAAAAATGAAATAAAAAACCGCCCACCCACATGCTATTGTACAAAAATGGCCTGAGAATCAGAAGATCTACTTTGTGGGGCCGAAAAGAAACTAATATATTCATGATTACTGAGTAGTATTTTATAGGTAAAGTGAGAATGTCGCTTGATAGGACTTGAAAATTATTCTCATAGGATTAAGACAGAACACAAGAGGATGGAGTTCGGGGGACTGGAATCATCGACCTGAGTTGGAATTTTTCGACGGCGCGTGAAATACAGGACAAATTTCAAGGGCCGTTGATTCCTTTCCCTCGTACACTACGGATCAAATGGTTTTCCCCGCCGAAGGCGCGCAGGAACGGTTTGGGGAGCAAGCCCCTTTCGACCCTCATTTGCTGTTTGTTTTTGTTGAATGTCAAGGCGTGGTAGAGGAGGAAAAGGAAGGAGGGAGGAGGCTTACCCCCGCTTGGGCTTCTTGCGGCTCTCTTTCTTAGGTGCCGGTTGGCATGTTGATATGGATGGCAGTGGTGTTGATTTTCGTGCTTGGATTTCTTCATTTGCCCTTCTGGTTATTTCATTGGTTTCTTTTAGGAACTTATCTCTTTCGGCCCTGGATTGTTCTACCATCTCTATTGTTTTTTTTACTTTCTTCATGAGCATGGCTTCTGTGGACTGGGGTGGATGTTCAGTTGTGACTTCCGTTCCCGCGCTTCCCGGTAGTGAAGGAAGAGGGAAGTGAGGGGTGGGAAGTGGTGAAAATGCAACTTCCAGTTCCTCCTCAGTCTCCACTGGACGTTCCACATCCAACTGTGCCGGCTCAGGAGCCGGCAGTTGGCTGGGTGTACCAGTGGGACTAGGAGGGGAACCGGAGGCTGCTTCCAGAACCTCCGCCCCCTCACTCAGCTCTTTCTTCCTATTCCGGAAGGCCTCTAGGCGCAGGGCGCTCCTGCGCTTGGTCAAAGGGCTCTTCTTCTTGTTCTTCCTCTCACTCTTTTCAGGGCCTCCGTGCCTCTTCAGGTGAGGACCAGTTGGAGAGGGGATCCTCTCGCCAAGGGTACTACCTCTCCTAAGTCCAAGGTCAGTTGGACGCTCTTGCACTTTTCCTGGATAGTCCAGGAGATAGGGCAAGAGACGCCCAGAGCTGATATGGCTTTCTCTAATCTAGCAGGTATTTCCATGTTAGTTGACATGCTCACGCTCTGAAATCAGAAGTGTGAATGATGATGATAAGTGATGAAAGCGTACTCGACCCAAGTTGTATTCTGTATTTATATCACAAGTCATTTGAGTTAAGTGGATTAAGTGGTTATTTTTTTTTTTAAAATATCACCTTCCGTTGTCTGTTTATATTCACCTTTTCTGTATCGAAGAATTCCATTCTTGTCATAACGTTATCCATACGCGTTACGTCCAATCAGATACATACGTTCTTACATGACGTTCATACGTTCTAATCTAGATTCCCCACGTGGTAATCTTGCACATTTCCCAATATTGTGTTGCGTAACGTTGAATACGAACAGGAATCGTGGTGTGAATTCCATATACTGGTTTTAGGGCCGGTGAAACTATGCGATTCCCACGATACAGGCACTTTTCTGCATGATGTGCAAATGTGTCAATGAAATGGCTGAGGTAAGAGAGAGAGGGGAAGTAGAGGGTTGGTGTTTTAGGTCAAAATATTGTAACAAAAAAGAAGTTTTGCAATAGCGATCTTTGGTGTGAAAAGTTTGTAGGTTTATGAGTTTGGATGAAAACCAGAGGGGTGGTTAAAAGTAACTATAGACTGCAGAGACATCGTTTAAACTACACGGTTACACCAGCCACTTCCGTAGGAAAATGACGGGGACAAAACTCCGTCCATTTTCTGGCCGAGTACACTTGGTCGCGTGTATTACCAACATATTATTTGCGAGATATACGTATATATATAGTGTACTTAGTACAACATGGGAGGTTGCACCTGGATTATCAGCAACGCATGTACTAGCACAATGACGTTAGGCTAGATAGGCATTTCCTGCCACAAAAGTGTTGAAAGTTGGCAGTAAGGACTAATGTGGTGTTTAAAATGCAGTGATACACGACGAGTGAGATCCACCCCATTCGACGCATTCCATCTTGCAACTAATGTAGTTTAAACATGACAATGGAAAACAAGGAAAACATTGCAAGAGTAAATCGCATCCATGGGCGCCCCAGCCGCTATATTGATGATGTAAGTGCAATGGGCTGTGGAAAGAAAATATTCAGGTGAAGTCCTCCATTGTTCCACGAGTAAGATAAAAGCATTCCATGTCCTTACGAACGATTCGTTTCAGCTCTTCTCCTATACTCTGGGAGACATTACCTTAAACCTTTACCCAACGCAGACGATATCAAAATTTATTATTTTAAATATCATTTTTTTTTTTTAATTTCTTCAAAAAATTTCGACAAAACCATATCATGTGACCCCTCATTGGAACGAGCTCATTGAGCTCGTTCAATGAGGGGTCACATGATATGGTTTTGTTGAAATATTTTGAAAAATTTAATTTTTTTCAACTGCTCAAATTGCATATTGCTCGGGCGGATGCGGGCAGTCAGTTAGGTAAAGGGTTAAATCGGTGTGTTCGGAGGTCTAGAATGTCTCATTTCGCACCCAAAACAGCCTTTCACATTACACAAAACTATAGTGGGGATTGAGAACTTTATGGCCAGTGATAAATTGTTCAATTGGTCACAAAAAGTGTGAATAGTTAACAAACCGGAAATGGTTGCGCATGCTTTAAGAGATTGGTTGTGTGTGACAGAAAAATTGGTATAACGACGGGACATGGTTTGTCCAACCAGTCTATATTTGAAATTAACAAAACAACCCTTACTCGAAACTAACTGAATAGGAAGTGACGTCATGGCCTCTGTGACAGTCGCGCAGATTTCATAAAACTGCACTGATTTTACTGATATTGGGCTACCGTTTTTGATGTAGCTTATCTTAGAGATCTGGTTTATAATTTTTTGTCCTCGCTAAAGGAAATCAACCTATTTAATAATTTTAAAATGTATTTTAAGTTTTTTTTATAAACGAAATTGTATCCTCACCGTCCATGTAAAAAGATGAGCCAAGGGTACCTGAAACATCACAGGGCAGGATGGGGTAGGGGTATCAAAATGAACACTCTAGTCTGCGTATGTGTTAACCTTTTACCCAACGAATCGCCCGCATCCGCCCGCGTAAAATGCAAATTCAGCAGTTGAAAAAATATTATTTTTCCAACAATGTCAACAAAACCATATCATGTGACCCCTCGTTGGAACGAGCTCGTCGAGCTCGTTCCAACGAGGGGTCACATGATATGGTTTTGTTGAAATGTTTGGAAAACATTTTAAAAAATTATATTTAAAATAATAAATTTTGATATCGTCTGCGTTGGGTAAAGGGTTAAGACTGGACGTAATATGACATCAATAATATTGATATTATACATCTTCCCTTGGGTGGAACAAGGTGTCATCTGCAATGCTAAAGTATTACAGATGGCACCTTGTTTCACTCAAGGGACGAGTTTCCATGGTGCAGAAGTTTCGATATGTGATTATCGACCAGCCTCCGTCATTATACCTGATACCCACTCCTCCGTTGTCATCGGCACACATCAAGTATGCTAGAGACGCCCTTGGGTTGAACTGAAACCTTGTTTCAATAAATTAATTATATCTTTATTATTTTAACTTGGGTTCCAATTTTTCATCATAAAATACTTTAACAAAACTTTCTCAGTCTATTTGAAATCTAATTGGACATCAAAACGTTTTAACGATTAACGTTTTTATGGTCCCAATATAGGTTAAAATGATTATGTAGCCTTTAACTAAATAGTAAATAAATAAATGTCAACTGCTGCTCTTGGGATTAGCACGCTTGTTGCCTGATCAAGAGATTGTTACTTCAAACTTCAAAGCCTCTCTTTTATCGTATATCGTATAGCAACACATCAGAGGCATGTCAACTGAAGAAGGGGACATACGCCGCAAGTGTCATCGACATTTTCACAAATATTTTAAAGTAATGGAGAGAGACAGCGAGAGACAGAGAGGGAGACAGAGAGAGAGAGAGACAGACAAACAGACAGAGACAGACCGACTAAGCCAGCATTATATATTTTCACAGCTTAATGGCACCACCAGATAGTTGGCGAAACATTAAGTAACCAAGTATTCAATACCACTCGGTCATCATCTGAATTCCTGGGTAACAATAGTAATATGAATTCCTTCTCCAAATCACCGAATAATATCCAGGAGGTGGTACTTTGTGTAAATAGTCTATATCCCAAACCAAGTATGGATTATAATAGCACTTTGACAAAATTACTGAAAGAAGTTATATTCGAAGAAACAAGTCCCATAACCCATATCATTAATTGATCATTTTCTACTGGTGTTGTACCTGTCAAAATGAAAATTGCGAAAGTAATACCAATTCTTAAATCGTGGAACCCCCAAATGTTTAATAATTTCAGACCCATTAGCATCCTACCCGCATTTTCGAAAGTTTTGGATAACGTGATGTACACAAGGCTTTCTAGTTACCTTAACACCCATAACGTACTGTACAACTATCAGTCTGGTTTTAGAAAGGGACACTCGACGATGACCACCAAATCCTACACCTTGTTAATAGTACAACGGAAATGAATGATAATTGATTAATAAACTCGGTCACTACTGAATAAGAGGCTTGGCTAAGAGTTGGTTTATGATTATAGGGCAGAAGTCGGTATGTCCAAGTTTTAAACACAAATTCTGTACACAGAGCCATAACAACAGCGTTCCCAGGGACTATCCTCGGCCCATCTTATTTCTAATATATATCAACGACATTTCAAATTCGACAAATTCGAAACTATTATTGTTTACAGATGATACAACGGCACATTCGTCAACAACAGCTCATTCCTCAAATCATAATGTAGGTGATATTTTGATGAGACCCACATTGAACTTTAAAATATCAACGAATGGTGCTGCTACCAGATTGCTGTTTAACCCCTGCACTCTGATGACGAAACGCCTGATTTGTCATCCATGGTTATCCCCCCTGTGTTGTCAGAAATTCAGCAGTTTAGATTTTGGTTGACAGAGCTCCAATTGAGCTCTGGCAACCAAAATCTAAATTGCTGAATTTCTGACAACACAGGGGGGATAACCATGGATGACATGGAGGTGTGGTGGGGCTTAAAGTGGGGGAGGTGTCGAGTATTCTAGACATCGGAGTGCAGGGGGTTAATGCCAGTAAGACAAAATACATTTTGCTACATCCTGACAATGACTCATATAACATCGGTGATAAATATTTAACCACAAATGGTACGAATATTGAGCAAATTGGAAAGCATCAAGATAATTCTACGGTTTTTAGGTATCCACATGGATGAAAACTTAGGTATCAGACATCATATATCTACAGTCTGTTCCAAAATGGCCCGAGTCATCTACGCAATCAACTGATCCAACAATATACTTCCAACAAAAGCATTTAAAATCCTTTATATTTCAATGGCCCATCCACGCGTTCTTTATGGCATTCATACTTGGGGCCATGCTTCGTCTACTAGCAGAATTTTCTACTTGCCCAAAAAGGCCTTCCGCATTATTAATAGGAAAAGTTATAACTCTCAAACAGATCTTCTCTTTCGAAAGAGTGGGATTCTAAAAGTACTCTTATTTATGAAAGACTGGTCTACAAAAGATTGCGGCACAAGGCAATGTGAAAAAATACGAGAACCAAACAAAGAACCAAATTTTCCGCTGACCCCCCGTCACAAACCTTTCCACGCTTTCGGGTTGAAATCCCATCAATTATTCAAAACTATAGCAGGCGCCAGTTAAAAAAGCGATACCATCTGATTCTTGAAGTCGTACTTAATGCATATCGCGTGCGGGCATGCAGAGTGCCCCGATTGTAACCCTTTGTGACCTAGTTCGTGTTTCGAGTTGACGCGAGGTTTCCGGTTTCACGAATATGACCTTGATGTGGTGCCTCGCGAGATACTCATATAACTCGCGGTGCACCGTCGCCTGGACTTCGGATATTCTCACAGCAAATTAGAGTTCAAACGCAGAGTTTTTTGTGTTGTTTTTTTTTTTTGCTTGCGAGAATTTATTCAATCGGATGTATCGTTTGGCAGGGCTCTGTGAGGCCTGATAGACGTGTGATAGATAATTTTATCATATGACTCGTCCGTTTTGTTCACTTTAAAACATTTGATATTTTGCTTTCATATTAATTAGTAATAAATAAAGCCTTCCGTCGATTTCATTGGTCAATTTCAAAACTAGACAATTTGATTGGCTGAACAAAATACAACTGGGCCATATTTTCATAATTTGCATAATTGGGGTTGAATGATTTCATTGGTCAATTTCGAATATGGACAGTTTGATTGGGTGAACAAAATACAACTGGGTCACATTTGCATAATTTGAGTAGGGAACATTTACATTATCTGTCCTATTTAGGTTGGGTTACCTTGCATTAACCCTTTACCCCACACATAACGACCAAAACCTGCCAGTGCTATATATGAAAAATTTTCATCTTTTGCTTCCAAAACATAGGTTATGACCCCTTATTGGAACGAGCGCATCGCGCTCGTTCCAATGAGTGGTCATAATCTATGTTTTGGAAGCAAAAAATGAAAATTTCTAGTTATATGATGATGTTTTTTCCAAGTGTCGTCTGCAACACACGTTAGGTAAAGGGTTAAAAGTCATACTAAGTCGTTAATTTGTGCATATGTGTGTCATATGATAAAAAGAATATGACATAAGTGTTTTTCTCATATAATATTTATGAAACTCGTCCGAATTTTCCGTTTGGGCTCGCCAGAGGCTCGCCAAAACGGAAAATTCTTAGACTCGTTTCGTAAATATTATATGAGAAAAACACTCATTCCATATCCTCTATATACTTGCCTGTACTTTGAGCTCAAATAACCAAACAATTTTCACACTTTCTCCTTCCTGGTATCATGCTTGTGACAACTGATTCACATTCATGTCTCTTTAAGCAGGGCTCAGTGAGCTCTGGCAAACGGGACATGCGATAAATAATTCTACTTGTCTTGTGGGAACACCTTATTGTCAAAATATGTATTTTGAGTTCGAAAGGCCTAAATATTCCCATACTTTCTCCTTCTGGTATCTTGCTTGTGAGAATTTGATTCAGTTTCTTGTCTCGTAAAGCAGAGCTCAATGGGTCCTGGTAGACGGGACATGTGATGTAATTCTACTTGCCTTGTGTGAACATCTTACTGCCAAAATATGTATTTTGAGTTCGAAAAACCTAAGAATTTCCATACTCTCTCCTTTCTGGTATCTTGCTGTGAGAATTGATTCAATGTCCTGTCTCGTTCGGCAGAGCTCAATGAGTCCTGATAGACGGGACATGTGATAGATAATTCTACTTGCCTTATGTGAGCATTTTACTGCCAAAATATGTATTTGGAGTACGAAAAGCTTAAGAATTTCCATATCTCATCATCCTCCACTGCCATTGTAATATATTTCGGCCTCAGGGATTATTATTGAACGTTTCACTGAGGTGTTCGGAGCTTTGCTGTCTTTTTCTTATTATTTTTTAATTTTTTTTTTTTGGTGGGGGGTGGGGTGGCAGGAAGCTATTTCCCACAGTATATGCATTAGTTTTGTACAATATTTGTTGCCAAATTATAATGCCAATAAAGATTCAATTCACAGATTCAATTAATCAAGGTGGGAGGGGGGTGGCGCTCATAATTCAAATGTAGTCACTTGGAACTTGTATTTCTCTTTTGGATTCCCTCAATTGCAGCAATCGTTTTGGGAATTAGTAAGGAGGGGGTGGGGTACAGAGACTCCTTAGCCTTTACTCTTGAGATATGACTCATTCCCTAGTATGGTTAGTCTCTTGTATAGCCTATGAAGGCAATAAAAGTGCACATTTGGGGAAAGTTGTTAGGATGACAACAAAAAGATTTACGTGTTTCTAAATATTGATGAGTGTTAGTTTTAATCATAGCTTGTGTCTTGTATTTTCAGTCACTAAGACACATGGGGTACCACTGATATATATCAGCGTGTTGCTGCCTTTCTACGACCGTGCATCCCCCTTCCCGCCTCATGTTTGGAATCATTCCTGCATCACAGCAATATACGTCATCTTAGCTGGTATCTTAACGAACAATGTGGAACAATCTAACAAGCCTAGAGAACTTTAATGCTGCACAAGTTTCGAGCAATGCATTTTGGTGCATGTTCCATTTTGGATTGGTGAGAACGTCAGAGGAACTGGCAATTACAGTATTGTGGCCACAAAAGTGGACTGAAAATTTCCTCCATGTATTTACCCAGCCACACTTCGATCGAAATGTTCTGTTCACTTTCTTCCCAAATACTGTGGAATCCTACTATTTATTTATTTATTTATTTATTGATGTTTAAGGTCACATATTTATGCACAATGGCTAATCATGACCGTGACAGTTTTACGGGTGGAGGAAGCCGGAGTACCCGGAGAGAACCACCGAGCAACGACGAGCAGCTGCCAGCTCCCCAACATCGTAACCCCGCACTGCAGCACAGACAGGGTTAGATTGGTTGAAGACATGTGTACCATCGACGTGCAGTACGCCTTAGTACACGGCGTCATCGCGCCCCCACGCGGGCAATGGAGATGAAGTGTCTTGCCCAAGGACACAACGCGGTTGCCACAGGTGGGATTCGAACCGAGGACCTCTCGGCTTGCAGCCTGCACCTCTACCAACTGAGCCACCGCGCTCCCGGAATCCTGCTCGCCGAAAGCGAAATGCCACTGCACTAAATGTAAGGTGCTATTTTCGTTTGTGTTTCTTGATACGGTCTGGGTTTCGCAGTATTCTATTAAGGAAATCTCGACTCATTTGTATAACTCAACCGCGATTTGATCGCAAATGAGACCAATTTTATTGGTTACAGTAGTGTTTGCCTGACTTTTGGTGGTTGGTCTGGACGTTCCGACTTCCCCCATGTGTGAAAGTGTCTAGTGAAATTTGATCTTGTCAATCGAAGGTATCAATACATAATATACTCTCCCAAAAAAAGAAAGTGTGCATGCTAAAATATAACACTACAAAAAGATATATATCATTTTCATTCATGGAAATTTTATTCAATCACAGATGTATCAATTTGTGATCAACACGAGAAATTTCGTTACGCTACGACGAATACTCTTGGTGCCATGGAGAGTCAAAGACACTAAGGGTCCAACACAAAAGTCACACACTCAATATCTGGTATGACCTCCGTCTGCATCGACTACTGCTGTGCATTTACGCCTCATGGAAGCGAACAAGTTAGCATGGAAGTGGGTTAGGGTAGGGTTAGGTAGGGTTGGGGTTGGGGTTATGTTAGGTTAGGTAGGGTTAGGGTTAGGGTAGGGTAGGGTCAGATTAGGGTTAGGTAGGGTTAGGTTAGGTAGGGTTAGGGTTAGGGTAGGGTTAGGTTAGGGTTAGGTTAGGGTTAGGTTAGGGTAGGTTAGGGTTAGGGTTAGGTTAGGGTTAGGGTTAGGGTTAGGGTAGGGTTAGGGTTAGGGTAACGTTAGGCTAACCCTAACCCTAACCCGACTCTACACCACTGCAGTCGAGCACGACGATGACATAACGTCAAAATCGGACGAATTGCAGGTTTTCGAGGACGTAAGCCGTATTCTCTCAGCTGGTTGATTACTGTTTGAGGATGTATCCGTCTCAGGTTAGGGATGTTCCTGGCTGTTGTCGTTGCCGTTTGTTGCTGGTTCCGGAGATGGACGACACGGATATTTCGATCTTGTGCAGGAGTGGTAACTCGGGGTCTCCCGGAGCGGGGCGGTCTCGAACGTCATCATGTTGTGCATGTCGATGGACTAGCCTGCCTACAATGTTATGGTGGCAGTTCAAATGCTGAGCAACCTCTCTGTGTGTTCTGCCAGCTCTAATCATACCCAGGGCAAGAAGACGTTGATTCATTGTCAATCTTGGCATGCTAATGTGGAGTCGTTTTAACAGCAGCGCAAGTTTGAATGTGAACGATAGGAAGGCCTTACTTTAGTGTTTGAATACCCAAGGATTCACACTGCTGTATGAATTTTCAGACTCTCCACGTGCAAAACATGCCTTTTCACAAACGTGCAGCACGTCATTTAACGTTAATGCAATTTTAACGGGGAAAGCTGTTTTTGTGTTCAATATAACTTATTCATGAACAGGTTTTCACTCTTTACACCTACGAAATTATTTTTTTGGAGTTTGATCAATTTCTGCAATGCACACTTTCTTTTTTGGGCGAGTATATAAATCCCAATCCACTATTGATGCGGGGCATTTCCACTGTGAATAATCGAAGAATAAGGGAGAGTAAGATTCAGATTCAGATTCTTTATTCACGGTACACATACATGTAAAATGGTTACAAATAAACATATTGCACAAAGGTAATGAGAAGTATACCGTGGGAAGTGGCATAGCCAGATTGGCTGTCTACCTGCCACCCCCTGGAAGAAGATGGGGTGATTGCAAACAGACTGTGACTGAAAGAATGAACTGAGAGCCAATTATGTGACACATGATGGAGAATGACGATCGAATCATTACTTTTTTGAGATTAGAGTATTAGTGTTTCATTTTCGCCAGTGGAAAGACGGTGAATCAAGGTAGGCAAGAATCAACCTGCCTATTGGACTCCCTCCACTACTTATCACAACACCCGAGGGCGGCAACAAGTCCCATCGTGAAGTTCGTATCGTTTAGACTGCGACAAAGAGGTTGGTCATGATGTTTGGGCGTGGTGTCTACGTTAGCTGCATCATCATCGTAGGATGACGAATGTTATGATTTATTTGTTTAGACTTTTATTTGCAAGTTCTTAATTGTATCCATATAGTATTTTACATAGCACCACTGTAAGGAGGAAGCGCGACAGGTTGCACCAGACGAGGATTCAAGATTTAGACGCGGACCACGATTTTGACAATTTACGAAGTTTACGAAGTGCAATCAGGGCAGTAGGGATTGCTTGTTGCAGCTGACATAACTGGAATATGAAGAAATGAATGTGGAAGTTAACTTGTTCTTAAGCATGCTTCTGTCTCTAATATTACGAGTTGTGTCGTCCAGAGCATTCCATAGTTTCGGGAAGGAGTATAAAGGAACTTTAACCAGAGTTTGGGTCCGTGTTTTTCCTATGTATAGGAGGCCCGACTGTCTAGTTCTCCTACCAGATGGATTGTCAGTAATTTTATATACATCATTGAAAGACACCGGTAATCTGCCGTTCTTCTAGTCAAACACGAACAGTAGTGCATGTAGCCTAAACAAATCATCAACCTCGAGTATTTGGTTTTCTTTAAACAGGGGATCTGTATGAGAATTGTACTTTTTGTTATTAATTATTCGTATTGAACGTTTTTGCAGGACAGCTAGTTTTTTGATAGCTCTTGAGTTGCCCCATTCCTGGATTCTGTATACCAAATGGCTATGTATGAGGGCGTAATACAATGTTTTCAGAGCTCCGTGGGGGGGGGGGGGGGGATATTTTTAACTTTGTTTAGACTATAGTTTGCGCGTGCTATTTTCGAGCATAATCGGGATATGTGAGCCTTGTAGGATAAATGTTCATCAATGCTAATTCCCAAGAATTTCACAGATTTTTCTGTTTCGGTGGCCCCGACCTTGTTAATGTTTTGGTTATTTATTTTTACCTCTTGACAAAGATTATTGTTCCTACCTTTATTTGGATTAAGTATGATGTACGAGGTTTTCTTAGCATTCAGCATTAACTGGTTCACAGAGCACCATTCGAATAGTTTCTGGAGCTCGTCAATGAAATACGGTGTAATGGGATTATTATCGGAGCCCGGGCAGTGTGCAGTGGTGTCATCGGCAAATGATAAAATATTGAGTGATGTTGAGTTACTTATATCATTTATATATAAAAGAAAAAGAATAGGACCTAAAATCCAGCCCTGTGGTACACCGCAACTCTGTTTGGCTAAGTTCGATTTGTGTTCTCCGTACGTGACATATTGAGACCTGTTGGACAAGTAACTTCTAAACCAATTGTTGGTGACACCTCGGATGCCATATTTTTCTAGGTTACCTAATAGTATTTCGTGATTTATAGTGTCAAAGGCCTTTGACAAATCCAGGAACAGTGCTAAGGTGCTGTTTTTTTCTTTTTTATTATTTTCTATTGCGATGCTTTTATATAATATAATCATATATTACAGAAGAGATATACATAGAACGACACACGTGGGTGGATGGGTTAATCGATATGGCACGAGTGCCAGCGCGGGGGGATAAAACGGGTCCCATATTGATTAACCCATTCACATGTGTGTGCCATTCTGTGTTTACTACACGCCTTCACGTCTATAAAAGCAATTATTAGAAGGACACTTAGTAATTCATTTGATAACTCGTCGCCTAAGTTCCAATGTGTTCTATGTGCCAATAGGCACATAGAATACATTGGAACTCGGGGGCGAATTATCAACAAAAAGAACACATTTTATCGCCAACGAAATTTGCGAGGGAAAACCGTGTTACTATTTTAGCTACTTAGCGACTCAAATTGTAATTGCGGTGCACGATTTGTAGAAGATTCCAGTGAAATTTCGCTTCTATTTAAAAAGTAGCCCGTCAACGATTTCCATTCCTCGCATATGTGCGGAACGAATTTTCATTTGCCACATAGTTTAGTGTTGCTATAGCTGGGGATTTCATAGAACAGGCGTGTAATAAAAGTAGTAGGAGGTATCATTTTCATTCACGGTTTGTTGGGGCAGAGCTGGAAAACGGAGTGAGATGACATATGCGGTGCATGATAGGTGTCATGTCGTTTGTTACTGTAACACGTGTGAGGAGCTATTTTGTTATTTCTTCATATTGTTGACACCTGTTGTTAGCATGTGTTGTAGGGATGATATCAGTCTCGGTAGATCTTTTTGGCTGATGAAGTCGCCATCTTTCTAACTTGAATTGTTTTTACTGATAATACGTATAACATTATGTAGAGTAGGGATGCGCATATACATAAGTTTACACCCATCCCTACTCTATACATAAGTATACACCTTGACCAATCCTGAAATGTGTCAGTTCGATTTCCAATATGGGAATTGCTGAATGGGGTTCTGCTTTAAGGTCCTCTTGTCCTGACATGGATATTGAATGACTATTGGAAAGAGTTGTGTATTAGTGCAGAAAAACTACCAAAACCTACTTCCGCAACTGTTTGACTCACCACTAGTACTGCTAGCCCAATCACTACATTGCTCATTCTACTGATATCTACCATTGCTATTGACTTATATCATGTTTTTAACTAAACTTATAGCTGTTACTACTATACCAGTTCCATGGTCCCTGTCTGATCATTCCCAGTCCCATGTACGGAAGCCACTAACTAACCTATCAACCAATGACATTCCAGCGTTGTTTAAGGTCAGACTCTCATCTTCCAACACAAAGTTGTTTCCCTTGCTCATTCTCCAGATGTATTGTCCGTTCTTCCTTACGGCCAAAAGGGCCACAAAGAAAAACTCGAACGGGTCGGACGCACCTGTCCTGATATTGGATAATCAATATTGCTAATAGCGCTAGGTAATTGCTATGAGTTTCTTGGACCCTTGCCCTTTTGCCACGACTGCCACTGAGGACTACTACCTCCACTATTAATTATTACCACAGTGAGTAACTCAAATCGCCATCACTGGTGTTTGTAACTGCCACTGTTACTATGTTCCTATACTGCTTGAATTACTGGCGTCCATCACGACTAACATATCTGTCGTATGACCAACCCACTTCACTAACCTTAGTCCTACTGTTCCAAATTGAAGTGTGTGTCTCTCCGCATAGGGGATAGAGATTTGACGTCCCCATCCGGCAGGGCGTTACGCTGTAACAGCGCCAACTTTCGGCATATTGTGTTCAGTTGAGGTAAACGCATACGAAACGTCTAGTTACTGACCAACCAAAGGAACAACAGAACAAAATACCTCCTTATATTACGAGAACAGATTTCCCCCAAAATAACAAAAGCAACCATTCACCAAATTTTTTGATGAAAGGAATGTTTTCTAAGCCTGGATTGTTATCTGACTCATGGCAAGCTGTCAAAAAGTGGCAATTATTTTCCGTGTAGTGTTTGACAGAGTTACTTTCCCTTGGTCATATTTATTGTAGTCTGCTTCACACCAAAATTAATTAAACTGGCATTTTCACAACATAGCATCAAGATAATTTTATTTAATTTAATTGTGGAATACAATGAAGATTATTTTCTTCTGAGAAAATTGAACGTCTTTTTAATAATTAACCCTTTACCTAACATGAAAAGCAGACGACACTTGCCAAAAAATTTCTTGAATAACTATTTTTTTCATTTTTTGTCTCAAAAACATAGGTTATGACCCCTCGTTGGAACGAGCTCGACGAGCTCGTTCCAACGAGGGGTCATAACCTATGTTTTTGAGACAAAAAATGAAAATTAATTGTCGATTTTTGAGAATAACGCTGGCCGGTTTTGGCCGTTACGTTGGGTAAAGGGTTAAGGATGAGCCTATCCAACCCCCGTTTCAATTCAATAATAATAATAATAATAACACTTTGGCCGGATGCTGATTTGACGCGATTTCTCGGGTAAGAAGGCCTTGGTTACCCCTGTGCCTCCAAACTGCCTCCCTATCCCCTCGTCTCTTCTCTCCTCCCAACACTCGTCCCGTGCTCCGTTTTCCCCAGCCCATTCGATAAGCACAGTGATCATCTCCTTTGTGCCACTCATTACGCATGTGTCCTTCAATCTCTCATCCCACTTCCCCATTCCACTGACAAATGACAATTAATAGTACTGAATCGGTTAAACTGTCTGGGAAGAAATAACATCGCCAATTAATTGTCATTATTTTTTTCACTTTTTGTCTCAAAAACATAGGTTATCACTCCTTATTAGGTAAAGGGTTAACAAGGTGTTCGTGAGAGAAACAATTTGGGAGTGGGTAGGATTACCAATTATAACATATGGAACAGATTTGATCCCTCTAAACAAATGGTAATGAGGAACTTAGAGATTCCACAAAATGATGCGGGTCAGTTGATAATTGGATAAAGTAACGCAGCCGCACTGGAAGTGGCCAGGGGGAACTCGGTGTGTTCATGTTAAAGATAGAACAGTTATGGGAAAATTATGCTCACTACTAAATTACCTGGTAAACCTCCCAAACAGCAGATGGAAAACGACATTTAACCCTGCATGGAACTATCACATGCAGACAGGATGGCTTAGACAGGCGAGGGGGCTAATGGAGAATGACTCTATAGAGACTGAATATCGAGAAGGGGGATAAAACAGGGAAGTAGCCTTATCTAGGGAAGTGTGCTCGAAGATTGCAATAGAAACTGGTGAGCTGGAATTTGGACCAAGAGTTCTTTAGACGGGTTATTTAAAAAGGATGTGCCAGCTTTTGATGAGGATCTGGATAGATCGTTTGCGGGGGGGGGGGGGGGGGGTGGGGGGGGGTTACTGTTGTTCAAAGTGAGATCTCGGTCACTGGAGTTGAGGGGGAGAATCGGGAAAGGCGATGAAAGTTGTGCCAAATGTGTAACTTAGGTGTGATGGAGACCCTGGAACATTTCATTGTATTTAATTGTATTTCATTTTAGAATGCCCCATATATTTGCCCAGTAGAACAAGACTCCTTGGTAAACTAATTGAAAAATGGGATGGAAATATGAAGGATAATTGTATGGAGAATGACATGGAGAAAATGGTCCATTTTATAGTTGGGGGGGGGGGGGGGGGGTGGGTCGAGAAGGCGCTAATGAGGAGAATTATGGAACAGTTTCTGACTGAATACTGGGAGATTAGGAGGGGGAGCGGGTGCGGAACATCCTGGCGGGGCACTAGATTAATGTAGGCCTCCTATTAAGAGGACCGCGACAAATCAGCGGAGGTCCGAAGATTTATTATTATTAGTAGTAGTAGTAGTAGTAGTAGTAGTAGTAGTAGTGAATATTATTATGCTAGACTAGTATTTTCGACATTCTAATACAACCGCATAACGCCTAAATTTGGCAATTTAGGCGTTATGTGGTTGTATCTTATGTCAAGGAAGGTTTGCTGTTGTATCCAATGACGAACAGAATCATTTTCCAATTGATAGTGAAAACGCAAACACCAAATGGAAAACACTCGGCGATATAAAACAATACTGTTTACAGAATTTGAAAAATACACGCTTTAGTTATGCAGATAAAATAAGTGAGTGAGTGTCAATTGTACTTTGTTACCAAACTGGTCACTTTTATCTGGCAGGAAGAAAGATCAAAGTGAATAGGAATCACCTACTTCGAGAGTTTTTTTATGCAAGCATAGGTCGCAGTGTTAAGAAACCTAGTCATGGAACGAGTAGAATGAGTAATCGTTTGTTCACAAAAGTCGAGGGAAACAATAAAAACAAATGCAACCAAATACATAGTCAATCGATAAAGGGAATAACTCAAATGCAGCTGTGGAAATAGTAGATGGTTTAACTCCTTGCAGTTCCCAGTGAAATAAGTATAGTATCAGTACTTTTATCCACAATCTCCCTTGAACATGGGATCATCTTGTTGACCAACAGTCGTCTGAGTGAAATTCAAATGAATTTTGTTTCATAAAATCTAGTCATGGCTGCTGTAAAGCAGCCATGACTAGATTTTATGCAAAATGTTGAAAGAATACTCAGCGGGTTAAGGGTTAATTGAACACTTGTATCGTATGAAAGTTTTGTGGCTCCATTCTCCCAATCTTTTATTCACAATTTGGGGCTGACACTAACAATTCGTGTGGAGATGATTTTAAGCGGGAGGGGTATATTGAGATTGGCTCAGATGAGACTGATAAACAATATATTACATGACAAACAACGTCAAACTAAAACGAGAACCGACGAAGATCCATCCAATGTAAGAAGCCCGAAGTCGGGAGCATTTGAAGCAAATAATGACAAAGCGAATCCTATTTTAATATATAAATTATTCAGAGATAATGGTTACCAGAATGTTGAAGCTGGGTTTACCATTTTGTGTTGCTATTGTTTTCAGACTAAGAAAGAAACTGATAAAGGAACAAATCACGGATGTGGAGAAAAAGGGTTTAAACATGAGAGTATGGGCATCAACACCATCTATCGGATTATTGAAAATATGAAAATTGATAAGAAATTATCATTTGATAAAAGGCTTACCAGTTGTAGTTCGCGAAACAGTTGGCACAAAAGTTGGCTTATTCTGAAATTCCATCAAGTCATATACTGCAGATGACTGGTCACAAAAACTTCAATATTATAACCATTCACATCATAAGACATCCCAGCAAAGGGATATCTTATATTTTCTGTGAACGTCGACGAGAAACCCACCTGACATTGGTACAAAACGTCATCACAGATGACGCTACAATACGAAAATTTGCGTCCAACCTCCAACAACGGTAAGTAGCCAGTTGTTCAATTTCCATTCTATCAACCAATTCCAATTGCATGTGTACGGATCTAAAACTCTGTGGCAAATTCTGTAAATACTTCATTTTCAATATCTTTTTGTTTGGAAAAAACACGACAAACAAACCAAAAATACAGATAACATACAGAAATATACATCCCATTGATGTGGTATAGAAACACCGTTTGAAACCGTTGTTAGTTTCCAGAAAGAACCAGAGTCGTAGGGGAGAGGGTGGAACGGCCACCATTGGGGATTCCGCGGTGGACCCGCCTGTGGCGTCATAGTCACGTTACTCAGTGCCGTCGTGTGAGGTTGTCATGGTTGCCCACGTAAACAGCCTTGCTGTAACGTCATCAGTGTCAGTGCGCACCGTAGCACTTATTGTTCGGGTGACACGTGTTTGCGTCGTCCATTTTGTTTAATGGAGGTCGCCATCTTATTTTCTGTCACTTGAAATTGTCAAATAGAACGTGGTTGGTATGTAACTTGAAGTTGTCAAATAGGACGCGTATGTTTCCTGGGGGTGTGTTCCACTGAACTGAAGTATATCGAATTATCACAACAGCCAGACAATCATCAAAAACAACCGAAATGGGCTTTATTGTAGCTCGAAGTAGCCTACTACCATGAGTACGTAGTGCGATAAGGTATGTTTTATTTGCTGTCTCAGATTCCTTAAGAATCCTCGGTTTCTACCTGTCCGGGTCGCCATCTTTGATAGCATTTGTTATTATTGAACTCTAAGGATTTCAACATTACGGGGGTGTCTCCTGGCCATAAGTATATATCGATTTACCCCAATAACCCAGGCAACTATTTATCTAGCTCGGATTCCTCCGGAATCCTCTCCTTCTAACTATTCGACCTATGTTATGAATTAAATCTGCTTTGGACTCCCCATTCCGATTTTTCCAGATGTGCCTGTGTGCTAGTACTATAGTATTTCAAGCAGCAAATTTGTCCCATCATTCAACGAGCACTTTAACCAATTCAGTAGTCTAAATTGGTCAAATTCCCAGTTGCATTATGGGAAAATTTGAAGATTGAAATTTTGAAATTTCAACATAGTAATATATACGTTCAGTATAATGATATGTAAGTGTAGACATTTAAATGTCGGCGTTATTGACTACAGAGATTCGGTGTTTCAGTTGCCTATTGGTGCAGTTTAGATGTTAATTGGTAACTGACTTTTGTAGACCGAAGTATTCGGATGTAGAAACCACAAAATGCCCACTACAATTATCCCCAAATATACTTCAATTCAATAGACCACACCTTAATGCACCACGTGCTAGTCATTGTGGTAGAATACTGGAAGTCTTCGAGCCAAAGTAAAGTCCATTTCTGTTATTTTAGTGATTGCCTGTTTGTTTGTTGTAACTTGCTGTAGTCCAGTTCAATCAGAACGGATGTTATATCTGGACGAGTACACCCAGAGACGTGTCCAATCTTACCAATCGACAATGCTACCAGCTACCCAATGGCAAACTGGGATTTATTATATTTCTACAGTTTTTTTCCTTTGTAAATAAAAACCATATCCTACTCCCACGACCTCGAAAGTGTTATTCAACTCCCACGGCGATATCCTACTCCCAGTCATGACGGACTATTTTACTATCAATACGTCAGCATGTTGGATTATTCCCGTTACGGCATAATACGCTGTTGGGAGTTTACGTCTGCTTTGTATACATACCGAGTGGTTCAGAAATGGTTGCATTTGCATCGAATGTGAAACTTCTAGATACGATAGATGGCGAGTTTCTTTTGGAATTATTTCAACCTTATTCCACTGGGGGAGATGATGTTATTGGAGCAACCGGTAGTGACATTATTTCTTCAACCGAGGGCGCGTCAGTGGAATTTGGTCGATTCGAAATGATGGACGATAGCGAACTGACTGATTTCATTGTTCAAAATCAAAACAAAAATACGATGAAGAAAACTCTTTTGGATATCCGATTGTTCCAGCAATTTCTTAAAGCAAAGTACAATTACACAGGAGAAATAGCGGACATTGACCCCAGTGATTTGTGCGATTACATTTCTCACTTTCTCGTATCAGCAAGGCGCAAGGATGGCAGGGAGTACGAACCTTCCACACTTAGAGCTTTGTATTCAAGTATCAGTCGTCCCTTGAAAAATGCCAACTACAGCAAACGTATTATTTCAGACTCAAAACGCGAAATCCATATTGAAGTCATTGTGGCTAACATTTACTATGCATTGTGGTATGCGTGGAGGGAAGGAGCAGTATGATCTGGCATGGGGAGACGTTAGCATTTGTCAAGACGAAACAGGGCGAAAATATCTAGTGGTAGACGAGAGACACACAAAAAACCGCAACGGCGAAAATCCTCAAAATACTCGAATGATAAAACCTAAAGCATATGAAACTTCAGTGCCGGAAAGAAATCCAGTACGTATTTATGAATTGTACAGGGAGAAACGTCCATCTGGAATGCGAGAGCCAGACTCTCCATTTTACATTTTAATTATGGCTGAAACGCAGAAACAAATCGATGAAAATTCTTATTTTGAGAAGGGACAAAAATGGTTTAAAAACCAACGCCTGGGCATAAACCAAATCTACAAGTGCATGTCTAATATGAAAACTGACGGTGGGTTGCCTTCTGAAAAGCGATTGACAAATCATCATAGTTCTCGTAAGCATCTTATTCAGAAACTGGGTGACGCAGATGTACTTCCAAACCACATTGTCCAAATATCGGGACATAAAAATATCAACAGTATAAACAACTACTCAAGAATAAATACTCACCAGGAAAGAAACATCTCATCTATTCTCTCAAATGAATCAACTTCGCGCGAATCGAATTTACAGATTCAGCCACAAATTCCAATAACAACTGTATCGAGTTTGTCAACGACGTCAACTTCAAGCTGTTCCCAAAGTACAAATGCACAATCTTCTATGAATGCCATAACTACCAAACAACTATCGAACACCTCAAATTCTATGATCCAACAACATCTTGGGAATATATTCGGAACGAGCACAATAAACAATCCGACCATAAACATTGTGATCAACCATTGCAGTTGTTTCGCCTCGAAATCCAGCGATAACACCCAATCCACTTCGACAAATATTCTTCTTGATATTCCAACTGACAGCGAACAATCACTTTGTACACATCCACACAAAGTTATAGGAAGTTGAACATGACTACTCATTCATGGTGACTGATTGAATTATTTCTCACGTCACTTGAACTTCCATTTGAAAACGAGCGTCATTGCATTCCTTTCTGATGACGTCATATTACCAGTTCATTCATTCATGTTTTTGTGTTTATGAGCCGATTTTTCTAACGGTCAAAACAAATACAGCGACCTTGGGAAACTGCTCTTGGATTACGCAAGAGGGGTATTTGTGTTGCAGATATTATCAGGGAAATATAATAAACATAATTGTTCACTGCTTGGAGTAACATACGATGTTTATTCTCGAGTGGGATGCGGAAGGTTATTTTCACGAGGCGCTAGCCTCGTGAAAATAACCTTCCGCATCCCACTCGAGAATAAACATCTCACGTTACTCCAAGCAGTGAACTTTTGTCTATTTATTACATCCGATTACCCAGTCCGAAAGGTCAAAGAAGCTGTCGTTCTACTCCACTCGTATTATAGTGCGTGCAAAGCCACGAAATATGCACCACCTCATGGCTGATATGACAGTGGCTATGACACACGTATGTGCGTCCGCTCGCACAATGAGTTCCCCTTCCTTCTAAAGCTTAACACAGCGACTCTCAATTTTGAACCTATTTGAACCGGACATGTTAGCCCCTACCAAGAGACACAAATTGCGCTCACTCCCGACTTTGATGCATTTTAACCGAAACAATGTTTTAAAATTCAGTTCACTTCCTACCCTGCTGACTGGTGATAATATACGCCTCCTCCCCGAAGATTGTATTTTATGTCGGGTATTACCTCAGTGGAAGTATTCGGGCCAAAATAAAGTTCATTATGTTTGTTTTTAATATGTCGATGTACTCAACACGCCCATAGAACAACACCCGTCCTATTAGACAGCTTTCAGTTACATAACACCCACGTACCACCATGGAAACCAAGCTGGCGGTCTCCAGTAAACAAAATGGTCGGTGGAAACGCATGCCATCGTAACAAGACGCGCCTCTCATCAGCATTGACACAGCGTATCTCAATGGTGATGACGTCACGCTATGGCTGATCACGTGGATGACCATGACAATCCCACTTGGCGTCACTAAGTTACGTGACTATGATGTCACATCCGAGGTCCGAACAATAGGGCCCGTTCCATCCTGTTCCTACTTCTAACCAGAGAAATTAAAACTGTTGAAATTCCAATCTCGTTGTTGTTATAATTTCAAAGCAACTCCTTTCGCAGTTATTCCACGTTCACTATTCCCTATTTCAAAAATACATTTAAATTTACCGAAGTGGAGCGCATTCCAACTTTTCAGAATTCAGAAAAGCAAATTGCTTCATTATTTTGATTTGTTTTATTTTTAGCCATTTGATTGTGATTGTGAAAACAATGAGATGCTGTGTTATTAATTGTTAACGTGGTGTAATATAATTTATTACACATCCATTAAATTTTAAACCCTTGTATTTAACGGAATGGACGCTACGACATAAATGTTTCTGTATATAACTGGTTAAGTACAACCCGGAACTTTTTAACCCAAGCACCATTTAGACTAGATGCTTTCCGATAGAGTCATTAGTTATGCGTCGAAAAGTTTCGAAATTTCGTTGTACAAGTATCGATCGTCTGTCGAGTAGTGTGAAAATGAAAGCTGTTTTGCAAATCCGCCCAAATTTGATCTTATATTTTTACTATCAGTAATAACCTCCAAATGGTTACGTGTTATTGGACACCGGCCGAAGAGAAACAGCGATACGAATTTCAACAAATTCGCCCAATAGAAAAGATAACGAATGTAATTTTGACTGGTTCTGTAAAGGTTGTTTTGATTTTTTATCGATTCATTTGATCAGTATCGCTTCAAACAAAGATATTGGACTCTTCGCCTTTGGGTTTAAACATCGGAATTAAAATTTGTTCTTTTAAATGAATTTTAATGCGTGGATATGTGTAATAAACACAGAACGCGATGTGTGTGTAAATCGGTGGTGTTTTAAATAACTTGTTGGAATGGCGTAATCATATTTCGCTAGAGCCCTACGGCTCTTGCGAAATATGACTACGCCATTCCAACTCGTTATGAAAAAAACTCCCACCGATTCAAATACACATCGCGTTCTGTATATAAATGCAATACCAAACTATTTTGTATTGCTATGATTGTCATTTTGTTGTGGAATGCGAATATTATTTCACGTCTCTGTCGGGTTGTGAATACATCAGTCGCATTCCATTCACAAAGGAAATCAAATCAAAATAAAACAGTTTGTTATTGTCCATTTTCTTTATTTCGCGTCTGTGATATGACGTAACCGCCGTAACACCAACTTCAACTGTTTCGCCTATTAACCCAAAATGTAATGCCTTTAGAATTCTGCAGCATTAATGAAAATCCTACCAATCAGAGCTGCCAACCACACCCTCTATTATTCAATGTCGAAGTGCACACAGGATCCCTGAGGACTCCGTTGTGTCGGAATTATTTCTTCAGTTAGATTCAGTTGAAGTGATACTGATTCAATATGTAGGAGAGCCTCCTCAAGACTGTCCCAGATAAGAAAACTCAAATATTTAATGAATAGAAACACACTCGAAAGGATGTATGTCTCGTTCATTCTGCCAATACTTGAATATGCTCGTCCCATTTGGGACGGCGCCAGTGCGTGTCACTTGAAACGTCTGGACGACCTACATTATGATGCTGCACAGATCGTATCAGGGTTAACCAGATCAGTTCCACATGAACAACTATTATTAGAAGTGGGTTGGCACTCGCTTCAACAACGTAGATATGTTAGGAAAATGTGTCTATTTTATCGCACAGTCCATGGTACGGCACCCGCGTATTTAACAGACCTTTTTCCATCGTTTGTTGGGGACCGCTCGCAATACAATCTGAGAAATACACCAGATTTCAGCCCCTACAGTATTCTGACTGAAGTCATGAAACGTTCTTTCTTTCCAACGTGTGTGTCGATATGGAACTCCTTGCCAACCCCATTAAGAAACAATAAACTATTACGAGAATTCAAATGAGAAATCAGTCCTCCTCTTTTCAAGCCACCCGGTTATTTTAATACAGGGAAGAGAAAGTTGAATATTATTCACAGTATGATCAGAAATCGCTGCAGTGACTTGAATTCGCATAAATTTAATAATTTCATATCTGACTCACCTTACTGCTCATGCGGACCATTCATTGAAGACGAACATCATTTCTTTATGGTGTATGGCTTCCACAACTTTGTCAGAGCAGAGCTTTACATTGTAATGGGGCGGTTTGGTAAAAACACAGTTGATGAACTCTTGTTTGGCGTGCCGTCCCTAAGATATTCCGATAATGTAGCCATCTTTAGAGCGGCCCAAAAGTTTATCGGTGATTCGGGTCGTTTCAACAATTGAGCTTATTGTCATAGCACGTGGTAACACATTGAGAGTTGAACGTTTTAGGTCACTGACACGGTACGTGGAGGACGGATTGGTTCTGCTCCGCGGTATGGTGGATGACTCTCCCGGGGTATTAAAACTTTTAAATGAATGTTCAAGGGTGTTGGCGGTTTGTCTGCCCATGGACCAGCGGGTGAAACCCGCTGGTCCGCGAGCTGAGGGATTGTCTGAAAATGAATGTCGGGTGAGTGATCCGCCTATCGCGGTTCGGGGGATTGTTTGTGATCTGCCTATCCAATACCGCACATCGATCGAACAGTTGGGGTTCTGTCTTTCTAGCATTAACATGATAGTGGTGGCTTTCTGGTTACTTTTTCTTTTTCCTTTCCTCTCTCTACCTTTTTTTCTCTCTCTTCTCTACTTAGTTCCTCAATTTAAATAAGTAATTATGCATCATTTTTGTTTGCTCCGCCATTGTATCAGAATTACATTATTGTAATTGGAAAGGAGGGATAGCTAAGGGTGAAGCACTTGTCCTCCGATCCTCTTTGCTTAGTATGCAAATAAAATATGTTTAAACTAAACTAGTGATACTGAAGTTTTGTCCCGCCACATTCTCACGGTGACGGTTCCAATTAGTGTTTATGGAAAGCCAAGAGGTAACTGGTTCTCAGTCGTGGAAAGAGGCAGGTTTATAATTTATTTATAATTTATGTTGGCCCTTTACCCAACAAACACGAGCAACTCGTGAATAATAATTCATTTCCAGATAACTAAAACTTTCCATTTTGGCCTCAAAAGCATAGCTTTTGACCCATCATTAGTACGAGCCCAGACATAAACTATGTTTTCGAGGCAGAAATTGAGACACCTATAAAGTTCGAAGGAAGATTTTTGTTAATAGCGCTGGCTGATCATGACTGTCGCGTTGGATGATTTAAGCCATGGTGTATACAATACATGTACGGCCGGCGTGGACTGGTCACTTTTCACGCGTGGGCGATATATCCACGGACGCAGTAATATTAGATTCCAAACACTAATTTTTAGAATTATCAGAATAAATTTAATTAATGAAGCTTCATTAATTAAAATTTTGCTGATGATGAATTTTATTTCCTGGCAAACGCATGCGCAGACATCACTGCCCACGCTTGGATTACCACCAGTCCACGGCGGCTGTTCCTCATATATAATGAAATAATTCCATTATAAATAAACTAGCAAGTGGTATTTTAGCACAACACACCATAAAATTCATGAATGGCAGATCATACCGTTATAAATAAGATGGTAGGATATTATGTAACAGTAATTAAAAATTGTATGGCAGATAATCGATAATAACGTTATAAATGAGGTGTTAAAGAGTCATTGATTGTACCTACTAGAATACATGAAACCACTCAAGGGTGTCATCATTGGATAAGGATTATCTTTGACGTCATTAATCATTACCATGCCTTGTGGCACCACTTCAGTAACAAATCGATTCATCGACTTTGCGTTCAAGACACAACATTGTAGCAAATTTATTTATTACACACCCGTAAATGTATTTCTCACGATTACATGAGTGTTAGGGGCTTGCGGTAATTTTAACCAGAAAGCTTTAGTGCGATCCGATAAAACGTACCTTTCGCGTCATCGTGTTCTATTGGAAGACTGGTTCTGTCAGTTTGCAGTGTTCTCTGCCAGGAAAAAGAACAGTAAACCTCCACCTTTGTGATTATTTTTGAGCAAAACATTCTCAATTAGTTTCGATAATGTCGCCTGACACTGGTACTGTTCCAGTGGAAATTGGAATTTTGTAACAGTGTTACCCTCTGCGCTGCGTGCTGCCAACAGGCCTGATACTTGGCCTACTGTGTAATCCTATTCGATTCACACTTCGGCAATGTTGCAGCACATGTTATCTAGAAGCAGGATTAAATCAAACTTGAAAACTGGTTATCGCGAAGCGGAAAGACAGGCGGCGACATTGACGATAGTGCTTGAGATGACTGACAGCTAGTGGTTACGGATTAACTATCAGTATCACAGATTCCATCCATTACTAGGAGCCCCCCCCCCCCCCCTCCCTCGCCATTAGATGAAGAAAGAAAATACTGTGGAGAAATGATAAGACCTGTTAAAACCCATCAACATTCTGCTCAGTAGTTTATATTTGAAGAACCAATATTTTTGTTTTCTTTGAGATGGGGGTTGGGGATGGGGGAGGGGGGGTTATTAGTGCCAATGTAATAATGCTGAAATGACTTTCTGTGGACTGTACTGGGGAAATAAAAAATAAATTATCACCCTCCCATCGCTGAAAGTCTTGAGTAAGGTGGGAGTGAGACCATGAAGAGGGGGGAGGGGGAGTCAATACAAGTGGCCTGATGCATCACAGTGTAAATTTTATGAGACGTATCCGATGAAAAAACAATTATTAGGATGTTTATTAGACAGTATTGCAAACATAGATTGATGTGTATTTTTAAATGACTAAAATTGAAGAATTTTCCTGATACTACTGTTTGGTACAAGAATGTAATTTCTGAATATTATTATTTTGGTTAAACTCCCAGCATCAAAACTTAAATCGAATGTCATCTACATGTAACAGCTATGTATGAGATGGGGGACATTGTAGGCAGTCTGCAGTCCCCCCCCCCCCCCCCCCCCCAACGGCCAGCTAATTTGACAGTTTTTATGGCAAGAGTGTGGTATTTTCATTACAAATTGTACAAATTTCAGAGCAATGGGCTGAGAATTTGCAGGCAACATGGCAAATCCAAGGTAGGCGCAGTTCAATTGGCAGTTTAATTGGCTAGTCCCACCACCAACAAAATGCCCTCCCAAGCCTCTGATTTGCCATATTCTATCAGTACTCATTAAAACTAGTCTTGTATTCCAAATAATGACGGTGCTGAATAATAGTAGGGCTGGACATTATTGCCAAAATACATAATGGTAGGGTGTAGAACATTGCGTTACAACTTTCAAGGTGTGATATTTAACCCTTTACCTAAGGTAACGGCCAAAACCGGCCAGTGCTATTCTCAAAAATCGTCAATTAATTTTCATTATTTTTTTCATTTTTTGTCTCATAAACATAGGTTATGACCCCTCGTTGGAACGAGCTCGTGGAGCTCGTTCCAACGAGGGGTCATAACCTATGTTTTTGAGACAAAAAATGAAAAAAATTAGTTATTCAAGAATTATTTTTGCAAGTGTCGTCTGCTTTTCATGTTAGGTAAATGGTTAAGAATATCCACCCATGAAATCAGCCATACACTGAATATATTAGCCCAGGATGTCCAGAAAACGTCAGTTGGATGAATCAATTAAACCAATTAACCCTTTACCTAAAATGAAAAGCAGACGACACTTGCAAAAACAATTCTTGAATGACTATTTTTTTTTCATTTTTTGTCTCAAAAACATAGGTTATGACCCCTCGTTGGAACGAGCTCAACAAGCTCGTTCCAACGAGGGGTCATAACCTATGTTTTTGAGACAAAAAATGAAAATTAATTGGCGATTTTCGTGAATAGCGCTGGCCGGTTTTGGCCGTTACGTTGGGTAAAGGGTTAAGAGGCATAACTTCTAAAAAATTAATTTCTGCTGTCTGGCAGTGAGAAAAAATACTGGCCCAAATAGTATTCATAGGGGATGGAAAAATTCTGAAAAATATTAACTGGTAGAGTGCTGGAAGCCCTATTTTGGTCTTTACTAAAAGTGGCAGGCAATAACTGTCTGTAGCTACATTCTGCCTGAGGAAGCCTTTATTGTCCCTGATATGAATCGGATTTTTTATACAATACCTTGCTCTCTGACATTTAATTGGATAGTGCCTAGAAAGCACTATCCAATTAAATGTAATAGAGCAGTATATGATGAGCTTTGATTTGTTGTCAGAAAAAACTCAGCACTTTACCAATTAATAGCATGGATATGATAAGTTGGAACACTTGACGTACTTACTAAATGCAAAATCAAAATAATTCCAAATTTAAAATTGAGAAGATATAGGACCTTACCTAGTGCAATTCAGGTAACAAGTTGGTGATATGGTCAAGTTTAGATGTATCAAATGATGAAAGTATACATGTACATCAATTGTTAAATATATTATCAATAGAAATAAGTTGGAGCTAAACGGTGAGAACAACCCCACTCGCTTTATTTCTCTTTCAGCATCTGACAAAGGCGTCGGTGGTACTCATTTCGAGAGCTTTTGAGAAAACTCTGTTTGGCAAGTGATGTGGGGAGGGGGTGGGGTGGGTAATTGTCTAAAACTGGTGGAGAGAACAAAATATCTGACATTTTCTTGCAGTTATCCTGAAATTTGTTTCTTGCTTTGTTTGTAGTAAATGGGGCCTACCTAAAGTCTACATTGTTATTGCAGTCCAAAGAAAAAGAAGGCTAAATTTAAAATCAGAATCTTTAAATTATAGTGAGAAATAAAACTTACCAAGAATTCAGCCAGAATGGAAACTAAACGATCGAATGAATGCTCTGGAAGGTTAATTATTGCACAAAAATGTCTTTCGTTGTCCAGTGTGTACTTTTGTTACAGTAAAGAATAAAAATGACCGATGTCTGCAAACAATAGCCTGATGAGCACACGGCACAGCCAATCAGAGTTCAACTTCAGTTTCAGTTCAAAAAGCACGAAATTTAAATAGAGCGACCAATTCGCATCGAATTTAAATTAAAAACCTTGAATATTTTCCATCCTCCAGATATAATGATGCCTGTACACATACACTTTTCAAAACAAATTTCCGAGCTTATACTTTCCGATGTCTGATGAGAAGTGAACGCTGTCGGGTTTTGGCTGCTCGGATAATCTGTCGGGTACAAAATGAATCAATTCTACAGGTGGCAAGGTCAAAGACTCAAGACTGGTTCTCTGACAAAATTGCTCGTTTCCCAGTAAAATCATTTGAAACGTTCAAATCATCGACTATTTAATTCAATTAGCGATCAATTACAGTGAATTCTTTTTCAGGGTTGGGTATGTAATAAATACAAAACCACCCTTATGTTTGAATGGGTTAACGATTACTGGACTCGAGCGAGTGGCGGTGGGATACCTCTTGAGCCAAACGGCTCTCATGGTATCCCTACACCACTCGCTCGAGTCCAGTAATCGTTAACCCATTCAAACATAAGTGTGGTTATGTATATAGATAGCCAAGCCTTCATTTGAATCCATTGCCACAATATTGTAAATGTGACATCCAAAAATCCTGAATATTGGTATCTGTTTTACATGTATATGCAAGACAAGAAACTCACCAAAATCGGGACTAGGTATCTAAGGGTTAAGCCCTTGTTAGTCCATCTATATAAATATGTGACTTGTTTTTCATAGTTGAATATGTTCGGGTTGCGCACACAAGAGTATAACAGGCTCTCAAAAACCTAATTATTTAAGCACAGAAAACTGATTCTTGCAGCAAAAGTTCGCGAGAGTCAGAACCGATTCTTGTGAAACTGGACAAATTAAAGGCCAGGGGAACAGATTCTACATAAGAGGTAAATGAGTGGTTCAGCAACATTTTACCAAACATGGATAAAAAACGAAAAATAACAAAATCAAATTCTTGAATGGCGAAAAATATGTTTTCTCTAGCTTATGAACCCCATCGTTCAAACGAATGAAACGACCTCGAGGAGTTCGTTCCAATGGCTGAAGAGTGGTAAACAATGTTTTGGGGGCCCAAATTGAAAAACTAATAAGTTTTGAATAACGATTTTTGTGACTAACAATGACAGACTTTGGCGGTTACGTTAGGCAAATGGAAAATAGAGAGGACGTGATACTGGCAACTGACGATGAAAACGAATGCGATTGATATAGTGCATTAGAAAGGATTATAGCAGATGTATATTATTTATTTATTGGTGTTTAAGGTCACATATTTCTGCACAATGGCTAATCATGACCACGACAGTTTTACGGGTGGAGGAAGCCGGAGTACCCGGAGAGAACCACCGAGCAACGACGAGCAACTGTCAGCTCCCCGACATACTAACTCCACACAAGCAGGGTTAGCCTTGGTTGAAGACAGGTGCACCATAACGTGCAGTACGCCTTAGTGCACAACGTCACCGTGCCCCCCCCCCCCCCCCACACGGGCAATGCGGATGAAGTGTCCTGCCCAAGGACACAACACGGTTGCCGTAGGTGGGATTCGAACCGAGGGCCTCTCGGCTTGCAGCCTGCACCTCCACCTACTGAGCCACCGCGCCCTCGATTATAGCAGATATCTGAGAGATGTAACGGTAGAAATTCAGACTTTGTTAACCCTTTCATTAATTTTTTTAGAAGTTATGCCTCTTAACCCTTTACCCAACGTAACGGCCAAGCGTTTCTCAAAAATCGCCAATTAATTTTCATTATATTTTAATTTTTTGTCTCCAAAACATAGGTTATGACCCCACTTGGAACGAGCTCGTCGAGCTCGTTCCAATGGGGGGTCATAACCTATGTTTTTGAGTCAAAAAATGAAAAACTTTAGTTATTCAAGAATTTTGTTTCCAAGTGTCGTCTGCCTTTTCATGTTAGGTAAAGGGTTAAATGAGAAATAAGATGGTGGTGATATAAAAATGATGCGAACTAGGATGTCATGAAAAGACACAACGGTTGGTTGAGACATGCTGCCGTAGAAATTCAAATTTTATCAAATGAGAACTATGATAATGAGTATAATTGTGATGTATGCTGGGCTGTTATCTCTGATCTCCATTGAATTGGATTTCAATAACGTCGGCGTAAAACGTCGCAACTCAATCTTCAGTTCCCTCTCCATCCCCTCAAGATGGTGCCAGACCAATCAACGCAGTAACTCCTCCTATCCGTGACGTTTGATGACGTGGAGTCTGTTACGCCGTGACTGTGATCACAGCGTAACAGCTTTCACATCATAAAGCAATAATTATATTCGATTTTCGCTGATATAAAAACATATTCTTTAAAATTTGAAACATATCGAGAAAAGACTTTATGTTCAATTTTGTTTGTTTATAGTAACAAATGCTCGCTCCTTCGCACTCCCATTTCTAAGACTGCGGCGGGTGGAACACTATTTTGTGACCAATGAGCGTCCCAGAAATCTATTTGTACAGAGCTCAATGTCTGTTATTACGAAGTAGCTCAACAGGTGATATTATAGCAAAATACATAATACATATATATCCTTTTAAGGTTATACAGACAAACCATATTAAAGCATATGTTCAGGTGGACTTCATATCGCATCGTTACATGGTATTTTTTAAAACATATAATGGCATGATGCGTAGCAATTAAATGTTAAGTCTCCGTGAAAAGTCACTTAAAGTCACAAAAAAATAAAGCACTAACAGTGAAAAATTGGTTTACAATACCATGAACATCGCATGTAATGTTGACTTGGATGTTTCTGTGAAGATTAAACGTCCACTTCATCTTTGTCTTCTGCCTTTCTCACAAGGGATCCTCGGTAAATAGCGTAAGTGGCGTTAGTGACGTTGTATGTCAATCGCACCATTCCGATTGGAACACCTGTAAAACTTTATATTCATACGTAAAATCTGCTTTTTGTGTTTTGTAACTACGGTAAATATGCCGGAAATGAAATAAAAATCATATCACCTTATATTTCTCCTATGGCTACATGTCTTTCAATATCAATTATTTACTGCAGATGAGCTACTGGGTACGATCTACTGGGTTCTAAAGACAGACTCTTATAACAAGATATTAGGAATGTAAATCAGAGTGTGCGTCTGGATGCACAACGAACTTATTCACCATCATTGGCTCATTCTGTATTGTTTCGAGCGGAGATTCTACGTGCACGCACTGGCTGAGTGTAAATTCTTAACAGCCACTTGTTATACCTTTCTATATATACGGCAATTCCATCTCGACAGCTTCTATTGCAAGACAGCAAATCATGATCTGAAAAAGATGGACCAAGCAATATAAAAGATGTGTAGCGGTTTTTCAACAATAAAAGTAAGTGCACGGCGGCAGTGTGCATTATTTATTTATTTATTTATTTATTATTTATTTATTTATTTTTATTTTTTTTATTTATTTATTTTATTTATTTATTTATTTATTTATTTATTTATTTATTTATTTATTTATTTATTTATTTATTTATTTGTACTTAACGCCACATTAGCGACTGGAGCTATATCGTGGCAACAATTTCTTTTACTAAAGTGAAATAAAATCTCAGTCTTAACGACACGACGCAAAGATGTACTTTGATAGGCTGGGCAGTTGCTCAAACCAGATATTTTGTTGGTGTTATGAATATTGCCTTGGGGTGGAATAAATGCTTTTGTTCGACCGGGATTCTATCCCCACCACAAGAGGCCACGAGTGAATGGCCGATTGGACGACGGTATATAACCGATTGGCCCGGTTCATCCAGATTGAAAAAAATATTTCAACTATATCATGAATGTATACCTTCGTCGAAGGCCCGCCTTGGTGATGAGTTTTAATACTATTCAATCTGGATTGTAGCTTAGAATAAAAGAGTTCTTGAACATTTATGTGTTGGTACAAACACATGCAGTAGAGCGTGTTGCACGGGCTTCACAACCTTTTATTTACTTTGGGCGTATCGTTCTAGCGGCGTGCATTGATGCATTATTTTGTTTTCACGTATGGCTGTGGGTTACGGGACATAAAAGCACATCTTGTTCGGATATTTCTCTGGAAATAATTTTTGTTGGTGTTTGTAGAATACCCTGGGAACAAGTGATTTAACATTTTGAATCCTGGTGGTATTTCCCAAGTCAGTTCAATGGCAGCAATTGGAAGAGTCCACATTCATTATTTGGGGATAGACCAATTAATATATTCAACGTGCAGCCGTGGGCTTACATTTAAATATTAATTTTTCTACCGCACACATTCACTCATCAACTATCCAACTTAATGTAATTATGACGTATCCTGTTTCTGGGTCGGAAAAGCGGCCGATTCGGTTCAGAGGGTTAAATCACATCATGTTGATGGTGTACTCACCTCAACTTTAACCACTTGGCCGAAATGTTTGAGAATAGTTCTGTAACCGCCATTCTGTGACCATAACCTTCACCTGTAAATGCAAAATTGATCAGAACATTTTTTACCTAGGTGTATGCCGCTGTTGATCGTACGATGAATGGGATATTTATAAACACACCTAAAACAAACATACGAACTTACAGAAACATACACTGATGTCTTGAATGTCAACTAATCCATAATGATGTGAGTTAGTTGATGGTGATTGCACCAACACTTTAATAATGGAGGTGTATTTTATAGCATTCTACTGTAACTGCAGTTAATGTAAATATAAATGTACGCATTGACTCCATGGACACGCCTTTATGTACTGGCTTGTACTGTACGGCCGCTGTGCACTGGTCACTTTCCACGGGTGGGAAATATTTCAACGGACACAATAATATTAAATCGCAAACAGTAACTATAGAAATAATCATCAAAAATGTAATTGATGAAGAACCGGGTACAACCAAGGGCTTCTTTAATTAAACTTTTGCTACTGATGATTTTTATCATCCTGGTAAACGCATGTGTCGACATCACTGCCCACGCGTGGATTGCGACCAGTCCTCGTTGACTGTACAGTAATTGCACAATAAAGCAGAAGACCTTTGAGCACACTTGTGTGGTAAGAATTACCACCGTCTTCTGCTTTATTGTGCAATTACTGTACAGTCAACGAGGACTGGTCGCAATCAGAGTCTTGGGATATTGCTCGGACATACATATAATAAATATAAACAAAAGCACGGACAGTGGGCAGACGGCAACGGTCACAAACAACATTGATCGGTCTACCCTTGCTCGCCTCACGTCGGCGCAATCGATTGTTCGTTTGCCATAAAAGCACGAAACAATGAAACGGACAGCAACAAAGTCCGCTTTTCGGTCAGAACAAAGCAGTACAGTCATATAACCCCTTTGCCCAACAGGAACTTGCTCTCAAAACAGGACAATCCAATGCATCAGTTTGTGAAAGACAAGATCAGCGTTACAATAAATCGTCGCCTGGGTGCTAGAATGCTCTATGTGTCCCCTATGGGACTATGTGTTATCTCCCCTATGGGGCATAGAACATTCTAGCACTCAAGCGACGAAATGTAAATGGTCCGCTTATCCCTTTACCTAACATGAAAAGCAGACGACACTTGCAAAAAAAATTCTTGAATAACTAATTTTTTTCATTTTTTGTCTCAAAAACATAGGTTATGACCCCTCGTTGGAACGAGTTCGTCGAGCTCGTTCCAACGAGGGGTCATAACCTATGTTTTTGAGACAAAAAATGAAAATATTTTGAAAATTAATTGGCGATTTTTGAGAATAGCGCTGGCCGGTTTTGGCCGTTACGTTGGGTAAAGGGTTATTCAGATTGTGAGCTTGGCCATTGCTTTGTAAAATTATGTTACGTTCACCACAAACTTTAGGATAAAGTGGTGTACACTGGCAAATTACCAGTAGCTGAGATATCATGTGGACAAGCAATTTTCTAAGAGACATTAGGACAGGCCGACAAACTTCATCAATCGCTATACCCTCACTCAATTCACAGCGCCTGAGCTATTACTTATTAGTTCTCTCGAAGAATCAGTGGTTTCGTGCGCCGAAGATGCGCAGGGACGGTTTTGGGCGGGCACATTTCGACCCTCTTTCACGGTAGAATAAACTTTCAACATGTCTGGGCTCGTCAAAGGAGAAGGGAGGGTACATATCATGAGTTATCAATTGTTGGTCGAGGTGATGTGATGTTTCGGAGTTATTCTTGGATCTTCTCCCTCGGGTGAGGACCAGTGTGAGAGAGCTCCTCTCGACAAAAGTTGCTACCTCTCCCCGGGGGTGATGTGGCGATGTTTTCAGGCAAGTATAATCTGCCGCATGTAAGGTAATCGTCTTGCGGTGGGCCATCATTGGCATGTTAAGTCTGCTTCAGGTAATTGTTGTAAGTTGAGCTGACTTCTGTATGTAAACTTCTATTACAGGAGTAGACCGAATCGAGTAGAAAAACAACGGCCCCATTCGGGGAATCGAGTAGAAAAACAACGGCCCCATTCGGGGACCACCCAGAGAACGCAAGACCAACGCTCTCTTCCCCGGAGGTGAGTGACAACGTTTGGGGATGGAGTGAAGGATGATCAGGGTCCATAGCGATTATTGAATGTCCATAGCGGTTATAATTATTTCCGTAATGGAACGTATTGGAAATTGAACTGGAGGTATTTGTACCGACGGTGTGGTCGGTAAATAGCTAACAACTTACACCCTGGCTCTTTTGATTTTTCGGGATATGCAAATAATTTGAAATGCCTGATAGAACAATAGACAAGGTCTTCTAGTGACGTCACTTGAATACCTCCGGTTCACTGATTATAACTGGGTCTATGCGTTTCATTGATTCAACAAAGGGCAGGGTGTAAATTAAATAGCTATCGTGAAATACCCCCAGCTCGATTGCTAACTTTTACATATCCTTTGTTCAATCCATAAAATACACGGATTCCAAATCAACACTGCACGTTGATCTTTTGTTCTATCAGGTATTTCGAGTTGCTTGCATACTTCACAAAGACATGAGTGCCATGGTGTAAGAAAGCCGACATTAGTAGTAAGGGACGCCACTACGGGGACCTGATTTAACACCGAAATTACCATAGACAGTTTTTCGCCAGAGTGCCATCGGCCGATGGCACTCTGGCGAAAAAGTATTGTCTATGGGAATTTTCAGTGTTAAATCAGGTCCCTATAGTACACGCGACTGTGGATTTTCTAACCCGTTGCTTCATTAATTAAAATTCCGCTGCTGATGATTGCTATTACCTGGTAAACGCATGCGTGGACATCACAGACCACGCGTGGAATACGACTAATCCACGGCTACTGTACTGTAGGTGAAAGGTCCAGAGTCTTCATCGAGGAAATAAATACACTTTATGCCACACTGTGGCCTTGATCTGTGACCTATCGACAGTTGCCGCAAACTTGTTTTGAAGATAATCGCCTAGCCACCCTCTGCCCTGGTACCAGTCTGGCTCTTAATATTAAAGTGTTTTTCATCAAATCTAGTCATAGGCGTTGTGAAGAAAACATCGCTAAATTTGATGCAAAATCCAACAGAATTTAATTCAAGAAATTACCGAACAAAACGTTGACACAATTTACAGTGGATAATTTGGTTAAAGATGCCCCAATTATCCTTATATTAGTGACAAAAGATTTTATGTTCCGAGTAGGAATATCAACCAGCAGCATGTAAGGGGTTAAAAGAGCATTATGATCTGCGCATTCCTGATTCTGACTCGAATACAACAGAAACATCAACTAATGTTTACACCACAACTGAAATTGTCTGCAATGGACACTGTATTGTCAGTGGATTCTCAGGTGATGCTATTTTGGATACCAATTGGACATGTCATTTATCCCATGGACACCAGCTGATCATGTGACATTTGAACATCGCGCATTGATATAACGCACTACGTTCTTCTTTCCAGAATCTATATTTACATTCTGTAATTTCTGTTTACGTTCTATAAATAGACAGTTCTCCAGCCCGAGTATCAGTTGTATTTTAGGCACTATATTTACGGGAACTATTTTGTATCAGACGCTGTGCTGTTTTGTTTCTTTTTTAGGAAAAGAACTTGATGGAATTATGGTTAGTCAAGGCGGAGCCTTGTAGATAAACTAACACGATATCCTGTCCGGACATACAATTTGCAAATGATCAATTTGTGTCATCACCTCGTCGATTTCGAGTTAGTAATGATTGAATTCTTAAATAAATGACCAGAGTTTATCATTACTCATTCAACTGAAGAATATGAAAACGTCACTAAACTTAATCAATTTGCATTGGAAAAACAATATATGGAATTGCTAGCAGCGATAAAAGAGTACAGAAACGTAGATATGATGGTTTATTACTTTCCAAAGTGTGATTTACTGGGATTTCCTGGTTTGATTATAAACGATAACTTCACAAGTGAATTATGCAATCAACAATTGGGTCATGTATCCGTGCGCGCAAACGAACGAATACGCTTTGCCGTGGGTGTAATGGGGACTTCATTGTTTTTTTTGTTTTTTTTAACTCTTGACCTAATATGAAAAGCAGACGACACTTGCAAAACAAGTTCTTGAATAGCTATTATTTTCATTTTCTGTCTCAAAAACATAGGTTATGACTCCTCATTGGAACGAGCTCGTTCCAATGAGTGGTGATAACCTATGTTTTAGAGACCAAAAATGAAAAAAATTAATGAAAATTAACTGGCGATTTTCGAGAATAGTGCTGACCGTTACGTTAGGTGAAGGGTTAAATAATGTAATAATCGTTAATAATGAAAAGTCATAAACAGAGTAATCGAGAATCGCCTGACTGTACTGGTTACGTGAAATAATCCATTCGAGGCGAGGGACTATATTGTAAAACACTCGTGCGCATTCGCGCACTCGTGTTTGTACAACGTCCCTCACCTCTCATGCATTATGTCACGTAACCAGTCCAGTCAAGCGATTACTCTCTATATATTAATTGAAGCTGATCGAGATGCGCAAGCCTTCAGTGTTTTGAAGCTGAAAGAATTAAAAAGGTGTCCGCAAGATCCCGTAGAACCTTCGATAACTGCCGAGGTGTTGTAAGAACCAGGGGGCTTGCTGATGTTAAAGAAACAGTGATAATTAATGAAGGAATGAATTACTTCAGTCCAGAGAATACAAATCAGGAAAATTGGAACTAAACTAAATTAAAATAAATAGATACATTCTCACTTTTAACACATCACAACCACCAAAATCATTAAAATTTGGATACTTGAACACCGAAGTGGATTTAAATATCCCAAATGCACTTCGGTGTTTCTTTTGCCAAAAAATAAGGGCACAGTAATGATTCATGTAGGAGACAGTCAACATGATTTTGATGCAGCCAAATTCATGAGGAGTCGTGCACCAGTACAGTAATTCATAAACTGTCAGGGCAATCTTTAAAAGAATGCCCTGTTTGGAAAAAGAGAAAACAATACAGAAAATAAAAGGTGAAAAAAGTAAGAGTCAAAGAGGCCAGAGAGATGGATGGCATGAACGGATCAATGCCAACATACGCCACGTTATCAAATAATCAACACCAATTAGCTCACTGCGGAAAATATTGTTCACAACACGTCTAATACGGGAATGACATCAGACGTCAACATAGACGTTGTAACGTTGTGAGTGAGGTGGTTTCGGTAGTGGAATTGTATTAATCTTCTCTTATTTTCCATTAACTGTCTACCTAATACAAATAGCAGACAACAATTGCAGAAAACATTTTCTGAATAGCTAAATATTTTCATTTTTTGTCTCAAAAATAGCTTACGATCTCTCATTGGAATGAGATCAATCAGCTCATTCCAGTGAGGAGTCATAACTGAGTTTTTTAGCACAAATTTGAAAAAAATATAATAAAATTTGGATGGTGATTTTTGTGAACAGCGCTCGTCAGCTTCAGTCGTTACGTTACTTAACCCTTTACCTAACATGAAAAGCAGACGACACTTGTCAAACAAATTCTTGAATAACTATTTTTTTTCATTTTTGTCTCAAAACATAGGTTATAACCCCTCGTTGGAACGAGCTCGACGAGCTCGTTCCAACGAGGGGTCATAACCTATGTTTTTGAGACACAAAATGAAATAATGAAAAATTAATTGGCGATTTTTGAGAATAGCGCTGGCCGGTTTTGGCCGTTACGTTGGGTAAAGGGTTAAAGATTAAATTACATATTATGTGATAAAAAAATCTCAAATTTGGCGATTTTTGAGAATAGGGCTGGCCGGTTTTGACCGTTACGTTGGGTAAAGGGTTGAAGATTAAATTACTTATTATGTGATAAAAAAAATCTCAAATTCTCAACCATTGGACATAAAATGTCTGTACCGAATTCACTAATATCGTTCTGAGCCAAGGTATATAATTTCTGAACCTTGTTCACTAAAATCGATCAGAGCCTCGGTAAACCTCGGCTCAGGACGATCTTATTGAACTCGGCACAGAAATTCCATATGCAATAGCCGCTCATTAAAGATCCTCTATATATTAAAGCAAAACGCATCAACAAACTCCTAGAATTTCAGACACCATATACACAGGTTAAAACAACCACAATACCATCCTTACAACAGGCCTTTGCAATCGAACAAGTCAAACAGAACCCTAGTCAACCCAAACAGACAAACTGCTCCAAAACAACAGGAGAAAAAGCAGAAAACAATAGAAAATAGATATATCCAAATCTTCACAGACTAAGTAACAAAAAGATATATCAGACCAGAAAAATGAGTCCAACACACGAGACCCCAAACCACGGCAGACATAAAGATCACAGCAACAAAATCTGAGTCCGGAGTCAGATAAGAAAACAAGAAGGAGTGAAAATAGAAAAAGAAAAACATAAACAGTTATCAGATAGAACACACAAAACACTTCAAGGACTTGTTGCCTGCAACAAGTATGGCTTTGAAGAGATGGCAGTCGATGAATGCACCGACGATATTTTCGGACAACAACGCCCGAACTCATCGCACAATATGTTCCCGAGAAATAAATCACCCAAGAAACATGCTAACGTGGCTATTTCGCCCATGCGTACACCATCCGAGTCTCCCACTGGCCATGGGTAATAAACACAAAAACCAATATATAACCTTGTAATTGTCGATGTTTCAGAGCGAAATGTAATGGACTTGACCTTCTAAGCCAAAGATATAAACCTGCTGCTTTTTAATTACAAGATACACTCCGAAAGAGAAACCCGGTACTCAAGATCATTCTGCTTTTCGGCATTATACTTCGTATGACGTCCCAGCGGATGGAAATTATCTTCATGTTCGTTGAACGGCTGTGTAAGTCAGACATGCCATTGTACACAGATAGAATATACTCGTAGTAGATTGGTGTACCAAATGTTCACCACGAGTGGTGAACATTTGATACACCAGGCTACTTTGGGTCTATTTTATTTATCCATGATCGTCAGATTAAAAAGAGTTTAAATGTTAAATAAATCAATATTTACACGTGCGAATCTGTTTTTGTTTACATGAGCACCGATGGGCGATACTTCCACTGGCAATTTTATCGCCGAAACGAAATAGAAAACGAAACGCACAAATTACGGGTCCTTTTTCATTTTAATAACATAATAACATATTATTTCGAGTTATGGATGCTTTATTAACATGAGACAACGTATGTTTGTTAGGTTTTGGTATCTTATGTGATAAACTTATTTAAAAATGTAATAAATAATTACCGGCTTCATTTCACTTTTCACGAGGCGACGAGTGATAAATTTAGACAAGTTTGCATTCAAGGCGAGGTCACCAAAGGTCAACCTGGATGTAGTTCCACTGTAGGTGTAAATTTTAACTACGGAAATCCCATTCATGGCGTGTTCACCACGGATTTTGTGTAAAGCTAAAAATTATGTCATAGACTTTTTATATATAGTAGAAGAGGTAATCATGGTATAAATTGCTGTACCTTTACAAACAAATTTGCAGGCAGTAGAAATATGCCTAACTTTAGGCAAAATTGCTGCATTATGCTCAATTTACATTCCACCAAATAAATCCTTCATCTGAACGATTCATCAGCTTCCAACGCCATATATTCTGTTTGGGATTCGAAAGCACATAACTCTCTGAGAGGTGATTCTTGCAGCAAAGGCGATTCAAGGTAAACAGTAGAAGGGCTTATTACACAAATACGTGGGTCAGACACTTATTTTCATCCCGCATCTGGTTCGAAAACGTCAATTGATCTAACTCTTGTATGTTCTTCTATAATCCGCGATTTTTGGAAGGTTAAAAATGGCAGGTGCGTGAGTGAACACTTTCTAATTGCGTTGAGAAGTGTGGCTCGGGCGAGCGAAGAGGGGTGTCCTAGTGGAACTTTGAAAAGACTGACTAGACACTTTCTGGTATATTTGTTCTGAACGCCTCTCACTAGATACTTGGAGAAAGTGCTGACCACATTGAAACTTTTACCACGGAACATACCTGACGTTACAAATATCACCATTCCAGAAAAAACCTCGGTACATTCAATATGTTTCTACCGACCATGGATAATGATTACAAACAAGCTATAAAGGTATCGTTGCAGTAAATATTTGAATTAGAGTTACCCGCCAGGAAATGATGCAATCTCTAAATATAAGTAGCCTTGAGAAAATATATTGTTTCAATAAACATTTGAAACATTCTAATGACATCTTGCACTATTGTTGAACATTCCAGATGAATAAAGAGGGTGGTTTGATGACTTTTGGACCTAAAAAATACAATTTACTTTTTGTGTGGTTTAGTTGGGAATTCCCTGAAAAAATGTGCACGTGAGCGGTACTTCCCTTCCGGTCAGATTTTCTCTCTTATTTGTTGCCTGATCCCCTGTTTTCGGGTCAACAAAAGTTGTCTGAAGGACTATACCTGACAAACATATTTAAATGCCAAAATTAAAGTGATGCGATCATAATTATTTTCTCTTGAATGTTATAATGGTCGCCGGGAGTGCGGTGGCTCAGTAGGTAGAGGTGCAGACTGCAAGCCGAGAGGTCCTCGGTTCGAATCCCACCGGCGGCAACCGCGTTGTGTCCTTGGGCAAGACACTTCATCTCCATTGCCCGCGTGGGGGCACGATGACGCCGTGTACTAAGGCGTACTGCACGTCGATGGTACGCATGTCTTCAACCAATCTAACCCTGCCTGTGCTGCAGTGCGGAGTTACGATGTTGGGGAGCTGGCAGCTGCTCGTCGTTGCTCGGTGGTTCTCTCCGGGTACTCCGGCTTCCTCCACCCGTAAAACTGCCACGGTCATGATTAGCCATTGTGCATAAATATGTGACCTTAAACGTCAATAAATAAATAAATAAATAAATATAATGGTCGCCTATTGGAAAATATTTACTGTTGTGTTACCTACAGGAAATATTTTTATTGCCTTTTTTGGCTTCCATTTAATTATTATTTTTGAGCTTATTTTACATTTAAATGTTTATTGGGGGACCACACACCTTACACCACTGCTTAATTGTTTTGTAAAGTTATATTTTTGACACAGAGAGTAATAAAGGCTATATATTACCAAAATAAGGCTGTTAATACAAGCAAATTCACATCTTGAGCAAGAGTAGTCTCCAGGAGCACACTATTACCTCTGGCAACTGCCAACTAACAGCCTATCTTACCCTATTAACATATTTATTTAAACCAAGGTTCCTCCTCATAGTACTAGGGACGGGGGGGATTCCAATGTCCCAACCCCCTCCCAAACCTATATTGTGCTTCTAGTCACTGGTATTTAGAAGTTTTCCCCTATAATATGCTTTTAAAGATGTTAGAAAACAATTCCTTCATTGAAAGAGTACTTTGGAACAGAAATGTAGGGCGGGTGGGGGGGGGGGGGTACTACATTGGAAATAACAATAAATGAGTATATAACAATAATAAAGTAGAAAATGTGAATGAATGGCATTTATGCATAGCTACCAGTATAGAAGTCTACTGTACTTGGGTTGTCATGGTTGCTATGGTATAGCACAAAACTACAATGGCAGTTGTGAAATTTTGTTCACTTCTTGAACCAAGCCCCTTCCCATCTGTACTGAACTTCTCAGCTGATGGGAAACGTTTGGAAATACTGCACTGTGTGTTTTTGGAGACTGAATTTAATATCATACATTTTCAGTTTCTTATGATTTGCCTTGGGACTGCAGCACTCGTGGTCCACTGAGCTTTTTTCTATTTGACAACCTTGTCCTGGCTCTTCTCATTATATTTTTCATTGTATGTATTTCAGTACTCTTATGTAGACTTCTAAAATGTGTGACTGCAAGTCTATCTGTCTGTGCATTAGACAAGGTGTTTGTTGTTTTTGTTTTTTTTGTTGTTTTTGTTTTTTGTTTTTTTTTTGCTTTTCATTTGCCTTCCTCAATATTTTCAATAATTGTCAGTTGACTATCTTTCAGCATCTCCCCCACCCCAACACTAACATAAATATATTAAACATCAAAAACTACTCTATGCCAGAAGCAAATATCTCATTCATCTTCTTTGGAATCAGATTTTCTACATTTTCACTCTTTTTGACAGAACGGATGTCTGTGGGGCTTAAAACTAAATTTGTGAAAGCGCAGTTATGGGTACTTGCAGCACAAGCATTGTACTATAGAATCAATAATTGATGGTTTGGGGCATTTTAGCAGTATCGTGAGTTACCACAGTAGCAGTACTGGTCATACTGTTGGAAACAAAATGTGTTTTGTGTTTTGTCTGTGCCATACCAATGACTCTGAGTGCCTTAACTGAGAAAACTGAGGATTTTTCTTGGAAAGATTGCAAAATATTCATCAAACACAATGTGAAATGTCTTCAGAAGACACAATGTAATTTATAAATTATCACAAATAGGAAATTTAGTATCATCAGGTTTGTTTTGTGTCAGCATCAATTAATTTAGGAATCATATCATAGCTTTTGATGAAAAGGGGCATACCGGGGGGGGGCACATTCAGGGCTATATTTTACCACATCAGTAAGAAGAAGAAAAGTAGACATCAGTTGTTGGAATAAAAGGGCACTGTCCTTTGATATTGGTGAAATTTATATCTGGAATCACAATTTCTGAAACAAAAATTGATATAGTGTTTCGAGAGGGTTGGAACACTATTTCTCATGCCGTGTGGTGAAATGAGACAGATTTTTTCCCCCAAATATGATCTACTGATGCAGATTTTAGTTTTATTTTGGGCTCAGGGTAGTTTTCAAAGAAAGCTGTGATTTCTTATCCCTCTCAGCATACTTATTAGGTTACAGACTAGAAACATCTTTTGAGGGCAATGACAGTTCTTAAGCCTATTTGACAAAGTTTGGACACTTCTCTTTAAAAGAACAAATTTCCCATGTTTTTGACTCAATAGAAGCCAAAAGTTTGAATTCTAATGCAGAAATTACTTTTTTATCTCAGGAAAGTGGTAAAATGTAACTTTGGTATTGTTGGGGGTGATTATAGGCATCGGCGCAGTACATATTTGAATTAGAGTTGCCCGCCTTAAAACCCTTTACCCAACGCAGACGATACCAAAATTTATTATTTTAAATACCATTTTTTTAAATTTTTCAAAAAATCTCAACAAATCCATATCATGTGACCCCTCGTTGGAACGAGCTCGACGAGCTCGTTCCAACGAGGGGTCACATGATATGGTTTTGTTGAAAAGTTTTGAAAAATAATATTTTTTTCAAATGCTGAATTTGCATATTACGCGGGCGGATGCGGGCGATTCGTTGGGTAAAGGGTTAAAATGTTGCACAGCTTCCAACTCCATATATTTTGTTTTGGGATTCCAAGGCACAAAGCTCTCTATGAGGTGATTCCTGCAGCAAAGGCGATTTCAAAGCAAAACAGTAGAAGGGCTTATTACAAAAATACGTGGGTCGGACATTTATTTGCATCCCGCATCTGGTTCGTATACCTCAATTGATCTAACTCTTGCATGTGCTTCTATAATCCTCGATTTTTGGAAGGTTAAAAATGGCAGGTGCGTGAGTGACCACTTTCTAATAGCGCTGGAAAGTGTGGCTCGGGCTAGCGAAGAGGAGTGTCCTAGTGGAACTTTGAAAAGACTGACTGGACACTTCCTCGTAAATTTGTTCTGAACGCCTCACACTAGAGGCTTGGAGAAAGTGCTGACCACATAGAACATTTTACCAAGGAACATGCTTGACGTTACAAATATCACCATTCCAGAAGAAACCTCGGTACATTCAATATGTTTTTACCGACCATGGATAATGATTATAAACAAGCTATAAAGGTATCGCTGCAGTAAATATTTGAATTAGAGTTATCCGCTCGGAAATGATGCAATCTCTAAAAATAAGTAGACTTGAGAAAATATATTGTTTCAATAAACATTTGAAACATTCTAATGACATCTTGCATTATTGTTGAATCTTCCAGTTGAATAAAGAGGGTGATTTGATGGCTTTTGGACCTAAAAATAAAATTTACTTTTGGTGTGGTTTTGTTGGGAATTCCCTGAAAAATATGTGCACGTGACCGGTACTTCCCTTCCGGTCAGATTTTCTCTCTTATTTGTTGCATGACCCCCTGTTTTCGGGTCAGAAAAAGTTGTCTGAAGGGCTATACTTGACAAAAACAAATGAATGCCAAAATTAAAGTGATGCGATCATAATTTTTTTTCGCATGTATGTTAAAATGGTCGCCTATGGGAAAATATTTACTGCTCTGATACCATAAAGGATCGAAATAAAACTGAATGGGAAGTTAATGAGTCACTAAGAACAAATAACTTGGACAAAATGCGTATAAATCGAGAAGAAGCAAATTGACTTATAAAACAGAAAAAAGTGAAGTTCTTTGGGAAATAATATATTAAACCTTAACCAACACACGTTTAGAGAATGGTTAAATAATAAAAGGTAAAGGACCAAAATCTATTATTATTTCCAAATGAAACAAAATACTGCATTTTGATTGGCTGAGAGGTACGGTGTAACTTGCAATCCACAGTGGGTTTTTTACACCGTGTTAAACCACGGTGTAAAAACAAGAATATACAAGAGCAAGCTATATGGCTAAAAAAGTACCCATTTTTAATTATTTATTCATACCGTCTGCTCAATTATGTAAGAACAAGATAAAAATACGGTAAATTTAATATTCATGTGCTATAAAATATTACAGATATGGATGTCATTGGAACTGGCTCATTGAGCCAGTTCCTATAACATCCATATTTGTCTGGTTTTATAAAGAGTCTTACAAAGTCAAAATTTTCTGTCAGTTTTTCCCACAGTTTAGGTTAAAGTATTAAGTACACCAAACTTCTTGGAAATAAATCCGTTATCACTGTGTTTTCCAGGGTGTTTGGGAATTTACTCCAGACTGGGAACTCATACACCCTTCGGCTTTGCCTCAGGGTGTATGAGTTCCCAAACCGGTGTAAATTCCCATACACCCTGGAAAACACAAGGATAACTAATAATGTCCAACATCCTGAAGACGATATCACATTGATCACGTCTAAACTGAAAATGTCTAATAAGTTGGTCTCGACCCTCGACTTTTTCGAAACATTCGTCATCTGAAAATTGTAATCCAGAGTTTGTGAAAGTAAACTGGCAACAGAAAAAGCAAAAGCTCAAATTTACCTCTTCCAATTGAAAGGATTACAATGAACCTTCCTCTATAGAAGAACTAAATCACTCCTTGCATAAAACAAAAGATACTGCCATTGGTCGGGATAAAATGCACAATTACATTTTCAAACGACTCTCGCAATCTCCGCTTGATTTATTATTATTAGTTTTCAATGAAATATTGGTGACTGGCTAGCTTTCACTTCTGGGCGAAAAGTAATTCCCATTCCAAAGACAGATAAAGTCCACCTAATCCAAGTAATTACAGACATACTGCATAACAAGTTGTCTGTGCATAACCACGGAAAGGATGATCAGGGATCAACTTGTCTGGTTTCTAGAATCGAACAATCTACTTGCGAATGTTGAATGTGGTTTCAGAAGCCAGAGAAGTACTGTGGATCATTTGATTAGACAAAAATGGTCAACAAAAATGCATACATGTGATCGCTATCTTCTTTGATCTCGACAAACATAGAACGGCACGGATATGGCACGAGTGCCAGCGCGGAAGGATTGAACGAGTGGCCACAGGCCTCGAGTTTTATCCTTCCGCGATAGTACAAGTGCCATATCGATTGATCCATTCACACGCGCGTGTCGTTTTGTGTTTATCACGCGCCTTCACGTCTGCGGAAACAATTATTGGAAGGACACTCAGCAATTCACTTGACAACAGTTACTGTCAACACAAAGAACAAATTTTATCGCCAACCAAATTTGGGAGGAGAACCCATGTTACTATTTCGTCCCAAGAGAGCACATTGGAACTCCGGGACGATTTTTAGCAGCTATCGTTAGGGATTCAAATTGTAATTGCGGTGCACGATTTGTAGAAAATTCCAGAGAAATTTCGCTTCTATTTAAAAATAGTCCGTCAACGATTTCCGTTCCACACATGTGTGCAGAACTGATTTTCATTTTTCGCATGATTTAGTGTTGCTGTAGATGAGGATTTTATAGGCGCGTAATACAATGTATATAATACAACGTAAGGGATTTTAAGAGACCTTTTAACATGGGGTTGAAGAGGCGTATGCTTCCTTTTATAGAAAATTTGAAGTTTGTGTTGGATAACATTATCCTATCCACACGCTCAGGAATTGAGGGTTACTCTGGGTAGTATGAATGAATTTTCATTCGGCTACAGTGGCAAAACCCCGAATGTTATTGAGCGCAAACTTCAGCTGTGTTTAAATACAACTTATCAATGGGCCACAGAAAATGGTTTCAGGTCTGAAACGAATTGTGGTTATTTCTGTAAGCTTTGAAAACATCGTCTAGATCCGGAATTGAAAATAGACTGGAGTTCTATACAAGTTGTTGAAGAAGTGAAAATCCCGGTTTTATTGTTTAACATTAAACAGAGTTTCACTTCTCCCATAAAACAACTTTGGATTAAATATAAAATACCACTTAACCTCTGAATGTAGCTGGTAGCACTGATTGGGGTGCTGATGGAAAAAAACATACCTCAATCTGTACAGACCAGTTGTGAGAACAAAATTAGATTATGGCTGTGCAGTTTACTGTTCTGCAAGAAATTCCTACCTCAAACCGCTTGATGCAATTCATAGTGGTATTACAATTCGTCGGGTCGCATTTAGAATATCACCAATAGATTCGATGCTCACTGAAGCAGGTCTGGAGGGGGGGGGGGTATCCTTGTGTTTTCCAGGGTGTATGGGAAGAACTGAGCTGTCGCTACAACATGTTCTTAAACTATTTTAACCCACCAAAACAGAGACCAGAAGCACCTTCCCCCATTGCAAATTAGAATTAAACTGCATATGGAGTCGGTAATACTTGAATCTGAAAGGAAGAAGAAAACTGCACTGTGAATCACGTGTTTCTCCTTGACGTCTAAGAAAGCCTACTGTTATTTTTGGTCCTTGTTTCTTTCAAAGAGTCGGAGACACATTATATGGCATTCAAGCAAAAGTATACCGAAATAAAATCTACGTATAGAGCACATAAAAGAATCTACTTAGATGAATACAACGATGGTGACAAAGTATCATCAGCTGTTATTACTAGTGAGCAGATCACCTCAGTCAGGTGTTATTTTCACAGCCGAATTTGAAGCTTTACATAGAGATTATTATCATTATGTGGATGTACAAAATATGTATCCGAGTCGAGACCGGGTTCTAAGGGCAGATCACGACGAGTCGAAGACGAGTCGTGATCTACCCTTAGAACCCGGAGCGAGACTCGGATACATGTTTTGTACATCCACAAAATGGTAATAATCATTTTATCTTAAAATATATTGGGGATAAGTCAAGAATGTAGACGAATATATAACGAACTATTTATTCGTACGGATGAACAAAAAGAAAAAACATGGAACTCACGCGAAAGGAACGTGCTTGTATCCGGACCCCTGATACAAACATCTGTATCTGGGGGTCGGATACACGACCGTTGCGGAGTTAATACAAACAAAATACATGTTGATTGTAAGAAAAACTTGTTATCGAGCAAATCACGAATGTTCCGGAAAGTCAGTCGATTTGTTTCTCCCACTCCCTTTCATGTTTGTTAGCTTTACTCAATCCCAAATTTAAAAACCCTCTGAACTTGGCACTTTCTGAGAAGTTAAATACTTTAATGTCTGACTAAAATGATATCGTGTTTTACTTGTTATCTGGACATATTGGTATTTACGGTGACATGATAGCAGACAGTGAGGCAAAACAGGACCTAATCAAGCCTATCGCCAATTTTAAGATTCCATTCAGTGACTGCAAGCCACATATCAATAAGTACATCAAAGCTATGCGGTAAGCGGAATGGGGTGTGGCAACAAATACCAAGCCCCATCGCTTCCGACTAACTGCCATTGATAAATATCTATCCAATAACCTCTGCAGAAAATGTCATGTGATTCTGACACGATGTCCAGAAAGTGTTCCAAGTTAATGTCCTTTGACAGTTGAGCACATTATCTTGTGTTGTACTAATTTTAATGCTGCCAGAGGGTGCCATTTTAACTGGCAGAGTGCTGAATTATTTTTGGTCATCAAACTTTTTACCAATGCCTTTCCCTTGTTACAATTTACGGGAGAGTGCCTATTGGCACTCTCCCGTAAATTGTAACAAGGTACATCCATACAGATGAAATAATGTCACTTCAAAGATAATATGAAGCTCATCTCCTGAATATGAAGCCTTTAATTTGCGGTACCTGCACTTTAAAATAAGGCCCAAATATGGGCTTCCAGCACTCTACCAGTTGATACACCGTCTCTGAGAAATTATTTTAATTTTATTCGATAATTTCTCATCCGATTTTCTCGTTTCTCAAGGAAAACAATCTTTTTAATAAGTTTCAAAAAGGTTTTTATATTTTCAGTCTACATGTACATTGATTCTTCCAAGTTTCTTTTAGTCATCAGATTGATTTTCGTCTCGTCCAGAAGACCGCTTGGTTCATTTACTCATTACTGTTATCAGTACTTATTTTCTCACATTACTTAGGACGTAATCGCTTGACTGGACTGGTTACGTGAAATACTTCATGAGAGGTGAGGGACGTTGTACAAACACGACTGCGCGAATGCGCACGAGTGTTTTACAATATAGTCCCTCGCCTCGAATGAATTATTTCACGTAACCAGTCCAGTCAAGCGATTAATCTGTTTGTTACTTTTTATTATTAACGATAAGTATATTATTTAACCCTTCACCTAACGTAACGATCAAAAACCGACCAGCGCTATTCTCAAAAATCGTCAATTCAATTTCATTATTTTTTTCATTTTTTGTCTCTAAACATAGGTTATGACCCCTCATTGGAACGAGCTCGTTCCAATGAGGGGGTCATAACCTATGTTTTTGAGACAAAAAATTAAAATAATAGTTATTCAAGAATTCTTTTTTGCAAGTGTCGTCTGTTTTTCATGTTAGGTAAAGGGTTAAAAAAAAAAAAAAACAAACAATGAAATCCCTATTACACCCAAGGTAAAGCGTCTTCGTTTGCGCGCACGGATATACATGTATGACCCAACTGTTGATTGCACAATTCACTTGTGAAGTTATCGTTTATAATCAAACCCGGAAATCCCAGTAAATCACACTTTGGAAAGTAATAAAATGTTCTTATTTTCTATTTTTAATAAATACTTTTTTATATTCTCATAGATAATACCTTTTTATAACAGCAAATACAGATTTATCGCCACGATATATCCTTAGATGCTGATTTTGGCGCTAAGCTGTAATAAATAAATACGTCCTACTAATTGATGAATTAAATACATATTGACTGGAATATCTATAACTGGAGCATGTAAATTGTGTGTATCTTGTAAGCAAAAGGACATCACATGTCATCAGCCGTAGCCTGGGTGCAACAAATATCCCCTAACGGCGTCCGAATTTCTTGCATAATTTGACTAGTTGCCCGAAATCTTACCATCTTGTGTGCCAAGTGTGTCTATCGTTGACACAAACAACACCGATCGCCATACTGCCACCCAATTCACATTGCCTTGCTCCACAACTGAAAGAAACTAGCGTACTCCTCTCTCTCTCTCTCTCTCTCTCTCTCTCTCTCTCTCTCTCTCTCTCTCTCTCTCTCTCTCTCTCTTCCTCTCCACCCTCTCTCTCTCTCTCTCTTTCTCTCTCTCTCTCTCTCTCTCTCTTTCTCTCTCTCTCTTTCTCTCTGTCTCTGTCTAGTTTCGTTTTAGTCCCACTGCCACTTTGTAATGGGAGGAGTGGAAGTTATTCCTGATACTGTTCTCGTTTTGATACATAGTATTTATTTATTTATTTATTTATTTATTTATTTATTTATTTATTTATTTGTTCTTGAGATCACAAACTTTATGTACAGTGGTTAATCATGACCGCAGGTATTTGTGGTAGTAGTACTGTAACTAGATGCTATATTTACCACATTAACCTTTCCTCTACTTTGCAGCCTATTTCACTTTTATTGCCCGTTGTACCATGAGTAAGCTTGTCACTACTTCCTACATGATTTACAACACGTAATAATATTCATGTTATTTCCTAGAATTATCACTTATCAAATGTTATAATTACTACACAAAAAATAAAATATAATCTTGTCAGTGACGTGCTCCAGTCGAACAACACTGATAACACACTTAGTAAAACAGTATGTCGCTAATTTATGACAGCGATTATGAGTTTACAGATATTAGTTACACATGATATGAGAAAGGTGTGATTTATAACTGGGCACAACATTTCTCGAGAACACTAGAGCCGAAACGGTTAAGGGATTTCCTTGGTCGATTAATCACGTGGATTAACCTTGTTTAACAGTTGATTAATCACTTGTCCAAATAGATATCTTAATAATTGCCATACCGTTGGTGATTTACAGAATGAACCCTTTACCTATAACGTAACAAACAAAACCGATTAGGCCTATATACCAAAATCTCCATTCAAATTTATTATGTTTTCAATGTTTGTCTCAAAGACATAGATTATGACCCCTCATTGGAACGAGCTCGTTGAGCTCGTTCCAATGAGGGGTCATAAGCTGTGTTTTTGAGACAAAAATTTAAAATTTTGGGTAATTCATGAATTTATTTTGCAAGTATCGTCTGCTACCGGTACTGTTTAAAGGGTTAAGAATGACCATTTCCAGCTACTGATACAGTATGGTGATCATGCATGTGAACAAGTATGTCAGCAAGTAACTTGCATGCTTTCCTCTGTCTCGTATAATTGATGTGAGTCAGTATGACAATGTTTGCATGTTTTGGAGCAAGTTTGTTCCTTTGTTAACCCATATAATACAGTAGTTCAAAAGTAACGGTAAATCGATCAATTACTTTTTGGATTTTGGATCGTTCAAGAACACTCCTGGAATTTACATGAAATTAAATTGAACAGCGATTGATTGAAAAGCATTTTCCGAGATTCGTGTATTTGGTAGTAAATCGGCGCTGAATGTATTTGTACTTAACAGGCTTGGACATAGCAGAAAATCAACTCCAATCTGAATACAATCTGAACAAATTCTGCACAAGATACACCCAGTTTCTTCAGTTGAACTAATGGATGTTATTATATGACGAACTGTTGGAGAGCGCACTCAGAGCCCTTTCCAACAGTGCATCACATCATAGTACAGTTCGAACTAGAAATCCTGTCACTGTATTGTGCACTATTTTGAAGTAATAGCGCTCTGAACGAGCGTACTTTTGTTCCTGCCAAACTGCACCATTATCGTAACTCAATTCCTAGAAAAAGACAGCGAGCCCAAATCTGTACAATTCTATTCTAATAATTCTATTCCTAACCCCTACTGGGATACATGTACATGTAATGACGTAAATAGATATTAAAATTCGACTGCATATACAGCATGAAAAGATTGGATCACAACTTTATCGCAGCGCCATACTTGCTCCACTCGAAAAGTATTTGTAATTATTCATAACAGCACACGAAACAGTTGCAAACTTTCATCACATGTAAGTTTGCAAGTGCCTCTTGTGTTTTGTCCTCAGAGATTGAAAATAATTACTACATGAAAAATCTATCCCACAGAGATTTAGTAGTAACCCCCCCCCAACCCCCCAACCCCCCCCCCCTACATACTGTGGTCTCGGTATTTTCTTTCTGTTTGATCGGTTCAGTTCGCGATTTCACTACCGACCTCGCTAATAACGTATTATATTATACCTCACGTGACTTCCTTGCATTCTGATTGGCTGAAAGATGATACTCTATTTCGTGTAGTTTGCATCCACAGAACTGACCAGGCACTACACCCAGGCACTACACGTTTTCTATTTTTAGCACACTACTATATCAGTTTTTTTTATACTGGCGAATAAAACTGATCAGGCTAAATTTAAAAATCGATTCACAGAGGCACAACATCCACAAAACGACCCGGAAAGAAATCTTTGTGGAAAAATGTATCGATTTTCCATTGTTGAAGTCACATTTTCCGAGGCGTTCATTTTATTCCTTGAGAAGATGATCCATATCTCGTTTCGAAGAGAATGATCCATACCTCGGTCCAACGTTCGTGAGAACGCGTCCGGATATGAAAATTCGTTTGTTTCGCTGCTCATATTATTTCGCTATTTAATTGTATGTTTTGGGCAGTAAACGAATATATAATGAAATTCAGTTGAATCTTCGGAGTTTGTATCCCGTGCTGACCCATTCGGTAATGTATATGTGTGGCAAATGTGTGGAAATTATCAAACTGCGTTGTCAAATTTCGAACATTTTAGCTTTCATTCGCGAGTTGCGCGATTCTAGAATACACAGTTCCGTTTGGGGGAAATGTTTTGTTTACCCTTGCCGACCGATTCAAAATCTGTCTTCTGCTCATATCAATAATCCAAGTTAGTCGTGTTTTGGAAGAAGAAAATATTTTTTAAAAACTACATGGTATTGTTTCTTTATAGCGCTGGTTGGTAGGGCTGCTACCTTGGTAACAGATTAATAAATCGGTCAGATGTTTTTCTTGATGGGTGTTTGATATAATATAAGGATTAGTGCATGTCTTGTCGTTGACTACGCCCACATAGTGCCCAGTGAGGTGGTGTAGTTCTCTCCGCTTCGCGGCGGGAACTACACCGCCTCACTGGGCACTATATGGGCGTAGTCAACTCCAAGCCAAGCCATGCACTTATCCTTAAATATTTCGCATTGCACAGCGCTAACACTCTTCCGTATTCCAGGCTACTTCATTCTTCTGCAGTAAGGAGTGCCCTAACTTACGAGCATTTTCATGCGCAAATTGTGACAGGACTTCTGGTTTCAACTGCAGACAGTCTCGGACATGGCATAAAATCAACTCCTATCTGAACAGAATCTGAACAAAATCTGAACAAGATACACTATGATGTCTGACGTTTCTATACTGATGGAAAAAAAGAATCGCAAGTTTAGTTTTGGTAATTGAATTTTTTTATCGGTAGACAAAATGCAGTCAAATTTAACACAAAGCTACCTCGGTGTACTGTCTAAAGAGTCTTTGGTTAAAATTCAGTCAACCATGACCACGTACGACGCTGAATGCTTTTAACAGATTTGTTGACAAACCGTGCATCCGGGCACTCCCATGTGCTACGGGATTGAACATCATACCAAAATCGAAGTTTGGAACCGTGCACATCGATTAAACAACATTTCAGTTCAACTAGATTGAAAAGCAAAAGGCTGCGAATGTCCGAAGTTGATTGGGGTAGGGCTATTTCTCTAATTATGCAGGGCCAATCGCCGCATCTCATCGCCCAGAAATTTGGGGTCCATGAGTCAACGATAGCTCTTTCAGTTGGGCGTCTCGGCGTCACACGAAGATTAGCTGACCGTTCCAGGAGCGGACGAACGCGCGTTACGTCGCCAGATCACGATAGAGGCATACATCTCTCACATCTCCATAACCTATTTCAGACGGCGACTGAGACGGCGAGTTAGGTTGTAGGCATTCATGATCGCCGAGTGTGTACAAGAACAGTTAGGAATGGGCTGCGGGAGTTCAGTGGCGGCGCCATGGAGGGGTATGTAAAAATTTTTAATATTTTAGAAAAATTCTCAAAGGTATAACTCAATGGAACCATGCAAATATGAATATCATTGGAACCGGCTTGTTCAACTTAGGGAGAGGACACTCCCCCCCCCCCCGAAACCCACCTCAACTCGGCGCTGTACAATCACCAACTGTACCCCCTCACTTTTGTAACTCTGGTGCCGCCACTGCTGGAGTTCATTTAAGACCACAACGTCCCTACGTTGGTCCGCAACTTACACCCAGGCCGCGTCAACGTCAATTGCAATGGCTGCGGACACATGCACCAAATCGGTTTCACTTGGCCCACTAGAGACGTGTGTTATTCACTGGCGAGTCGCGATTCACACTTTACAGGCCAGGTGGACGACAACGTTACTATCGACGTCGAGGTGAGCGGTATTCTGGCGCGTGCGTTAAGGACAACGACAGATTCGGGGTAGGGTCTGTTATGGTTGTGGGGGGGGGGTGGATTTCTCATGACGTAAAAACACCTCTCGTGATCATCCAGGGCAATCTTACAGCCGTGAGATATCGGGATTAGGTCCTCATGCCTCATGTCATTCTAGGGTTTATTAGGGTTTGTCGTGACTTCATCAACCAAAACAATGTCCCAGTTCTTGATTGGCCACCCTACAGACCAGATTTGTACCAGATCGAGCATTTGTATTTGTAGTACGAGCTGGACAAGACGGTCGGGAAGCGCGTCAACGTCCCAAACAACGTCGCGCAGCTCAGGAGGCCCCTTCTTCAGGAGTGGAATAACATCCCACAAAGGATCATAAACAACTTGATGGGATCAATGGTAAGGGAGTTAAAGAAGCGACTGAAGACCGAGGTGAGCACACACGCTACTGATGTTGATCAGGAAATGGCGTAGGGTACCCACGTTTGAACGTTATCCATACAAACGCCATCGGTGTTCAGACAACAAAACTCGTCAAAATTTAATCAGTAATGAAGAAATAACATCAAAATCCAAACAATGAAATAATCATCCATAGCACATCTGAAATATTTACCACAGATTTCTTTTTTCCGCTAGTATACAATTGAACTAATTAATGGATGTTATATGTGTCGAACTGTTGGAATGCGCTCTTAGAGCCCTTTCCAACAGTGTGTCACATCATAGTATTTCTTAAGCTATAGTGAAGGCACACGTCAATGTTGGTCTCTCACCAGAACAGATCATGCCATTCAATGAGTTTGGCATGAGTAACTGTGTGAAGTTGGTTCAGAATGCATGCATTATGTCCAAGCCAGATAATAAACAGACTGTCATCTGCAAAATGAGGTCCCCAGAGGGTGGATTTAGTGATGCTAGCATCACTATATTGACCCTCTGTGGGCCTCAGTCTGAATCAGGGTCAGAAAACTAAAGAGAAAGAGGTACCCCCAGAGGATAAATTGGCCCACTGTATGGGATAACATTATCAAATTCACCTTCTGGGGACCTCATTCTGCAAATGTCAGACTGCTTATTTTCAGGCCTGATTATGTCAAGGGGCACGGAGACTCAGTGGTTACGGCACTGGACTTTAAACCTAAAGCTCTACGGTTCGACCTGCACCAGGTGTAACTTCGTTGTGTCCTTGGTCAAGGCACTAATTTTCGATTGTCAGCGTGGGGAGCACAGTGGCGCTGTGTTCTAAGACATAATGCACGTCGAGTTTGCTCTTGCCTATAACCAATGCCTACCCTACATGTGCGGAGTAAGTACGTTGGGAGTCTAAAAAATTATCCGACACGATGTGACCCTGGCTATCGAAAATGTCGTTAAACCCAAATAAATAAATGAATGCATTATGTCGTGTCTATTAATTTAATCAGAGCCTTGTATTGCTATGAGACAATTTGAGATCGTTATTTAAAATCAGAAACATGGCCATCTGAATGACTGGTCAACCACATCGAATTCACCTAACTCATATGCAGGTAAGAGAATCTGATGCCCTGCTGAAGTATTCTGGGTGGGTCCTTGCAACCTCTACATTAACACCTATCAGTACTATTACTTTCTCTTGACAGAAAAATTCGGATATTTCACGATGTTGCTAGTTACATTCTCATGGGAGTTAGGTTAAACTAATTTTATCCAAACGGTTGACCAGTTAAAGAAAATCGTCGAAGATTTGAGTTTCTGAGAAATAATCTAGACAAATGAAACAGTGGTAAGCAGTTTTGGACCAAACATGAATGTCGGTGCCGATCTGAACAATGTTTTTCGCAAATGTCGTGTGCTATTGGTATCAGGTATTTATTTATTTATTTTTATTTACTCCGCATAAGCACTGTTTGCATTGGTTAGGACAGGTACATGTAAACCATAGATGTGCAATACGCCATAGTACACAGCGCCACCATGTCCACACGGGAGCAATCGGGATTAAGAGCCTTACCCAAGGACATAACGCAGTTACCCCTAGCGGTGATCGAACCGCGGACGTCTCGGTTTGAAGTAGGCAGACAGTTAATAAAATATAAGAGAAGATTAATTCAATTCTGGAGAGTAGTGTGATGTGGTTTTGAGTCACTATTTGCAGGACATCGGTGCAGGAACTCGGAAGTGACGTCATGTCACCTGAACCAGTGGCGCCATGTTGTGTTGACATGGTAACCCGCGTGAGCTATCATGTTGTGGCGTCATCCCCATAGTGATATATGGTGTTAGTGCGCAAGCGCAGTGCGTGTTGATAGGTTGATAGGTGTTTCCGTCGTCCATTTTGTACACTGGAGGCCACCATCTTGGTTTCTATGCTAGCACATGGTAGGTATGTTACGTAAAGGTTTTTTATAGGACAGGGGTGTGTTCGGAGGGTGTGTTCCTTTGTACAAGAGTAATTTCTAGGCTCGTTGAATTACTCAAAAGGACCCAACAATCTCTCCAATTCACCAAAAACGACTTTATTTACTACGAATCCATCAAGAATTATACATATAATAGTAGCATGTAGAGAGGGCCCCGGGGGTAAGTTCGATTGAACTAGAGTAGTTTCTCTGGTTCGGGTTTTCTCCAATCTTCGTTTACTTCGCAGAAATACCGCAAACAACACGATAATTGTTCACTTGACTCTGATTCCCCACTAAATTCTACCTATCACTTCCCCCATTTCCTTATAAAGTATTCCGACGCCCCTAGATGTGTTTATGTTCTATTTTACACATTACATGTAGCACATAGGCACATGCTGGATGTACCGATATGCTGCTAATGTGAATATGCACAAAGTGACACATTGTGTACAAGCACATAGGCACATACGGGAATTTTAGGATACCTATGACCGGGTTCCTATACATCTCCTATATGGCTATTAGCTCCTACATGGTTCCTAGCTCCTACATAGATAGTCTTACCATCTTGTCTAGTATCTGTCCTATGATTTGGCTCTATTGTAGTCGTCCAATACTAGTCTTCTAACATCCTTGCAGTCTTGTGCCTTTACTACCTTGTTCCATAAGTATTCCAACGACCCTAGACATGTATATATTGTATTGTACACATTATAGGTAGCACATAGGCACATGCTGGATGTGCCGATATGTTCTTATCTGAAAATGCACAATGCGACACATTGTGCACTAGCACATAGGCACGTGTTGGATGAGACGATATGTGCTTATGCGAATATGCTCAATGTGACATATTGTGTACTAGCACATAAGCACATACGGGTATTTGAGGATACCTATGACCAGATTCCTATACAGCTCCTATATGGCTGCTATACAATTCATATACAGCTCCTATACAGGTAGTCTTACCTCGAGTGACTCCAAATACTGCTCGAACAACTCGAATCCCATCGAGCAAATGAGCTTTAGGGCAATTGCTCGATCGAGTGACTCGCACATACGAACTTGGCCTCATTCGGTATTTAGGGATACCAATAACAAGGCTCCTATACTGTTCATATATGGCTTGTAGCTCCTATATGACTCATATACAGCTCCTATACAGCATCTAGACCACCCATCATCTCCAAAGCTCTAATGCCACTACCTGTCTATGGTCTATCTGTCCTATCATTTGCTTCTGCAGCAGTCTTGTACTATTACTACTGACTTGTAACACTACTTCCTACCTAGCTATACCTATCTCGGTCTCGACTATACCGTCGGTCAGATTGCTTCATGTTCCCCCATTTTGTATCATTTTATACAGAGTTCAATGTAAAAGTTCTTTAGACAGGCCATATAAGGAATTCCGTAAATGGGATTCTTATGCTGTTCCGTGAAATGGGATTCCCTGAATTGATATATACACTCGAGGTTATTCCCTTTCCCTACTGACAGAATTTAGTTCAAAGGGTGTTAATATTATATACCTTCATTAAGCTTATAGTTCAAAAAAAAAAGTTGAAAGGTTTTATATAGAGCCCAGTCGTTGTTCAGTGGTTGTTATGTTCTGTTCACGTCGGTCTTGGTTGTGTTGGATCTTAGTTTTATTCAGTTACCACTGGATTGTATTTTCATTAGGATTAAAGTTCATTCAGGTGAAAACTTTATTGAATTTATTGGGTGTTAAGATTAAGTGAAACTTCGTTATGTTTGTTATGTTCACTTCGATTTTGGTTGTCTTGGATCTTTGTTCACTTTGTTACGTTCAATTCACTTCGCCAACTTCATTGGGTCAGTTCTCTTTGACCTTAGTTGTGTCCGGTTGGTTCATAACTGTCCAACCAGTTCATCTTTTTCACTTTGTTATGTTCTGTTCTCTTCGATCTTGGATGTGTTGGGTCTTTCTTCACTTCCTTTTGTACTTTTGTTGTTTTGCAGTAGTTGATTGTCAGTTAATATTGTATTATCTGTTTGGGTTCTTGTAATAGTTGTTGAATTGGATGTCATTAATCCCTTTCCATACCCTTGAGTGTTTAAATCAATTCACGGATTCCCATTTCATGGAACAGGATAAGAATCCCATTTACGGAATTCCTTATATGGCCTGCATATAGATATTTTATATTGAACTCTGTATAACATGGTACAAAATGAGGAACATGAAGCAATCTGACCGACGGTATAGTCGAGACAGAGATAGGTATAGCTAGGAAGTAGAGTTACAAGTGAGTAGTAATGGTACGAGACTGCTGTAGAAGCTAATGATAGGGCAGATAGACCATAGACAAGTAGTGGCCTTGGAGCTTTGCGCGATGGGACTCGAGTCGTTCGAGCAGTATGTGGAGTCACTCGAGGAATGATTGCCTGTATAGGAGCTATATACGAGTTGTATAGGAACCATGTAGGAGCTAGGAGCCATATAGGAGCTGTATAGGAACCTGATCATAGGTATCCTCAAATACCCGTATGTGTCTATGCCCTAGTACACAATGTGTCACATTGTGCATTTTCACATAAGCACATATCGACACATCCAGCATGTGCCTATGTGCTGCCTGTAATATGTACAATAGAACATAAACGTGTTGAGGATCGTTGAAATACTTATGGAACAAGGTCGTAACGGTACAAGACTGCAAGGATATTAGAAGACTAGTATTGGATGACTACAATAGAGACAAATCATAGGACAGATACTTGGAGATAAGAGAGTAAGACTACCTGTATAGGAGCTAGTAGACATATAGGAGCGAATGGCCATATAGGAGCTCTATAGGAACCCGGTCATAGGTATCCTCAAATACTCGTATGTGCCTATGTACTAGTACACAATGTGTCACATTGTCCATACACACATTAGCACATATCGGCACGTCCAGCATGTGCCTATGTGCTCGTACACAATGTGTCATATCGTGCATTTTCACATAAGCACATATCGGCACATCCAGCACATGCCAGTGTGCTACATGTAAAATACACAATCGAACATAAACGTGTTTAGGGGCGTCGGAATTCTTTATAAGGAGATGGGGGGAGTCATAAGTAGAAACCAAGAATGATACGGTTTTGTTAATATTCTTGAAAATATTTTTTCTCAACTGCTGAATTTGTAAATTCCGCGGGTGGATGCGGTCGATTCGTTAGATAAAAGGGTTAAGATGTAGGAGGATATCTATTTGTAGATCCTCTTGGCTGTACATTATCCAATTGATGCTCTTGGTAGTCATAATTCTGTGGAAAGCTCGGAAATATGATAATAACTGTATTTAGTGTCCATAAAGCAAGATGAAATTCAGTATATTATTTTTATATACTATGGTATCAACGCCTACCAACACCGATGCTTCATTGGTTTCGAATATTGTTGCAGAGCCAATAGTGGCAGCCAGAAGGTCTCAGAGAAATCGGCAGAAACCAGCGGGGATGAAATCTGGACAATATATTTTGTCACAGATTGCTGCAGAGCCTCCACGGAAGATGAAGGCTAAAATGTTAGAAGGTTTGGCCGCCAAAAACGTATTTTCAAATACATCAGAAGAAATTACCGGAGCCATACTATCCACATTATTAAACTGATATTTTATTTCAATGTTTTGAATGTTACATTTTAACTTGTATTGATATGGAGCCATATATTGTAAAATTATTTCAGTTAGCAAGATGGAACAAGTTGTTACACCTGAGTCAATGAGGACTGCCTCGTTACTCAGATGGCTGTATCGACATGTAATGTTTTTTTTATTTTTTTTTTTTTTTTTGTATTTGTTTTCTGACATATCCAACAAATGAAACTGTACATCACAAGACATGTACAAAGCCAGTAACAATCCTGGTAATTTGCTGCACAATTTTACAAGCTCAATTGTTCCTTTTATTGAAACAGAAACAGTATAATGAATTACTACTCAACATTATGCTAATATTTTAGAAAAGGAACATGTTTTCTATTTTCATCAGAATAAGTTCTGGAGAGAGATATTGCTGGTGCAACAGAGTCAGTGAGGACTGCCTCGTTACTCATCAAGTTATACTGGCATATACACTTTCCTCGGGCAAACCGGCAATAGAAATATGTGATAGATCAGTAAAAAACTGATTATCACGCGATTTTACTATTTGTACATATTTTTAAAAAAATTATTATGCTCTCACAGCAAGAAAAAAAAATTCTGAGAAGGAATTGATAGTATAACAGAGTCAGTGAGGACTGCCTCGTTACTCACATGGTTATACTATCAGATATTCTCCATCACAATAAGTTCTGGAGAGAGAAATTGCTGGTATAACAGAGTCAGTGAGGACTGCAGTGGCGGCGCCAGAAATTTTTTTGTGGGGGGGGGGGGGGGCAACTAGGGGGCAGACTCCCATGAAGGGGGGCAAATACGTAAAGGATCATATCTTTACTTTGTTATGAGGTAGTCCAAACTTGGACCCAAAGTCCGTAATATACTTTTTGGTTTGGTACGTCCTGTGGACGTACCAAACCAAAAAATTATATTACGGACTTTGGGTCCAAGTTTCGACTAAATGTAATGGCAATTAGCGGTCCTCCTTTCAAAAAATCCTGGATCCGCGTCTGGTGGGTCTGTGCGTGAGAGAGAGAGAGAGAGAGACTTCAAATAACTGAACAGTGCAAGGGAGATAATGCCTGTCTGTCATAATGCGAAATCCATGAATTTTTTTAGACAAGGGATATGGATAGACATGCCTTTGTTGGCTCATAACTTAATTATAACTTATAAGTATCTGCATCCGAGTCTTTAAATCTCTACTGCCTGGATGTGTTCATCAGCTAGCCTGAGGCTTTGGGCTAAGTGTGTATGGGACATTATTGGGAATAAAAAAAGAGAGGGGTGTGTGTGTGTGTAAGAGAGAGTGACTGAATGTGTTTGTGTGTGAGGATGGATGGAAATGCATGCGAGATGGTTGGGGGGCAACGGGGGGGGGGGCAAGCCTTCGTTTGGGGGGGGGGGGCAAATGCCCCCCCCCCCCCATGCCCTTCGTAGCGCCGCCACTGGAGGACTGCCTCTTTACTCATTAAGTTATACTGGCATATACACTTTCCTCGGGAAAACTAGCAATACAAAATGTGATAGATCAGTAAAAAAATGATTAATTATCACACGATTTTTCTTTTTGTACATTTTTTTAAAAAAAAAAAAGAAGATTTATTATGCTCTCACATCAAAAGATTTCGGGGGAGGAATTGGTAGTATAACAGAGTCAGTGAGGACTGCCTCGTTACTCACATAGTTATACTATCAGGTATTCTCTTCCAAAACAATAAGTTAGCATAATAAAACATGTAATGTGAAGTCAGTTAAAAAGCCTGATTTGTGTTTAATGCTCCGTATCCTGGTATCAAAATCTTTCAAATGACAAGGATGTCATTTTCAATGGAGGGGAAGAATGTGGAAGGCTCGGAAATATGATCATAACTGTATTTAGAGTACACAGAGCAAGATGAAATTCAGTATATGACTTTTGTATATATTTTAAGTCCGGTAAAATAGTTTTAGGCCTGTAAGGTCAAGTGTTTTATGCGCTGTGTTTCATAAAGAATAATCGCTTTCGGCATTTTAATTTCCCTGCAACGGTATGGGAGTTGTGTGAAGACGAAGAGTCAGTGTAGAGAAAAAGTAATAAGCGCCACCTGTCATATGATCAAAGCATTTTAATTGGTCAGCAATTAAGCAAAGAATTTACGCGGTTCCTTTGTGTTGGATGTCTTCTTGTTGATTTGAAATGAACTTGGAAACAAAATACAATTTATCACCATTGAAAGATATTTTGAACTAGTTAGTATTTGCATTCATAGTTGATCACTTCATATATCTTTATTCAGCTGATTTAAGCGTTTTACAAAATTAAATCTTACCAGTTCAGTCATTTGTTTACAATACCCGATCACAGCTGCCTTAATTTATTAAGGGGGTTTGCTCCCATTTTGTAAATTGATCAAAACAACTAGTAAACAAATAATTGCTTAATAATCTCTACTGTCAAGTGTGGATTGAGGACTAATTGTTGCAAAGTATGTTGTTTTATAGTTTTAACAAATATAATTGATTTCAGTTGAAATAACTTGTGTTTACATATCAGTGATACGAGCGTTATTTGTATTACAGATTTGAATTGAATTCGACTGAAATGATTCTCGTCATGCCAAAAAGTTAAATGACCTCTATTTAACCAATAGGGTACGGTTTGATAATGCTTAGTTGTTATTTTCTTTAAAAAAAAAACTCGTATGGATTGAATGTACAAAAAGTAAGCAAGTAGTATACAAGATTCGTTAATGACCGGATACATACTCCATATTCTAGTAGATAATTGGGTGCAGTGTTTTAAATAAATAAATCCATTAATTGTAGTGATACATCTGATAATGTGTTATGATTCTTGAGGTACAACATCCCCTCAGGTTAAAACCTTTATTGCTTACATTAATTAAAGAATGAAGAGCTCAGATAATAATTTAATAAGTTATTGTAAGAAAAGGATTATAGTATTGATATAGACCATTATATATGTTTAGTAGTGAATTCCATAAAACATTAATAGTGCTAGTGCACACTTGTAGACTCATGTTTTAGTGATACTTAACTCCAATGAAACAAATAGTTTTCTGGGATAGGTTTTTTCCCAATATTCACTTTTGGTGAGGTATGTTTTATACCTTAACTATTCATGTAGCAGATTCTAATATTAGGATGATGCTCAGTTTGTATTGATGAAATGCCAGCCCCTGGAATATCATATATCAATTAAGAAACTATGTTAATACAATCATAGTAATTTATTTGACTGGGAACTCCATGTCATAGTTTATATGGTATGAAGTATATTTCAATATTATAGTGAATGGGGTATTATGATAATTTATGTATATTTTCAGGGTATTATTGGTTGTATTGGCATAATATATGTATAAATATGGTAAACTGAACCCACGAGTTTTAGTCATTTTGGATGATGGTTAACACTGTAACAATTCCAACAACAAATCAATATTTGGAGGATTTTTACCAATAATATTTGGAAGTCTTTCACTTTTCAGTCTAAAACCTCCATACTTTCGCAAACATCTAGTCATGTTTAGAAAACTTCCATTAGAACCCTGTTTGAAATTTACCAACTTTATTCTAGGGCTTCAAATTTCCAACTACTGTACAGTTAAAACTAGAAGTCCTGTCACGAACTGTGCGCTTATCTACATGTAGGCTTAATTGCGCGTAGGAATTGCGCGCAATTGTCATATTGAATGGCATCCAAAGCATGTCAGGTTCTCCTTGTTACCCATAGCAAACACAAGCAATGTTCCTGCCAGCGGACCTCCGGGTTACCCGGAGATCCATTGGCGGAAACTTTGCTTGTGCACAGGCGGAACGTACAGAATTTGATAGCCTTATCATGGTCATAACGCGTAGATTAAAGCGCAAATCGACGTGCTATTTGTGCGCATGTCAGGACAGAACTTTTAGTTTTAAGGGGACGTCCAACCTAAGTTTGGTCAAATTTCATGTAATTTTCTTTCAAGCCTAAAAAAGGCCCAAAATGAATAACCCCAATAAATTATATACCAAAATGCTTGGAATGAAACATAGAACATGTGGAAACTGAAATTTGCCATGGAACTGCTGCCATGTGTAAATAGCACCACCTGAAAGTCTGCTATGGCATAAGTAAGAGAACAAATTTTTTACAATAAAATACCTCAAAATAAAATAACAGCTGTATTCTATAAACATTTAAGTACATACTCGAAGAAATCTTTTCCTAATTCATGAAAGTAATGAAGATTGAGACCAAATGTTATAAGTGGAGTGCTCACTGATTGAAGGCAGACATTTTCTTTTGTTTATGTTTTGATTTGGGGAGTTCAACAAAGGTCAACTTGAAGGAGTCCAGCAGAAGAAGTATGGAAGGACAAAAGAGTGTCTCCCAATATCAAGATGTATGTGTTACTGTAATGGTTTGGAAAGAAAATATGATATTCTCCTATGTAGAATGCACTGCAAAGTCATACATTGTAGTTGAATAAATATATTTACAAACCCCTTGCACTGTAACCCCTTTTATCCCATGCATCAATTTGATAGTGATTAAATTGTTAAATTTGTCTGGTTTATCAATAAGTATAGCTTTGTTTAACTCTTGGACACCAATACACTCATGATATCTGTTGGAGAAGAAATAAGGGTAACTGTAACCTGTCACTGCAATAAACCATCTAATGTACTTAAAAGTACATTGTTATTCAAAACACATCAAATCAACCTTACATAACCATTATTGCACATACTTTCCCCAAGGAGGCTTATTGACATATTGAGATCAGAAGGGCACATCCAGAGGGTCTCACATATTTTGTTCAAGAACGCAGTACACAAAGCAATCCCCAAAAGATGACAAGTGAGCTCCATTTGACACAAAAAAATTGGGGGGGGGGGGCTCTCTTCCTTGTATGACTCTACCTCCGGCACTCAAGGCATATGCCTTTTTTCTCAAAGTTTAACTCTTTTTTCTTTTTGAAGATCCTGGCCACACATGTTCCAAACACTATCAGACAGGTAAACCACCAAATAAGTGTACCTGCAAAAATCTTGTTACATTGCAAAACATTTTTTTTAGACTTTTAGTTCTGGACCTTTCATGCTTCTTACTTCCAACTATAACACTTAATTTATCGATTAATGGGTGAATAGAAAAGTCCTGCCATAATCAACATTTTGAGTTCCATAAGCCTTCAAAACAGCTCCGATAAAAGTGTCAAACATCAGATTGGTGGCTTTATACAGAATATTCATTAGGTTGTTGCTTGATAAGTAATACTAATAGGAACAAAATCTTCACAAGAAAATTCTGTAGCAATACAATTGAGGGTATTAGCAGGCACTTTGCAACAAATTGTAACAAATCAACTAGTTATAAACAAAATTTTCCAACTCAAAAGAGTGAAAAAGTACCACGACTCTGAAAAAATGTGGAAAGAAACACATGCTACAGCAGCTACACAGGCATTGTTTCCCCATGATGCTCGATCACAAAACCAAATATCCTTCAAATTGGAGTAGCAATGGTTGAGATACAATGGAGAATGTTGGTACATGTAATGATGAATGGGTAACACTAAGATTAAGAGGACAGGGGTCACCACTGCACGGCCCTAGATGCACCTTTGATTTTCCAACTTCCCGGTCTGGGGCATAATAATCGCAACACACCCACCTTATCAGTTCATAATTTCAGTAAAATAAAAGAAATTATCAATTTGAATTAAATAATAGAGGATGGAAAATATTTGGCTTCCTTCGCCTTCTCGTACTATTTAATTACCACAAACAATATCAGTTTGAAGCCGACAAACGAAACTGAACGCATGTGGTTTGGTTAAAAAGTAACTCGGCATGAATAATGAAGAAATTGCGAATATTTCATTTATTTAAAAGCCAATTGCAGCTAATATTGACCGTGCATTCGATAATTCGTTTCGGTTTTGACCACACGGCCACGCTGACACTCCGTGACAGCGGTTATGTTTATTGTGATATGCAAATTGGGGGATGGTTTCCGGTGAAGGAGATTTGTCACATTTGTCAGTGTAAAACGATCATAAAAGACACTGATCGACGCTTGTATTACTATGGTTGATTGCAAGAAAAAACTAAATTCTCAGCATCGTCCAAGCGCACTTATTTAAAAGCACGAATGCATCATTTTCAACCCATCTTCAATCGGTCCTTTGCAGACATCAAACATACCCGCCTTCAAATTCCATGGTTACTAGGAAGTAAATAACTTCGCAGCGACAGGGGGAAATTAACACGCTCAATATAGTTCCAGGTCACTTGGAATATACTTCGTGAAAAAGTGATTTCTGAAGCATTCTGCTTACTTTGTTATGAATATTGCCTTATTTTGTGTGTATCGTCCCGATTTTATACACTCGGTTATTTTTTTTACAAGTGGTTCATGTTGTCTTTCTAGTGCGCAATAATTCAGATTTTTTGTCAACAAAAAAGTTCAGACGGTCTGTAAACGCGAGAGGGAATTTCGAACCATATTTTGCAGTTATGACATTAACAGCTCAAGTACTTGCTGTCACCTGTTTGCAAATCCGCTCATACATTGTCTCGAACAAATAAAGGGCGTGATCACGTCCTTGCATTCTTACGACTGCCCAAATTGAGTATTTCTGCAAGAACCACATCGTAATCACATGACCGGAAAAACATCGTTGAAACATGGCCACATCCGGAACATCAAAAATTTGTGTTGATGTTATTACATTCAAACGTCAAAACCCACCAGATTGTGTGTCAAAAAAATGCTTTCTCCGAGTCTGTAGTATGTTATCATTATATTGAGGAGAAGGCTTTCGAATTACCGATTATTTTGTGGTTTTACCGGTTCGTTACTTATGCCATTTGCAAATTAATCTTCTTCAAAATCATAAAATTCACTTTTTTTCCTGAAAAAAATATATGTACCTTTTCTATGCACTTTACTCATTATTTTGATATATAATTTGCCTTTCCTTACTTCTCTTATCTGTTTCTGAGGCATTGGGAAAAATGTCAAAAAATTGACCAAAGTTAGGTTGGACGACCCCTTAACTGTAAAGCTGAAAGTGGGGCTGAGACATTGCACCATCAGGGGCGAAGTCCTTTTTGGCGACCACCCATACTCCTTGGCTGCGATGTTGTGTGAAGTATGAGAGACTGCCCGAGATCTTGAGAGTTGAAGAAGACAAGGTATTTTTTTCCATTTGATTCATAATGGAAAACGAATTTTTGAATCCGTTCACCTCATCATCGGGGAGTTTTGTTTTTTGCTTTTTCTTCTGATACAAGAGGCATTTATAGCTGCCCTTTATCTAAGATCAGGTGCGCCATAGAGGAGTGAAAATCGTTCCCCACAGGTATACTTCAGTTAACGATAGATGGCCAGCCCTTCCCCTTTTTCCGGCCCCTGGCGGCAACCTTCCATGCTTTTGAAACCTCCATTATCGTGATAACTCGTACCCCGGAAACTGTTTTGTTGGACACTTACCTTCCTCGATCTTTCTGTCTCTCGGCTTCAGTGTGCAATCATTTTCCATTCAGTTTGAGCTTCAGGTTACCCATCCGGTGCGGTGAGTTTACATCGTATCTCGGTGACTTGTGGGTTATATTTGGCCCGTGATAATCCTCACTCTGTACCTGCTAACAGCGGTTGAGAAGTGGCAACAACCAGTGGCAGCTCAGAATCGCTTCATTGTTTTCCTACAGTCCTCGTTTCTCACATATCTGTCGCTTTCTGAGATTGCCTATGCACAGAATCTACAATAAAAAGGGGTTTATTAATCTTTAGAAAAAAGAAAGATCTCAAAAGGAAAAACAGATATAATACGTAACGCATTCAGGGGCCATTACAATATTTTTTTACAACTTTAGTTTTGAGAATTGTAATTTTTTTGTTAATATGAATGACTAAAATGAATTACTAGTATGTGTACTTTAACCCTTTACCTAACATGGAAAGCAAACGACACTTGCAAACAAAATTACTGAACAACAATTGTTTTTTCATTTTTTACATCAAAAACATAGCTTATGAACCCTCATTGGAACGAGCTCAGCGAGCTCGTTCCAATGAGGGTCATAAGCTATGTTTTGGACTCAGAAAATGAAAAAATAATGAAAACTGAATGGGAATTTTTGTGAGTAGCGCTGGCCGGTTTTTGCCGTTACGTTGGGAAAAGGGTTAAGGATAATATAAAAAAAAACAGTTTGTCGAAAATTGTCGTGTGAAATTTCTTTTTAATGCTAGGTTTGTGTGCAGTTTTTATGCGCTTGCATTCTGTATCATAAATAATTTATGATGAGGCCTTTGGGAAATTATCTTATAATTTAATTATTTGATAATCTCACCTTTGAAGAGCATTTTTCGAGGCAGTTATTCTCATTCTTGTGCAATCCAGCCTTTACAAAATCTATACTGACTGTTCTGTCTTTTTTCTTGTACATATGAACTGATACCTGTAATTTTGATATATCGTGTCCTGAAAGAAATATGAGTAATATTTCTGTATATATGCAAATGAAGCTTGTGAAAACAAACACGAACCATCTTGATCATGTTAATAACAACGAGTTGTTCTTTTTCAAAAGGTATGGTAGGCTCCATTAGTCACTGATATTCGCTGGCGTGTGTGTGTACCAGATACCCAGGAAAAAAAGATGCAGTAATTGTTTTCAGACAACCCTCCACTTGAGTGGGTATGATGCAAATGGTACAGTTATGATCACATTCGAAAAGAGAGTGGCAGTTACAATTCGTAGGGCCTTTGTATGCAACTGGGGCAATCGAAATGCAATTGATAGACAAACCTGAGTCACACTGTTTGCCAAATTGACCTTATTCAGATCACATCCCCTAGGTTTATATTTGAGTCTCTGGGATTCTACAGTTTTCATCACAGTGGTACTTGGACTGAGCAAAAATCTCTCTCAGCAAACATGACTGAAATACCATACTTTCGAGACAAAATCTGTTCTCTACATCAACATGGACGTTTTATTGTTTGCATCAACTTCATTGCATATGTTCAAAACTTTCACACTTTATTTCGTTTTGGTGCAATAAATAAATAAATAAATAAATAAATAAATAAGTAAATAAATAAATAAATAAATAAATAAATAAATAAATAAATAAATAAAGTTCCTGGTCCCAGTTCATATATACCATACAAATACAGAAGATCTGTTGACATTGATTTTGTGTAGGTTGGACCTCACAACAATGGGAATAAGTTATCGTTTTTAGAAGGTTTGTGGGCATATGTCATTTATGGTCGAGCATGCAAAGGACTTGAAAATGCATCATAAAATTGAATTAATAGCTTTTTTGGACAGTGTACTATTTTGTCATTTGCTTCAGATTGTTTCTGTTTTCATTTCCCTTAACTCTTTACCTAACATGAAAAGCAGACGACACTGGCAAAAAAAAATCTTGAATAACTAATTGTTTTCATTTTTTGTCTCAAAAACAAAGGTTATGATACCTCGTTGGAACGATCTCGACGAGCTCGTTCCAACGAGGTGTCATAACCTATGTTTTTGAGACAAAAAATGAAAAAGTTCTGAAAATTAATTGGCGATTTTTGAGAATAGCGCTGGCCGGTTTTGGCCGTTACGTTGAGTAAAGGGTTAAAATATCGGGTAATGGTAATTATTATCACTTGTTGGAGTTCTTTGTACTTTGGGACGTTACAGCTGCGTAAAACCCGACAAATCACGCGAAGCGTTGAGCCGTTAATGAGCTAGCCTTTTCACAGCAGCCTAACATGTCACGTGATTGCCAACCGTTCAATCGATAGTTTCTAACATTTCTCCATGGCATTGTGTTTTCGTGACGGAGGGATTGTACACAGGGATTACCTGTTCCAACTTCTGTTTAACCGCTTGTTAGTTTCCTAAATTCTCCGCAGCCCAGCCATGTGATAGCTACCTGGCCAATCGACTTCTGTTTGACAACAAGTCAAAAGATAGTTCAGCTGTCGGAACGTAGTGGCTGCCTAGAAGGGCAACCACTACGTTCAGACAGCTGAGCTAAAGATAGATATTAATATTTAAGGTTATTAAACATAATACTGCGTCATCTGTTTTCCACTGTACAATTTCATTTCAGTTCACTTTCGGTTATTTACTTGTTTCATTGGTAGCAGTGTTCATGATGGTAATAACATGACTTTCTGGGCGTTATGGTTATTAACGACCAACCATATATAATTAACAACCTTCTCCTTATTGACGGCTCTTGACTGCGTCTCGGGTCGCTTATAGGCTGTCGGACTGTTAATCATTCTACCGGGCCGTTGATAAACCGTAATGCCCCGCCCTAAATCCTGTTATTGTTATAGTATTACCACTTTAGCGGGCGTCCTCTAGTATATTAACAAAGTTTAGCGGGACGGTAAAACCCAGTAATTCATGACGTCATGCAATCGGAAGCGAGCGCAGAGCGTTAATGAAAATAAAATGCATTAACAGCCCACCGCCCACTTACGTTAATGGTAATAATAGTAATAACATGATTTGTCGGGCGTCCATTAACGACCCTCAAGGACTGAATAACAGCACTCTGGCTTATTAACGGCTTATGACTTAGCATCGGGGCGGTAATAAATATATAAGTATCCTATAAAAGGTATTCTCGATAGGTATCCTCGAATAATACAATACCAGGCCATGGGTATCCTCAAATACCGAGATGAGGCTAAGAGTCGTAGTAAAGTATGCCTCACTGAGGGATTTTTAATGGTCCTCATAACCTCAAAATTCAATGAAGCTATAAGGGATAATAAATGAGGACTCATTGAGGGCTTTTACATAGCCATCATGGCCTCATACGACAAAAAAAGGATTCCACAGTCACAGGCGTTTTCCAAAATGGGATTCCATAGGATATACCTGTTAAATACTGAAATGAGGCTAAGAGTCGTAGTAAATTATACCTCATTGAGGGATTTTTCAAGGTCCTCATAACCTCAAAATTCAATGAGGGTATGAGGGATAATAAATGAGGACTCATTGAGGGCTTTTACATAGCCCTCATGGCCTCATACGACAAAAAAGGGTTTCCATAGCCACGGGTGTTTTGCAAAAAATGGGATTCCATGGGATATAGCCATTGGATATAGTCTTTTATTATACAGAAGGGGGATAACTCTGTATACAGATTATGGGAAATCAAGCAATCTGATTGGTTATAAATGATCTAGATAAATGAAACAACAAGAGTACTTGGAATAGGATCAGAACTAACAAGAATAGACCAAAATAGCTAAATATAGTAATAATAAGCAAAGCTGTTCCAACTAATAGGCTCTTCTACGTTACTGGAGTATACTCTAGAACAAAGGAGCATGGCCAGATAGACGTAAACTATTGCATATATAGATAGAAGCAGAGAATTCAGAAAGAATTCGAAATAGTAAAAGTTGGGATAGATTTTGGTGATTTGGAGGGATTGTCGGGTTGTTTGTGGTAATTAGATTTACTCTTCTACAAAGAAACACACCCTCCGAACATACCTCGTCCTATTGCAGAAAAATTGGGTAACAGAGCAACCACGTGCTACCATAGAAACCAAGATGGCGGCCTCCAGTATACAAAATGGACGACGGAAACACGTATCACCCTAACAACACGCGCTGCGCATGCGCACTCACACCACGTCTCACTATGGAAATGACGTCACAACATGGCCGCTCACGCGGGTTACCATGACAACACAACCTGGCGCCACTACGTCACGCGACATGACGTCACATCCGGGGTCCGGCAACCTTTACCTCAAAACCACATTACATTCTATTAACCGTCACTTATTCCCAGTCCCTTATCCGATTTTCGTTATCAACCGATTTTGTCGGTTGACAACGAATGTCGAATAAGGAACTGGGAATAAATAACGGTTCTACGCCCCGTGGGTCGACATTTTATCAATAAAATGTTGCGAAATTAAGACCACCTCGCGAAAAAAAAAACAGTGCATCTCATATTCAATGTCCTCGCGTTTCTTTTTCGACGGGTGAGATTGGAAAAAAAGAGCGGAAAGCTAATGTTGGCCGCGTCGCGACTCAGTCCCGACCCGATTGATATTCTCTGCCCGCACTTCTAATCTAAGTGATGTACAATACAGTCGCCGTAGACTGGTCGAAATCCATCGGTAGGTAGTGATGTCCACGCATGCGTTTACTTGGTAATAAAAATCCTCAGCAGCGAAAAATTAATTAATAATGCACCGGGTTGTTTCCTGTGCTTCATCAGTTAAATGTTTGATTATTATTCCTAAAAATTGTGTTTGAAATCTAATATTATTGCTTCCGTGGAAATATTGCCTACCCGTGGAACATGACAAGTCCACGGCGGCTGTAGTGTATTATAACTCGATTTCTTTTTCACGGTGTGGCAAGTCGGATTAAGGTTTCTGATTTTTTTTTTATATTATCACTTTATCGTTTAACAGCAGCATAGGAGGACAATGGCAGAAAACCGTATACGTGTTTATCCGGTGCGACCAACCCGTTAGTACATACATAGCAGTGACTTCTCGATTACGCCATGCACAAGAAAAATGGTTGGTTTTGGGTGCCGACAAATCTCTGTAAGGTTAAGCGGTCTGGTTAAACGGTAGGTTTATTTGCTTCGTTTTGGGGGTTTTTTTCGGGCCTAACGCCACCTTCGACAGCCAGGGACATCTCGTGTCGGACAGTTTTACGGATGGACGAAGTCGGGGTACAAAGAGAGAACCACCGAGTAATGGCGTGCAACTGCAAACTCTCTAACATTCAGGTTTTGTATTGGTTTATTGGGCGTCTCCCTTCGACGCACAGAACGCCTCAACATGTTGTGCCATCGTTCGCCCATGGGCAGTTTGGATTAAGTGCCTTGCCCAAGACCACGGCGCAGATTACTCCACACAAGCAGGGTTAGAATTTATTGAAGGCAAATCCAACATCGAGGCGCAGTACGACTTAGTACAGAGCGCCACCTGTCCATACGTGGTCTTGATTACTCAAAGACACAACGCAGTTACTGTTGGTAATGCTCGAACAATAAACCTTTTGGTTTGGAGTTGAATGCTCTAACCACTGAGCCAATATTACTCTACCCAGGGTTATCAGTTACAATACGCAAAATATGCTATGAGATTTTCATTCTCAGACGCTACCAACATGCAATACGTTTGGATAATTTTTTGTTTTCTCAAAACAATCCTTCGACACTTTGTGCTCGGTGTCGGGGATTTTTGTTTTCTCAAAGTAGTTCTTCCATAGTCTGTGGTGGTGTCTGAAAATACTGTTGCGAGCCTCAACGTCTGCAAGAAACCATATTTTTTATTTCCTATCGTGTTCCCTCTTGTTATTATCACCCCCGGTGTTGGCTGTCCCATGCTCATGCGAAACCGCTATATTGTAACCGATATAATGGAAGTTGTTCTCACCCATAACGCTGAAACATGATATGACTTGCACAGTGTATATGGTTGAAGGAAGGAGGTGATACAAACTGGGACAACATTTCTACAACATCGTACGCCTTAATTGTGGGTATGAATATTAAATCATTCTGAGATGGTACGGAGTGCTTCCCAGAACCACTGCACGACCAACAACAAAACGGGTATGTACCGGCACGTTGACGTTGCTCTTGATACAAAAGAAAACAGTCGCCATAACGCCAGATGCAAGATTCATTAGTCTGTAAACAATAGAGAGATATATAATTCTAAAGCAGAACATACCGAGGGTGGAGTACGGTGGAGCTGCAATCAGCGACCAGAGTTGGCGATTTCCTAGAATTTCACGTACGTCAACGGCGCGCGTGAAATACAGGAAAACTCCTGCAAGGGTCGTTGATTCCTGTCCCCCGTACTCTACCCGAGGGTTGTCCTGTATTCATACCACAATTCAGCTTGCAATAAAATGAACTTGGCTGATATTTGTTAAGAAAAATATCAGCTTCAGTGGTCTGTTTACATACTTGTTTGCGCCATTTTTGTGTCGAAGCATTTCATTCACGTCATGTCGTCACATACATGACACACGAATTGGACATGTTCTTATATGAAGTTCGTGTAAGTAAGCCAGGTTCCACGCCTAGTATACCAAGCACATTTCTCAATGCTTGTATGTTATCAGGTAACGGTAAATACATACAGCAATCGCGGTATTACATCCACTTAGTTATTCATTACTATCATATCAGCCAGCTTCCATGCCATATTTGGTCGACACCAGTGGGAGATCTCGAAATTGATATTTTGGCGTAGTATATTTTTGGTGTCGCGCGAACGAGGATTGCTGCCCGAAGCCCACTCATCTCCCTACAACAGAATTGTTGGTCTTCAACGACAAACGTCTCAACACAATCTGCCTACCTCCCTAGAATGCAAGTCAATCAACCCTTGTGACTCCCCTCATCGTTGATATCTTATGGCGTGAAAGCTATTGAGCTGTGACTACTGTCGCAGCCTAAGTGCTTTCACATATTTAAACACGGCTAGAGGGGGCGCGGTGGCCTTGCGGTAACCGGTTCTCCTCAGATCACCGAAGTTAAGCAACGTCGAGGCCGTTTAGTCTTTGGATTGGTGACCGTCTGTGCGATCGATTCGAAATCCCACGTTGTGTCCTTTGGCAAGGCACTTAACCCAGATTGTCCACATGGGAACACGATGACGGCGTGTACTAAGACGCACTCTACGTTGCTAGTGCGCATGTCTTCAACCAATCTAACCCTGCCTATGCTGCAGTGTGGATTTGAGATGTTGGGGAGCTGGCAGCTGCTCGTCGTTACTCGTTGATTCTCCCCGGGTACCCCGGCTTCCTCCACCCTTAAAACTATCACCGACACGATAGGACCTTGGCTGTTAAAGTGTTGTTAAACCTTAATAAATAAATAAATAAATAAATAAATAAATAAATAAATAAATAAATAATGTTTACTAAGGAACTGGCACAAAAAAAAAATTTGTGACATGGTTATCAACTTTCCAATTTCAGCACTTGTATTTTGTGTCAACAATAATTAATATGCTGTGTATGTTCGCTTGCTCTGTTGTCATAAAACTGGTGAACGGCACAAACATATTCATTTTTTGATGGCTCACAGATTAGATTATCAAACAACAATCGTTGATTGAGAGCCGTCGGAAAATTCCCTACTATCAAAAACAAGTTTTTATTGAGTATTGTGAGTTTATAGGAACAAATACCACCCACTCCCCAAGATAGCGGAAAGTAGGATACTATTCTGTTCGAAATTAATGAGAGTTTAAGTTATTCAGTTGAATCAGACGTTACATTTGTCACTGGGGTACTCTTTCACGTTGTTGGTATAAGGCGTGGTTCAATTCATAGGCAAAGAGTTAAGAATAAAACAGAGCACTACAGTTAAAACTAGAAAACCTGTCACAAATAGTGCGCTTATTTAGGCTTAATTGCGCGTTGGAATTGCGCGCAATTGCCATATCGAATGGCATCCAAAGCACGGCAGGTTCTCCTGGTAACTCATAGCAAACACATGCAATGTTTCTGCCAATGGACCTCCGGGTTACCCGGAGGTCCATTGGCTGAAACATTGCTTGTGCACAAGCCATATGAACAGAATTTGATAGCTTTACTATGGCCATAACGCGTACATTAACGCGCAGATCATCGTGCTATTTGTGCGCATTTCATTACAGAAATTCTAGTTTTAACTATATAAATGTGGAGTACGGGGAACCAGAACAGTGATGCTTTCTAAAATTTAGAAGTAGGGGAACAGGAGCGTGTCAATTCAGTAATGATCGACTATTTACGTTGTTGGTGGAGAGCCCGGGAGGCGTTGTACCCCTTCTGGGTTTGTGTGGGATGGTGGTTGTAAGAGTCATCTCCGGGACAGTTTTTAAATTTATTACTGAAAACTCCAATCTTAGTTGATTTTCTGCAGTTAATTTCCTTACTCTGATGGTAAGGATGGTTTACTCTCTCCGTTTTATTGAGAAGAACGCGGAAATGTCGCTCTGGTGAGGCATTATTCAGTTATTATAATCTGGAAAGCTAGTAAATTACAGATGACTAGATGGGTTTAATGTAGCTAGTAAGACGAATATGTGCTCGCTGTGTTGAACACAGCGAGCACTCCTTCGCCTTGCTAGCTGCACAAAGCGTTCGTATTCGCCAAGAGCAAGTCAATTCTTAACATTTTGGGGGAACGGCCTTTCCCTCACAAAGGTAGGGGAACTGCGCATCCCAATGTTCCTTCAGGACAGCATCACTGAACTTGAATCAACAACCGAGTTGGAGTTTGTCTGTATTTTAGGAGCGCCAGTTCGTTGATTCCCGTCTTCCGTGCTCTACCACAGTTGTATTCTATCTTATTCTCGGCCAATCATGTACGAGCAAGTCGTATGTCCTTGAAGAAAATTAAATTATATAATAACGATAGCTGCCAATACTCCAGAGGGTAGGCAACAGTATCTGCAAACTACAGTTAAAAAGTCTTCCATGCATATTAGTAGTTAAGAACAGAATCGGCCAGTTGACTTGAAACTGTGTTTTATTATACACTAAACGACAGATTATTGAAAAAAGAACGGAAAGATAGAAATCGTATCCCCCACTGTGAAGATATAGAATTTTTCACTTTCACGGTATCAATCAAAATGGCGGATTTCGAAGCATCATTTCAAGGTGAATGCGAGTCAAATTATCACTGGAAATGATCACTTTGTTCTAAAAACGTATAATGAAAAATCTAGTTTTTTGAGCGGATACCGATCATTTCCAGCAAAAATTCAACACGTATTCACTTTGAATTGATGCATGAAACCCGCCTGTTGAATAAGATCGCAAGACGAACAAATCACTTCCGAGTATCAATGCGCTGGTTACTTTCATGCATCAAATTCAAGGTTGAACCGAGTGGAATTATCGATAGGAATGATCAGATTCTTATAAAAAGAGTATAATAAAAAGAATTTTTTTTTTTTTTGAGTGGACGCGGCAGCGAAAATAATCATTTGTCTAGGTCACAAGTGAGATAATTTTCGGTATTCTCTCAAAAACACAAGATAGCGACCAAACGACTAATTTCTCGCTCTGAACGATTCACTTCATTTTTGCGGATTTTTAAAACAAAGCGTGAGCCTGAGAAATAAACTTGCTTTGACATACTGTTTCCCAACACCATCGGATCGCCACTAAGAGACCACCCATGACTGGTCATAGCGAGTGACTTACAGTTAACTAGATGGAAAGCGAGTAACTTTCAGATAACTAGATGGGTTTAATGCAGCTAGTAAGATGGAGGAGGGCTCGCTGTACAGTGCGCTAGATATTCGCCACGAAGAAGCCATCTCTTAAAATTATGGGCACCGGCGTCCCACTCATTGCGAATCAGGTTTATTTTTTAATGCATATTTTTATTATCCATGCTCCATGATTTTTTGTACCTTCAAGTCTGGAGGCGAGGGATAAGCTATGGAAATAGCCTAAAAACAGCGTTGTTGGATTGGAAAGGTGGAAAAAGTTTGATAGTGTCAACATTATATATGGAGCTTACCTAGTTCTAGCATGCATGTTAGGTAAGCTATTGCAGGTGGGTATATGGTATGGGGTGGGATTATTCACCCCCAAAACCCCCCAAAAAGTTGCAAATATTCAATGATCTCGTAACCAAACTTATTTATGTTGCCTTCCTACTAGTGGATGGCCTAAAGTCGGTTTATGACACACCTTTCGTTTTTACTATTGTACAGAACAAATGTCAAATTACCAGAAAATATACAATGATTTCTATAAATATCACCAGCATTGTATTCTTTTGTTATTTTTGTTCAAAACGTGAAAGTTGTATTACAGTTACTTAGGTTTTCAAAACAATTTTTAAAAAATTATAGAATTATCTCATCCTCGGACCGTCCCCTCGCAAAAGAAATAAAATCCAAGAGCCAAACAACATTTAATGAAAATACTGGAGCAGGTGAAATATGTCTTTTTCCGAAAATGTTATAAACCTATTTTTGTGCATAATCTTAGACTATCGGTTTCCCATAATTCTTACGAGGTAATGGATGAGAATGTTGATGGAACAAATGAAGTGTTCATGGAGAGATTAATAAGTTCTAAACGGCAAAGAACATTATCTTCAATGTTGGACATTTTGGAGTAATTCGTGCTTTATGTTTATCTGGTATAATATGACATTGTAAAAAATGCCTAGGTGGGAGTGCATTAAAGTCAGCAGCAGAGGTATGAATAATTAACTAATGTGACTTTATATTTCTATTGTGAAAATGACGTTAAACACCAATATACAATCAAATGAACAGGACTGAACATAGCATATCCCTTGTTAACATAAACATTAATGGTTATTGTGATGAACTGTCGGTAACATGATCTGAGATTTGCGGAATGGGATGTATGTTCAACTGAGACGCGGCGATCCATCACCTTAGAGCATGTTACCGCCAGTTCATCATAATAACGTATATGTTCCAATAAGACCCTACCCATATCCAAAAAAACGCGTCATGAAACAAACAAGGTAACTTTTAACGATAACAAGTTTAGTAAATAAACCTTCCGTGTACCCCTACGACGTCACTGGACAAATCAAATAATGGTGAGGTCACTCCAGCTTAGTTCAAATCGTAAACATATTTGTAATTTAAACAGCACTTCATTCGGAACATCGTCTGCTGCACGTGTGAAAAATCTACAAATATTAAGCAGTTTGCAAGTCACAACGTTGATGGAATAATTGTGAAATGGACAACGTCATTTCAAATATTTCGCGTGGTGACGTCAGACAGTAACGCATAGTAATGGAGCCGTAAACATTGAAAGAACTTCGAGAGCTTTCGTCCAGTCATAGGGCTGGAATGTTAGTATTACTGGAATATGTTCCAATAATACTAAAATCCTCTCCCGCTGATTGGACGAGAGCTCGCTTGGCTTTTTTTATGTTTGCGGCTCCAGTGGCATGTCTTACCGTCTGGCGTTTCCACGTGAAATATTTGATGATGATAACAATGGGAGGAGATTCAAAGTTCCTACTGCTTATAACGTCGTATTTTTCGAGGCCAGCGTTCATTCCAGGTATTTATCTAACAATCATATAGATTTTGGCCTGAAAACTCCGAGAAACGGTACGTATCATATAGACGACTCATTCTGATTCCGTATCATACAGACGACTCGTGTCCGGTAGCGCTACGGGCTATCATAACAGGCGCATGGATACATTCTATGTGCGTTTCAGTGATCGACCGAACATTATGTCCCAAGAATGTTTAAAAATAATTTAACCCTTTACCTACCATGAAAAGCAGACGACACTTGTATAAAAAATTCTTGAATAACTATTTTTTTTTTTATTTTTTGTCTCAAAAACATAGGTTGTGACCACTCATTGGAACGATCTTGACGAGCTCGTTGCAACTAGAGGTGGTCATAACCTATGTTTTTGAGACAAAAAATATAAAAAAATGGAAATTAATTGGCGATTTTTTTAGAATAGCATTGGCCGCTTTTGGCCGTTACGTTGGGTGAAGGGTTAAGATTTAATCTGTTTTTGTGACAGAATTGTTAGATAAATGAATTATCATGATAATGTGCATGTCCAGTGATTTCCGGCAGATTCTCGGTGGTGTCCAAAAATGGGATCACAACTCGCCGGCAAAACCGGCTCGTTGAGATCCCAATCTGGACACCACCTCGAATCTGATACAAATCAAAGGACATGCACATTATCATGATAATCGGTATGTATAATCACAATCCACTTTGCAAGTTCATGACTTGAACTGAGACGGAGTAACCTCAGCCTTTATCTAAGTTATTGATTTTTTTGTTTTTTGTTTTTCAGTGATGTCGTTTGGCACACGAGTGATTTATTTACTAAATTTGTTAACGTTATCTTGTTGATTCAAGATGCATTGTTCATTTTGCGATGTGGGTCTTGGGCTATGGCTTGGGACATATACATTATGTGATGAATTGACGGTAACATGGCCTGATGTTTGTGTGTCTAGGCGCGTATGTTCAACTTCGACGTTTCGAGTCTCGGCTGAACATAAGCTCCGAGCCACAAACCTCAGACTATGTTATACCGTCAATCCATCACAATAATTTGTAATGTGTTCATAGCACCAATATGTGCACCTTTCAAAATACTGCCAACTATTTTTACGATGCTACTATAGAATATCAAGATAAAACAAAAGGGATACTAACGTCTAATCGCTCGCCTGCATTCCGCGGTGATTCAGTATGGCCGCCACGGACTGGTCACTTTCCCCAGGTGGGACATATTTCCACGGACTCAATACTATTAGAAACCAAACACTAAACTCTAATTATAGAAATAATTATCAAAATGCGTGGATTACCACCAGTCCACGGCGGCTGTACTGTAATCCAACGTAACGGCCAAAACCGGCCAGCGCTATTTTAAAAAATCGCCAATTAATTTTCATTATTTTTTTCATTTTTTGTCTCAAAAACATAGGTTGTGACCCCTCGTTGGAACGAGCTCGTCGAGCTCGTTCCACCGAGTGGCCATAACTTATGTTTTTGAGACAAAAAATTAAAAAAATTAGTTATTCAAGAATTTTATTTGCAAGTGTCGTCTGCTTTCCATGTTAGGTAAAGGGTTAAAAAGAAACTGGGTTCAACCTAAACTCTTGCAACCTTTTGAATATTTCAGCGTAACAAAAAACCACAACCAAATCTTACTAATGAACATTAAGTCATTCTTTGAACGAAAGAATTAAAGAATCTTTAAAAAAAAGAATAAATCTATATCTAAAAGGTAATAGAGGTAGAGCAGAGCGGGTTTCTTTTTATTTGTTTTCGGTTTTTTTGTGGAAACCAAAAAACCGAATCGCAAAACTCAGAAAAAAAACCGACCGAACGGGTTTACCATGTTTGTGCATCCTATCTTACAGGCAGGGGACAGGCCCAAGAAAGGTTACATGGGAAAGCACAAAGGGGCCCCAGACCTGGGAAAATTTTGATTTTGCGAACTGAACGAACGCGGCTTCCTTGCATCTGAGCGATCATTGACAGTCCACATAGAAATATTTCGATGGCATTTTTGTATCATCTTCATCAGTTTGTCAACGAAAATGGTTCAACCACCACCATGGGGAAGACTATAATTCAGCCCAATCGGAGAAAGAGTTTTTCGATTTTTTAAAAAAATTCAAGAAAATCTTATATTGTGACCCCTTATTGGAATGAGCTCGACGAGCTCATTCCAATCAGGGGGTAACATGATATTGTTTTATTAAAGTTTTTGAAAAAAAATTCAACTACTTAATTTGTAAAATACGCGTGTTGTATCAATACAGATCTTTATTGCACGCCTATGCTTTTATTTTCATAAAATACACGATTTTTCTGCAAAAACCGAAGCGAACAATAATTTTTTTGTATTGTCCCTGAACATACGGATCACGTGCGCGGACTATTTGACTTTTTCTTTTTTTACGTACGGGTTATTTTTGGCAATAATTTGTGTTTTTAATATTTTTAGTAAACTGAAGGCGTGCAATAAATACCGAACAGCATATGCGTTCGAACTGTCATTTTTTACCGCCCTTGAACGATTTTGTCTGATGGATAATATTGAACAAGAAGCCGAAGACTTCTAGTTCAGTATCATCCCCCCGCCAGAATTGATTAATAATTTTTTCAGTTAGTAAACTGCAGGCGTGCAATAAATACCGAACAGCATGCACGTTCGAACTGTCATTTTTTATCGCACGAGATCGATTTGGACGGAGGGATATTATTGAACGATAAGCCGAAGGCTGCGAGTTCAACATTATCCCTCCGCCAAAATCGATTAACATTTTTTTAGTAAACTGTAGGCTTGCAATAAATACAGAAAAGCATACGCGTTCGAACTGTCATTTTTTACCGCACTCGATCGATTTTGGCTTCTCGTTCGATATTATCACTCCGCCCAAATCGATCTCGCGGGATGAAAATCGACAGTTCGAACGCGTATGCTGTTTTGTCTATAAACTGATATTATTACAGCTGAAAATGACTGAGATTTACACTAAAACACAATTCCAGGAAGATAAACAGTATAAGGATTAAATACCGGTGTGATAGTTATAGTCTTAAACAAGACACAAATGCAATATAAAAGCCATGGGGTCGATGTGAAGAAAAGAAACTGAGCTAAACCTTAACCCTTACAAAATACACAAAAGCCGAGCTAACAGTGAAGTTGAGGGGGGGGGGGGGGGGGTGGGGGGTGGGAGCAATTTTGAGTAGTCAACCTAAAAGAGATTATTATCAAGCTATTATAATGTCATTTGTTCGGAAATCGTCCAGCAACACCACATGCAAAATCCGTTAAAATCCTCAATATGGTAACATTTTCGAAGCAGTTTGAACATAGGGCATTGCCATGGGGCAGCAAAAATCTATTTTGTCATCTGCTTCATTTCGCCTGGCTGCGCTGCTGTAATTGTAGGGATTAGTTTATAAAACAAACTAATTTATGAAAATAATGAGAACTTTAAAATAGTATCTCCTGCCATTATTTACACTGCTTATTAATTATTATTAATAACTTTGTTAATCTTCGGAGCACGCAGTAAGTATTTGACTCAAGTGCACAGATCAAAAAGATATATGACAGAATAGCCAAATTGCATAGAGCTGGGGTAATCCATATTTGTTATAGCCAATGATTTGCTATATCTGACTTAATGCATAAAAATTAAGCATGATTTAAATGGGCGATTTTTCGTTATATACGAATTCGTAAGAAGTGACTTTTATAATATGACTATGTAATTTAACCGCTAAGTATCACAGCTGTTTGGCCACCTTTTCCTGGTCCCCAGAGAATCCACAGCGTGGAATCCGTTTCCGTATCTCAAAAGTATGACCGACTATTTACGGGTGCGTTTGGATTCGCATAATTTGCTGTTCCGGTCACTGAATGTATTTACTCCGAGCTGGAATGGATACTCTCGAACGGTGGTCCTGGTTTTTTTATATCGTATTCATGATATTGTTTTTATCGTATTCATGCGCATCGCTAACAGGTGCGCATCGGAAGTGTGCACCTGTTACAAAAATAAGTGCAAACAAAAATAGTTTTTTTTACTTCAATCCCATTTATCCCAAAAAGCTTGGGGAATTGCTAATGCTAGCGTTGGCATGCGATGTTAAATTTTAAGTCATTTAATAAACCTTTTAGCCCAACAGTGAAGTGATCTAACTCGTCGAATCACGAGTCAGATGCGACTAGTCAGATCACCTCACTGTAGCGATGCGGCAGCTCGTTCGATCCGGCGATCTGACCTCCTCAACTCGACGTGATGCTATGACCCAGATAACTTCACTGTAGCGATAATATGTATTTATTGTAATGTTTTCTGCCATTGCTGTCAGCTGTTCGATGACAGTACGGCCCTGTCTTCTTTCCTTACTGAAATTACCCCACTACTACTAACCTACCATTTACTGAGCTACAGTTAAAACTAGAAGTCCTGTCACAAATAGTGCGCTTATCTAGGCTTAATTGCGCTTTGGAATTGCGCGCAATTGCCATATCGAATGGCATCCAAAGCACGGCAGGTTCTCCTGGTTACTCATAGCAAACACATGCAATGTTTCTGCCAATGGACCTCCGGGTTACCCGGAGGTCCATTGGCTGAAACATTGCTTGTGCACAGGCCATATGAATAGAATTTGATAGCTTTACTATGGCTATAACGCGTGCATTAACGCGCAGATCAACGTGCTATTTGTGCGCATTTCATGACAGGACTTCTAGTTTTAACTGTACAAAGAGTACTATCTGTAATCTTTAGTACTGCCAGGTAGCGCTGACAGGATTATAATAAAGAAGAATAATCGATTTAAATTTACCTTAATCGTACTCTGTGACCTCTAGAAACAACTATATAGAAAACAATATTTTTGGTCATTTGTTTCTTGGGCCGGACATTCTTTAGGCATGCTGCACGCCTACTGCTCTCCGAGGAAAATTCGGACTCCTGACTATCTCAGCCTAGGCTCAAGTTTGGACCTGACGTCGCTAAGAGTCTAATAATAGCTGCAATGAGATTTAAGAAGGCAATTGCAAACATTGGCAAACTACGAAGGACAATTATTTGTACTCTCTTACTTTCTAGAATGCCAGACCTGGTATCATGTGTTGTATCTACACTTCTTTCCCATATTAATTTCAATGTATTTTGATATTTTATACGAGCACGATAGGGAAAAGAGTAATAACTAATAATTCATCAGTAAAGGATTAATGAAAACCCATAATCGTCGATTTTGAAATTGTATTTGATTATTGGTATTTCCGACGATTAGTAGACTTCTCGATTAATCATGACGGGTCTACTGCTACACCTTATTAGTCCTCTGCTCGTCACCCACTAATACTACAGCTAGTATCAATATTTTCTTCTTGTGGTTTTCCTGCACACTAAAAACTAAAGTGTTAAAACTGACACTTTCAAGGTGTTAAACCCATTCTAACTCTTAGGGTTTGATTTTAACACTCAAAGCATTGCTTTAAACACTTAGACATTACAATCGTCAGACATCTGAAACTTGAATGGATGGCACTTCCCATGTGTCTAGCATTGGTGGTTCTTCCAGAATCGTCCATAACTTGATTTGCGCTTTGTGGGTACATAATTAAAAGGACACAACGCAGATGACGCGGATCAGGCTCGAGAGTTCGAGCCTGATCCGCGTCATCTGCGTTGTTTCCTTTTAAGTGTCCCGACATTACACTTGTTAAGTGGTATTATTATAACACCTGTCAAGTTCTGGGATATCTACACTTGAACAAAGTGCTAGTTCAGCACTTAGTAAGTGTTAAATACAGCACTTCCAGTGTGGTTTTCAACACTTTAGTTTTTAGCGTGTGCGAGTATCATTAGCAGATTTATAAAATCGGTTGGGAATGTCACTTATGGAATCCAACTTACGCAATCTGAAGAAAGACATTTCTGTGGTCAATATGTGGCTGCAGAATACCATTTTCGACTTATAGTGGCACCATTGACGTCACACCTATCAAATTTATTCACCTCCATTTGTAACTGCTCCGTACTTATTGTAGCAGTCGAATGGTTTTCGCGCGCCGCTGGCGCGCAGGGACGAACTTGATAACTCCTTGCAGCACCATTTGCAGTACAATGGCCCTATTCAACGTACAGAATCCGAAAATGGGGGAGACAAAAATGGGCCACAGGGGCCACCGAGACCCAGTCCACACCCCCGTCGGACAATCATTTGGAAGTTTTGGTTTGTTGTCTTCAGACATATGTAATCTGTAGTGTTATTGTCCATTGCGAACTGCTTTACAGCCCTATATGACAAGTATAGTCTGTCTACGGACGTGACATCCGTTACTTATTCGAAGTCCCTTATTCGATATTCGTTATCAACTGACTTTTTCGGTTGATAACAAATATCGAATAAGGAACTGGAAATAGATAACAGTTGTCACGTCCCCAGTCTGTCTCCAGCTGTTGTTCAGTTGCAGTTCTGGGGTTGGTGACTTTTGCTAATCTCTGGATGAGTGGATTCTGCTAATTTCGTGATTTTGTGTTGGGCCGATGACAGATCTCATTGACAAGTATAATCAGTCTTAATCAGGTCTGTCAGGCTTATTAAACACTTCCAGCAAGCAAATCTCTCGAGAAACTAGAGCACGTGGATTGCCAAAGGTTTGACGCCCCCTTACATCGATCGAGGCTCCCAGATTATTAAAAGTTCCAGTTGGTTTTAACCATGCGTCAGTTGGAAAATTAGATTCCGACAGGACGGGCAAACGAAATGGGCGAGCCTGGTCTGACCGGAACTTATTTTTCGATAGCAAACGACTCATATCCCTTTTCTCTAATATCGTGTGCCTGTTGTTATAATGTTCTGTTTTAAAACATTTCCAGGAAACTGTTTAACCCTTTACGTAACACGAAAGGCAGACGGCACTTGCAAACAAAATTCTTGAATGATTTTTTTTTCATTTCTTGCGTCAAACATATAGCTTATGAACCATCATTGGAACGAGCTCGTTCAGATCGTTCCAATGAGGGATCAGAGGCTATGTTTTTGAGACAAAAAATAAAAAATAATGAAAATTGAATGGTGAGTTTTATAAATAGTGCTGGCCGGTACAGGTCGTTACGTTGAGTAGAGGGTTAAACTAATTTTTTTAGAGAAATCGGCTATATGGGCACCCGACAGCATAGGATTGAATAATTATGAGTCTCTCTACCGACTTTGTAGATTTTGTCGTCTGTTTGTCGATTGACATTTTTCTTTACGCAAACAATTATGCACTCCATTTGAAGTTGAAAGGATTGACATATCTGCTCAGTCCATTAACTCTTCACATAAAATCACATCCGTTGTATAAATAACAATAACACGTCGGCCAGTCGCTGATTTTTCGCAGCTTGCAGATGAGAAGGCCCGAATTCCACCCCCTCATCACACCTCTTCCTTCCCCCACCAACCGGCAACGAACTCCTTAATGATATCTCGTACCTCAATCTTCTCTTTCCCCGATGGGCAATCTGCCCCACTCCATTGTGTCACCCAACAACCACAACCATTCTCGCATTCACTTTCACATTTACCGCCAGCGAACCGACTGATTTTTTGGACATTACAAGAGAAAGAGTTTCATGGCTTCCATACCGCCCAAACTGTATATTTGGAACTCATGTTTCTCGTCTTTTTAATGTTGATCACGCCCTCGGTTTCCAAAGCTGTGACCTCATAACGGTACCATAAAGGATTTCATCTATGACTCTTTCACTGGCGCTCTTTTTAACCTACACCCCACCCCACTCCGCCCCAGTTCTAAGTGTGAGATCCCTATTGAATAGTTGTATTGGTCGTTTCTTCTAAAGTTAAGAGTTGTATTTCTCATTTCAATAAGATATCATAAGCTACAAGTTGGACATTTAACCCTTTACCCAACGCAGACGATATCAAAATTTATTATTTTAAATATCCTTTTTTTTTAATTTTTCAAAAAATTTCAACAAAACCATATAATGTGACCTTTCATTGGAACGAGCTCGACGAGCTCGTTCCAACGAGGGGTCACATGATATGGTTTTGTTGAAATGTTTTGAAAAATAATATTTTTTCAACTGCTGAATTTGTATATTACGCGGGCGGATGCGGTCGATTCGTGAGGTAAAGGCTTAAGACATTATTATATTTTTGTCAGAAGATTTATTATTTATTTATTTATTTATTTATTTATTTATTTATTTAGTTTCGACGACACTTTCGACAGCGAGGGTCATCTCGTGTCGGACAGTTTTACGGGCGGAGGGAACTGGAGTACCCGGAGAGAACCACCGAGAAACGGCAAGCAAAGTACAAATTCCACACAAGCAGGGTTAGCATTGGTTGAAGACAAGTGCACCATCGACGTGCATAACGCCTTAGTATACGGCGCCATAGTGTCCCCACGTGGGCGACCGGGATTAAGTGCCTTGCCCAAGGACACTACGCAGGGGATCGAGTCGTGGGCCTTTCGGTTTGAAGTCCAATGCCGCAATCACTGAGCCACCGTGCTCTCTCTTTGTCAGATGATAAATTTCCCTTTATTTCTGGCTTCAATTACTGGCTCCAAATAGAGTGTACACCCTGCCAAGCTTCGACATTTGACTTGATGTGACTCGAAATCGTCCCGATGGGTCGATTTGAATGACGTTAATTCGGAAATTTTCTTATCCTCTTGATCTCGTCTTCTGTCATCAGGTCTCCTGTACAGGACACCCCCCCCCTCCCCCTCCCTCCCCCTCCCTCCTGTACAGGAGACCTGATGATAGAACAAGAGTTGAAGAATGTTCCGCTTCCGACGAAACTACTTTCATTCCGTTTGTTTGTGGAATATATCGGGGGTTTTTTATTAACTTGCCCAAACAGACGAATCTCCGTTTCATGCAGTCTTTGAATGGAGATTAACTCTTAAAAGCCGGAGAATCAGAATGAATTTATTGAACATTACATACCGCGAAAAACTAACGGTAAAGCAGGTGCTTCTAGTCAATTGTCGTCTGCCTATTCAGGCAGACGACAATTGACTAGAAGCACCTGCTCAGTGTTTAATTCTCCCCAGCTAAATTTACCCTCTGTGAACCTCAATCTGAATTAAAGTCTCAAACATAAACAGAAAGAGGTACCCGGAGGATAAACTGGCCCACTGTGTGGGATAGCATCAGCAAATTCACCCTCTGGGGACCTCATTCTGCAAATGACAGACTGCTTATTTTCAGGCTTGAATATCAATAACATTAAATACATTTATAAATATTTATGAATATATCAAATTATTGATATAGAATTATTTTAAAAGTAGAACACATCAGTTGGTCGAATGGGAATTGTTTTTTTGGAAATTGGCCTCGTGGGAATTGGTCTAAAGGGAATTGGTCTAGTGGAAATGAACCACACAAATCTGTACTGAGTGTAGCCACTCACCACGCACATACTAACTAAGGAAGATGGATTTTAAATGTTGCTCTCGATTTTTGATTACAAAAGTATTCAAATTCTTCCGTTTGGACATATGTTGAGGTATCTATTTAAGAAGGGGCGCGGTGGCTCAGTTGGTAGAGGCGCAGGCTGCAAAACGAGAGGTCCTCGGTTCGAATCCCACCTGCGGCAACCGCGTTGTGTCCTTGGGCAAGACACTTCACCCCCATTGCCCACGTGGGGGCACGGTGACGTTGTGTACTAAGGCGTACTGCACGTCGATGGTGCACCTGTCTTCAACCAATGCTAACCCTGCTTGTGTGGAGTTGGTATGTTGGGGAGCTGACAGTTGCTCGCCGTTGCTAGGTGGTTCTCTCCGGTTACTCCGGCTTCCTCCACCCGTAAAACTGTCACGGTCATGGTTAGCCATTGTGCAGAAATATGTGACCTTAAACACCAATAAATAAATAAATAAATAAATAAATAAATCTATTTAAGAAATTATTCAGCTCAATAAGGCTAACTGATTTAATATGCATCGCAAAGTGAAGCGCACTCGGCATGGCAACTACTCCCTTGTTTAACCCTCTTAACTCTGATGTCAAAATACCCAAATTTCAGGAAGCTGTTTTTCCCATAATGCATCTAGAAATTTACACAATTCAAGCTCGTTTGACAGAGCTCAATGAGCTCTGTCAAACGAGATGGAATTGGTTAAATTTCTAGTTGCATTATGGGAAATGTTTTCTGCCTAAAATTTAGATATTTTGACATCAGTGCGTAGGGGGTTAAATGAAGAGCTGGTCACTTTGGGGGAAGGGTTATATTGTAAGATAAAACAACTAGTTTCTTTCACTACGGAGAGGGGGTCCGAGATGGTATATTGTAGTTTCGACCTCGTCTCGGAGCCATATTTCCACTCGTCTTTTGGAATCATTGATATATGCCCCGACAAGAGGTCTCGACTTTCATAATATTTCCCCTCGCCAAGGACGTAATAACCTCTGTTAATTTACCAACTCTTTTCGTATCTTAAGTGCATAACAAACACCTGAAAACAGTGTCGGTACACAAAAATAAATTTGCAACTGCATTCTACATCCTCATCTACGTGGTTCGCTGTTCTGTCACGGTTTGACAATCACACAGCGCACGTGGCGTTTCAAATGTCTTATTTAGCGCCCGTAATATCAGGGACAATTTCTGACACAGATCATGGTGTATCACATCTATGAGGAAGATTGAATTGAGTTGATGGAAAATGGACCTCTGCAAAAATCTGAAACAAATATTTGTAATTCTCCTTTATTTGGTTTTGCTTTCTTTTCATTTCCAGAAATAGTGAAACGAAAACAATCCGACTTGAAAGTCCAACCCACTTTTGTTTGGCAGGTGGATTAAATACCCAGTTGTACCAAAATGACCCTAGGTAGAAAACAGTGAGACTGGTCGTACTAAAATAAAACCGCAGGTAGAAAATGACACCGCAAATGACCGCAGGTGAAGTATAGGGGTTAGGGTCCACAATACCAAATGTATATCCGACGTTTGGTACCGATATTTTTAATTTTAACCCTAAAAATTGTACTTTTTTATGTATAGCGTGATATCCGACGTGCGATCTCACTTTTCCCCGCAGCTAAGGACAGAGAGACCGCAAGTAAACTTCTGGTCCCCAAAACACCAAATGAACATTATCTGGTGACTTGGGGTACAGTTAAAACTAGAAATCCTGTCGTGAAATGCGCACAAATAGCACGTTGATCTGCGCGTTAATGTACGCGTTATGGCCATAGTAAAGCTATCAAATTCTGTTCATATGGCCTGTGCACAAGCCATGTTTCAGCCAATGGACCTCCGGGTAACCCGGAGGTCCATTGGCAGAAACATTGCATGTGTTTGCTATGAGTAACCAGGAGAACCTGCCGTGCTTTGGATACCATTCGATATGGCAATTGCGCGCAATTCCAAGGCGCAATTAAGCCTAGATAACGGCACTATTTGTGACAGGACTTCTAGTTTTAACTGTATATTCAATATATATTCGAACTTTGATACTGATATTTTAATTTCAACCCCTAAAATTACACTTGTCATGTATTGCGCGAGTTCCGATTTACGGACTCAATTTTGGCAAGCAGGGATAATGAGATTCGCAAGTAAATTATTAGTCTTGAAAATATTAAATAAACGCCAAAGTATACGCTATATTATATGTAAAATTTATACCAAATATGGTGGTAATATCTTTTAACCTCTTATTATTTTTGGTTTAAAGTATGATAGACAATCACATTTTCGGTCTCATTTCTACCAGGCATAAAGATCCAGTTTAAGGGAAACCCTTTTCTGAAATGAGCCACTTAAGAGACTTAAAATACATGTATATATGGTACAATTTATCAACACTCCCCATCTTTTACCTGGGCTTAAGATCGGCAACTACAATACTTGGCAGATTTACGGATTTGTTTCTACAGTGAATTTCGCTACTGTTTTTTTTTTAAATTGTCAACTCCCCTCATTCTTTACCCGGGCTTGGGACCGGCAATTATAAAACTTGGCAGGTCTACACGCTAAAAACTAAAGTGTTAAAAAATACACTTGGAGTGCTGTATTTAACACTTACTAAGTGCTGAACTAGCACTTTGTTCAAGTGTAGATACCCCAGAACTTGACAGGTGTTACAATAATACCACTTGACAAGTGTAATGTCGCGACACTTAAAAGGAAACAACGCAGATGACGCGGATCATGCTCGAACTCTCGAGCCTGATCCGCGTCATCTGCGTTGTGTCCTTTTAATTATGTACCCACCAAGCGCAAATCAAATCATGGACGATTCTGGAAGAACCACCAATGCTAGACACATGGGAAGTGCCATCTATTCAAGTTTCAGATGTATGACGATAGTAATGTAAAAGTGCTTAAAGCATTGCACTTTGAGTGTTAAAATCAAACCCTAAGAGTTAGAATGGGTTTAACACCTTGAAAGTGTCAGTTTTAACACTTTAGTTTTTAGTGTGTATAATGTTTTTCTACAGTGAATTTGGCTTCTGTTTTATTTATTTATTTATTTATTTATTTATTTATTTATTTATTTATTTATTTTCCCTTTTTAATTTATCAACTCCTCACATCTTTTACCTAGACTTGGCAATGGCAAGTATAAAACCTAAAACCTAGTAGATTTAGAGAGTTTTTTCTAGGGGGAGGGCGGTGGGGGGGGGGGGAGGGGGCAATAGTGCATTTCGCTACCGTTTTTTCTCATCATCTTTGGGCTTTTACAGCGCATTTCTTTTTTCCCATTACGTTACTGGGATTGTCTGGTGTTATTGCTTCAAATCACGTTGAACTGAATTACCAGGTCGGTTCAATTGATTTGGAAAATAATGAAAAACGGAACCGTTTTTATACTGGATTCACCAATGTGCGGAATTTGTTACTGGAATTCACCGTATGCAATGCCAGCTATATTCGTATTGTGTTGTTCCACCTACAAACTTAGAAGTACTTTTTTAAACTATTTTTGTTTTGATACATCCATCGTCGATTATATTAGATGGTATCACAGAACTAAATATTTTCCATAGGCCACCATTATAACGTTCAGGCGTAAAAAATATGACGCATCACTTTAGTTTGAGCATTCGAATATCTTTGTCAAGTATATCCCTTCAGACAACTTACGAAACAGGCGGTCATGTACGACAGCATTGAAGTGCCATTACAGAAAAAAAAGATTCTTTAATCGAAAAAAAAAATATATTAAATGAAATAAAAAAAAAAAATGATAAAAAAATAGAAAAAAGAAGTAATGATTTTTTTCCTTATTTTAAATGATTTTCTCGATATTTAAGATAAATCACTTCATTTGAAAAATAAAAATTAAAGGCGAAGTTAATAAATATTTTTTCTGGTTATTACAATGATTTTATTTTTCACTTGCGGTGGTAGCCTCCGTAGTTGATTGAGTTACAGTGGTAAATTGTTGCTGTGTGAGCGGATGGGGGAGGGGCTACACTTTTATTTGTCGAAGGTCTTTATTCCGTTTAAACATTTGTAGACGCACTTGAGGTTAGTGTTATCCTCAGTTTTACACGGTATTCACCGGGGTTAAAGGCACCACATATATCGCCAAGAATGCTATTGAATTAAAAGAAAATTAAAAAAGAGAAGGGTTAACGATACGTTTGTTTGGGGGTTTAACGACACATTCAGTAGGAAATTTTAATTCGCTTCATGACATTTCACGTTGGGCAAAAATACAAGACACCCTGAAAACCATCTAGCAGCAGTGAATAACTGTGAGGCTCTCCAAGTAAGAGTCAGCAATAATTGAAGCCAAGTACGTCATCGACATGTTGTACGACTTAGTATAGAGGGTAAACTTGTACCCTAAACCCATGTAGGCAAATTATGGAAAAGTTTCCGGTCCAATGATATCATTCAGGAGGTGACAAGGGTTGCCATCAAACTGCCAAGCTTTTCGTATGAAGTACTATGTGCGAACCAATGAAATTACGAGCTCCCAGTGAAAATTCCTTACTGGAAATAAGCGCGTTTTGTTATGTTCAATTTCCCAACAAACTAACAGCCCATCTCTAAGTAGCTTTATAAAATTCCTAATCAACATTGAAGGTCATATTCGGCTGTACATTTCCTAACAACATGAATTGTGAGCAAATGAGCTTTCCTGGCCCATAGCATCTACATTTATTGCATAGACTCTCGGTTGGTAAGGAATGATTAACGCACATCTCCGGCAGTTATTAGAGAATATTGCTGGCTTCTGATAGACTTACTTTTCCTCGAAACCACAGTGTCTCTCTGTTCTTACGTTTTGCTTCCCAGTAATCTGTTTATGGCAACTTAACAGCCCAGTTCTTGTCGTGTTTTTTTATCTGTAGATAGCATGAACAACACCTAGAAGCTCCACCCCACGGATGGCTATTAATGTATTGATTAGTATTGGTTATTTAATGAAGTTTTACGACACTCTCGACAGTCAGGGTCGACTCGTTTCTGGCAGTTTTTCGGGTGGAGAAAGCAGGACAACCAGGCGAGATTTACTGAATAGCGTCGAGCAACTGTCAAACTCCCCAACGTACTAACTCAGTGCAAGTAGGATTAGCATTGGTTGAAGGCAAGGGCACATCGAACTTTGGTGCGCCTTAGTACACAGCGCCACCGTGCAGTCACGTGGGTAATCGAGAAGAAGTGCCTTATTCAATGACATAACTCAGTTACTGTTAGTCGGGATCGAACCACCAACCACTCGGTTTGAAGTCCAATGTCCTAGCCATTGAATCACCGCACTCCCATCTGAATGGTTCCGAAAGTAGAAATATTTATTTTTAGAATGACTTTTTTTTTCTTTGAAATGCATTCCTAAAATAGATGTTTCTATTTTTAGGCCAACACATATTTCATTTTGCATTCTTAAAATAGAATGTTTCTATTTTTAGTATTTTTTTTTTTTTAAGCCTGTTTTTTTTTTTCGGTTTGTTTTTTTTTTCTTGCTTTTTTTTTATTTATTTTTTTTTTTTTTAGATTATGTTTTTTAAATTTTTTAATGAAATCACTTAATACATTTTTATTAGTTTGGAGATTTTGTTTTCATTTCCAGAAATTAATAATTTCGTTTACAGCACACATTTTTTCTAAGTACCCAAAATAAATTTATTGCTATGTTTAATGCACACTGTTTTCTTTCTGGTTCTCCTAATGGATTTTTTCTCTTTTAAGGGCAGATTTAGTTCATTTTATTTCTTTATCCCGAAAATAGTTTATTTATTTATTTATTTATTTATTTATTTATTTATTTATTTATTTATTTATTTATTTATTTATGAAGGTTTAACGACACTTTAACAGCCAAGGTCATATCGTGTTGGCGACAGTTTTACGGGTGGAGGAAGCCGGAGTGCTCAGCGAGAACCACCGAGCAACGACGAGCAGCTGCTTGCTCCCAAACATCGTAACTCCACACTGCAGCATGCACAGGCAGGGTTAGATTGGCTGAAGACGTACGCCCCATCGACGTGCAGTACGCCTTAGTACACGGCGTCATCGTGCCCCCATGTGGACAGTTGGGATTAAGTGCCTTGCCCAAGGACAGAACACGGAGTCCGAATCTATTAATGCTTTATATATGTGTTGTTCAGTAAACTGAGTACAATGGTTGCTGATACCTGTTTTTGAGGGGGGGGGGGGGGGCGCTCCTGCTAGGAGGCCCTTTTTGTTGATAGGTTGGACGACAGTGAAAACACCGACTTGCAATAGTATATTTTGTAGATGATGGCTTGTGTGTGTGGAAGGGGAGGGAGGGGAGGGGGGGCAGTGGGGACCTTTATATATATATATATATCGCCAAGAATGTTATGGTATTAAAAGTAAATTAAAAGAAAGAAGTGTTAACGATACGTTTGTTTGGGGCTTAACGACACAGTCAGCAGGAAATTTTAATTCGCTTCATGACATTTCATGTTGGGCAGAAATACAAGACTCCCTGAACACCATCTAGCAGCAGTGAATAACTGTGAGGCTCTCCAAGTAAGAGTCAGCAATAATTGAAGCCAAGTACGTCATCGACATATTGTACGACTTAGTATACAGGGTAAACGTGTACCCTAAACCCATGTAGGCAAATTAGGGTTAAGTTTCCGGTTCAATGACATCATTCAGGAGGTGACAAGGGTTGCCATCAAACTGCCAAGCTTTCCGTATGAAGTACAATGTGGGAACCAATGAATTTACGAGCTCCCAGTGAAAATTCCTTAGTGGTAATAACCGTGTTTCGTAATGTTCAATTTCTCGACAATCCAACAGCCCATCTCCAAGTAGCTTTTTAAAATTCCTAATCAACATTGAAGGTCATATTTCGGCTGTACATTTGCTAACATCATGAATTGTGAGCAAATGAGTTTTCCTCGCCCATAGCATCTACATTTATTGCATAGAATCTCGGTTGGTAAGGATTGATTAACGCACATCTCCGGCAATTATTAGAGAATATTGCTGGCTTCTGATACACTAACATTACCTCGAAACCACAGTGTCTCTTTGTTCTGACGTTTTGCTTCCCTGTAATCTGTTTATGGCAACCTAACAGCCCAGTTCTTGGTGTTTTTTATCTGTAGATAGCATGAACAACACCTTGAAGCTCCACCCCAAGGATGGCTATTAATGTATTGATTAGTATTGGTTATTTAATGAAGTTTTACGACACTCTCGACAGTCAGGGTCGACTCCTTTCTGGCAGTTTTTCGGGTGGAGAAAGCAGGACAACCATGTGAGATTTACTGAATAGCGTCGAGCAACTGTCAGACTTTCCAACGTACTAACTCAGTGCAAGTAGGATTAGCATTGGTTGAAGGCAAGGGCACATCGACCTTTGGTGCGCCTTAGTACACAGCGCAACTGTGCTGTCACGTGGGTAATCGGGATGAAGTGCCTTATTCAATGACATTACTCAGTTTCTGTTAGTCGGGATCGAACCACCAACCATTCGGTTTGAAGTCCAATGTCCTAGCCATTGAATCACCGCACTCCCATCTGAATGGTTCCGAAAGTAGAAATATCTATTTTTAGAATGATTTTTTTTTTTAAATGCATTCCAAAAATAGGTGTTTCTATTTTTAGGCCAACACATATTTCATTTTGCATTCTTAAAATAGAATATTTCTATTTTTAGTATTTTTTTTTTTTTGAGCTTGTTTCCTGGGGTTTTTTTCGGTTTTTTTTTTTTTCCGTTTGTTTTTTTTTGGGGGGGGATTTTGTTTTTTAAATTTTTTAATGAAATTACCTAATACATTTTTTAAGTTTGGAGATTTTGTTTTCATTTCCAGAAATTAATAATTTCGTTTACAGCACACATTTTTTCTAAGTTCCCAAAATAAATTTATTGCTATGTTTAATGCACATTGTTTTCTTTCTGTTTCTCAAAATGCATTATTTCTCTTTTAAGCGCAGATTTAGTTCATTTTATTTCTTTATCCCGAAAATTGTTTATTTATTTATTTATTTATTTATTTATTTATTTATTTATTTATTTATTTATTTATGAAGGTTTAACGACACTTTAGCAGCCAAGGTCATATCGTGTTGGCGACAGTTTTACGGGTGGAGGAAGCCGGAGTGCTCAGCGAGAACCACCGAGCAACGACGAGCATCTGCTCGCTCCCAAACCTCGTAACTCCGCACTGCAGCATGCACAGGCAGGGTAAGATTGGCTGAAGACATGCGCATCATCGACGTGCAGTACGCCTTAGTACACGGCGTCATCGTGCCCCCATGTGGACAGTTGGGATTAAGTACCTTGCCCAAGGACAGAACACTGAGTCCGAATCTATTAATGCTTTATATATGTGTTGTCCAGCATGTTGAGTACAATGGTTGCTGATACCTTTTTCGTGTGGGGGGGGGGGGGGGCGCTCCTGCTAGTAGGCCCTTTTTGTTGATAGGTTGGACGAGAGTGAAAACACCGACTTGCAATAGTAGATTTTGTAGGTGATGGCTTGTGTGTGTGGGAGGGGAGGGAGGGGAGGGCAGTGGGGACCTTTATATATATATATATCGCCAAGAATGTTATGGTATTAAAAGTAAATTAAAAGAGAGAAGGGTTAACGATACGTTTGTTTGGGGCTTAACGACACAGTCAGCAGGAAATTTTAATTCGCTTCATGACATTTCATGTTGGGCAGATATACAAGACTCCCTGAAAACCATCTAGCAGCAGTGAATAACTGTGAGGCTCTCCAAGTAAGAGTCAGCAATAATTGAAGCCAAGTACGTCATCGACATGTTGTACGACTTAGTATAGAGGGTAAACGTGTACCCTAAACCCATGTAGGCAAATTAGGGTTAAGTTTCCGGTCCAATGACATCATTCAGGAGGTGACAAGGGTTGCCATCAAACTGCCAAGCTTTGCGTATGAAGTACAATGTGCGAACCAATAAATTTACGAGCTCCCAGTGAAAATTCCTTAGTGGTAATAACCGTGTTTCGTAATGTTCAATTTCTCGACAATCCAACAGCCCATCTCCAAGTAGCTTTATGAAATTCCTAATCAACATTGAAGGTCATATTTCGGCTGTACATTTGCTAACAACATGAATTGTGAGCAAATGAGTTTTCCTCGCCCATAGCATCTACATTTATTGCATAGACTCTCGGTTGGTAAGGATTGATTAACGCACATCTCCGGCAATTATTAGAGAATATTGCTGGCTTCTGATACACTAACATTACCTCGAAACCACAGTGTCTCTTTGTTCTTACGTTTTGCTTCCCAGTAATCTGTTTATGGCAACGTAACAGCCCAGTTCTTGGTGTTTTTTATCTGTAGATAGCATGAACAACACCTTGAAGCTCCACCCCAAGGATGGCTATTAATGTATTGATTAGTATTGGTTATTTAATGAAGTTTTACGACACTCTCGACAGTCATGGTCGACTCGTTTCTGGCAGTTTTTCGGGTGGAGAAAGCTGGACAACCAGGCGAGATTTACTGAATAGCGCCGAGCAACTGTCAGACTCCACAACCTACTAACTCAGTGCAAGTAGGATTAGCATCGGTTGAAGGCAAGGACACATCGAACTTTGGTGCACCTTAGTACACAGCGCCACCTTGCTGTCACGTGGGTAATCGGGATGAAGTGCCTTATTCAATGACATAACTCAGTTACAGTTAGTCGGGATCGAACCACCAACCATTCGGTTTGAAGTCCAATGACCTAGCCATTGAATGACCGCACTCCCATCTGAATGGTTCCGTAAGTAGAAATATCTATTTTTAGAATGACTTTTTTTTTTTGAAATGCATTTCAAAAATAGATGTTTCTATTTTTAGGCCAACACATATTTCATTTGGCATTCTTAAAATAGAATATTTCTATTTTTAGTATTTTTTTTTTTTTTTAAGCATGTTTTTTTGTTTTTTTTTCGGTTTGCTTGTTTTTTTTTTGTTTTTTTTTGATTATGTTTTTTAAATTTTTTAATGAAATTACTTAATACATTTTTTTTAGTTTGGAGATTTTGTTTTCATTTCCAGAAATTGATAATTTCGTTTACAGCACACATTTTTTCTAAGTTCCCAAAATAAATTTATTGCCATGTTTAATGCACATTGTTTTCTTTCTGTTTCTCAAAATGGATTATTTCTCTTTTAAGCGCAGATTTAGTTCATTTTATTTCTTTATCCCGAAAATAGTTTATTTATTTATTTATTTATTTATGAAGGTGTAACGACACTTTAACAGCCAAGGTCATATCGTGTTTGCGACAGTTTTACGGGTGGAGGAAGCCGGAGTGCTCAGCGAGAACCACAGCGCAAGGACGACCAGCTGCTCGCTCGCAAACATCGTAACTCCACACTGCAGCATGCACAGGCAGGGTTAGATTGGCTGAAGACGTACGCCCCATCGACGTGCAGTACGCCTTAGTACACGGCGTCATCGTGCCCCCATGTGGACAGTTGGGATTAAGTGCCTTGCCAAAGGACAGAACACGGAGTCCGAATCTATTAATGCTTTATATATGTGTTGTTCAGTATACTGAGTACAATGGTTGCTGATACCTTTTTGAGGGGGGGGGGGGCGCTCCTGCTAGTAGGCACTTTTTGTTGATAGGTTGCACGATAGTGAAAACACCCACCTGCAATAGTAGATTTTGTAGATGATGGCTTGTGTGTGTGGGAGGGGTGGGGGGTGGGAGAGGAGGAGGGGGCAGTGGGGACCTTTATATATATATATCGCCAAGAATGTTATGGTATTAAAAGTAAATTAAAAGAGAGAAGGGTTAACGATACGTTTGTTTGGGGTTTAACGACACAATCAGCAGGAAATTTTAATTCGCTTCATGACATTTCATGTTGGGCAGAAATACAAGACTCCCTGAAAACCATCTAGCAGCAGTGAATAACTGTGAGGCTCTCCAAGTAAGAGTCAGCAATAATTGAAGCCAAGTACGTCATCGACATATTATACGACTTAGTATACAGGGTAAACGTGTACCCTAAACCCATGTAGGCAAATTAGGGTTAAGTTTCCGGTTCAATGACATCATTCAGGAGGTGACAAGGGTTGCCATCAAACTGCCAAGCTTTGCGTATGAAGTACAATGTGCGAACCAATGAATTTACGAGCTCCCAGTGAAAATTCCTTAGTGGTAATAACCGTGTTTCGTAATGTTCAATTTCTCGACAATCCAACAGCCCATCTCCAAGTAGCTTTTTAAAATTCCTAATCAACATTGAAGGTCATATTTCGGCTGTACATTTGCTAACAACATGAATTGTGAGCAAATGAGTTTTCCTCCCCCATAGCATCTACATTTATTGCATAGAATCTCGGTTGGTAAGGATTGATTAACGCACATCTCCGGCAATTATTAGAGAATATTGCTGGCTTCTGATACACTAACATTACCTCGAAACCACAGTGTCTCTTTGTTCTGACGTTTTGCTTCCCAGTAATCTGTTTATGGCAACCTAACAGCCCAGCTCTTGGTGTTTTTTATCTGTAGATAGCATGAACAACACCTTGAAGCTCCACCCCAAGGATGGCTATTAATGTATTGATTAGTATTGGTTATTTAATGAAGTTTTACGACACTCTCGACAGTCTGGGTCGACTCCTTTCTGGCAGTTTTTCGGGTGGAGAAAGCAGGACAACCAGGTGAGATTTACTGAATTGCGTCGAGCAACTGTCAGACTTTCCAACGTACTAACTCAGTGCAAGTAGGATTAGCATTGGTTGAAGGCAAGGGCACATCGACCTTTGGTGCGCCTTAGTACACAGCGCAACTGTGCTGTCACGTGTGTAATCGGGATGAAGTGCCTTATTCAATGACATTACTCAGTTTCTGTTAGTCGGGATCGAACCACCAACCATTCGGTTTGAAGTCCAATGTCCTAGCCATTGAATCACCGCACTCCCATCTGAATGGTTCCGAAAGTAGAAATATCTATTTTTAGAATGATTTTTGTTTTTAAATGCATTCCAAAAATAGGTGTTTCTATTTTTAGGCCAACATATATTTCATTTTGCATTCTTAAAATAGAATATTTCTATTTTTAGTATTTTTTTTTTTTTGAGCTTGTTTCTTGGGGTTTTTTTCGGTTTGTTTTTTTTTTCCGTTTGTTTTTTTTGGGGGGTGATTTTGTTTTTTAAATTTTTTAATGAAATTACCTAATACATTTTTTTAGTTTGGAGATTTTGTTTTCATTTCCAGAAATTAATAATTTCGTTTACAGCACACATTTTTGTTTCTAAGTTCCCAAAATAAATTTATTGCTATGTTTAATGCACATTGTTTTCTTTCTGTTTCTCAAAATGCATTATTTCTCTTTTAAGCGCAGATTTAGTTCATTTTATTTCTTTATCCCGAAAATAGTTTATTTATTTATTTATTTATTTATTTATTTATTTATTTATTTATTTATTTATTTATTTATTTATGAAGGTTTAACGACACTTTAGCAGCCAAGGTCATATCGTGTTGGCGACAGTTTTACGGGTGGAGGAAGCCGGAGTGCTCAGCGAGAACCACCGAGCAACGACGAGCATCTGCTCGCTCCCAAACATCGTAACTCCGCACTGCAGCATGCACAGGCAGGGTTAGATTGGCTGAAGACATGCGCATCATCGACGTGCAGTACGCCTTAGTACACGGCGTCATCGTGCCCCCATGCGGACAGTTGGGATAAAGTGCCTTGCCCAAGGACAGAACACTGAGTCCGAATCTATTAATGCTTTATATATGTGTTGTCCAGCATGTTGAGTACAATGGTTGCTGATACCTTTTTCGTGGGGGGGGGGGCGCTCCTGCTAGTAGGCCCTTTTTGTTGATAGGTTGGTCGAGAGTGAAAACACCGACTTGCAATAGTAGATTTTGTAGGTGATGGCTTGTGTGTGTGGGAGGGGAGGGAGGGGAGGGAGGGCAGTGGGGACCTTTATATATATATATATATCGCCAAGAATGTTATGGTATTAAAAGTAAATTAAAAGAGAGAAGGGTTAACGATACGTTTGTTTGGGGCTTAACGACACAGTCAGCAGGAAATTTTAATTCGCTTCATGACATTTCATGTTGGGCAGAAATACAAGACTCCCTGAAAACCATCTAGCAGCAGTGAATAACTGTGAGGCTCTCCAAGTAAGAGTCAGCAATAATTGAAGCCAAGTACGTCATCGACATGTTGTACGACTTAGTATAGAGGGTAAACGTGTACCCTAAACCCATGTAGGCAAATTATGGTTAAGTTTCCGGTCCAATGACATCATTCAGGAGGTGACAAGGGTTGCCATCAAACTGCCAAGGTTTGCGTATGAAGTACAATGTGCGAACCAATAAATTTACGAGCTCCCAGTGAAAATTCCTTAGTGGTAATAACCGTGTTTCGTAATGTTCAATTTCTCGACAATCCAACAGCCCATCTCCAAGTAGCTTTATAAAATTCCCAATCAACATTGAAGGTCATATTTCGGCTGTACATTTGCTAACAACATGAATTGTGAGCAAATGAGTTTTCCTCGCCCATAGCATCTACATTTATTGCATAGACTCTCGGTTGGTAAGGATTGATTAACGCACATCTCCGGCAATTATTAGAGAATATTGCTGGCTTCTGATACACTAACATTACCTCGAAACCACAGTGTCTCTTTGTTCTTACGTTTTGCTTCCCAGTAATCTGTTTATGGCAACCTAACAGCCCAGTTCTTGGTGTTTTTTATCTGTAGATAGCATGAACAACACCTTGAAGCTCCACCCCAAGAATGGCTATTAATGTATTGATTAGTATTGGTTATTTAATGAAGTTTTACGACACTCTCGACAGTCATGGTCGACTCGTTTCTGGCAGTTTTTCGGGTGGAGAAAGCTGGACAACCAGGCGAGATTTACTGAATAGCGCCGAGCAACTGTCAGACTCCACAACGTACTAACTCAGTGCAAGTAGGATTAGCATTGGTTGAAAGCAAGGGCACATCGAACTTTGGTGCACCTTAGTACACAGCGCCACCGTGCTGTCACGTGGGTAATCGGGATGAAGTGCCTTATTCAATGACATTACTCAGTTACTGTTAGTCGGGATCGAACCACCAACCATTCGGTTTGAAGTCCAATGTCCTAGCCATTGAATCACCGCACTCCCATCTGAATGGTTCCGAAAGTAGAAATATCTATTTTTAGAATGCTTTTTTTTTTTAAATGCATTCCAAAAATAGGTGTTTCTATTTTTAGGCCAACACATATTTCATTTTGCATTCTTAAAATAGAATATTTCTATTTTTAGTTTTTTGGGTTTTTTTTGAGCTTGTTTCTTGGGGTTTTTTTCGGTTTGTTTTTTTTTTTTCGGTTTGTTTTTTTTTTTTTTTGGATTTTGTTTTTTAAATTTTTTAATGAAATTACCTAATACATTTTTTTAGTTTGGAGATTTTGTTTTCATTTCCAGAAATTAATAATTTCGTTTACAGCACACATTTTTTCTAAGTTCCCAAAATAAATTTATTGCTATGTTTAATGCACATTGTTTTCTTTCTGTTTCTCAAAATGGATTATTTCTCTTTTAAGCGCAGATTTAGTTCATTTTATTTCTTTATCCCGAAAATAGTTTATTTATTTATTTATTTATTTATTTATTCATTTATTTATTTATTTATTTATTTATTTATGAAGGTTTAACGACACTTTAACAGCCAAGGTCATATCGTGTTGGCGACAGTTTTACGGGTGGAGGAAGCCGGAGTGCTCAGCGAGAACCACCGAGCAACGACGAGCAGCTGCTCGCTCCCAAACATCGTAACTCCGCACTGCAGCATGCACAGGCAGGGTTAGATTGGCTGAAGACATGCGCATCATCGACGTGCAGTACGCCTTAGTACACGGCGTCATCGTGCCCCCATGTGGACAGTTGGGATTAAGTACCTTGCCCAAGGACAGAACACTGAGTCCGAATCTATTAATGCTTTATATATGTGTTGTCCAGCATGCTGAGTACAATGGTTGCTGATACCTTTTTTTGTGGGGGGGGGGGGGGGGCGGGCGCTCCTGCTAGTAGGCCCTTTTTGTTGATAGGTTGGACGACAGTGAAAACACCGACTTGCAATAGTAGATTTTGTAGATGATGGCTTTTGTGTGTGGGAGGGGAGGGGGGCAGTGGGGTCCTTTATATATATATATATATATCGCCAAGAATGTTATGGTATTAAAAGTAAATTAAAAGAGAGAAGGGTTAACGATACGTTTGTTTGGAGCTTAACGACACAGTCAGCAGGAAATTTTAATTCGCTTCATGACATTTCATGTTGGGCAGAAATACAAGACTCCATGAAAACCATCTAGCAGCAGTCAATAACGTGGGTAATCGGGATGAAATGCCTTATTCAATGACATTACTCAGTTACTGTTAGTCGGGATCGAACCCACAACCATTCGGTTTGAAGTCCAATGACCTAGCCATTGAATCACCGCACTCCCATCTGAATGGTTCCGTAAGTAGATTTATTTATTTATTTATTTATTTATGAAGGTGTAACGACACTTTAACAGCCAAGGTCATATCGTGTTTGCGACAGTTTTACGGGTGGAGGAAGCCGTAGTGCTCAGCGAGAACCACCGAGCAACGACGAGCAGCTGCTCGCTCCCAAACATCGTAACTCCGCACTGCAGAATGCACAGGCATGATTAGATTGGCTGAAGACATGCGCATCATCGACGTGCAGTACGCCTTAGTACACGGCGTCATCGTGCCCCCATGTGGACAGTTGGGATTAAGTACCTTGCCCAAGGACAGAACACTGAGTCCGAATCTATTAATGCTTTATATATGTGTTGTCCAGCATGCTGAGTACAATGGTTGCTGATACCTTTTTCGTGGGGGTGGGCGCTCCTGCTAGTAGGCACTTTTTGTTGATAGGTTGGACGACAGTGAAAACACCGACTTGCAATAGTAGATTTTGTAGATGATGGCTGGTGTGTGTGGGAGGGGAGGGAGGGGAGGGGGGGCAGTGGGGACCTTTATATATACATATATCGCCAACAATGTTATGGTATTAAAAGTAAATTAAAAGATAGAAGGGTTAACGATACGTTTGTTTGGGGCTTAACGACACAGTCAGCAGGAAATTTTAATTCGATTCATGACATTTCACGTTGGGAAGAAATACAAGACTCCCTGAAAACCATCTAGCAGCAGTGAATAACTGTGAGGCTCTCCAAGTAAGAGTCAGCAATAATTGAAGCCAAGTTCGTCATCGACATATTGTACGACTTAGTATACAGAGTAAACGTGTACCCTAAACCCATGTAGGCAAATTAGGGTTAAGTTTCCGGTCCAATGACATCATTCAGGAGGTGACAAGGGATGCCATCAAACTGCCAATGTTTGCGTATGAAGTACAATGTGCGAACCAATGAATTTACGAGCTCCCAGTGAAAATTCCTTAGTGGTAATAACCATGTTTCGTAATGTTCAATTTCCCAACAATCCAACAGCCCATCTCCAAGTTGCTTTATAAAATTCCTATTCAACATTGAAGGTCATATTCGGCTGTACATTTCCTAACAACATGAATTGTGAGCAAATGAGTTTTCCTCGCCCATAGCATCTACATTTATTGCATAGAATCTCGGTTGGTAAGGATTGATTAATGCACATCTCCGGCAATTATTAGAGAATATTGCTGGCTTCTGATACACTAACATTACCTCGAAACCACAGTGTCTCTTTGTTCTTACGTTTTGCTTCCCAGTAATCTGTTTATGGCAACCTAACAGCCCAGTTCTTGGTGTTTTTTATCTGTAGATAGCACGAACAACACCTAGAAGCTCCACCCCAAGGATGGCTATTAATGTGTTGATTAGTATTGGTTATTTAATGAAGTTTTACGACACTCTCGACAGTCAGGGTCGACTCCTTTCTGGCAGTTTTTCGGGTGGAGAAAGCAGGACAACCAGGCGAGATTTATTGAATAGCGTCGAGCAACTGTCAGACTTTCCAACGTACTAACTCAGTGCAAGTAGGATTAGCATTGGTTGAAGGCAAGGGCACATCGAATTTTGGTGCGCCTTAGTACACAGCGCTACCGCGCTGTCACGTGGGTAATCGGGATGAAGTGCCTTATCCAGTGACATAACTCAGTTACTGTTAGTCGGGATCGAACCACCAACCATTCGGTTTGAAGTGCAATGACCTAGCCATTGAATCACCGCACTCCCATCTGAATGGTTCCGAAAGTAGAAATATCTATTTTTAGAATGATTTTTTTTTCTTTGAAATGCATTCCAAAAATAGATGTTTCTATTTTTAGGCCAACACATATTTCATTTTGCATTCTTAAAATAGAATATTTCTATTTTTAGTTTTTTTTTTTTTTTGAGCTTGCTTCTTGGGTTTTTTTTCGGTTTGTGTTTTTTTTTTTTTCGGTTTGTTTTTTTTTTTTTTGGATATTGTTTTTTTTAATTTTTTAATGAAATTACCTAATACATTTTTTTAGTTTGGAGATTTTGTTTTCATTTCCAGAAATGAATAATTTCTTTTACAGCACACATTTTTTCTATGTTCCCAAAATAAATTTATTGCTATGTTTAATGCACATTGTTTTCTTTCTGTTTCTCAAAATGGATTATTTCTATTTTAAGCGCAGATTTAGTTCATTTTATTTCTTTATCCAGAAAATAGTTTATTTATTTATTTATCTATTTATTTATTCATTTATTTATTTATTGATTGATTGATTGATTGATTGATTTATTTATTTATTTATGAAGGTTTAACGACACTTTAACAGCCAAGGTCATATCGTGTTGGCGACAGTTTTACGGGTGGAGGAAGCCGGAGTGCTCAGTGAGAACCACCGAGCAACGACGAGCAGCTGCTCGCTCCCAAACATCGTAACTCCGCACTGCAGCATGCACAGGCAGGGTTAGATTGGCTGAAGACATGCGCATCATCGACGTGCAGTACGCCTTAGTACACGGCGTCATCGTGCCCCCATGTGGACAGTTGGGATTAAGTACCTTGCCCAAGGACAGAACACTGAGTCCGAATCTATTAATGCTTTATATATGTGTTGTCCAGCATGCTGAGTACAATGGTTGCTGATACCTTTTTCGTGGGGGTGGGCGCTCCTGCTAGTAGGCACTTTTTGTTGATAGGTTGGACGACAGTGAAAACACCGATTTGCGATAGTAGATTTTGTAGATGATGGCTGGTGTGTGTGGGAGGGGAGGGGGGCAGTGGGGACCTTTATATATACATATATCGCCAAGAATGTTATGGTATTAAAAGTAAATTAAAAGAGAGAAGGGTTAACGATACGTTTGTTTGGGGCTTAACGACACAGTCAGCAGGAAATTTTAATTCGCTTCATGACATTTCACGTTGGGAAGAAATACAAGACTCCCTGAAAACCATCTAGCAGCAGTGAATAACTGTGAGGCTCTCCAAGTAAGAGTCAGCAATAATTGAAGCCAAGTTCGTCATCGACATATTGTACGACTTAGTATACAGGGTAAACGTGTACCCTAAACCCATGTAGGCAAATTAGGGTTAAGTTTCCGGTCCAATGACATCATTCAGGAGGTGACAAGGCATGCCATCAAACTGCCAAGGTTTGCGTATGAAGTAAAATGTGCGAACCAATGAATTTACGAGCTCCCAGTGAAAATTCCTTAGTGGTAATAACCATGTTTCGTAATGTTCAATTTCCCAACAATCCAACAGCCCATCTCGAAGTTGCCTTATAAAATTCCTATTCAACATTGAAGGTCATATTCGGCTGTACATTTGCTAACAATATGAATTGTGAGCAAATGAGTTTTCCTCGCCCATAGCATCTACATTTATTGCATAGAATCTCGGTTGGTAAGGATTGATTAACGCACATCTCCGGCAATTATTAGAGAATATTGCTGGCTTCTGATACACTAACATTACCTCGAAACCACAGTGTCTCTTTGTTATTACGTTTTGCTTCCCAGTAATCTGTTTATGGCAACCTGACAGCCCAGTTCTTGGTGTTTTTTTTATCTGTAGATAGCATGAACAACACCTAGAAGCTCCACCCCAAGGATGGCTATTAATGTGTTGATTAGTATTGGTTATTTAATGAAGTTTTACGACACTCTCGACACTCAGGGTCGACTCCTTTCTGGCAGTTTTTCGGGTGGAGAAAGCTGGACAACCAGGCGAGATTTACTGAATAGCGTCGAGCAACTGTCAGACTTTCCATCGTACTAACTCAGTGCAAGTAGGATTAGCATTGGTTGAAGGCAAGGGCACATCGAATTTTGGTGCGCCTTAGTACACAGCGCCACCGCGCTGTCACGTGGGTAATCGGGATGAAGTGCCTTATCCAGTGACATAACTCAGTTACTGTTAGTCGGGATCGAACCACCAACCATTCGCTTTGAAGTGCAGTGACCTAGCCATTGAATCACCGCACTCCCATCTGAATGGTTCCGAAAGTAGAAATATCTATTTTTAGAATGATTTTTTTTTCTTTGAAATGCATTCTAAAAATAGATGTTTCTATTTTTAGGCCAACACATATTTCATTTTGCATTCTTAAAATAGAATATTTCTATTTTTAGTATTTTTTTTTTTTTTAAGTTTTTTTTTTTTTTTTCGGTTTTTTATTTTTATTTTTTTTTTTCTTGGTTTTTATTATTTTTGTTGTTTGGTTTTTTGGGGTTTTTTTTTTTTGTTTTTTTTTTTGTTCTTTTAATAAAATCACTAAAAACATTTTTGTTTTAGATTGGAGATTTTGTTTTCATTTCCAGAAATGAATAACTTCGATTACATCACACATTTTTTTCTAAATTCTCACAATAGATTTATTGCTATTTTTAATGCACATTGTTTTCTTTCTGTTTCTCAAAATGGACTATTCCTCTTTAAGCGCAGATTTCGCTAATTTTATTTCTTTATCCCGAAAATAGTTTATTTCTTTGTGTTATTTATTTATTTATTTATTTATTTATTTATTTATTTATTTATTTATTTATTAAGGTTTAACGACACATTAACAGCCAAGGTCATATCGTGTCGGCGACAGTTTTACGGGTGGAGGAAGCCGGAGAACACGGCGAGAATCACCGAGCAACGACGAGCAGCTGCTAGCTCCCAAACATCGTAACTGCGCACTGGAGCACAAGGAGAGTTAGATTGGCTGAAGATATGCGCACCATCGACGTGCAGTACGCCTTGGTACACGGCGTCATCGTGCCCCCATGTGGACAGTTGGGATTAAGTACCTTGCCCAAGGACAGAACACTGAGTCCGAATCTATTAATGCTTTATATATGTGTTGTCCAGCATGCTGAGTACAATGGTTGCTGATACCTTTTTTTTGTGGGGGGGGGGGGGGCGCTCCTGCTAGTAGGCCCTTTTTGTTGATAGGTTGGACGGCAGTGAAAACACCGACTTGCAATAGTAGATTTTGTAGATGATGGCTTTTGTGTGTGGGAGGGGAGGGGGGGGGGGGCAGTGGGGTCCTTTATATATATATATATATATATCGCCAAGAATGTTATGGTATTAAAAGTAAATTAAAAGAGAGAAGGGTTAACGATACGTTTGTTTGGAGCTTAACGACACAGTCAGCAGGAAATTTTAATTCGCTTCACGACATTTCATGTTGGGCAGAAATACAAGACTCCCTGAAAACCATCTAGCAGCAGTGAATAACGTGGGTAATCGGGATGAAGTGCCTTATTCAATGACATTACTCAGTTACTGTTAGTCGGGATCGAACCCACAACCATTCGGTTTGAAGTCCAATGACCTAGCCATTGAATCACCGCACTCCCATCTGAATGGTTCCGTAAGTAGATTTATTTATTTATTTATTTATTTATTTATTTATTTATTTATTTATGAAGGTGTAACGACACTTTAACAGCCAAGGTCATATCGTGTTTGCGACAGTTTTACGGGTGGAGGAAGCCGTAGTGCTCAGCGAGAACCACCGAGCAACGACGAGCAGCTGCTTGCTCCCAAACATCGTAACTCCGCACTGCAGAATGCACAGGCATGATTAGATTGGCTGAAGACATGCGCATCATCGACGTGCAGTACGCCTTAGTACACGGCGTCATCGTGCCCCCATGTGGACAGTTGGGATTAAGTACCTTGCCCAAGGACAGAACACTGAGTCCGAATCTATTAATGCTTTATATATGTGTTGTCCAGCATGCTGAGTACAATGGTTGCTGATACCTTTTTCGTGGGGGTGGGCGCTCCTGCTAGTAGGCACTTTTTGTTGATAGGTTGGACGACAGTGAAAACACCGACTTGCAATAGTAGATTTTGTAGATGATGGCTGGTGTGTGTGGGAGGGGAGGGAGGGGAGGGGGGGGGGGGGGTAGTGGGGACCTTTATATATACATATATCGCCAAGAATGTTATGGTATTAAAAGTAAATTAAAAGAGAGAAGGGTTAACGATACGTTTGTTTGGGGCTTAACGACACAGTCAGCAGGAAATTTTAATTCGATTCATGACATTTCACGTTGGGCAGAAATACAAGACTCCCTGAAAACCATCTAGCAGCAGTGAATAACTGTGAGGCTCTCCAAGTAAGAGTCAGCAATAATTGAAGCCAAGTTCGTCATCGACATATTGTACGACTTAGTATACAGGGTAAACGTGTACCCTAAACCCATGTAGGCAAATTAGGGTTAAGTTTCCGGTCCAATGACATCATTCAGGAGGTGACAAGGGATGCCATCAAACTGCCAATGTTTGCGTATGAAGTACAATGTGCGAACCAATGAATTTACGAGCTCCCAGTGAAAATTCCTTAGTGGTAATAACCATGTTTCGTAATGTTCAATTTCCCAACAATTCAACAGCCCATCTCCAAGTTGCTTTATAAAATTCCTATTCAACATTGAAGGTCATATTCGGCTGTACATTTCCTAACAACATGAATTGTGAGCAAATGAGTTTTCCTCGCCCATAGCATCTACATTCATTGCATAGAATCTCGGTTGGTAAGGATTGATTAACGCACATCTCCGGCAATTATTAGAGAATATTGCTGGCTTCTGATACACTAACTTTACCTCGAAACCACAGTGTCTCTTTGTTCTTACGTTTTGCTTCCCAGTAATCTGTTTATGGCAACCTAACAGCCCAGTTCTTGGTGTTTTTTATCTGTAGATAGCATGAACAACCCCTAGAAGCTCCACCCCAAGGATGGCTATTAATGTGTTGATTAGTATTGGTTATTTAATGAAGTTTTACGACACTCTCGACACTCAGGGTCGACTCCTTTCTGGCAGTTTTTCCGGTGGAGAAAGCAGGACAACCAGGCGAGATTTATTGAATAGCGTCGAGCAACTGTCAGACTTTCCAACGTACTAACTCAGAGCAAGTAGGATTAGCATTGGTTGAAGGCAAGGGCACATCGAATTTTGGTGCGCCTTAGTACACAGCGCTACCGCGCTGTCACGTGGGTAATCGGGATAAAGTGCCTTATCCAGTGACATAACTCAGTTACTGTTAGTCGGGATCGAACCACCAACCATTCGGTTTGAAGTGCAATGACCTAGCCATTGAATCACCGCACTCCCATCTGAATGGTTCCGAAAGTAGAAATATCTATTTTTAGAATGATTTTTTTTTCTTTGAAATGCATTCCAAAAATAGATGTTTCTATTTTTAGGCCAACACATATTTCATTTTGCATTCTTAAAATAGAATATTTCTATTTTTAGTATTTTTTTTTTTTTGAGCTTGCTTCTTGGGTTTTTTTTCGGTTTGTTTTTTTTTTTTCGGTTTGTTTTTTTTTTTTTTTGGATATTGTTTTTTTAATTTTTTAATGAAATTACCTAATACATTTTTTTAGTTTGGAGATTTTGTTTTCATTTCCAGAAATTAATAATTTCTTTTACAGCACACATTTTTTCTAAGTTCCCAAAATAAATTTATTGCTATGTTTAATGCACATTGTTTTATTTCTGTTTCTCAAAATGGATTATTTCTATTTTAAGCGCAGATTTAGTTCATTTTATTTCTTTATCAAGAAAATAGTTTATTTATTTATTTATCTATTTATTTATTTATTTATTTATTTATTTATTGATTGATTGATTGATTGATTGATTGATTGATTGATTGATTGATTTATTTATGACGGTTTAACGACACTTTAACAGCCAAGGTCATATCGTGTTGGCGACAGTTTTACGGGTGGAGGAAGCCGGAGTGCTCAGTGAGAACCACCGAGCAACGACGAGCAGCTGCTCGCTCCCAAACATCGTAACTCCGCACTGCAGCATGCACAGGCAGGGTTAGATTGGCTGAAGACATGCGCATCATCGACGTGCAGTACGCCTTAGTACACGGCGTCATCGTGCCCCCATGTGGACAGTTGGGATTAAGTACCTTGCCCAAGGACAGAACACTGTGTCCGAATCTATTAATGCTTTATATATGTGTTGTCCAGCATGCTGAGTACAATGGTTGCTGATACCTTTTTCGTGGGGGTTGGCGCTCCTGCTAGTAGGCACTTTTTGTTGATAGGTTGGACGACAGTGAAAACACCGACTTGCGATAGTAGATTTTGTAGATGATGGCTGGTGTGTGTGGGAGGGGAGGGGGGCAGTGGGGACCTTTATATATACATATATCGCCAAGAATGTCATGGTATTAAAAGTAAATTAAAAGAGAGAAGGGTTAACGATACGTTTGTTTGGGGCTTAACGACACAGTCAGCAGGAAATTTTAATTCGCTTCATGACATTTCACGTTGGGCAGAAATACAAGACTCCCTGAAAACCATCTAGCAGCAGTGAATAACTGTGAGGCTCTCCAAGTAAGAGTCAGCAATAATTGAAGCCAAGTTCGTCATCGACATATTGTACGACTTAGTATACAGGGTAAACGTGTACCCTAAACCCATGTAGGCAAATTAGGGTTAAGTTTCCGGTCCAATGACATCATTCAGGAGGTGACAAGGCATGCCATCAAACTGCCAAGGTTTGCGTATGAAGTACAATGTGCGAACCAATGAATTTACGAGCTCCCAGTGAAAGTTCCTTAGTGGTAATAACCATGTTTCGTAATGTTCAATTTCCCAACAATCCAACAGCCCATCTCCAAGTTGCCTTATAAAATTCCTATTCAACATTGAAGGTCATATTCGGCTGTACATTTCCTAACAACATGAATTGTGAGCAAATGAGTTTTCCTCGCCCATAGCATCTACATTTATTGCATAGAATCTCGGTTGGTAAGGATTGATTAACGCACATCTCCGGCAATTATTAGAGAATATTGCTGGCTTCTGATACACTAACATTACCTCGAAACCACAGTGTCTGTTTGTTCTTACGTTTTGCTTCCCAGTAATCTGTTTATGGCAACGTAACAGCCCAGTTCTTGGTGTTTTTTATCTGTAGATAGCATGAACAACACCTAGAAGCTCCACCCCAAGGATGGCTATTAATGTGTTGATTAGTATTGGTTATTTAATGAAGTTTTACGACACTCTCGACACTCAGGGTCGACTCCTTTCTGGCAGTTTTTCGGGTGGAGAAAGCTGGACAACCAGGCGAGATTTACTGCATAGCGTCGAGCAACTGTCAGACTTTCCATCGTACTAACTCAGTGCAAGTAGGATTAGCATTGGTTGAAGGCAAGGGCACATCGAATTTTGGTGCGCCTTAGTACACAGCGCCACCGCGCTGTCACGTGGGTAATCGGGATGAAGTGCCTTATCCAGTGACATAACTCAGTTACTGTTAGTCGGGATCGAACCACCAACCATTCGGTTTGAAGTGCAGTGACCTAGCCATTGAATCACCGCACTCCCATCTGAATGGTTCCGAAAGTAGAAATATCTATTTTTAGAAAGATTTTTTTTTCTTTGAAATGCATTCTAAAAATAGATGTTTCTATTTTTAGGCCAACACATATTTCATTTTGCATTCTTAAAATAGAATATTTCTATTTTTAGTATTTTTTTTTTTTTTAAGTTTTTTTTTTTTTTTCGGTTTTTTATTTTTATTTTTTTTTTTCTTGGTTTTTATTATTTTTGTTGTTTGGTTTTTTTTTGGTTTTTTTTTTTTGTTTTTTTTTTTTTGTTCTTTTAATAAAATCACTAAAAACATTTTTGTTTTAGATTGGAGATTTTGTTTTCATTTCCAGAAATGAATAACTTCGATTACATCACACAATTTTTTCTAAATTCTCACAATAGATTTATTGCTATTTTTAATGCACATTGTTTTCTTTCTGTTTCTCAAAATGGACTATTCCTCTTTAAGCGCAGATTTCGCTAATTTTATTTCTTTATCCCGAAAATAGTTTATTTCTTTGTGTTATTTATTTATTTATTTATTTATTTATTTATTTATTTATTTATTTATTTATTTATTTATTTATTTATTTATTAAGGTTTAACGACACATTAACAGCCAAGGTCATATCGTGTCGGCGACAGTTTTACGGGTGGAGGAAGCCGGAGAACACGGCGAGAATCACCGAGCAACGACGAGCAGCTGCTAGCTCCCAAGCATCGTAACTGCGCACTGGAGCACAAGGAGAGTTAGATTGGCTGGAGATATGCGCACCATCGACGTGCAGTACGCCTTGGTACACGGCTTCATCATTCCCCCATGTGGACAATCGAGACCAAGTGCATTGCCCAAGGACACAACACGAGAGTCCGAATCTATTACTGCTTTATGTGTTGTCCAGCACGCTGATCACGAAGTTTACTGACACCATTTTTGGGGGGGGTGGGGGGCGTAGTTGGTAATAGACCCTTTTTGTTGATGGGTTGGACGGCAGTGGAAACACCCACTTGCAATAGTAGATTTTGTGGCTAATGGCGTGTGTGTTGGGGGTGGTTTGGGGCAGTGGGGACCTTTTTCTCATCTGGAGGTCAATGTTCTGCATTTATATTGGTTCACTCTTTTCCTTTTAAACGTTCGTAGACAAACTAGAGGCTATTGTAATCCACTGCATAGGGGTTGAAGTTTAAAACAGTAATATGAGATAAGTATTAATTATACGTTTGTTTATTGAGGTGTAAGAACACATTCAGCAGCAAGTTTTAATTAGATTCATGCAAGTTTTCGGGCAGTAGACGTGGCGAACCATCGAACAGCAGCGAATAACTGTCCGGCCGTCCAGATTACTAACCCGGCTTGAATTAGCAGTGTTTGAAGGTAAGTACGTTATTGACGTCTTGTGTAGGCCTTATAGTTTACATCTCTCTCTTAATTCGCTTTGCACTCAAGTCCAATGATTGTCGTGTCTAGAGGTGATAACGCTAACCTCTTGTTCGTCTATGAATGTGTAAAGAGAATAAAATCCCCAAAAAAGAAGCAGTCCTTTAAACACATGACAAATAAAAGTGGTACTCCCTCCCCCATCCCCACCCGGGCACACAAAAGCAATTTACCACCGTAACTCCATCAACTACAAAACTTTTTAAAAAAATGGGATAATGAGAAAAAATATTTTACTTACTTCACATTTAATTTTTTTCTCCAAAAAAATAATTTCAAACGAGGAAGAAAATTATTACTTCTTTTTTTAACTTTTTATTTTTCTTTTATGTATTTAGTTCGTTTATTTTTTCGATTAAAGAATCTTTTTTTCTTAACTGGCACTTATACGCACGCCTAAATATTGCCGTAAGACACACCTCCCCCACCTCCCTCCCCCGATGATTGAAAACAGTGGCCGTGTTTGTCATCGGAAATCTGGAGAATCCGAATATTTTCTCATAATCCCTTCTTGCCGCATATGGAAAACGAACACACACGCCTCATTATGATCATGGACATAACTCTCTTTGTGTATCAAAGAAAATTGATTTTGCAATTTTAAATAAAGGTTGTTATAACAGGATAGCTTTGTTTTACGGAAATTCCTTCGAAATCCCGAAAAAGGTATATATTTCTAGAACGTATCACGCAGTATTTATCTCATTCTTCGTAATTTGGGTCGCAGGTCAGCAGCATTTTGATTTCAACAACCATGGAAGCAGAATGTATTCGATTCTACTTCAATCTAGGTTTCAATTACGATGAATTACTCGCAGCGCTGGAAAGTAATCATGGCATTATAATCAGCAAACGGACACTTCATCGCAAATTGCGTGCATTACATCTATTTCGAAAAAGATCCAGATCAAATTTGCTGGACGTTATGTCTTTTATTGAAAGTCTCTTAGAAGACAGAGGGCAGCTTAATGGATACAGATGGACCCATTTATACTGCATACAGCATGGCTTTGTCGTTTCGATGGAAGAGGTCAGACAGATTTCAAAAACACTTGATCCGGATGGGGTGAAATTGCGTTCCAGAGGAAAACTGAAACGAAGAGAATATTATTCGCGAGGTCCTAATTTTTTATGGCATATAGACTCCTACGATAAATTAAAGAATTATGGTCTTTGCATTAACGGGTGCATCGACGGATTTTCAAGGCAAATAATATGGCTAGAAGTTTTTTCGACCAGCAGTGATCCAAAAGTTATTGCAGGTTACTACATGGAAGCAGTCGAATTGCGGAAAGGTTGCCCTGTGAGAATACGAGGAGATATGGGGACAGAAAACGGACACGTTGCTCAGATGCAGACATTTCTGGCAGGGAGGAATGCCTTTTTGTACGGCAGGAGTTGCCACAACCAAAGAATTGAATCTTGGTGGAGCATTTTTCGCCAGCAAAGTGCAGACAAATGGATCTTCCTTCTGAAACACATGAAAGAGGATGGATATTTCACTGGTGATTTTCTGGATATATCTCTTGTGCAATTTTGCTTCATGAATATTTTACAGGTAAATATAACTATTTTATCTTACAGGAAGGGGGGGGGGGTTGTCAACGAAAAAATGCACTGCACTCATCTCTCTCATCTACGAATACCAATTTGGGAAAATATACACTCTAAAATCAGTGGGCTTAAAAATCTCAAATTGACTGGGTTGAGTGAATAGGAACCCAATTGTTATTAAGAGAGTAAATATAAAACAAGTCGCACGTGCGCGATACTATGTCATGTACACAAAGCACATCTCGTCCGCGCGAGGTACTAAATCCAGCGCACGAGATACGACGTCGAGCGCTGTATATAGATATTAGGTCGTGTGAGATACGATGTTGTGAGCAAAATACACTATGTCATGCATAGTAGATACTATGCCGGATGCGCGAGAGACTACGACGTGCACGTGGCATACCATTATTGCTAGTACGTTTAGACTTTCTATCCTATCTGTGAGCTTAATGTATATCGACACCCACTGGTTTATCGCGGTTCTCATATGAGAAGGCTCTGATTATCCGCGAGCCACGCCCACCTTTGTAATTCTTGACTACTTTGGTCATAGCTCCCTCGTTCATAATAAAATAGCCAGGTTTCGTGATTGCTTGCCATTTTTCAAATAAAATCGTCAGGTTTTGTGGGAAAAGGAGGTCAGTCCTACCTTTTAGCTTCTCTCATCCTACCTTCCCAGCTTTTTTGTATGTATATTTCCCTGTGGGTAGAAGATATTTAGGACCAAGACTATTTCGATGTTGGGACATTCTAGTCTGCAGGCAAGTTCCAATCTCAGCTTCGTAACTTTTGTAAACAATGATGTTCGCAAATAGTTAGACGTCCCCACCTCAATTAAAATTACACTAAGAGTGAAACAGTTATCTCAGTGTGTCAGAAAATGGAGGAAAAACGAAGTCAGATAACGAATTTATTTATTTATTTATTGGTGTTTAAGGTCACATATTTCTGCACAATGGCTAACCATGACCGTAGATAACGAATTACATCAAACGAATGTCAGTGGTGTCAAAAAATCCGTCGGCGTCGGTCGAACGACACCCAGCTCATGTTACTACCAAGACAATACTACGAAATTATCACATAGCGCATAAAAGTCGTTCAAAATGGTGACGACTATTGAAAAATGCGTTACTCCAGTGATGTCACAAAGTGACGTCGCAAAGAACCGAGGCACAGCCAATGTCATTTCTAGGACAGAATTCCATAACAATGCGAAATTCCAGTTAAAATGTTGAGAAATGGAGGGTGGTTATCATATGGTGTTTTGTAATAGTGTAAGGCCAAATTATGTTTTACAAGACCTGATGATTTATCTGAGTAAAGTGTTCAGCTAGTTTGTCAAAACCATTAGATTTCTGTAACAGAACTCGTGACTTCGTTTTTAACAAAATCTGGTGATTTTATTACTAAAGTGGTAAGCTGTTTCTGTTACAATAATGAGAGCTATTATAAAAACATGACAGTTAATCACAGAAATGGGTATAAGACCCATAGTCTCCCACCACGTGTTGCACACATCCCAGCTCTTTTCTACCCCGAACGGCGAACGCCCACTAACAGTTTTATGCTATCCTCTACTTCTTTCTTCCCAATGTCTCTAATCAAAATAACCTTCCCGACTGCATCACACAGTAACCACCTGTCCTTCACCCTCTCCCCATCTCATGTCCTCATTGGCAATTGCGCTCCAAGTAAACCATGAACTGATATTTTGAATATTCTAAGAGTAAGTGTACAGTATCTCCATTACTACCAAATTATACATTTGGCTCTCCTTGTTACCTACCATCTTTCCCAATCGATACGCCAAATTTACCTCGAAGTCAGTTTGAACAACATTGGCCTCCTCTCTCCCAGCAAAGGTTCCCTGCAGGATGTTCTCGAGAACTAAATTCTTCATGTTTTTTGCCTTAACGAATCTTTTACCTTGGACGTACCACCTTCTAGATCAATGATCTATATTGAATTGAGTCAACTCTTTCACTTGGGCAGCCCATCTCGTCATTACCATCTTACAGACGGGGTCTCATAGTGCGGTGTTCCAGTACTGTTGCCGACTGAATGGTATGGTAGGATTGTGCCTCTCGCAGTTCCATTTTAGATTTTCCAGCCTCTCAGTGGACTTGATGTGGTAGGTATTCTTTTTCATTCTATGGGTGATATGAGTAACACGGAAAGGCTGGTCATATGATGTTGAGCGGTTGGTTGGCTTGATGATTTGGTGAAGCAGTACACTCTGTGTTCTATGTACCTCTTCTGGGCTATTAAGGCTACCGACCCGTTGTCCCGCATTATGCATACTATAATACCCTATCGGCATTATACAACGTTGTGTGGTGTTGCAGACAATGGTCTATTGTCTTGCAACGGCTGTACAGTATAGTAACAGCAAACTCTGCCAGTTAAAACATTCATTTCAACAAACTTAAAAGAGTATCGCCAAAAAACTATATTCAATTCCACTCAAATCTTCATGAATTAACTCCGCCAATCGAATTTTTAATGACTTTTTTCCAGTAGAGTAGAAATTTATTCTGCACAAAATATACTACTCAAAGTTTGCTAAGCACCAAGTATATCCAACTACCTGTTTTACGTTTTAGTTGAAATATTGTAATGAAAAGTGTATACATTTTTTATTTAATTATATCTTTAATGATTTAAGTGCAGAAATTAAGATTTTATTTGTGTTTGACATTATGTTTTGACTTTTGAATACGATAACCATGGAAAATGGATTTTATTGGTAAAAGAGGAAATTTTGCAATATGCCAAAAGTTGACGGCGCGAACGGGTATGGGTCAATATCGAGTATGAGACCCATTACTGTTAATTACAGCTTGGCAACGCCTTCTCATGCTCCCAGTCAAATTCCTGGTGGTCATTTGTGGGATGTTATTCCATTCTTGGACCAGCATGGCACCAAGCTCCTGGGCAAGTCTTGGCTGGACTGGGTGGGCTGAATTGCATGCTACAACACACATTCCAGACATCTTCGATTGGGTTGAGGTTAGGGGACCTTGCTGGCCAGTCCATACGCTCAATCCCCTCCCTCTGTCGGTACTCACCGACAGCATGGGTAACATGAGGACGGGCATTATCGTCCATCAGAATGAATCTATCACCCACTACACCTGCATACAATCTGACGTGGACATCCAGAATCTCATCAGTATACCGGTGTGCAGTCAATGTAGCACATACAAGGACACAGAGCTCTGTACGTCCATCCCAGCTGATGCCGCCCCAGATCATGATTGACCCTCTACCACAGCGGTCATGCTCAGCAATGTTGGCTGCATGGAATCGATCTCCTGGTCTTCTCCATACCCTAGAACGCCTATTTGTGTGGTCTAGGCAGTACCTTGACCCATCTATAAAAAGGACAGATCGCCAATCTCCAGTGGTCCATCCAACGTGGTCCATGGCCCATTCAAATCGATCCTGACGGTGGTTCTGGGACAGTGGAATGCAAATATTTGGACTTCTCGACCGGAGACCACCTTCGTGCAACCTTGCCCGGATAGTCTGCGTCGAAACATTTACCCCGAATGCATTATGAAGGTCACTGCGCTACTGGGTTGCTGTGGCAAAGCGGTTCCTTCGGGCCTAAATGATCAAAAACCGGTCTTCTGCTGCAGATGTTGCTCTGTGTCTGCCACAACCATGCTGACTTACTCGTGTGCCATACTGCTGAAATCTTGCCCAGGCTCTGTTGATCACCATATGGTGCACACCAAGGGCTTCATCAACCTGACGATGGGTAGTCCCTTGCTCCACCATCCCTACAGCCCGCCACATTTCTGCTTCAGACAAAATAATGTCTTCTTACATTTGCCATATTCAATCATTAAATAACAAGGGTTTGTGTTGAAATGAAGATTGAATACCCTACACATGTCATGTACATGTAAACAGTACACGAAAACGACATGAAAATCAAGGTGTACATGCTTTCCATGACTGTCACGAAAAGTCTGCCTGTCAAGAGAGCAAATGTAAACACTGGGGACCATTTCAATGCATTCCTCAATCATATAGTCCAAGCAAAAAAAAAATCGCAAATATGTCACCAGCAAATTTCACAATGATGTGTCAAATATTTGGTGCTTAGCAAACTTTGTAAATTTGTATTTGGCCCTTGATAACTTTGAGTTAGCACCAGCTAGTCTGGGCCATTGGGTTATAGTGCAAAAATATGGGCACCAGGGGTGTACAAAAGTGCGGAGGTGCTAAAAATCGCATTCATCGACCAATTTTTACCAAATAAACTACAATTGTGGGGTGGGCTAGATAGTTTCAAGAAGCTTTAAACAAAGGTCAGACTCTCCCTAAATTGGGCAACATGGGAGCCCGAAAGTGCAAAGCAGCTAAAAATCACATTTATCATCCGATTTTCTCCAAACAAAATGCATTGTGGTGGCAGACATATATTCATGAAGATTGCCACCAAGACTGAGCATCGCACCCTCCCAAAATTGGGCACCAGGGGTGCACAAAATGCAGAGTAAGCCAAAATAGATTAATGAAGTTTCCCATCAAGATTGGGCCTCAGACACTCCCAACATTGGGCACCAGAAGAGCACAAAAGTGCTCAAATTGCTAAAAATTGAAGACATCAACCAATTTTTACCAAATAAACTGCATTGCGGGTTGGCACAAATAGATTCATGAAAAGTGCCACCAACCCCTCACTAAATTTGGGCACCAGAAGTGCTGAGTTTCTCAAAATCACATTCATCAATCGATTTTCCCAAAACAAACTGCATTTTGGGGTGACAAAATTGATTCGTGAAGTTTGCCACCAAGGTTAGGAATCGGATCCTCCAAAAAATGGGCAACAGGGGTGCCCAAAAGTTCTGAGTTGCTCAAAATCGCATTGATCAATCGATTTTCGCCTAATAATGTGCATAGTGGGGTGGCCCACATAGATTCATGAAGATTTCCATCTAGACAGAACATTGGACCGTCCCAAAATTGATTCGTGAAGATTGCCACCAAATTATCTTCCTGACATGACCAATTAAAAAGTCTCCTTATTATGAAAGCTGCATTTTTCACTTGGATTTCTTTCATCGTTATAGTGTCGAATAAGTTTTGTAAGGTTATATTTGTTTTTTAATTAATCATTTGGGTTAAAAAATCTGATCCAAGAAATGTTACCCTGATTAGTAAAAAGGAATTATTTCGACTTATAAAAGGGAATTTCGTTGGAAATGCAGAATATATGTTAAAAATTTGGAAAAACAAGATAGTCGGAGCCTTTCGCGAACCGACCTTATTGCAGACGAGAAAATTCAATTACCTTTCCTTCCCTGAATTCTAAATTTTGATGAGAATTGGCAATAATTATAATTTTCTTGTAATGAGCATTTGGGTTGTTGCTATTGTATTCAAATCTATTTTGTAACTATTTGTTATTCAATTACACTTTCAGAATGAGATGGATGAGGTGGTTCATATGTGGAATACCCATATCATTTCACGGAAAAGGACAAGCAGTACACCTTGCGGCAAACCTATTGTCATGTATACAATGCCACAACTATACGACACGCGAGATTTCCTTATATCTGTTGGTCAGGACGAGATAGTGGATTGCAAGGATGAATGTACTTTTCGTGGATATTACCCCTGTGACAAGGATGTTTTCGATATTTGTGTTCATTACATGGGGAGGAACGCTTGGCCAGTCCCAACAACCTGCTATGAAGCCGCAGATTTGTACATAAATTTACGAAATGTTGTTATGGAAACCCTGTAGATATACGTATCAGCAAGATAATAATTCCTGACAGACTGGTCGAGTGTGAGCGGTGTTCAATTTGCAAGCATGTTCATATAAAAAGCAAATTGTGTTACGGGAGAATTATGCTTGTCTTTTTATTTTCTGTGCATAAAAATATTTCAACGATTTCCCATTGTATCATCTCGAGGTAATATCTCAAGATCTTAAGATGTTATTTCAAGATCTCGAGATAATACCTCAAGATCCTGAAATGTTTATCTCGAGATCTCGAGATAATAACTCAAGATCTCGAGAAAATATGAGAAGATCATGAAATAATATTTCAAGATCTCGAGGTAACATCTCAAGATGTTATTTCAAGATCTCGAGATATCTCATGATCCTGAGATGTTTATCTCAAGATCTCGATATAATATCTTAATATAGTATCTCGTGATCTCGAGATCTTGAAATAAACATATAGAGTCTGTATCACCCATTCATCATTGCACTGAATTCATAACTGCCGCTTAAACTGTCTATTTACTTGTCGCAACTTTTCAGACTGAAACAAATTCGTTTCGTGCCCCCCACGACAATAACACGAATCTATTCCCGTCACTCAGATAAGTGAATAACTTATCAACCAATTAATCACCTTGTTACGAATTATTTATGAGAGCCCACCAGTCTAGCACTAATATAAACCGAATCCCTTCATTCGGACTTGCACTTGAATAAAGAAAAACCAAAACACAAGGAAACCAAATTATACTTGCCTGAAGACCCTATCCATCACCCCCGGGTGGAGTTATCTTCTTTGTTTAGAGGACCCCCTCTCACACTGGTCCTCTACCGCGGTAAGATAACCCCATCTAGAACACCAAGAACAACGTTAAACTTTCTCTCTCAGCCCTTCCTCCTCTTCCGTTCACTATCATGGTCGTGATCTGCCGACAACGTCAATCCAAAACGTCAAATTACGCCAAATTGGATTCGACCCAGATCGTTCTCGCGTGCATTCTGTGCGCAAAACAATCCATTCATTAGCTTGCACTTGCTTGTGTCTTGTTCACACTCCAAACCAAAGTGTTAACCTAGTACCCGGTACCTCTCAGTAACTACTGTGGGGCCTTTTACCCTAAAACACAGAAAACCCACTACCTTACCAGACTGAAACGCTCCAAATACAGTATACACGGCACTTCCCAGTGCATACTGTAGTGTATTTACCCTAAACCTCGACGTTTTCTCGCTTCTTTTCTTTAAAGCTGCGAACTGATTGTAGTGATTTTACCCTAAAACACAACGTTTACTCACTACTTTACACTACACACGCCCATACACACCAAATATTTCTTCCCAGCTCTACGTTGAATGGAGTGATTTTACCAATACTCACGAAGTTTACTCACTACTTTACAAGACACACACCCGTAAATACAAAATAGCCCTCCCCCAGCTCAACGCTGAAAGTTTTATCCCGGTGAAATGAATTGTCCTCTCCCTTGGTAGATATTACACCTACTTTCACTTTGTTGAGTAAGACACGTCGTTTCTGACCCGTTATTCCAGGGATCCAACACACAGCATAACTTTAACCCCATTTCAACATTCATTTTGACCGAGCAAGTGAACGGTGCTACCGACCCTATAATTACAGATACACCAGTGGCAGCTACAAACCTACCCGATGATTCCCCTTCCCCTCGCTGGTTTGGAAAATCGGTATTCTGTGAAACCAATTACCCCCTGCGTATAGAACATTAGTGCTTCCAGACGAGTAGTTAAGGACCTCACTTTTATCAACGCCAATATTGGAAAAAACCTTTCCGAGTATAAGGCAGCAGGTGTTAGAAAAACCCGCGAATTTATGGGCAATAGTCTCAATACCTAGCAATCTCTTGACCCCCAGGAGCCCCTTTCAAAGTTACACACCCAAATTGAAACTCATAACCCTGGTCCCAAGAGGCGAACATAATCCCCCCTCCTGTGGATCCCAAACGCCGCACCGCAGGATGGAATGACTAACATCGTTTCCACAGAAAACCCAATTTGTAAAGAAAATATTGACCTGTCGCCCGACAAGTCTCAACGTACGATACCCATTTCACACTCCAATGAAATACCCAAAAGTGACAACCCCAAAGGGGAAGTATCCAGTTCCGTGCATATTAAGAAGGACAACTTGAACCCGAACAAGATGGAGCCCTCTCAACGTTGGTTACAGCCACCTTTAACCAGCTACAACATGGCACCCCAATTAGCAATACGATCCACAGCGATCTAATACCATCACCAAGTCACATATGTGACTTGGTGATGGTATTAGATCGCGGTGGATCGTATTGCTAATTGGGGTGCCATGAATGGTCACCTATGTTCTCACCGTCTGAAACACATTTCAATCTGGAAAACCCCAATTTGGCCATCCCTTAGAGCATAGTTCTCATTGACCACGCCCCACAGACCACTACCTCTCAACTCTTGACACAGACACACAACCAGTTTATAAGAGTAGCATCTTGCCCACCTAAACCTCAAATGCGCATGACGATTTTGATTTGTCCCCAGAAAATATCCAACCATCAATACACTTTTCATACACTTCCAGTGGTCCCCCAACAATATCCCTCAAACCGACACCACTGCGAGCCACCCTACAATGTCAGTGGAAACCCAAACCCGTGAAAATACCTATCCGGTTGATATATCGTTGCCACAGCGCCCACAAAAGTTTAATCCAACAGAGAATACTCGAAACCACATTGTTGTGTTTCAAAGATGTTCCCGCGTCACTCGAAAGATAGCACCCACTTTCACTTTTGCTAATCCCATTCCCAGGAAGGGATTCCCACACAAATATACCCACACAAGCATCCACATCTCAGATTAACTAGCATTCGGTGCCTCCCTCCACCTTATATATCAAGCAATAACAGTTTCCCTTCCTCCTCGCACCCTAAGAAGTAAGATGTAAGATGGGCTCTCCTCCTGCGAATTGAATCCTGTCATCATAAAAAGGGAAATATGCCCTCGTGGCACACAACGGGCAATTCTCCCGACACATCAGAGTAGCTCAAAAGATCCCCGATTTACCAGCAATCTGATACCTACTGGTCCCCATGCCCCCCCCCCCCCCCCTCGTATACTTCTGCACAGCCCGAGTCTAAACACTGAAAATTCTGGAAAATTCTAAATTCTCACCCAAATGCTGCACCTGGTAAGCAGGGAATTGGTTGACACTTTGGGTTTGGAGTGTGAACAAGACACCAGCAAGAGCTAGATCGGATGAAAAGATTCGATTTATATCAGTGCTGGACTTTTAAGCAACGTCGAGCCGGGTTAGTCCTTGGATGGGTGACCGTCTGAGCAATCGATTCGGACTCCCGGATCATGTCACTGGGCAAGACAACCCCGATTGTCCACATGGGGGCACGATGACGCCGTGTACTAAGGCGTACTGCACGACGATGGTGCGCATGTCTTCAACCAAACTAACCCTGCCTGTGGTGTGGTGCGGAGTTACGACGTTGGGGAGCTGGCAGCTGCTCAGTGGTTCATTCACTCGTAAAACCGTCACCAACACGGTATGACCTTGGCTGATAAAGTGTCCAAAAAACCTAAATAAATAATAAATAGTGCTGGACTGAGTTTTGGTGGGCTCTCATAACTAATACTCAACAAGGTGAATGGTGAATAAGCTATTCGCTACTCTGAGTGGCAGGACTGGTGTGGATTCGTGTGAGTGTATTGGGGGCAAGAATAAGTTGCACCCGGAAAAGAGATGCGACAAGTAAATAAACGCTTTGAGTGACAGGAGTCAATTCTTGTGTATAATCAATGGGAGACACCGATTATATATGCTTATCTCGAGATCTCAAGACAAAAAAAGTATTGATCATGGCCTAAATCAGCCATCGTACGTCTCAGCCAGACGGATGTAATTCATAATGCATCTGAAATAATTTTTGGTTACAGAAAATTAAATTAAAGTTAAACGAAGGAGGACCCAGTCGGTGAACACTGGCGTAGAAACAGGAGTGGACAAGAGCATCAGAAACAGGGGCCAAATGAGGCAATAAACCCCCTTGCCTTGAGGTTAGAAGGCAAGTGGGCAGCGCGTGGACTTTTTCGTCAGACGTGCACTGGCACTTTACTTTCGGGGATTATCAGGGAGAAACTATTCGTATTCCTTTGTAACGTATTTTACATGTGCCAGAGTCAATGGGGTTGATGCATGTAATATGTACATGTCTTCTATTTCCGTGCATGCTCTGGATATGGATGAAAAATCAACAATACTCGTACCACAGACGACCGACGATCCACATCTGTCAGAATGGGTAAATGGGACAAATAAAAATGTTGTGTATGTGGGGTGAGGTGGGGATGTTAAAAGATATCCCATAATGATCCTAAACCGTGATTTTCAATATTCACGGTGATAGAAATCATGTATAACACAGATTTGCAATGGTGGATCTCGAGGTCCGAGATTTTAGATCGCGAATGGGACGAGGTGCAATTTCAAACATGGGTAGCAGCGTAGTGGCTAACTTGAGGTCAGGTGGATAGCACACCCCCTTATCTCTTTCGGAGGATAATGTGTAAGGTCTCATTGAACAGGAGACACCACAGGGGGGATATGGTTGTACACATATGGAGGACGACACAAGACTACCAGTTATCTCGTAGTGATTGTCTATGTGTTCTCGCGGTTAATGTCCTATCCCCGAGTCCCGATGCTTGTGACAAAATTCAGAAAAAATAGGGGCGCAGAAAAGGCGTAGTAGATACGAAAAGGTAAGATGCAAAAGACAGAAATTATATAATAAAGAAAAGTTATCACCGTACACGTCAGATACAGATGCTTTATAAAACGAATGATATAGAAAGCTTGCATAAGTTTTCAAAGTACCCGGATACAGTGGAAGTAAAATGGTTTTCCAGAATAGAAGATGGTTAGGTGCATATTAGTGAGAGTAATAGCTAATAGTGAGAGTAATAGTGCGGTCAATAACAGTAAAGCTGCTACAAGGCATCCGTAGGAGAAGCCTGTGGTTCAGTCTGAAGGCAGTGACAGCTGATTACAGAACATGTATTAACAGCCAATGTCAAGTCAGCACCAGTGCATGCTCTAGACGCCATGAAGGTCATGAGATGGTTTATTAACTATGAGCAACTATCCATATGATGTATACAAGGGACTCGAGATTTGATTTTAAATCACGGAGGGAAACCTTTAGCTCTTCTCACTTCATACTGCAAAAGAAGACAGAAGAGACTTGATGTTACCAATAATGTGTGTCAGAGTTTCCATACCATGAGCAGCAAACAGACAGCTCTAGATTCCGCATGTCTGGTAACAAATGATATAGGGTAGAGATTTGAGCTGAGCCAAAATAGCCCAAGCCATTACAAACAGTCCTCGCTATACTACAGTACCAAGCATACCAAATATAGGATGATGTAAAAGATTCTGACAAACCAACAGATCGAGAATGGTGAATATAGACAAAAGGGATACAAACTATACTATACTACCATATTCGACAATGAACTCCACCAAACAGGATTACAATATCTTGCATTACATTTACCTGCTGTCAGTCACAACCACGGGTAGCTTTAGATGAGTTAGTAGTACAAACGGAGAATTTTTACTAGGTAAAGCAATCAGAGCACACAAACACACACAGACACACACTGTTGGTCCTGGTTCGAGTCACAGCTTTCTCCCTTTTTTCAGTCTCAATTCTGAAAACATGTAGCACTGCGCGTGATTTACCTTTACACTTGGCATCTCTACTCAATATTTTGAGACCAGTTTCATTAGTAAATTCCAAGAGTTCGTTCGCCTTAATGTTGATTTTCTTATCGCTACTCCTATTTCTTGTTGTCTATACCAAATATGCTCATTGAACTTTCCCAGTTTACGCGCATGCTTTTTGTGGAACGTTCTTTCAAGGGAAGAAACACACTTATCGGCGGCATCAATTGATTACCAATTAGGGTTATTGAGATATAAAAAAACAGTCAATTGGATAACAAACCAGTTTGCGTGCGTGCGTGCGTGCGTGCGTGCGTGCGTGCGTGCTTGCGTGTGTTCTTGCGTGCGTGCGTGCGTGCGTGAGTGCGTGCGTGCATGTGGGGTTAAAAAATCGCACTGGCACAGACATTTCCTACTGAAACGTTTTCATTTCCTGAACCCTGATGGGTTTGAAACATGACAAAAAAATTACATACAATTAATTTAAACTAAGTGATGAGCTTAGGAACTGGTTAAACTGACTAAATAATTGATGTTATTCATTGATGGGCTCTAATTTAGTCCTTACAAGCTTTTGTTTTTCTTATAGGCGATGACAGGTCGAAGATTCAAAGGTTCATTTAATTTAGCATTGGTAAAATTTAATTCATCTTTTAACATTTTTGCTATTTCGATATTCATTCATTCTTCTGTATGTTAAAGTGAAAGGAATGGATGGACCTCCTTTCGCATTCTCCCTCTGATATGTTCATTCCAAATGTCCAGAGGGTTTGAAGCGTATTGATCCAAAAAGCTTCACGTTTTTTCTAAATTCACCCATTTCTTCTAATGTGTCTTTAATTGGTGGTTGTTCAATAGGATGGATTTCGAAGTCGTCCAAAGAATGGCCAGGAACGTTAAAATGTTGTGCTACTGGGGCATCAGCGTTATGTTTTATATCCTGTTTGTGTCTAGTAGCACGTTCTCGAAAAGGATTCTGACTTTGACCAACATACTGTTTCCGACAGCGTTTACATGTGATAAGGTAAATAATGTTTGGTGAATCACAGTGGAGGGGGTTATGGATCTGATAGTGATTTTTCGTTTGTTCACAGGAAAATTCCTCTTTCTGATCAGGCATAAAAGTATGCAATCTACAATGAGGCTTTTTGCAATTAAATACCGCGCCACTACCATTCCGAAACGGTTTGTTGTGTTCAATCTTCAGTGGTTCGAAATCAGTAGTTTCAGCTGTACTTTCGAGCTTTTTCAGAGTTTGGGATTTCAGGCTACGCAAAAAACGCAGTGAGTACCCTCTCGATCTGGGGGCGCCAAATAGAGCAGAACAAGCCTCATTGAAATTTACCTTATCACTTGAATTGCAGTGGAAACGAATGAGCTGTGATTTGATGATACCTTTAAATGTATGGTGAGGATGAAACGATTTTGTATGCAACAATTGATGTGAATCAGTTGGTTTAAAATATACTTTATAATCTAAGTGACCGGATGCCTGAAATTGCTTGCCTTCATACACGGTCACATCGAGAAAATCAACAGAACTTTCACTGATAGTAGCTTTTAATTTAATGTTTGGATCAGGATTGTTCAGAATTTCTACAAATTCATCAAAATCTTCTTTTGAATGTTCCCAAATAATAAAAATGTCATCTAAATACTTGAGATATACGAGAGGATGCTTTGCCCATTTGCTTAAGGCATTTTCCCCCATTCCGCTACATAAATGCTTGCAAAATTAGGACTGAATCTTTGGCCCATAGGACAACCCATTATTTGTAGAAAATATTCTCCATTGAATTACCTTTTAAGCTCAGCTCTAAAAGATCCAAAATTTGTTCATCCGGGCGTTTTGCATCCGGATATTTTTCAAATGCATTTTTAACTGATTTAACACCTTTATCAATATCAATGTTCGTATACATACTGTCGATATCCAAAGTAGCCAGAATTGCATTTTTCGATATTTTTGACAGGAAGTCCTGGGTATTTTTTAGATAGCTCGGATGTCTATTTGCTATAGGTTTCAGATGATAATCAATTAATTCCGAGATCGCATACGATTCCGAATTACAATCTGATACAATTGGCCTCCCAGGTGGAGTTACGTCATCCGTCCATGAAGAATGGTCCTTGTGGATCTTTGGTAGGATGCAAAATTGTCTTGTTTGAGCACTGAGCTTAGTTGTTAAATATTTCAATTGTTTTTTGGTAATGTGACCTTCGTCGAGGAGAAATTTTAAGATCTTATTGAATTTTTCGATATTACTAGGCCAAATAAGTGAATCTATTTTCTTATAATGTTTAGTATTGCTGAGTTGTCTCATGGATTCCTTTATATAATTATCTCGAGATAGAACAACTACCGACCCACTTTTGTCGGCTGGTTTGATTAATAATTCCTTATTTTTTCGAAGTTTCGTGGGGGCTCTCCGTTCACCAGCTGTTAAATTGGCTTTATAGGAGAGTATGTTCATGCTGAACACCTATTGGATGATTCGTTTGCTAGCCTCAATAATTTCGGGATCTACTTCACTGTCTGGAGGTGACCAACCAGATGATTCTGTAAAAGGAAGTTTCCGACCGCTGGAGTTTCTAAAGCGGTCTGCTAATTTCATTTGCCTGAGAAAATTACAGTTATATGATGGTAAATTTGTTTGATTACCAGTTTTAGGCCTAGGTGCTGGTGCAAAAGTTAAACCGTGATCTAAAAGAGGTTTCTCTTGGGTTGTTAGGTCATTGGTGCCAGACAGGTTACCCACATTAGTTCCTAATCCCACATCTGTTAGGCGGTTGTTACCTTTGCCTTTACTTAGTTTAAATTTAGGTGGTTCAACCAGTGACATAATATTGGCGTTTCTAGTGGTCTAGTGGATTAAATCCTGAACAACATCAAACTTCGCGTCATCAATTTTTGGTATCACGTTAACGTCCTTCACTTTCCGAATGGTTTCGTTGATGATGCTCAGGGTTCTCCTCTCAGCCTGAGGGAGTTTTTGCGAAACGTTTAGTTCAGCGAAATAAATTTTTGCCGATCTAAACTTGACCCTGATATCTCTAAGTATATTCCGCAACTGCTTAACTACGAGATCAGAATTATCATTCCGAGAATTCACGCTAATATTTAATATATTTGGGGGACTGGACTGGCCCCTATGCCCTTTAAACATAGAGCGAAAATGATTGAATTTGGCGCCGGGGTAACACTCCACCTCGATGTCCGGATGGGGATTTCGATCAATGCGTCCTCAATTTGAACTTCCAATCATAAGGGTGTTTTTTACAAACATCGGGGAGGCGCCAATTCCTTTTGTCAAAATTAACTCCGCTTTTATGCCGAAACTGGGAGAATTTAGAATCAAATGAGCGGCCCGAGTTGCTGCTCGGTGATTTGACTTTCTCTGAGTACGATATACCTGGTTGAACCACACTAGAGGCAACAGAAGGTGGAGAAGAAACAGAAGCAGGAGCGGAAACAGAAGCAGAAGAGGAAACAGAAGGAGAAGCAGAGGAAGCAGAAGAAGTTCTAGTGAGAGTACTAGGAGAACAGGATAAGAAAGGCTGAGGAGGAGTAGGAGGTAGAGGAGCAAGACGAGGCGAGACAGCGTTACTCAATTTGCGAGCATCTTCAGTCACAATATGGACCGGAGATGTTTGCAAATTCAGCCGCTTACTCTGAGAGAAAGAAGAAGTAGAAGGAAAAGAAGAGGGAGAAGTGCTTTGCCTTGATCTTTTCTTATTTTGCTTTTCGCGTTGGGGTAGAGGGACAACACGGGCCGGAGTTTGCCTCCCGTATTGCTCCTTACTCCAGACGCTGGGCGAAGTTCCGAAATATAAGACTCATAGGCCGAAATCGTCTTATCTGTCAACTTATTTTTAAAATTTGTTTTAGCCCAGATTAAGGCACGCGCCGAAGCGCTGTTGAATTCTATTTTCTCGAGTTCAGGAGGTGGTCGCATAGCCAAAGTTATCTTAGACTTCAACTGGTTTAAATTTATCTTATAATGCTCAATTAAAGCATGGTTGGCCCATTCCACACTAATCGGTAAAAAAAGAGAAAAAAATGTGTGCGGTGGGATGAGCTGGCTTTAGAAAGCCACCTAACTCATCTACTTTTTTCTCCAACTGTTTCGGGAAATCCCGATTTGCCAAATGGTGCTCTAAGAGCCCGACGTGGTGCAAACACTGAAGCACCTAAAACAGAGCCTTGACCAGCCTAGAATAAGCCTGGAACGATTGTTCCTGGCCAGTTCCGGACTGGGCAACTCTCTGCTTCGGATGCCTCTGCCATTTTCTTGCCATTGTTGAATCCAGTAGATGAACTCAGTATAAATAAAATATAAAGTGATGAAATAAATAAAATTGGAAAACTAGATATTACCGATTCAAGAAGATACCTGGCTTGGTTATTTTCTTCTGAAATGGTAGAAAATCCGTGTGTGTGCGTGCGTGCGTGCGTGCATGCGTGCGTGCGTGCGTATGTTAAAATGACGACCACAAAATGAATATCATCCAACAAAAGAGGAAAGCCATCTGCCTTCATGTTCGTCTTGAGCAGTGATGCTTTTCATGTCTGTGAGCAGTGAATGGTCAGGTAAACAACTTTGTACAATATCTGCAATGGAACCGACTTTGGCGGTAATGGTTCTCTTGTTTATGGAATTATCAGATCTCGAAAACATCTTAGAACAGTATCTGCACCGAACTGGTAACATGTCTTTACTCGACAATGGTCAGGAAACAAATGAGCTCAAAACAGAACCTGCTACCCTTTATACCTTCCCAACAGAAGTAACTGGGTGCAGTGTGATGTACCCGGATGTAAAAACCTGTATGGCAACTATCCCTCAAAGGGTATCCTCAAAAGGTATCCCAGAGCACAATATCATATCATAAGCATCTTCAAATACCCAGATGAGTTTTAGAGCAGTGGGTGGAGTCACTCGATCGAGTAATTGCACAATAGCTCGTTTGCTCGGTGGGTTTCGAATCGTTCGGGTAATGACTTTTCAGAAACTGCTCCATAGCTCGTTATGCAAAATCATCAACCCTGTTTCTAGGCATCCCACTTACGGAATCCCTTTTTGAAACTGACTGGCCTTCGACACCTCGTTCTCAAAAATGAGTTGTAGCGCAGAATGTGGAGTCCCTCGATAGAGAAATTGCTCTATAGCTCGATGGGATTCAAATCGTTCGACCAATACACGTCTCAGTTACTACTCGGTTGTCTTTTCGGTTTAAGAATTACAAAGGCCTTCATTGTACACAATGGAGATATGTCTGTATGCTTAGATACAGATTATGTAAAATAAAGCATTCCGACAGGTTAGGTAGCTGCAGTAAAGTCAACTGATTGGACGTAGGGCCTTGCGAACCTCATATTTCGGGTCGAATCGAATCTCGAATCGAACCAAACATCAGATTTCGAATCGCTTCTCGGATCGAATCTCACCGCTTTCCAGGTTGTGGATATTGCACCTTCTTACGGCCGTAAATATTGCAGTCTCCACACAAATATTCCAGCTTTTGTAAGAAGTTTCGAATCGGCGGAATTGAAATCGAATCGAATCGAATAATGAGGACACTATTTAGAATCGCATCGACACGACTTTCGAGGCTTCACAGAGCTCTAGTTGGATTCTTTTGATAAATGAAACAAGAACGAGTACTTGGAAAAGGGTTAGAACTAGTCTAAATATACCATAAAATGCTAAAAATAGTAACAATAATGTTCCAGCTAATAAGCTCTAGTGGACTGTATTCCAGAACAAACGATTATGGTGGAATAGACAAAAACTATAACATAGGTAGAGGCAGATGATTCTGAAAGAATTCGAACAAGTACAACTTGACGGGTTGTTTGTGGCAATTCTACGAAATAAACGAGGATTCAGCAGGAATCCGAATCCGAAAACTACTTTATACGAAGAACAACACTTTACAGCGCTATTCTTAAAAACCCAAAATGTGCCCTTTCCATGTCCATTTCGTTAATTTGGGGTAATTTTGCTGATTTTGGAGGGATTATCGGGTTTATTTGGTTAATTAGATTAATCATTCTACAAATGTACACACCTATTATACACTTTGGGGTTACTTAGCAGCCACGTGATACCATTGAAACCAACATGGCGACCTCCAGTATACAAACTGGACAAGTGAAACGCGTATCGCCCGAACATCCCGCGCTGAAACATGTGCACTAACACCACGTATTTCTTTTGTATGGCATTGCAAGATAGCAGCTAATGTGGGTTATCACGACATCGGAGCATGACATAACTCTGTCACGTGATATGACGTAAATTTCCGAGGTCCTTTCAATGGGCCCGAACTCTACAGTTAGTACTGTTCTTCCACCCTGACCAAGCAATGCGACCGGATTTGGAGATGTCGAATATGCTGTGGAGTTGTGTGACCTCGGTATAAATATAAGCGTGTGCTTGTTCCGTGGTTCCCTTTCGTGTGTAAAGGTCGCAGATCGGAAAACCTTAACACTGTTGTGATGTGGCATTGGACAGTCAGAAAACTTCATTGAACAGAAGGAAGTTAAAGCAATTCTTCTTTCATGAAGTTTCACCACGTCCAATATCTGGGCAACGCAAGCGAAGTGTTCCCGCCTATGACCTTGACACTTAAATTACATCCGCGCTTGAAAAACATACGATAGCACTCATCCCGGGGCATCAACTGCGAGGCGCTGTAATATCTATGAATCTGGTCGTATTTCCTTAAGTCTGTTCAGATAAAAACCTCTTTCCTCAATGCCCATGTCCAGAGGATGTCCTATCGCGAGTGACGAGAAGCAAACCTTAGTTTGATGGGAAAGGCTGTACATTGGTTGATCAGTAACCAATCGGTCGACGCTTACACTTTCTTTCATGCGTAGGCATGGTTTGGCACAGGCGTTTGTAAATGGGTGAATCCTAAGATGACAAGATAGTGTGTCAAACGGTGTATAGAGATGTTTTTTTATCTAGATTTGGATATATTACCCTAAGATACTTTTGTCGAGATATTATATCGAGATATCAAGATATCAGTTGGAGATCTGATATTTGGTAGAGATCTCGAGTAACACATGTCTAGATCTCGAGATACGTATATTGAGATCTTAGGATATTACGTCGTTTCTCCCGATATTATGTAGAGGTCTCCAGATATTTTTTGGGTATATCCAGATAATATGTCTAGCTTTGGAGATATTACGTGTATGTCGAGGTTTCGGGGTATGTGCGTCGAAATTTTGAGATACTGTATCGGGATTTAAAGATACGTACGATTGGAACTGGCTGCGTGAGACAGATCGCGAGAGAAAACTCTTCTCTTCCCTTTTTATACTGCTAGTTCCGCAATCTCTTCACGTTATTTAAAATGTTGTCAACTCTGAATGTACAAGGGAGTATCAAGTGGACAAATCAACCAACAAATACAATCACTCTCAACTGAATAGCTAAATTTAATGGAACTCCCAATATTTTAAACAACATTCATCTCATTAATCCATTACACGAATTCACAAAACGAACAGCAAAACGAGCGAAAATACATTTTGTGCATCTTGGGGTTATTCCTTTGCCTCTACTGATAACTGAAGTATTAGTACCAAGGCCTCCCCATGAGTAAATCAAAGATGAGAAAAGGGTCTCTTTCATAAAAATAATCCCCATGGCTACAGTGTAGACAGGTAATACTATAGATGAAAACCCCGGGACCGGTGTTCATCTTTGTACTGATTTTGAAAAGAAACCATATTCCAAGCATGCCCTAAATACGTATCAGTATACGCCATGGCGTACTATACTATTCCCAAATCATTTCGAAAACCTTTATTTAGTACCGTGTTTTAAAACAATGCCATATTTTATTTTGGCATGTTTATGCGGGTCTCTTTTCATAAACTTAAACTAAATGTAGTCGCTGCATAGACACATTTTAAGGCTTTTTGTGATTTCCGTTCCGTGTTTAGATTTTATTAACACGGTTACCTCATTACGTCATACATTTGTGTTTTGGCCTATCTTACATGTAGATACATGATTGGTGTTCCCAAGTGAACCGTGAAGATAAAAAAATGAATAACAAATCATAAAAACGAGTCGCGAACAATGAATGAACGTGAAAGCTGCTACTCACATAAAATTTTGTGCAGGGGTGGGGGAAGGGGGTGTGAAGGTGCCGAATCCCTTCACCCATACCATTCGTTCAATTGTCAATAGTTGGCAACTGAAGACCCTAAATTGGAGAAAGTTTGAGATTTTAGAGCAACAGAGAATTTTCCCCCAACTTTCTTTTGGCCTCAAATATATGGTTTTTAGACTGGAATATCTAGTTGTGGATACCCCCCCCCCCCCCCCCCCCCCCCCCCGTCAGAAACCTATTAGCAACGTCCCTGCTCGCGTATCATGGAATAGTAAGGATACCTCGTGAAGCAAAGTTGTCTACTGGCCATACTGAAAGTGTGGAGGGATACTGCCTCTTAATCTCATCTTACCACTTTAGAAAGGGTTACGCGAAGCGTAGGCCACTACCCTCGACCCATAGGCATGTTTGAAGTAGCCTTAAAATCAAGAGTGAAAACAGTAAAAGTTTACAAGTCCAAAAAGAGAAAAAGGTCCATAACTCTGGAATCAATTATTGGTCGGAACCCGTTCCTTGTGCATACCAGCTTTCTTTGCCCACCTTATAAAGTGTGTATGCATACAGGCCTGAAAAAAACGAGAACGTTTAGGCTACTCTGAGAGGGTGGTGGTACGTTGATCGTACAAAATAAGCGAACGCTCTAAGTCTTACACCAAAATAAAATGACATAAATTACATTTCAAATCCCACATGGGTTGCAAGTCAGAAATGATGATCTTTCAGAATGAACTCGCCACAAAGGTTTCTCACTGCATCCATAGTCCAATAGACTAGAATGCCATTTTCACAGAATGTCGGCCCAAATAAATAGCAACAACTAACGCGCGATCTCACCGGAAAAGGGGGGGGGGTCGAGCTTTAGTTGTTGCTATTCATTTAGGCGGAAATTCTTTTAAATGTAAACAGCATGGCTGGCGTTGTGAAAACAGACTCATGTTTCCTATACATGTAGTTACTCGCATAATATATAGCATACCCTGTCAAGCGGATTTCGATGTAAGCGCTTTATTATTTTGAAGCCTGTGAATACAAGCAAAATAAAGCAACACAGATCAAAATCTCGCAATGATTCAAGATAAATTACATCTATTGGTATTTAGCACGGCAATTGTAACTGCCCTCAGAGAATGTTAAATCAATTTTGTAGGTTCCTTGCATTAATTTTCCACGAGTTATGTCGAAATCATCTGGACCTTTTTCCAAGCGGCGTAGAAATCGGAGAATAGTGGTGAAAAAGGGGCACCCTCTCCAAAACAAAAATCCCCGAACAGTTATATGTTCCAAATTCAGTCACGGTTTGTGATTGGCGCCGCGTAAAGGTTGGCACGCGTTGTCACCAGTAAACTGTTGTAGACGTATGGTGTGTGGCTATGTGAACAAGAAGTTATCTTGAAGAAGACGAATAAAACCCACTGTGTTGACCGTGTATACATCCCGGATCATCACCAACAATCCCACCCTATATACTGCATCACGCACATGGGATTCTTTCCTTTAAAAACGAAACAAAAATAAAAACATACCCTCTCACATATACATAAGCAAACAAGTGATACCCTTTCACATTAACGCAAACAAAACTTGTTTTAGCCAGAAAAACAAACGAAAAGCGAACACGAACTCGCGCCCATTAGAGCCAGTAAATGTATATTCTAAATCTTCGCAATCTCTGCGAAAAAGTCAAGTTAAAAAATAAAACTGCGATTACAGCACTGGTGTAGCTACGCATGAAAACCAACGAAGAATATGACAGATTATGTCTGAAAGCATACGCGCCGTATTTCAAGTATCAGTAGTTAACAAAGACTGGATAGAGTGGTCGAAGACAAGGGCGACACTGTAGGTAAAATAGTCCACTAAGCCTACAGAAAGTGGAAGAACGTTTGTCAGTTTCATTCTGAATCCTGTTTGAACTCACTGGAGGGAACACACGCCTCCCCGTGGTTCACATGGGACAGGCACATCATGAATGCAAGTGTTGGCGGGAAGCCACGGGTGAGAGTATATGCCTGCCTGTAGCGTCCAACGAAATTAACATCGAACTGACTAACATTTTCCTCCTCCTACATGGCTTAGTGCATTATGTTACTCACAGTGACGCCTTAGTCACCGGAGCCTCTTTGGTACAACTTTGCCCTCTGGTTGTCTTTACGATTAACTCTGAAATTGCCCTGATAGAGTTGTTCCTAGACAAGACACCTCCACTGGAATTATCGCGCATGCGTTGTCTTAAAATTGCGAATGCATTTTCAATGACCGCCATCCAAACCACCGTAATAATTTTCAACAATGGTGAGTATAAAATATGTTCAAAGACATCTCGAAGTAAGACTGCCGACAAAACGCTTTGACGTGTGTGGTCAATAGAAACAACTAGCACGGCATGATAATGACTGATTGTTGCGTATTTTTATGATATATACAAACATAGTATCGATTTCCGATGTATTTTGCAGCTGTAAAGCATCTTTCGTCCTGATTTGTGAAATTATCTTCAAGTTGGCGATTTCCATAGACACCGGAGGATATAGTCTCCATATCCCGTTTGTTAGTTTTTCTAGAAAGACCAGGCTTATCATTAAGCAAAAATGTGATTTTCTCTGAATGGTGTATATTTTGTATGGTGCGACGCCCAGGACTGGATGATGCGACGGCCACAATTTTCTTCACTCCAACATCCAATCCTGGCCCTCGCATCATACAAAATATACATCACTCGAACAAAATCACATTTTTGCATGATAAGCCTGGTCGTTCGAGGAAAACTAATGGACGGTACATGGAGATTATTTGCTCGGTGTTTTCGGAAAGTCCTACCTTGAAGATATGTCCAGAAATCGGAGAGACATGTGCTTTAGAGTTGCAAAATACAGCGGAAAATGATGATGTGTTTGTAAATATCTTAAAAAAACAAGAAAAAAACCCAGTCACTGTCAAGTCGTGCTAGATGTTTTTACTAATGAACAAAGACATATTAACTACAGGTGTGAAATCTTTTTGTTGGCAGAATTATTTAGTGATGTCCATGAACGTACATTTTGTACTCACTATTGAAATATTATAACGATGGTGTGATGTCCGAAAGCCGGTTACCTAGTGTGATTGAAAGTTTATACAAAGTCCATCACCCACACACCACTATCTAAAACATTCAAAAATTCGTTTCGGAACTCTGGGTAATTTTGATAGCCATCTGGTAGCTGCAGCACGTTAGAGCATGTATTCGCTGTTGGGCGTCTGGAAAGTCCTTCGAGTGTGGAGAAGGAAACATTTATATTCGTGAAACAAATAATGTCGGACCCGGTTACAAATCTTAGAAACAATCCTAGATGTTCATTGTCTAACTCTTTAATAAATTTGAGCAGATATCTGTACGTTTGCTTTTCGTTTTCACTCATGCTTTCGGGTAAGCGCAGTAGGCCGATTACCTTCTTTGTGCTGGGGCTTGCGTCTCTGTAAAGATCAGCGATTTTTTCATTAGAGAGAAAATTCTTCAGTTCTGCTCGCCATATTTCTATAACACACATGGGTTCTTGGATTAGTTCTTTCTCCGCAATTTCAAGAATGGTTTCTTTTATGTTGTTTTCCGTTGGCCGCCTCCTTGCATTGTGTTCATCAAACACTTCAATAACGTCTTCCAAGTCGACAGAGGAGAAATCTCCAAGAGCATTTTCCAGAGTTTCTTTTTCTGAGAATGGGACATATTTTAAGAAATCATCAAGAAGCTGTTCAGAGTCATAACTGATGCAATGGGGGCCCGTACGTTTGTTGACAGTCTGATACAGGAAAGACGGCGCCAGTTTTATTGGAAAATAATTGCACGCTTTGTAGCCAACTGTCAAAATACGGGCTATTGCTTGCCATCTCGTGCACCTAAAATCGTGGCTTAGATAAGGTACTTTGCACTGAGTGCCAACGGTGCACTGTTTATAGAAATCATTCCAAAATTCGGAAATTGTATCCCGTAAAACACCGCCCATATCATCAGCTGCTTCAAACTCCCCGTTTGGGAGCTGTCTTTTAACATAGATAGTGTTATCCTTTCCCAAAGACAGGTCATTCTCGAACGCATCAACAAGATCTAGCAGGGCGAATCCACGCCTCACAAGAAGCTCGTCAATACGTATGGGAGGGGTACTAGGACTCAAAGAAGGCAATAGCTGATCGACATTCACGGAAAGTGTAATATCTGTAGCGACAGGTATAATTGGTGGTGCTAAGAATGTTGATGACGACGTGGGAGAAAACACGCACATACTATTGGGAGTGTCTACTGAAAGTGTAGAGCTTGATGATTTAATGACCGGAAGTGTATCTGACAAATCAAAATCACTTGCTGACAAAGGAAATGGTGCAAACCTCACCTCATCTTCACTATCTTCCTTTGGAAAAGTGGATGGCTGCTGTTGATTTTCTGGGTGTAACGACAGTTTTGGATCCAAACTTGCACTCTCTGTAAATGGAATACTACGATCCCACGAGCATTCACCGATGTCTGTCTCTCTTACTTCAGATTGTGTTACGAGGTTTCTTCTGGCTGAGCTTTGTGGAGGCTCATATTGTTCATCCTTTTCGGCAGCTTCCTTCACACAAGTCACTAAATAAAAGCGTAGGAGGGAGAGCTTAGTTTCCTCATAGAGTTTCCCAACGCTGTCGGAATCTGCTAGCGTATTTTCTCTGAAATCTTTAATCTCCATTTCAAAATCCTCAATTGGCCCAAATTTGGAAACACCATTTGGAAAAAATAACTACTTCGCCATATCCATTAACTGTGACCTACCGAATGTTTTTTCAACTTTAACTCGTCTGGTTCCACCGCCATTTCTTGATCGTATCTGTTTAAATTCACCACTAGCTGCATCTTCTTTCAACCATCCTATTTCAATTAAACGTAAGCTCTGTTTCCCGTTTCTATTACCGAAAGTATGTGTCTTTGGAGCTCTGCGGTTTTGAACACTAGGAGGATTTTCATCTCCTTCGTCGCTTTCTTTGTTATATGTTCCTCTCTTGAGTCTGAGTTTTTCTCTAAGTCTCTCAAGTACAACACTCCTCCTTTCTTTTTGATCGTCCACAGAGAGTTGTCGTCTGCAGAAACTAGTAACCGCCAACCGATCACCGTATGATGGAATTATTTCCTTCAGTTCCTCGTCTGTCATTGTCAGTAATGCATGATGATCAATCTGAAAAAAGCACATAAAGAACATTTTAAAAAATCTTTCTGCTAATTTCAAGTGCACTCTTTATGGACGATAAATTGATTTTTTTTCTCGGAGGCACACACAATCTATCTTAGTTCTCCTACAATGCAGCTAAAGGACAGCTACTTGAACCAACAAAAGACCCTTTATCGGTAATAAACCCCAAATTATCAAACTACATCTGACCTTTCCCTTGCATTAACTTTCCAGATTTGTTTATTTATTTATTTATCGTGGTTTAAGGACACTTTCGACAGCCGGGGACAGCTCGTGTCGGACAATTTTGCGGGTGGGGAAACAGGGGTACCCGGAGAGAACCACCGAGCAACAACTTCACAGATTGGCTGGTCAAGTAAATGGATAAAAAAACTAATATTGATATAATTTGATCTTATAGAGGCAATTGATTTCAAAAGGCGTTCTACGCTCACCGTCTAACCCTACTCCATCCCTTTCCATTGGTTTATCCCTTCCTGGGATGATAATAATTTGCGGGAGTTCGGGAGGGAACCTATGTAGTGAGGCCACACCCTCGTGCATTGTGTTTCGTGCGACATTTTTATGCAGTGGAGGGAGGTGTATTCTCAGAGCATATTCAATTTATGGTTGTGTAAGTGTTTACTGAAACATTCCTTAAAACTGTCAAACTTGGATCCGACAACTGTGTTATCATGGATAGCACGAAGTGCTGTGTGGGCTATAACTCCCCCCCCCCCCCCCCCCCACCCTTCCTCCACAAAAGTGTTGTATTCAAGGAGAGTACTCATCTTGGTTCGGATTCACACATAATCTGTATTTTGTACCTATTCCAGTCATACTTTCGATACGCTATTCTACATATTCCAAGCCGCTCTTACTTACCCCAAACCCACTTTCACTACCCTATCTACCCATTCTTAGACATTCTAATCTCAGCATCTATATTCCTATGCCGATCTCTCCACTCGACCGAATCTCGGAATGTCCAATCATATGGTCCCTTTTACCCAAGCTCCCAAACAACTGACAATTCAGAGTTCAGACTTCGCTTTCTCAATTCGTGGATACGTAGGCCTGTGATATCTTACTTGTTAAATGATCTGATGAAAAAGAAGAGAAATTACCTCTTGGAGCATATGGTCGTACAACTCAACCGGGTTTTTGGGAACGGCATAATACAATACCGGTGGTTTGGAGACTGTTTGGGGCAAAGGGGCAACAAATCATACCCCAGGGGCCAATCATTGATTTATAGCCTTAAATTTTCACTGTTCCTTGCCATTACTATTAGCTCCAGACTTTTACCTTGACCAGCAGTCTGTGGTTCGTAATTGGACCCGACTACAACCGTCTTCGCCTATTATTATATCGACTGCCTCTGACAATGCCTTGTATTACGACAGTCATAATAAACCTTCCACTAATCGGCCCTGTTACAACCGATAATGTTACAACGCCGCATAATGTTACACCAACGCATAATGTTACAAAAAATGTAGTAAACAACCGATAATATTATAAACTCCGCATAATGTTATAACTTTTTTCAACCCGTTATGTTATAAAAATCGACGCATAATGTTATAACTTTTTTCAACCCGTTATGTTACAACAAATTAACCGATAATGTTATGACTTCTGTATACTAATTCCAGTTACAGCTATTGCAGATGGACTTTACCACTTACCATTTATTGCCGCATAAAGGCCTGTAATATTTATACTAAAGGTTTCTGCTCTGGTTAAGGCGAGGAGACACCCCCCCCCCCCCCCCCAACTCCCGGGGATTTATTATAGAATGACCTAGTCACATTACATAGACGCGGATTATCCTGATAACTCAATCGTGTGACGTCATTACCATGATCACCCAGTGCCCAACATGGTGAAGGCGGGGGTGGTGGAGGAGGGGTACTATTTTATCCGGTTGGTACGTTTACCAACATGTGTAATCTCCGCTTCCAGAAATGTAGTGTACCATAGTCCCCTGACGCCTTGGGGATGGGCAAATGCCTCTGTTTCTGCTTGTTTTGGGCATCTAAAACTCATTTGTCGCATATTTCTTAGTCATAAGAATATCTTATTGTTCATTAATTTGACATTTTAACAACTAGCAGTGAACAAAAATGAGGTGGAGTTAAAAGAGGTCAAAAAGTTGGATGGAGCGAGGTATATATGGTGGATATGGCGGTTGGTAGTGTCGCACGGAAGCCAAAGAATAAGATGCGAGACTGGGTAGGAAGAGGAATGGGGTTTAGGAGGATTGAAAGGGGTGGGCAGGGATTAGGCTGAGAAAGAGAGGAGGTCATGGATTAGTACTTCAGGGTGATTGTGCAAAGAAGGCTATCCGAGAATACTATAAGAGAGTAGTGCTAGACGGTATGATAATATAGATGGTGGAGATGTTGGAAGAAGTGGAAGTGATGAATTTGGGATTACAGGTTCCGGAAAAGGCGGAATCACTAGAACAGGCAGTATAGGGAGAAGGAGGAGATTGTGGAGTGGAAGAGGAGTTGTGTTGATGTTGGTGTTGTGGCGGTGTTGGTGATGGTGTTGAGTAGTTATGTATGTTGAAAATGAGCCATTTAGTAGGACCCTGGGGCAAGACCCCGGATGTGACGTCATATCACGCGACTGGGCGGTCATGTTGGGTTGTCATGATAGTGCACGTGGGTGGCCATGTTGTGATGTCATTATCGTGAAAAAGGCGGTAGGAGTGCGTATGCGCAGCGCGTGTTGTTATAGGGACACGTGCTCCGTCTCACCCTTAACAACCCGACAATAGATATCGAATTAATCCAAACAACCCGACAATCTTCAGGAAACTGTCCAAAACATTTCAGAAAACACCCCCGAATCCTGCCAGTACCGATTTAGTAACTCGCTAGAAACTCGAGGGACCGGGACTTCAGGAGCTCCAGGGGCAAGGGACAGTAGGGCTCCGCCCCCACCCTCCAGTTTATCTCTCAGTTAAAAACACTATTGTAATAAACCAACCATTATTGTAATAAACCCATTTCTGTGAAACATTACGCGTCCATTACATGGTCGGACATTAGGTAACGATACTATCCTATATTTTAAGGATACTAAACCCACGGAATCCCCCTTTTCGTCGAATGAAGCAATGAAAGCTAAGAAAATGAGCACGATGCGCGCAAAATCATACGTATCAAAATGAAAGCTATGAGAATAAGCGCAATGAGTACCTCTTCATACGTCTCATACCCTCATTAAGGATACTATCCTACCTTTATTTGGGAGCGTGTTTCGGGAGTGTTTGGGTCAGTTTTCTGAAGATTGTCAGGTTGTTTGGATTAATTCGATATCTATTGTTGGGTTGTTAGGGGTGAGGCGGAGCACGTGTCCCCATAACAACACGCGCTGCGCATACGTACTCCTACCACCTATTATCACGATAATGACATCACAACATGGCCACCCACGTGCACTATCATGACAACCCAACATGACCGCCCAATCACGTGACATGACGTCACTTCCGGGGTCCTGCGCCGGGGTCCTACAAAATGGCTCATTTTCAACATACATAACTACTCAACACCATCACCAACACCGCCACAACCCCAACATCAACACAACTCCTCCTCCACAATCTCCTCCTTCTCCCTACACTGCCTGTTCTAGTGATTCCGCCTTTTCCAGAACCTGCAATCCCAAATTCATTACTTCCACTTCTTCTAACATCTCCACCATCTATATTATCATACCGTCTAGCACTACTCTCTTACAGTATTTTCAGATAGCTTTCTCTGCACAATCACCTTGATGTCCTAATCCATGACCTCCTCTCTTTCTCAGACTAATCCCTGCCCACCCCTTTCAGTCCTCCTAAACTCCATTCCTCTTCCTACCCAGTCTCACATCTTATTCTTCGGCTTCCGTGCGAAACTACCTACCTGCCACATCCACCGTATGCACTTCGCAGTTGTAAAAATGTCTAATTAATGAACAATAAGATATTCTTATGACTAAGAAATATGCGACAAATGAGTTTTAGATGCCCAAAAACAAGCAGAAACAGAGGAATTTGCCCATTACCAAAGGCGTCAGGGGACTATGGTACGCTACATTTCTGGAAGCGGAGACTACGCATGTTGGTAAACGTTCCAACCGGATAAAATAGCACCCCTCCCCCCCCCCCCCCCCACCACCCCCGCCTTCACCATGTTGGGCACTGCATGGTCATGGTAATGGCGTCACACGATTGAGTTACCAGGATAATCCGCGTCTATGTAACATGACTAGGTCATTCTATGATAAATCCCCGGGAGTTGGAGGGGGGAGGGGGATCTCTTCGCCTTAAGCAGAGCAGAAACCTTTAGTATAAATTTTACATACCTTTATGCGGCAATAAATGGTAAGTGGTAAAGTCCATCTACAATAGCTGTAACTGGAATTAGTATACAGAAGTTATAACATTATCGGTTAATTTGTTGTAACATAACGGGTTGAAAAAGGTTATAACATTATGCGTCGATTTTTATAACATAACGGGTTGAAAAAAGTTATAACATTATGCAGAGTTTATAACATTATCGGTTGTTTACTACATTTTTTGTAACATTATGCGTTGGTGTAACATTATGCGGCGTTGTAACATTATCGGTTGTAACAGGCCCTTCCTACTAATATCAAAGGACACTACTATTGTCTCTGACCACTTTGGCTATCCTATCCGCTCCATCATTGACCAACTACTGCTGCAGGCTTCACTCCTCAGTGGGTGATACCCACCACTGCCTTAAGGTAGAGAGCAAAATTCTGGGAGCAAAATACTAAAAACAGTAATTGTGTGCTCGGACAAACAAACGGAGCTGGACTCAAAGGAAGAATATGCAGCGGAGAGAGGTAGGAGAAACGAGAATTTTGAGCAAAAATAACAAAATTCTGAAGAAATACATGAGTTTCGGAATTCATTTGTGTAGTTTCGGGCACACATTCGCCTGGCCCATTTAGGAACTTTGTGTAGTTGTTTGTGGAAATTGCACATAATCTCAATCAACCGAACACACATTTTAGTGACCCTACTGGAAGACTTCCAGACTCATACCATCCACTTGCCACCACCGATACAAAGATGGCCGTCTCTTTCAAACAAAATGGAAGACGGAAACGCGTGTTGCTCTAACAACACGAGTTACGCATGTGCACACACATCGTCCATCAACACGACAATCACGACATCACCACTTGACCGCACCCATGGGCTACCAAGACAACTCCGTGATACCAACAATGTAAAGCTGCATGGCGTCACACCAATCGTCCAAAATGGGATCCAGAAGACAAGGGTCATGTAGACCATGCCGTACTCTTTATCGCTACTATTCCCAGTTCCTGTTACCACAGTGGATAAACGGATAAACGGACGAATCGCCTTTTCGGAAGCGACGCTTTTTTATTTTTAGACGCAAGTTTCCTCTCAAAATTTAAACCATTCTATAAACATGAAAAACAGACATCACCATACAAACGACGCAAGTAAATATTTTAAAGATTTCATTTCTAGCCCCTGCAACGTAGCATTGAGGGAGCAGAAGTTACACTAAGTGGAAAGCACTTGTCCTCCTATCCCAATTTGCAAACTATTTTGGGCCAATAAAAATATGTTTAAACTAAAAAAAAACGTTGCATTGTGTGCCTTTGTTCTGGATGCATAAAACGACGGCCCGATCTGCCCTGTAAACCGTATTTTTTTTGTCCAAACAATTCGTTTTCAAAAGTCGTTTATGCTCATTTCCGAACAGTTTAAAATTTCGAACGACAGTAGTATGTCTCGTATGTTTCTCCCCATATTTGGCGGCTCTCATAGGACCTTATATGAACTTGACCAAGTGACGTCATGTTGGGTTGCCAAACCCGCGTAAGTGGTTATGTTATGACGACATCACCATATTGACGCGTGGTGTTAGTGCGCATGCGCAGCGCGTGTTGTTAGAGTTATGCGTTTATCTGTCGTCTTTTCTGTGTACTGGAGGCCGCATCTTGGTTTCTATGGTAGCATGTGGTTATTATGTGCCTCAAAGGACTACAATGTGCCTATGTGCTCCATGGAATGTGTACACACGACACAAACACATCTAGGGAAGTCACAATACTTAATGAGTAGCATATAACATAGATATATAGGTAGAACCCGAGGATTCTGCAGGAATTCAAGCCAAATAAAACAATTATCTGGTCTATTTGGGTAATTAGGTATGCTCACATTGAATCGAACATGTCTTTTATAGGCTTTACCAAGTTAGTTTCGGTAGATTTGGGTGCCTTTTGGTGGTTTAGAGGGATTGTTAGGTTGTTTATGGTAATTCTACGTGTTGGGAAACTACTCATTCAATCGACCATACCTTCCAAACATACCCATACCCCTGTTTTGTTATAGTCCTTTGGATCACGTACCAACCCGTGCTCCCACAGAAACCAACATGGCGGCCTCCAGAATACAAAATTAACGACGGAAACACGTATCACCCTAAGAACACGCGCTGCGAATGCGCACTACACCACGTATCACAATGGGAATGACGTCACAAGATGGTAACAATGGCAACACAACATGCCACCACTGTGTCATGTGACATGACGTCACTTCCGGGGTCCGGCTAACCGGGGACGATCTTCACATCAGCTACTACTGATGCTGAATTAATTTGGTATCATGCTGTATTATTTTGCACGATATCACGAATGCTGCATAAATAATATAGCATGACGCCGAATTACGAGAGGATCGTGCATATTAATTCAGCATGATACTTAATTATTTTTGAATGATGTTGAATTAATTTACCATCAAGCTATATTATTTTGCACGATTTTATGAATGCTGCATAAATAATATAGCATGATACCAAATAAATTAAGCATAATTCTGAATTCGAGAGGGTCATGCATTTTAATTTAACATGAGGCTTAAGTATTTTAGTATGATGCACAAATAATATACCATGATGCTGAAATCAGGTCCGCGTACGGGAGGGTCATAATTGTTCTTTAGTATGATACTCTAATAATTAAGCATGATGTTATATTATTTGGTAAGATTTCATGATTGATGCATAGATGAATAAGCATGATGCTTTATTATTTGAGTATAATGCTGAATTAATTCAGCATGATGCTATATCATTTAGGTACCATGCTATATTATTTTAGCATCATGCGCTATTATTTTAGCTTCATGCTTAATGCACTGATTTATGGTCCTGTTCGTACGTCATAACATACGTCGAAGTCAAATGGATTAAAACACAAGCTAAATTCAAAGTTTAAGGGGCCGGGCCAAACGCCAACTTCATTCCAGAAAATGCCGATAGGATCACAGATCCAATGTCGAGTTGTGACAGCACAAAAGTGGGTTTAATCATTATCAACTTATCATCTGGAAATCAATTGTTTACAATTTACTATGTGAAGGGTACTGTAACCTTGCCCTTTGACCTAGTGATTCCAAAATAAATAGGGCTCTTGGACCAATGCCAACCTACCTATGAAGTCTCATGAACGTGGGTGGAACCATTGTCAAATTATCATCTGGAAAACAAATGTTTCCGATTTATTATGTTCAATGCCTCTGTGACCTTGACCTCTGACCTAGCGAGTCCAAAATAAATAGGCGTCTTCCACTCACCGAGGCCAACCTACCACTATTATCAAGTTATGATCTGGAAAGCAATTGTTTACGATTTACTATGTTGAAGATCAGTGAGACCTTGACCTTTCACCTAGCGAGTCCAAAATTAATAGGCGTCTTCCTCTCACTGATGCCAACCTACCTATGAAGTTTCATAAATGTGTGTCAAACCATTATCAAGTTATCATCCGGAAACAAATTATTTTGATTTGAACCATAGTCAAGTTATCATCCGGAAACCAATTGTTTAAAATTTATTATGTTCAAGGTCACTGTGTCCTTGACATTTGACCAAGCGAGTCCAAAATAAAGAGGGTTCTTCCTCTTACCGATGCCAACCTACCTATTACGTTTCACGAACGTGGGTTGAACCATTATCAAGTTATCATCATATCATTACGAATTGTTTGACTTCGTCATAACACGACTAAAAATCAAGACGAATTTAAAAAGAATGACACAAACTATGTAATTTGGGTTGAAGCTGAAGGCCGAGAGTGGTCGTAATCAAGGCGATGCAAAGAAATACGCACAAAATAACGGCGGCATTTTTACTTATTTGAGTGTCGTACGGTGGTTTTGTTGTATCTGGTATTTTTCCCTCTGTCCATCGAACCACATGAAATCATTTTCACACTTTAATCATCTTTCTATACTATATTTTAGAATGTCTGTCTGTCTGTCTGTATGTCTGTCTGTCCGCTATAGAAATGAATATGGGGACACCCCGAGTGTCCAAAATGGGTCTACTAGGAGTACTCTTTTATGGCGGAGGTCATCGTCAGGTTTACAAAAGTGTGTGAGGTGGGAGTGTAGGGGGCACCAAAAGTTATGACCAATTTTTTTTTTACCCATATATGTCTTCAAAGGGTTCTAGTAGGGGTACGTTTTTTATCAGGAATTTAATGGTGAGGTTTACAAAAGTATCGGATGGGGTGGGGGTGTAGAGGGGCACCAAAAGTTAAGACCAAAATTTTTCGCACCGATATAGGTCTTCAATGGGGTCTACTAGGGATAATGTTTTTACCAGGAATCTAATGGTGAGGTTTAACAAGTGCCGGGGTGGGGTGGGGGTGGAGGTGTAGAGGGGCGCCAACAGTCATTTATGACCCAAATTTTTCTCACCGATATAGGTCTTTAAAGGGGTCTACTAGGGGTAATTTTAATACTCTCCTCAGCCCGAGCAACGCCGGGTAACCCTGCTAGTTTCTCTATAAACTTTCCCCGTTTCATAGTGAAACAATCATGTATAATTCTCCCACGTGTTCCGGGGTCGGAGCCTAATTCGAAGTAAAGGGGGGGGGGGGGGGGCTAAAAATAATGCCAGTTTGGAGAGTTCAAGCTCCCATGGGGCGACCATTGTGCGCCCCGCAGGAAGAAAATTTTGATAAATTAGACCCCAAACACTCGATTTCCTTGCATTTCAGTATCATTTTAACGCAAAAAACAGCGTCATCGTGGGCTGGTTTCAAAATCTAGATTGAGAACGTCCCCGGGAGCTCGATAAACAAAATTGGGCATCTGACGATTAAGCATGTTAAACGGGATCATACAGAGCCGAAAAATAATTCAAGTTTGCCATAATTTGTTACTTTGCCAGAAGGCTTGTCCAAAACACGTATTGTTAACTGGCGAAAGACTGTATAGATTGCTTCTAAAGAATATACTCAGCGAAAAAATGGGGGGGGGGGGCATCTAGCCCCCACCCCCTCCCCGTCTCCGGCGTCCTTGTTTTCGGGTATTATAAAAATGTTGTGGTATCTGACAATTCAATCACACTACCCAATCTCGGATACTATGAGCAATCAGGGGATTCTCTGTTGATGTTCGTAAGTTTCTATGTTGAAATCACGTCTTTTCACCCAGTAGATAAGCTCGCAAATCAAATTTCTTGTCATCGTAAGATAGAGGGGGTATATATCTCTTTGCATGTATCAAGTAGCAGGGTTATCAACTGGGACTCAGTTCATCTGGTGGAGCAGTAACTTATGTTTTATTTATTTATTTATTTAATGATGTTTAAGGTCACATATTTATGCACTATGGCTAATCATGACCGTGACAGTTTTACGGGTGGAGGAAGCCGGAGTACCCGGAGAGAACCACCGAGCAACGACGAGCAGCTGCCAGCTCCCCAACATCGTAACTCCGCACTGCAGCACAGGCAGGGTTAGATTGGTTGAACACATGCGTACCATCGACGTACAGTACGCCTTAGTACACGGCGCCATCGTGCCCCCAACATGGGCAATAGAGATGAAGTGTCTTGCCCAAGGACACAACGCGGTTGCCGCAGGTGGGATTCGAACCGAGGACCTCTCGGCTTGCAGCCTGCACCTCTACCTCCTGAGCCACCACGCTCCCAAGTTATGTTTTAAGCAGGAAAATAGGCTGCACAAATCTAGAGGGGTCTGGTAGAATTTCTATCTGATGGACAATCAGGTGGATCTTTAACCAATTTGTAGGCATAATTTTGGAATCTGAGGTGATAGATTGGAAGCGAAATATATTGGGAATGAAAAGAATTTAAGTTGGACACAGTGAATCGTTTTAAAATACGCACAATTTAGACGTCAGTGGGTATGGTACACAACAAAAAGTTGTTCAGCAGATTGTCTGTGGCCTGTATGGAGGGTTCTCAGCGGTTCTGTGCTAAACATTTCGTAATTGTTGGTATACAGCACGTACCAGGCGTTTTACTACAACATGCCCGTCGCTGCGGCAGCGACCATAGAAATCGGAAAAGGTCTTTTTATATCCGATTTCTATGGCAGCGACAACGGGAGTAGTAACGTGCATCCTATGCCCCCATTCTAAACAAACGATTATAATACTGCCTTACCTAGCATTACGAACTATCAATACCAGACATAAGATAATACAAAGGACTCGGTAGGTTAATAGTACTAAGGGAGTAATAGACCAACAGACCATTCATCTTATACTGTCAATCTAAACCACCAAGTACTATCTCGGAATACCGCACTGGGTGACCATACATGACCCCCCCCCCCCCCCCCCAACACACACCTACTTATAGCAGACATAGGATAATATGAAGGCCCAAAGGCTAATAGGATACCAACATGGATATATACTACTACTACCAGATCACCCCACCCCACGAGTAGTCCGGCACCCCTGACCCGAAAAACATTATGTCAGATTGTATGCTGGACAACAACAGTTGTCAACATCTTTATGACGTCGCGTGCGCATCATGACACGTCACAACGTCAATAGCAACGTCAACTCTTTCGCGGGGAAAACTTTCAAGAAACCTCAACTCCCCCATCACCTTCCCATCACTTACCAGTAATATATACCCATAGCCCTGTGTGCACCTATATGATATGCAGTACATACACAACTTGCCGGGTCTAGCTAGATGGCGCCGTAGTTTTGCACAAAAAAGTTGCTCACCAGAGCTCCGGTTCCTATGGGAATTAACACGAGCTGCTCCACCAAAGCTCCGAGTAATAAATGTCGAAAAACCCACTGCTATACTACTAACGGGTGGAAAGGATTAAAATCTGCGTCGGACCAAACTAATAATCTTTCAGTCTTTCCCTGCAAACGCGTTGTGTTGAGGATTAGCGCTTTTCGGGAAAATGGTCAAGTTTAAGGAATGGAAAATGCTCCCGCACGAGTGACCGCCGCGACGTCGGGTGATTGGGATTAAATTTAATTCGTGCCAATAAATATGTCACTCAAAGAAGGAGCTGAGAGTTTCGGTTGTATCAAAAATGTTATTATCCTTCTTGCAACAATATACATGTGAACACGCGTTTATCCTTCGTGTGAGAAAGCCATTCACTCGTATGATGACGAATAAATAAATGAATATTCACTCGTATTTTGACATACGTTCAGCATACGTCTAACAAAAAAATAACAAAACGAATCTTTTTTTTCTTTTTTTTTTTCTTAAAATCCAATGCACGTTTGGTATTTTGGGAAGATGGGAGTTTTTGGTTCTGCCACCAGTTTTGGAACACACAGGGTTAGCTCACGTTAGGGCTAGACCAAGGCATCTCCCTACCCCTACCCCTACCACGCCTCCCCTATCACATTTTCAATGGAGTTCAAGATTAAACTCGGACTGCGAAGAAAAACTGAGGACTTTTTGGGGGGCGGGGGTTCTCCCTGTGTCCTTGTGTTAATGTGTGAGTACTATGTGATGTGGTTTTCACATCAAGGTTGCAGGACCCCGGAAGTGATGTCATGTCACGTGACCCAGTGGCGACATGTTGTGTTGTCATGTTAACCCGCGTGAGCGTCCATGTTGTGACGTCATCTCCATGGTGATACGTGGTGTGAGTGCGCATGCGCAACACGTGTTGTTAGGGTGATACATGTTTCCATCGTCCATTTTGTGTACTGGTGGCCGCCATCTTGGTTTCTATGGTAGCACGTGATTGCTATGTTACCCAATTTTTCTGCAATAAGACGGGGTATGTTTAGAGGGTATGTTCGATTGAATCGGAGTAAATCTAATTACCACAAACAACCCGACAACTTGTATTATTTCGAATTCTTCCGGAATTCTCTGCTTCTATCTGTATATGTAATAGTTTATGTCTACCTAGGCATGTTCCTGTATTCTAGAGTATACTCCAGTAGCGTAGAAGAGCCTATTAGTTGGAACAGTTTACCTTATTATTACTATATTTAGCAATTTCTGGTCTATTCTTGTTAGTTCTGACCCTATTCCAAGTACTCTTGTTGTTTCATATATCTAGATCATTTATAACCAATCAGATTGCTTGATTTCCCATAATCTGTATGCAGGGTTATCTCCCTTCTGTATAACAAAAGGCTATATCCAATGGCCATATCCCATGGAATCCCATTTTTTGCAAAACACCTGTGGCTATGGAATCCCTTTTTTGTCGTATGAGGCCATGAGGGCTATGTAAAAGCCCTCAATGAGTCCTCATTTATTATCCCTCATACCCTCATTAAATTTTGAGGTTATGAGGACCTTGAAAAATCCCTCAATGAGGTATAATTTACTACGACTCTTATCCTCATTTCAGTATTTAACAGGTATATCTTATGGAATCCCATTTTGGAAAACGCCTGTGACTGTGGAATCCCTTTTGTCGTATGAGGCCACGAGGGCTATGTAAAAGCCCTCAATCAGTCCTCATTTACTATCCCTCATAGCCTCATTGAATTTTGAGGTTATGAGGACCATTAAAAATTCCTCAATGAGGCATAATTTACTACGACTCTTAGCCTCATCTCGGTATTTGAGGATACCCATGGCCTGGTATTGTATTATTCGAGGATATTTATCGAGGATACCTTATATAGGATACTTATCTGAGGATACTATATAGGCTGTACATATCCCTATAGGTCTCTTGCTGGTCCTTAGTACTATTAATCCACCTGATGTTTTATGTTATCCTATGACTGGTATAGGTAGTATGCAATGCTAGGCATAGGGGTATTGTGGGTAGGGGTAGTGCCTGGTAGTTTAGAACGGCACTATATTATGGCGGTATATACACCTATAGGCCCCTGTTAGTGCTTGGTACTATTAACCAACCGATTGCTTTGTTTTATTATATGGCTGGTATATGTAGTACGTTATGGTAGCCATAGTGATTTTGTGGGGGTGGGGGTAATGCTTGGTAGTTTAGAACGGTAGAATAGCATAGGCTGTACATATCCCTGTAGGTCTTTTGCTGGCCCTTGGTACTACTGATCCACCAGATGCTTCATATTATTGAGCGGTATTTTGGGGTGGGGGTCAATGCCTGGTAATACAGAACGGCAGCAGAGTATGGTTGGTATATTCCCCTATAGGTCCCATCCTAACCGTTCATAGTATTAACCAACCAAATGCTTTGTATCATCCTGTTACTGGTAAGGTGGTACGTAATACCAGTAGTTCCTACCTTATTCCGAGTACTCTTGTTGTTTCATTTATCTAGATCATTTATATAAATTATAATTAACCAATTAGATTGCTTGATTTCCCATAACCTGTACTTAATCGTACAGAGTTATCTCCCTTCTGTATAATAAAAACCTCTATCAAGGGCAATATCCCCGGCACCCCAATTTCGGCACCCCTTTTTTGAAAAGCATATGGCCTTCGGCACCCCTTTTTCTGAAATGAGGATAAGAGTCGTAATAAAAATCCCTCATTGAGGGATTTTTAATACGACTCTTATCCTCATTTCAGAAAAAGGGGTGCCGAGGCCATATGTTTATCAAAAAAGGGGTGCCCAAATTGGGGTGCCTTCTGGAGAATGCCTTTTTTGTTAAATGAGGATAAGAGTCGTAGTAAATTAGACCTCATTGAGGGATTTTTAATACGACTCTTATCCTCATTTCAGAAAAAAAGGGATTCTCCAGAAGGCACCCCAAGTTCTAAACTGCCAAGCATTACCCCCACCCCCACAAAATCACGAGGTCTACCATAACGTACTTCATATACCAGCCATATAGTAAAACAAAGCAATCGGTTGGTTAATAGTACCAAGCACTAACAGAGGCCTATAGGTGTATATACCGCCATACTATAGTACCGTTCTAAACTACCAGGCAGTACCCCTACCCACAATACCCCTATGCCTAGCATTGCATACTACCTATACCAGTCATAGGATAACATAAAGCATCAGGTGGATTAATAGTACTAAGGACCAGCAAGAGACCTATAGGGATATGTACAGCCTATATAGTATCCTCAGATAAGTATCCTATAAAAGGTATCCTCGATAAATATCCTCGAATAATACAATACCAGGCCATGGGTATCCTCAAATACCGAGATGAGGCTAAGAGTCGTAGTAAATTATGCCTCAATGAGGGATTTTTAATGGTCCTCATAACCTCAAAATTCAATGAGGCTATGAGGGATAGTAAATGAGGACTGATTAGATTTTTTTAGATTAGATTCTTCATTTACAGTATACTTACAAGAAAAAAATTACATTTATATAGTACAATTAGTGTTGATGTGTATACTGAGGGAGATGTCATAGCCAGATTGGCTGTCTTCCTGTCACCCCCCTTGGAATTGCAGACAGACTGTGACCAAAAATTATCTATATGTAACAGATTACATGCACTGATATAAGATGGACAGAGCACAGGTAAATTCATTGCTGGGGGGCCGTGCTATACAGGTTCCGTCCCGTACCTACACCTATACCGGCTGGAGACTGGTGGTTGCAAATTGAAAATTGAAAGAGGGCAACCTGCTTATCGTGTCCATTCTCCATTCTCCATCACTCCGTGCAACTCCAAGTCCCAGCGAAAACTCTTTGCGAAACCGGCGTCGAGAGTACTATTGGTATGTTTTGTGCATAAAGTCCACGTCGGTCAGCACACCCATTGAGCCCATATTTAAATGTGCTCAGCATGTGTGCCGATCGACGAGTCCTGTATCACAGCAGGGAGTACATGTATGCGTTATGGTACATCTAAATGCGGGAGTATAAGCCTGTTGGGTTTGCTTAGGTTCACAATTGCTGAATGTTGGTGGGGCTACGCGGAGCGTGCAGGCGCGGACACGAGCAGCAAGTTTAGATCAGACGAGGGTTCCAGATTTATGTGCAGAGTATGTCAGTTAACTGTAACTAGATCGAGAGTTGCCAAACACTATATAGTTGAATAATCCTAAAGAATTACAAATTTAAAATGTGCAGTCTGGACAATAGGGATTATTACAGCGGACATCGGTTGAATATGATGATAGAAATGTTGAAGTCAGTTTTCTCTTTAGTGTGTTTCTATCATTGATATGACGAGATGTATTGTCTAGGGAGTTCCATATTTTAGGAAACGCATACAGAGGAAGTTTGTCTAGAGATTTGGTTCGCGTTTTTCTATGTATAAGAGACCCGACTGTCTGGTGGCCCTACCAGACGAATTGTCCACGATGCTAAAGATATCGCTAAAGGATGGGGGTAGTCTTCCATTTTTCCAGTCAAAGACAAACAAAGAAGCATGAAGTTTAAACAGGTCGTCAACCTTTAGTATTTTATCTTTTTTGAATAAAGGGTCTGTGTGGGCGTTATATCCTTTATTGTTGATTATACGTAAAGATCGCTTTTGCAAGATCACTAGTTTTTTTACTTCCTTAGCATTACCCCAAGTCTGTATTGTTGTAAACATCTCTCACCTGAAGTGAATAGTATTAATATGTCACTCTGGAGTGGCCTGGAGATGTCTGTCACAATTTGTTGGAAAGTCCCAACAGGAACACTCCAACAAATTGTAACAAACATCATTGTTTTAAACATCCTCTCACATGAAGTGAGCAGTAGTTGTGTGTCATCTCTGGAGTAGCTGGACTCGTCCGTCACAATTTGTTGGAAAGTCCCAACAGAAACTCTCCAACAAACTGTAACAGGAAGTAAACATTTCTCACGTGAAGTGAATAGTAGTAGTATGTCATTCAGGAGTAGCCTGGAGTAGTCTGTCACAATTTGTTGTAAAGTCCCAACAGGAACTCTCCAACAAATTGCAACAAACACCCATTGTTGTAAACATCTCTCACAGGAAGTGAATAGCAGTAGTGTGTCCCAACAGGAAATCTCCAACAAATCGTAACAAACACCCATCATTGTAAACATCGCTCACATGAAGTGAATAGTAGTAGTATGTTGTTCTGGAGTGGCCTGGAGTAGCCTAGAGTAGTCTGTCACAATTCGTTGGAAAGTTCCAACAGGAACTCTCCATCAGATTGTAACAGACAGCTATTGTTGTAAACATCTTTCACATGAAATGAATAGTATTAGTATGTCACTTTGGAGTGGCCTGGAGAATTCCGTCACGATTTGTTGGAAAGTCCCAACAGGAACTCTCCAACAAATTGTAACAGACAGCTATTGTTGTAAACATCTCTCACATGAAATGAATTCTATTAGTATGTCACTCTGGAGTGGCCTGGAGATGTCCGTCACAATTTGTTGGAAAGTCCCAACAGGAACTCTCCATCAAATTGTAACAGACAGCTATTGTTGTAAACATCTCTCACGTGAAGTGAATAGTATTAGTATGTCATGTTACTATGGAGTGTCCGTCACAATTTGTTGGAAAGTCCCAACAGGAACTCTCCAACAAATTGCAACAAACACCCATTGTTGTAAACATCTCTCACAGGAAGTGAATAGCAGTAGTGTGTCCCAACAGGAAATCTCCAACAAATCGTAACAAACACCCATCATTGTAAACATCGCTCACATGAAGTGAATAGTAGTAGTATGTTGTTCTGGAGTGGCCTGGAGTAGCCTAGAGTAGTCTGTCACAATTCGTTGGAAAGTCCCAACAGGAACTCCCCAACAAATTGTAACAGACAGCTATTGTTGTAAACATCTCTCACGTGAAGTGAATAGTATTAGTATGTTACTCTGGAGTGGCCAGGAGATGTCTGTCACAATTTGTTGTAAAGTCCCAACAGGAACTCTCCAACAAATTGTAACAAACACCCATTGTTGTAAACATCTCTCACATGAAGTGAGTAGCAGTAGTGTGTCCCATCAGGAACTCTCCAACAGATTATATAAACCAGCTATTGTTATAAACCACATGAAGTGAATAGTAGTAGCCTGTTGTTCTGGAGTGGCCTGGTGTAGCCTAGAGTAGTCTGTCACAATTCGTTGGAAAGTTCCAACAGGAACTCTCCATCAAATTGTAACAGACAGCTATTGTTATAAACATCTTTCACATGAAATGAATAGTATTAGTATGTCACTTTGGAGTGGCCTGGAGAATTCCGTCACGATTTGTTGGAAAGTCCCAACAGGAACTCTCCAACAAATTGTAACAGACAGCTATTGTTGTAAACATCTCTCAAATGAAATGAATTCTATTAGTATGTCACTCTGGAGTGGCCTGGAGATGTCCGTCACAATTTGTTGGAAAGTCCCAACAGGAACTCTCCATCAAATTGTAACAGACAGCTATTGTTGTAAACATCTCTCACGTGAAGTGAATAGTATTAGTATGTCATGTTACTATGGAGTGTCCGTCACAATTTGTTGGAAAGTCCCAACAGGAACTCTCCAACAAATTGTAACAAACACCCATTGCTGTAAACATCTCTCACATGTAGTGAGTATAAACATCTCTCACATGAGGTAAGTAGCAGTAGTGTGTCCCATCAGGAACTCTCCAACAGATTATATAAACCAGCTATTGTTATAAACATCGCTCACATGAAGTGAATAGTAGTAGTATGTTGTTCTGGAGTAGCCTAGATTAGTCTGTCACAATTCGTTGGAAAGTCCCAACAGGAACTCTCCAACAAATTGTAACAGACAGCTATTGTTGTAAACATCTCTCACATGAAGTGAATCGTATTAGTATTTCATGTCACTCTGGAGTGGCAGGAGAAGTCCGTCACAATTCGTTGGAAAGTCCCAACAGGAACTCTCCAACAAATTGTAACAGTGGAGTGGCCTGGAGGTGTCTGTCACATTTTGTTGGAAAGTCCCCACAGGAACTCTCCAACAAACTGTAACAGACAGCTGTTGTTGTAAACATCTCTCACATGAAATCAACAAATTGTAACAGTAGAGTGGCCTGGAGGTGTCTGTCACATTTTGTTGGAAAGTCCCCACAGGAACTCTCCAACAAACTGTATCAGACAGCTATTGTTGTAAACATCTCTCACGTGAAGTGAATAGTATTAGTATGTCATGTCACTCTGGAGTGGCTGGAGATGTCCGTCACAATTCGTTGGAAAGGCCCAACAGGAACTCTCCAACAAATTGTAACAGTGGAGTGGCCTGGAGGTGTCTGTCACATTTTGTTGGAAAGTCCCCACAGGAACTCTCCAACAAACTGTAACAGACAGCTGTTGTTGTAAACATCTCTCACATGAAATCAACAAATTGTAACAGTAGAGTGGCCTGGAGGTGTCTGTCACATTTTGTTGGAAAGTCCCCACAGGAACTCTCCAACAAATTGTAACAGACAGCTATTGTTGTAAACATCTCTCACATGAAATGAATAGTATTAGTATGTCATGTCGCTCTGGAGTGGCTGGAGATGTCTGTCACAATTTGTTGGAAAGTCCCCCCAGGAACTCTCCAACAAATTGTAACAGACAGCTATTGTTGTAAACATCTCTCACATGAAGTGAATAGTATTAATATGTCATGTCACTCTGGAGTGGCTGGAGATGTCTGTCACAACTTGTTGGAAAGTCCCAACAGGAACTCTCCAACAAATTGTAACAGACAGCTATTGTTGTAAACATCTCTCACATGAAGTGAATAGTATTAGTATGTCATGTTACTCAGGAGTGGCTGGAGATGTCTGTCACAATTTATTGGAAAGTCCCCACAGGAACTCTCCAACAAATTGTAACAGACAGCTATTGTTGTAAACATCTCTCACATGAAGTGAATAGTATTAGTATGTCATGTCACTCTGGAGTGGCTGGAGATGTCTGTCACAATTTGTTGGAAAGTCCCCACAGGAACTCTCCAACAAATTGTAACAGACAGCTTTTGTTGAAAACATCTCTCACATGAAATGAATAGTATTAGTATGTCATGTCACTCTGGAGTGGCTGGAGATGTCTGTCACAAACTGTTGGGAAGTCCCCACAGGAACTCTCCAACAAACTGTAACAGACAGCTTTTGTTGTAAGCATCTCTCACATGAAGTGAATAGTATTAGTATGTCATGTCACTCTGGAGTGGCTGGAGATGTCTGTCACAATTTGTTGGAAAGTCCCCACAGGAACTCTCCAACAAACCGTAACAGACAGCTTTTGTTGTAAACATCTCTCACATGAAGTGAATAGTATTAGTATGTCATGTCACTCTGGAGTGGCTGGAGATGTCTGTCACAATTTGTTGGAAAGTCCCCACAGGAACTCTCCAACAAATTGTAACAGACAGCTATTGTTGTAAACATCTCTCACATGAAGTGAATAGTATTAGTATGTCATGTCACTCTGGAGTGGCTGGAGATGTCTGTCACAATTTGTTGGAAAGTCTCCACAGGAACTCTCCAACAAATTGTAACAGATAGCTATTGTTGAAAATATCTCTCACATGAAGTGAATAGTATTAATATGTCATGTCATTCTGGAGTGGCTGGAGATGGCTGGAGATGTCTGTCACAATTTGTTGGAAAGTCTCCACAGGAACTCTCCAACAAATTGTAACAGACAGCTATTGTTGTAAACATCTCTCACTGAAGTGAATAGAATTAGTATGTCATGTCACTCTGGAGTGGCTGGAGATGTCTGTCACAATTTGTTGGAAAGTCCCCACAGGAACTCTCCAACAAATTGTAACAGACAGCTTTTGTTGAAAACATCTCTCACATGAAGTGATTAGTATTAGTATGTCATGTCACTCTGGAGTGGCTGGAGATGTCTGTCACTTTTACATAGCCCTCATGGCCTCATACGACAAAAAGGGATTCCACAGTCACAGGCGTTTTCCAAAATGGGATTCCATAAGATATACCTGTTAAATACTGAAATGAGGATAAGAGTCGTAGTAAATTATACCTCATTGAGGGATTTTTCAAGGTCCTCATAACCTCAAAATTTAATGAGGATATGAGGGATAATAAATGAGGACTCGTCGAGGGCTTTTACATAGCCCTCATGGACTCATACGACAAAAAAGGGATTCCATAGCCACAGGTGTTTTGCAAAAAATGGGTTTCCATGGTATATGGCCACTGGATATAGTCTTTTGTTATACAGAAGGGAGATAACCCTGCATACAGATTATTGGAAATCAAGCAATCTGATTGGTTATAAATGATCTAGATATATGAAACAACAAGAGTACTTGGAATAGGGTCAGAACTAACAAGAATAGACCAGAAATTGCTAAATATAGTAATAATAAGGTAAACTGTTCCAACTAATAGGCTCTTCTACGCTACTGGAGTATACTCTAGAATAAAGGAACATGCCTAGGTAGACATAAACTATTACATATATAGACAGAAGCAGAGAATTCTGGAAGAATTCGAAATAATACAAGTTGTCGGGTTGTTTGTGGTAATTAGATTTACTCCGATTCAATCGAACATACCCTCTAAACATACCCCGTCTTATTGCAGAAAAATTGGGTAACATAGCAATCACGTGCTACCATAGAAACCAAGATGGCGGCCTCCAGGACACAAAATGGACGACGGAAACACGTATCACCCTAACAACACGTGCTGCGCCATGGAGATGACGTCACAACATGGCCGCTCACGCGGGTTGCCATGACAACACAACATGTCGCCACTTCGTCACGTGACATGACGTCACTTCCGGGGTCCTGCACCGGGGTCCTGCAACCTTGAGGTGAAAACAACATCACATACTACTTGTGTGCCTACTATTTCATTGCCTCAGAACGAGCAATTTTCCCACTGTGTTACGCGGGTTGTCATTTACCACTGAATAAACCTTTGAGCCCGGTCAGTGACTCACCACCCTACTATTTATCACTTGGAGAATCAATGAATAAAGGCTAAAAAATAATAGCCCAGGTTTTGGCCTCGTTCATTGCATGGATCTCAGTTTGTGGTATTTGGTCGAATGACAGAAAACACAGGGGGGTGGGTTACATGAATAAATGAGATATTTAACAACCATAATATTGTTAAATACGAAAATTTAGGCCTAACTTTACTTGGAAGTCAAAACAAAGCCCACAAAATCAACAATGCCGACCAAAACAACGATGTTGCTCATCGCGTCATTTTCAGTTGCAAGATATTCGTCCTTATTCAGTTCGACCCAGACAATAGTCGTGCCAACGTGACGAACATTCATATACTGACCCGTGCCGATGCGTATGACTGCAGTTGACATGTTGGAGACGCGAAGTTCATATTACGCGAAAAGAAAATTATTACTACACCACCGATGAGGGGGTTTTTCCATCCAACAATTATTTTCAAGTTTAGGGATTAGCAGAATACATGCTCGTTGGGCGGATTTGGAAACACCGACCCAGTGTAAATTCCACCAGATAATAACTCGTGTTGGGGATAACTACCCAAACAATACTAACAAAATATCCAAGAGGCAGTAAGGGTTGGTAGTGGCACTGAAAGTCTCAATTTTGTAGGGCAAGGATCGAAGGGCACTGGGTTGGGGCACCCAAGCGACACAGAAATGGGATGGAGGCTGTGAGTCCTAACAGTGTTTGAGAATTTTCCATTTTGTTGGGGGGGGGGGAGGGGTAGCAACCTACTTACGCTATTTCTTCGCCATTCGTTGAGGGGTACATTTCACATCAGACGTATTCTACTAATTCCTTAAACTTGTAAAGAATTGTGGGTGAAAAATCCCTCCTCGGTGGTTTAGTAATATTCTTCTTTTCCCTTCATATGAACTCTAAGTCTCCAACATGTTAACTGCACTTACACGCATCGAATCCGGCCACTAGAGCTGGTCGGTTTTTGAAATTTTTCCTCGGTTCGGTTTTGGACGAAACAAAACGGTTTTCGGTTTCAGTTTTTGTAACACAATACACATTTTCAATATCTTGTGTATTAAACTGGGACAGGGGAGTACTAAACATGTTGAATAACAAACAACCGAAGTAGAAATTAAATAAAACTGTAGGCCTATTGCGAGTGTTTCCTGTAAATTTAATGAACAAAAAATATACCTGCAGTCTGTATACGCCTTCATAAAAAGTCAGTCAAGCCCAAGGGCGTAGATACGGGAGTCGAGGTGTGTGTCAGGTGGGGGGGGGGGGGGGTCAAACATTTAGTCACAAAGGTGCAATTTGCGACGGGAACTTTATGATTCCACCGTCCTGTCAGATTCGTTTTTCATTTCCGTTCACGGCATTGACGTGTTGCCTGGCATGAAAATAAGTGAAATGGGTCAGAATTTGAGAAAGCAACTGCCCAATTTCAAGGAGAAGTTTCGAACTTTAGAATACGCAGTTTGCTTTCAGTAAAACAGATACCCATTTCACAGTCAAACTTACTTGACAAGTTGACATTTGTATCTAAAAGGAGCCAACTCGAAATCCCAGAATCATTCATTTACAAAGCAATTGAAGAGGTTATGAAAATTACCGACAAGATCGTCACCTGACCTGATTTCCATGTCCATTCTCCCTTTCAGTTTGGGACAATTTTTTTCCGGATCCGAAGCTGATTCGGTCATTTTTGTGACTTTTTTCCAGATCCGGATTCAGGGGCCAAATTCGGAGCCGTATATGTTATAACGATTGATTTCTCGATAACGATTGATTTTCGGACCAGAAAAGACACCAAATCTTCACAGAAAAGGAAATTGTCAAATTCATAAGTTTACAATTTGTGAACGGATTGATGGAGGCCCCCACCCCCATCTGATCCAGACCATAATGGGGAGGAGGGGGGGGGGGGGGGTAGCCAGATTGAACTATTTTCATCTTTGAACTCAGAGAGATATTAGTAGTATGTCTCGTATGTTTGGGGCCCCATTTGGATGATCCCGGAAGTGACGTCAGTGGCGCCATGTTGTGTTGTTATGGTAGCCCGCGTGAGCGACCATGTTGTGACGTCATCCCCATAGTGATACGTGGTGTGAGTGCACATGCGCAGCGCGTGTTGTTAAGGTGATACGTGTTTCCGTCGTCCATTTTGTATACTGGAGGCCGCCAATTTGGTTTATATGGTAGCACGTGAATGCTATGTTACCCAAAGGCCTACAACAGGACAGGGGTATGTTCGGAGGGTATGCTCCTTTGTACAGGAGTAATTTCCCGATTCATAGAATTACCACAAACAACACGCCAACTTGTATTATTTCGAATTCTTTCAGAATTCTCTCCTTCTATCTATATATGCAATAGTTTTCGTCTACCGAGTATACTCCAGTAGCGTAGAAGAGCCTATCAGTTGGAACAGTTTACCTTATTATTGCTATATTTAGCAATTTCTGATCTATTCTTGTTAATTCTGACCCTATTTCGTGTACTCTTGTTGTTTCATTTATCTAGATCCTTTATATAGATTATAAGTAACCAATCAGATTGTTTGATTTCCCATAATCTGTATGCAGAGTTATCTCCCTTGTGTATAACAAAAGCATTTCCAAAGCCAATAAGCTATCGAGCAGTTACAAAGGTACAGAACGAAGATCCACCATAACCAACATCGAAGTGAACAGAACAAAGATTACAACTGAATGAACTATAACCTAATCAAAATATAACCCAGTGTTAACCCTTTGAACTGAACAGAATTGAATTATGAACAGATACAAGACAACTTTTCGAATGAAGTGAATGAAGATCCAACACAACCAAGATCGAAGGGAACAGAACAAGGTGAACAAAGATCCAACACAACCAAGATCGAAGTGAGCAGAACAGATAAAAGAGAACTGAACCAATAAAGTTTTGAACTGAATGAACCCAAATATAACCCAATGTTAACACTTTGAACTGAGTGAACTATAATTTTGAACCATAACCTAAATGAAGGTATTAAAACCCTTTGAACTGAACAACGTGCAACTGAATAAATTTTTAAACTTAATGAAAATATAACGAAGGTGATCTGAATTTTATAACTACAACCCACTGAACTGAATTCTTCTAACAGGAAAGGGGAATACCCTCGAGTGTTGATGTCAAATCAGGAATCCATATTTTATGGAATCGGCTTGGAATCTCAATTACTGAATGCCTTATATGTATACAGGGAAAATCTGATCGAACATTTTGAAGGGTTGGGCGAAGGTATAGCTATGAAGTAATGGGTGGTAGTTTAGTCAATAGTACTGGGCCTTTTCACATAAGCACATATGACAAAAAAAGGCTTCTCCAGAAGGCACTCCAATTTCGGCACCCCTTTTTGGAAAACATATGGCCTTCGGCACCCCTTTTTCTGAAATGGGGCTAAGAGTCGTATGTCGAGTCACTCTAACGAGCAATTGCTCGTTAGCTCATTTGCTCGATGGGCATCGAGTCGTTCGAGCAGTATGTCGAGTCACTCGATCGAGCAATTGCTCTAAGGCTCATTTGCTCGATGAGCTTCGAGTCATTCAAGCAACTGCTCATGGAGCAATTACTATCTTGGCTCTTTGGCTTATTTGGGAAAAAGCTCTACTTACGGAATCCTTTTTAGGCCCTAGAATCCTTTTTTTTCTGAAATGAGGCTAAGAGTCGTATGTCGAGTCACTCGAACGAGCAATTGCTCGTTAGCTCATTTGCTCGATGGGCTTCAAGTCGTTCGAGCAGTATGTCGAGTCACTCGATCGAGCAATTGCTCTAAGGCTCAATTGCTCGATGAGCTTCAAGTCGTTCGTGCAATTGCTCATGGAACAATTACTCTCTTGGCTCTTTAGCTTAAAAGGGATATTTGGGATAGGTATGTCTTGTGGTACAGGTAATAGTATCCTCAGATAAGTATCCTATAAAAGGTATCCTCGATAGGTATCCTCAAATAATACAATACCGGGCCATAGGTATCCTCAAATAGTGAAATGAGTCGACGAGTCGTTCAAGGAGTCACTCGATCGAGTATTTGCTCTAAGGCTCATTTGCTTGATGGGCTTAGAGTCGTTCGAGCAATGACTTATCAGTAACTGCTCGATAGCTTATTGGCTTTGGAAATGCTTTTGTTATACATAAGGGAGATAACTCTGCATACAGATTATGGGATATCAAACAATCTGATTGGTTACTTATAATCTATATAAAGGATCTAGATAAATGTAACAAGAGTACACGAAATAGGGTCAGAACTAACAAGAATAGACCAGAAATCGCTAAATATAGTAATAATAAGGTAGACTGTTCCAACTGATAGAGTCTTCTACGCTACTGGAGTATACTCTAGAACAAAGGAACATGCCTAGTAGACGAAAACTATTGCATATATAGATAGAAGGAGAGAATTCTGAAAGAATTCGAAATAATACAAGTTGGCGGGTTGTTTGTGGTAATTCTACGAATCGAGAAATTACTCCTGTACAAAGGAACATACCCTCCGAACATACTCCTCTCCTTTTGTAGGCCTTTGGGTAACTTAACAATCACGTGCTACCATAGAAACCAAGATGGCGGCCTCCAGCATACAAAATGGACGACGGAAACACGTATCACCTTAACAACACGCGCTGCGCATGCGCACTCACACCACGTATCACTATGGGGATGACGTCACTGTATGGCCGCTCACGCGAGTTACCATAACAACACAACTTGGCGCCACTGGGTCACGTGACATGACGTCACTTCCGGGGTCATCCACCGGGGTCATCCAAGTGAGGCCCCAAACATACGAGACATACTACTGATATTCTCAGGGGCATCGGAACGAAATATTATTTGTGTGTGGGGAGTCTCAAGAGAGAGAGGGAGGGGGACAGAGAGAGGGGGAAGGGGGAGGAGAGAGAGAGAGAGAGATTCTCATGGGAATCAGAAGGAAGCATTATTTGGGTGGGGGGGGAGTCTCAATTTTTCAATAGTTTATAATAAAACCATACAAATATGGATGTCAAGACACATCAGTTTGAATGGCATTCTTATAAATCTTTGAACTCCGTGATTGTAATGTTTGCGTGAGCCGAGTATAGCGGTAAAAGAAACCAACATTCGATTATTCGGTAATTTAAAAATACCAGTAAATTAACATTAATTCTTGAAAGGCTCGTTGGGCCGATCTCACCTTTCCCCGAGAGAGAGGGAGGGAGAGAGAGGGACAATGAAAAAAATGAAAACTATTTTTGACGTTTTTCCGGATCCGAATTTGACCTTCGAATCCAAATCCGGATCCGGAAAAAGTGTCGAATCCGGATCCAGACAAAAGTTTGTCCCTTTCAGTTTGCATTGAAATATCGTTGTCAGAGAGTCACTGAAATCTGAGAATTCCCATTACTTCGAAGAACAACCTAGCCAAGAGCCTTTCACGTATCAGTGTATTTTGGATTTTTACTTTCATTCTATTCAAATTTCCGATGTACACTTTTATACGAATTATAATACTGCCTGAGTTGGCATTAAGAACTATCAATACCAGCCATAAGATAATACAAAGGATTAGGTTGGTTAATAGTACTAAGGGGGTAATAGACCATACCTGACCCCCTTCCCCACAATACTGCTTGACCTAGCAATAGCAGACATAGGATAATATGAAGGCTCAAGGGCTAATTAGGGGGCCTACATGGATATATACCACTACTACCATATCACCCCACCCCCTCCCCCAAACGAGAAGCTCGACACCCCCGACCCGAACAATGCTATGTCAGATTGTATAGTGGACAACAACAGTGGTCAACGTCTCTATGACGTCGCGTGCGCATCATGGCGTCATGACGTCAATAGCAACGTCAACTGTTTCACGGGGAAAACTTTCAAGAAAAGTCTCACCTTTCCCATTAGTTTTCCATCACACACCCATACTATATACCCAGAACCCCACTGTACATATATCACTACACATACCATAGCATACTATATATGCAGTACATACACAACTTGCCGGATCTAGCTTGGTAGAGCTTACATTTTGCACCGAAACAAGTTGCTCCACCAAAGGTCCGGTTCCTATGGGAATTTAACACTGGCTGCTCCACCAAAGTTCCGGGTAATGAAGGACGATCGGGTACATGCTATACTACTCTCGCCCTTTGACTGGATGAACGTTGACGTAGTTTCTTTCGTGTTTACGGCTCCAATAGCAAATGTTACCGTCTGACGTCACAACGTGAAATATTTGAAATGCCGTTGCCCGTTTCGTAAATGCTTCATCAACGGAGTGACTAGCAAGCCGGTTCATTTTTCTGCATTTTTCACTCGTGCAACAAAAGATGTTAAGGATGAAGTGTTGTTTAACTTACAAACCGATTTACGATTTGAACTGCGATGGACTGTTTTTATCTGGTTTTATTGATTATTTATCCAGTGCCGTCGTGGGGTACATGGGAGGTTTCTTTACTCAACCTGAGATCGTTAAAAGTTGCCTTGAACAAGGCAACTTTTAACGATCAAAAGTTTAGAAAATAAGCATTTCATGCTTCACGATGCGTATTTTGGGCTATGGGTAGTGTCTATTGGAACATACTCGTTATTGAGATGAATTGACAGTAACATGGTCTGAGGTTTGCAGCTCGGGGCATAGGTTCGGCTTCGATGCTTCGCGTCTTGGTTGAACATAAGCTTCGAGCCGCAAACCTCAGACCATGTTACCGTCAATTCATCACAATAACTTATAATGTCACACTTCCGACAGATCGAATTTAAGTATTTTAATTCGGCGCGTTGAAAGTACGGGGTTGGTTCCCACTATTAACTCTCTGCACATTGTTGACAAAATAACAAAATTTCAAGCAGCACATTTTTCCCATAATGAAACTCAGAATTTAACCAACTCAGTCATATTTGACAGAGCTCAAATCAGCTTTGTCAAAAAAGATTGATTTGGTTAAATTATTAATTGCATTGTGGGAAAAATTGCCGCGTGAAATTTTGATATTTTGACATCAGTGAGCAGAGGGTTAATGGCCCAAGCTGAGAGAGAAAGTTTACAAACCAAAAGTAGCGAGGCGATATAAGCTGGGCATGCATAGGGAAAATAATACAACGGAAATTATTTTCTTTAAAAGAATAATTATTCTGGAAACATATTATTCCCTTATTTATTTCGTTTGAACGGAATATTATTTCATTATTCCCACATATTATTTCGTTTAAACGATTAGGCTGCGACCACTCCGCTCTCGTGAAATAACACATGTACCGCCCATTATCACCAGGGAATGAGTTCGTATGGTGGTTGGTGAAATGGTCGATGACTCTAAGAGTAGATCAATGGGGGTGGGTGCATACAGGCAGTAGGAGTATTGGGTCAGAAATAATTGAGATGATTAATGGGCGTATTTCGGAGCTTAGAAACAAAAAGCACTAGATATTACCAAATAAACATTTTTCTAAGACGCACCGATGTCATACTTATTTGATGCTGTCCCCTGATATATTTGTACAGGGGGAAAATGCCACAGTGGGCTATTCGACAGAAGACATTTGAAGGAATTGTTCAAAGTTTAAGCCCCATATCTCGGAACATGAAGGTGTGCATACCGATATTGTCATGGTTGAAGGGTTAACTATACGTTAAATGAATAAATCCATCCAACCCATTCATTCAAGCATTGGATTCTAAAGGGGATGTCCCATCATCTTTTGATACATGTGATTCCACTATGATCACGAGTATAGTGATGTAACATAATTATGTTAACCCTTTCAAATTTGATTCACATAACGTATCCAACAGTAGTAGAACCCGGTATCAATGGAAAAGGGGAATTTGAGAGGGGTATAACGAAGATGAGTGCTATCGTTTTCGAAAAGCGAGTTGTGTACCTTGTTAATATTTATATACCATTATGAGGGGGCACGTCAGCATAGATTCAAAAATGGTATCAAATATCATTTTTTTTCGATTTCCCAGCTTGTGCCGAATACCTGTGGTTTGGCGGCCATTTGGATTTTGGACACATTGTGGTTAAAAATTAAAATCGAAATTTCCTTTGCATTTTTGATAATGATACATTACATTCGGATTATTCAGCCCATTACTGGTGTTATGCTAATTCATAGTGCCGATATTGTAGGCTAAAATATCTGTTTTCCAGGCCTATTTTAGAAGTTTTGGAAAGAGTTGGCAGAAAAAATAATTTCGGTAAACACTTTTTTACCAGTTGTTTTAAAGGGGTATTGAATGGAGGGACACAAGGTCGACCACGCCCTGCCTCGGACTGTCGGGTGAATTTGAAACCCCAAAATAGCACGGCAAAGTCTCTCGCAGCGTTCAAAATTTCTGGACATCGGGGGGGGGGGGTACAATCTTTTCTCCTACATTGCTTTGATGTCTCCAATAATTATAATTGTAGTCATTTAGACCTGCCGTGATAACGGTGTAAGGAGAGGGTGGGTGGGTACTATGAATTGAGGATTTCAGAACTTAGTACCTTGAATTAAGGACAGAACACTGTAACCAGGGTCATACTGGTGAAAAGGGGATTAAATATTTGGGTGTAGCGTGAGTGGACAAGGCGGGGTGGGGGTGGGGGGGGGGGGAGTCGGCACGTACCAATAGTTTTCCACTCGGAACATTTTCGTTTAGATTGGGGTTCTTAAAATACTGACTTGATGCTTGAATTTGTCACACATCCATACAGTCGGTCTGGAAGTAAACAGTACCCGATTTGGCCTGTTAGGGCCGAGCATGACCAATTTGGAGTACGGTACAGTACGTTTTAACTGAATAAGTTGCATCACTACTATTACCTATGCATTTTATTTATTTAGGAAAAAATGATTCTGAAGGGTTGGTTTTCTATAATCCTGACTAATATTACAAGTACACCAACAAGGTATGCCTTCAATGAAGGCATGCCTTGATGATATAATTGGAATAGTAGTTGGGGTTTGAACAACCACCGTCGAGACAAATCAGGTTCATACCTCAACAGGCATATTTCCGACGTCCCTGACTGGTGGTACGTGTGGTGGGTAGGGATGGTAACACATTAACCCTACATCCTCACCGATATTGATGATAAAGGAGAATAGTAAAATGCGTACCGCATTTGACCGTAAGTTCAGATTTTCAATTTTTTTAGCCTATAAAGTACCTTTGTTATCTCGTGAGGAGGTCCCAATTACGATATCTTATTCCAGCTTAGAACGATTCAGCGAAAAATCAAAGAAGCCCACTGTGCCCAATTCCACAGTCTCAAACTATTCAAATTTGTAGCAGACAAAGTACACAATATAACGCAAAAACTACTCACCTTGTTTCCTTTAATCTTCTCTAGACTTTCTGTTAACCTCCTCTCTTCCAAGAAATTCACTAATCTCTCCATTGCACTTGACTTTTGAAACTCAAAGCAAATGGCAGTAGAAAATCGCCCCGCTCGGTCGACGTATCTCCGCGTGCGAGCACGTGACTTAAGTTTTTTTTTACTACCAATTTTTTTTTTTTTTCAAAACAGAAATAGATTTCTATTTTTAGAACATAACGGAACGGTATATAGACAGCTGCTGCCTTTCAAATTATGCTCTAGACTAGCAACCCAACCCGGAATCGAACCACCGACCATTCGGTTTGAAGTCGAATGCCCTAACCACTGAATCACTGCACTCGCCTCTGAATGGTTCCTAAAATAGAAATATCAATTTTTAGAATGCATTTTTTTTTTTGAAATGCATTCAAAAATAGATGTTTCTATATTTAGGCCTAACACATATTTTATTTTGCATTCTTAAAATAGAATATTTCTATTTTTAGTATTTTTTTTTTTTTTTTTTTTTTTTTTTTTTATTATTTTTATTATTATATCACGGAAGCCCATTAGTACGGAAGCCAATTAGGGACATGTGAAGAAAAAAAATTACATGTGTGAAAAAAAAAAAAAAATTAAGTCGTGCGTACGAGATACTTATGTCGTGCGCACGAGATAATTAAGTCGTGCGCACGAGATAATTATCTCATGCGCACGAGATACCTAAGTCGTGCGCACGAGATACCTAAGTCGTGTGCACGAGATAATATGTTTAGGTTACTGCAAGCATTTCGCATGTAGTGGAATAGCAGGGTTGGGAAGGGGGACAAAACCGTCAAGATATTCACCTTTCGACTGTGTTTTAGACGTTGTAAACGCCCTCACCCGAAACCCGTATTTTTCTCCGACCCTGACATATCAATTTTATTATGAACTAAGAGGAAGAGTGTGTTAGGGTAGAGGAGGAGAAGGGGCGGGCGGGGGGGGGGGGGGTAAGGAGGGGTGCTCGTTAGAAGTAGCCGAGGATTCCCAGTATGATTTGTCTGTTCTGCTACATCTAAAGGCGAAATACTAGAGTCTTTCTGGCTGCATATTTAAAATTTCATCATACTGGGCCGAACCAGAGTTTCCCCCAGGGGTGTGATTGCCCAGCGCATTGTTTCGCCCTTCATTGTAAGGTACTTTGGTTGGTTACCCAAAAATATACAGCATATTCCAAGATAGGGTACACGTCTAAGGCGGTGTCCCCATCTCCCCTCCAACCCCCCAACAAACACATTCGGAATGCTTTTACGTCCCCCTTTCTCCCGAAAATCCTGGAATTTACCTCCCACTGGAGGGGTGGAGGGGTGACTCTGGTATTTCTCTATTCCTGTGAGTCTTCTTCAGTCAACTCAAGCTGCATTAATTCCAGCTTGTAGATCTGGCAAGTTAGGAATTTGCCAAGTTCCCAGTTAAGGAACCTACTCCTTTTATTGAGCGGGCCGATAATTTGAAACCTGTTTCCAGTGATTACGTCCCCCCCCCCCCCCCCCCCCCCCCCCAAACAGTTACGGGGACACTAGATTATTTGTTTTGCTCCTCGGGGCTGACCCATTGGCGCCTTGTAATGTAGTTTGTCTTTGAATAGGAAAGAAGCCTCCCCCACCCCTCCCACACACACACTCCAAGTCCCATCAACTCCATCACCCAGTTATCGTCTTGTGGTGAAAAGGAGTTAAGAGCTCTCACAGGTTTCAAAGTGTCCCGATTCGGTAGAAAACTCTCTTGGTCCAAGAATCACCAGCCCAGACAAGACAACATGGTTAACTTTCTAGGTCTCCTGCTTCGGTGGGGACCGCGCTTGTTCATAGGACACCCGGCCCGATAGACGACCACTTCTAAATATGCCTCACAGCAGAGGCTCGATTCTCAATATATATATGTATCGTATAACAGTAGTAGGGCGCATGGCTGTAAATCCTGGGAGATGGGTGGTGGGAGTGTAACAGCAATCCGATTACTCCAGAATCACTCTCAGACTATTGTTTCAAACCCTTCCCGGAGGAAAGTCTACCGGTCCCACATTCAAGAAAGTACACTCCTCTCCTCGCCCCAATGAATAGGGCCCAAACGCCATCGGGCAGATGACAATAGTCCAAGGGCAAATGACTATATAGTCGTCGGGAAATTTAGCGGTACATACCCCTCCCCCCCCCCCCACCCTCCAATATTCCGGGGTAGATAGTACTAGATACGGTCCTGGTGGGTTGCCCTTCTATGAAGAAGTGTCATAGAAGTTACGACAGGACATCCCGCCATGGAAGGTCCTTCCCAGTGTTTTCTGCTGAGCCTGGCAGTAGAAAGCTCTTCAAACTTAGGATGAGTACCGTCATAGATTGGCACCCTACCATAGATGTATGATGCTTACGTATTAGTGGCAACCAATGTACTTTAGTAGATAGGGCGATACAATACGCACGGCAACCATTGGGGCAAGACACCCCCGGGACGACTATGTGTCGGCCGTGTGTGAACAAATTTGGGAACAGGGAGTCACAAAGAAGTGACATTCTCGACTTCAAGGACCACAGAAGAGGCAATACATGCAGGAAATTAGTCGTCTCCTCTCACCAGTAAAGACTATAACCCACTCCCCCAAGCTTAGTAAGTCGTGCGCACGAGATAGCTAAGTCGTGCGCACGAGATACCTGAGTCGTGCGCACGAGATAGCTAAGTTGTGCGCACGAGATCGCTATCTCGTGGGCACGACTTAGCTATCTCGTGCGCACGACTTACTAAGCTTGGGGGAGTGGGTTATAGTCTTTATGGCTTTTACATAGCCCTCATGGCCTCATAAGACAAAAAGGGATTCCATAGCCACAGGTGTTTTGCAAAAAATGGGATTCCATGGGATATGGCCATTGGATATAGTCTTTTATTATACAGAAGGGAGATAACTCTGTATACAGATTATGGGAAATCAAGCAATCTGATTGGTTATAAATGGCCTAGATATATGAAACAACAAGAGTACTTGGAATAGGGTCAGAACTAACAAGAATAGACCAGAAATTGTTGAATATAGTAATAATAAGGTAAACTGTTCCAACTAAGAGGCTCTTCTACGCTACTGGAGTATACTCCAGAACAAAGAAACATGGCCAGATAGACGAAAACTATTGCATATATAGATAGAAGCGGAGAATTAGTAAACACTGGGGTGGGTTTTGGTGATTTGGAAGGATTGTCGGGTTGTTTGTGGTAATTAGATTTACTCCGATTCAATCGAACACACCTCCGAACATACCCCGTCTTACTGCAGAAAAATTGGGTAACATAGCAATCACGTGCTATCATAGAAACCAAGATGGCGGCCTCCAGTATACAAAATGGACGACGGAAACACGTATCACCCTAACAACACGCGCTGCGCATGCGCACTAACACCACGTATCACTATGGGGATGACGTCACAACATGGCCGCTCACGCGGGTTACCATGACAACACAACATGGCGCCACTGGGTCACGTGACTATGACGTCACTTCCGGGGATTCCCCCACCGGGATCCCCCAACCTGGAGGTGTAGGGAAACATGACATACTACTAGCATTAACAGATTCGGACTCCCGTGTTGTGTCCTTGGGCAAGGCGCTTAATCCTGATACTCCACATAGGGGCACGATGACGCCGTGTATTAGGGCGTACAGCAGTCGATGGTGCGCATGTCTTCAGCCAATCTAACCATGCCTGTGCTGCGGTGCGGAGCTACGATGTAGGGGAGCTGGCAGCTGCTCGTCGTTGCTCGGTGGCTCTCGTCGGGTACCCCGGCTTCTTCCATCCGTAAAACTGTCGCTGACACGATATGACCTTCACTGTTAAAGTGTCGTTAAACCTTAATAAATGAATAAATAAATTTCACAAAAAACACAAATAAACTATTTTTGAGATAAAGAAATAAAATTAACGAAATCTGCGCTTAAAAGAGAAATAATCCATTTTGAGAAACAGAAAGAAAACAATGTGCATTGAAATTAGCAATAAATCTATTGTGGGAACTTAGAAAAAATGTGTGATGTAATAATTATTAATTTCTGGAAATGAAAACAAAATCTCCAAACTAAAACAAAAATGTATTAAGTGATTTCATTAAAAAATTTAAAATATATAATCAAAAAAAAAAACCGAAAAAATACAAAACCAAACCGAAAAAAAAAAAAAAGCTAAAAAAAAAAAAACACAACCAAAAAAAAAAAATACTAAAAAAATTCATTCTAAAAGTAGATATTTCTACTTTCTGAACCATTCAGATGGGAGTGCGGTGATTCAGTGATTAGGACATTGGACTTCAAACCGACTAACAGTAACTGAGTTATGTCACTGGATAAGGCACTTCATCCCGATTACCCACGTGACAGCACGGTGGCGCTGTGTACTAAGGCGCACCGAAGTTCGATGTGCCCTTGCCTTCAGCCAGTGCTAATCCTACTTGCACTGAGTTAATACGTTGGGGAGTCTGACAGTTGCTCGACGCTACTCAGTATATCTCGCCTGGTTGTCCAGCTTTCTCCACCCGAAAAACTGCCAGAAACGAGTCGACCCTGACTGTCGAGAGTGTCGTAAAACTTCATTAAATAACAAATAACTAATCAATACATTAATAGCCATCCTTGGGGTGGTGCTTCTAGGTGTTGTTCATGCTATCTGCAGATAAAAAAAAACCCACCTAGAACTGGGCTGTTAGGCTGCCATAAGCAGATTACTGGGAAGCAAAACGTAAGAACAAAGAGACACTGTGGTTTCGAGGTAAAGTTAGTGCATGGATCAGAAGCCAGCAATATTCACTAATAATTGCCGGAGATGTGCGTTAATCATTTCTTACCAACTGAAAGTCTATGCAATAAATGTAGATGGAATGGGCGAGGAAAGCTCAGCTCATTTGCTCACAATTCATGTTGTTTGCAAATGTACAGCCGAATATGACCTTCAATGTTGAATAGGAATTTTATAAAGCTACTAGGAGATGGGCTGTTAGATTGTTGGGAAATTGAACATAACGAAACACGGTTATTTCCAGTGAGGAATTTTCACTGGGAGCTCGTAAATTCATTGGTTCGCAGATAGTACTCCATACGAAATGCTTGGCAGTTTGATGGTAACCCTTGTCACCTGAATGATGTCATTGGACCGGAAACCTAAGCCTAATTTGCCTACATGGGTTTAGTATACACATTTACCCTGTATACTAAGTCGTACAACATGTCGATGACGTACTTGGCTTCAGTTATTGCTGACTCTTACTTGGAGAGCCTCACAGTTATTCACTGCTGCTAGATGGTTTTCAGGGAGTCTTGTATTTCTGCCCAACGTGAAATGTCATGAAGCGAATTAAAATTGCCTTCTGAATGTGTCGTTAACCCCCCAAACAAACGTACCGTTAACCCTTCTCTCTTTTAATTTACTTTTAATACCATAGCACACACACGCCATCAGCTACAAAATCTACTATTGCATATCGGTGTTTCCACTGTGGTCCAGCCTATCAACAAAAAGGGCCTACTAGCAGGAGCGCCCCCCCCCCCCTCAAAAAAGGTATCAGTAACCATTGTACTCAGCATGCTGGACAACACATATATAAAGTATTAATAGATTCGGACTCGGTTTTTTGTCCTTGGGCAAGGCACTTAATGTCAACTGTCCACACGGGGGCACGATGACGCCGTGTACTAAGGCGTACTGCACGTCGATGGTGCGTATGTCTTCAGCCAATCTAACCCTGCCTGTGCATGCTGCAGTGCGGAGTTACGATGTTTGGGAGCTAGCAGCTGCTCGTCGTTGCTCGGTGGTTCTCGCTGAGTACTCCGGCTTCCTCCACCCGTAAAACTGTCGCTAACACGATATGACCTTGGCTGTTAAAGTGCCGTTAAACCTTAATAATAAAATAAATAAATAAATAAATAAATAAATAAATAAACTATTTTCGGGATAAAGTAATAAAATTAACGACATCTGCGCTTAAAAGAGAAATAATCCATTTTGAGAAACAGAAAGAAAACAATGTACATTAAAAATAGCAATAAATCTATTTTGGGAACTTAGAAAAATTGTGTGCAGTAAACGAAATTATTAATTTCTGGAAATGAAAACAAAATCTCCAAACTAAAACAAAAATGTATCAGGTGATTTCATTAAAAAATTAAAAAACCATAATCCAAAAAAAAAAAATAAAAATAAAAAAACCCAAGAAAAAAAAAAAACAAACCGAAAAAAAAAAAAAAAAACAAGCTAAAAAAAACACCCCCCCCCCCCCACCCCCCACCCCCAAAAAATACTAAAAATAGAAATATTCTATTTTAAGAATGCAAAATGAAATATGTGTTGGCCTAAAAATAGAAACATCTATTTTAGGAATGCATTTCAAAGAAAAAAAAAGTCATTCTAAAAATAGATATTTCTACTTTCGGAACCATTGAGATGGGAGTGCGGTGATTCAGTGACTAGGACATTGGACTTCAAACCGAATGGTTGGTGGTTCGATCCCGACTAACAGTAACTGAGTAATGTCATTGAATAAGGCACTTCATCCCGATTACCCACGTGACAGCACGGTGGCGCTGTGTACTAAGGCGCACCAAAGTTCGATGAGCCCTGACCTTCAACCAATGCTAATCCTACCTAACGAAACACGGTTATTTCCAGTAAGGAATTTTCACTGGGAGCTCGTAAATTCATTGGTTCGCACATTGTACTTCATACGAAAAGCTTGGCAGTTTGATGGTAACCCTTGTCACCTGAATGATGTCATTGGACCGGAAACCTAAGCCTAATTTGCCTACATGGGTTTAGGGTACACATTTACCCTGTATACTAAGTCGTACAACATGTCGATGACGTACTTGGCTTCAATTATTGCTGACTCTTACTTGGAGAGCCTCACAGTTATTGACTGCTGCTAGATGGTATTCAGGGAGTCTTGTATTTCTGCCCAACGAGAAATGTCATGAAGCAAATTAAAATTGTCTGCTGAATGTGTCGTTAACCCACAAAACAAACGTATCGGTAACCCTTTTCTCTCTTAATTTACTTTTAATTCAATAGCATTCTTGGCGATATAAGTGGTGCCTTTAACCCCGGTGATTGCCGTGAAAATCTGCGGATAACACAAATCTCAAGTGCGTCTACGAATGATTAAACGGAATAAAGACCTTCGACAAATAAAAGTTCTAGACCCTCCCCCATCAGCACACACAGCAACAATTTACCACTGTAACTCAATCAACTACGGAGGCTACCTCTGCAAGTAAAAAATTGAAAACATTGTGATAACCAGAAAAAACTATTTATTAACTTCGCCATTAATTTTTATTTTTCAAATGAAGTGATTTATCTTAAATGTCGAAAAAATCATTTAAAATAAGGAAAAAAATCATTACTTCTTTTTTCTATTTTTTTATCATTTTGTTTTTTTTTTATTTCATTTAATATATTTTTTTTCGATTAAAGAATCTTTTTTTTCTTTAATGGCACTTCAATGCTGCAACAAATGAGAGAGAAAAAAATGACAGGAAGGAAAGGTCGCGTGCACATATTTTACAGGGAATTCCCAACAAAAACACACAAAATGTAAATTGTATTTTTAGGTCCAAAAGTCATCAAATCACCCTCTTTTTTTATCAGGAATATTCAACAATAATTCAAGATGTCAATAGAATGTTTCAAATGTTTATTGAAAGAATGTATTTTCCCAAGCTGTTCATTTTTAGAGATTGCATCATTTCAAGGCAGGTAACTCTAATTCAATTATTTAGTTCAGCGATACCAGATGTGATGTCTGCGTGAATATTATCCCCCAGGTCCCGAAATGTCTGTAACCTACATAAGTATTCTGCTTTGTTTATCTTGTGTGGAGGGGGTGGGGTACTTTTTCTCAAGTTCTTTCGAATGGAGATATTAACCCCTAAAATGTAGCCAACACCGCTCTTGTCCAATAAGCTTGAAAGTCTTTAAAAATAATTTTTGAGAACCCCCACTGACAATACTTGGAGATGGGCCGGGGGCAGTTCCTATCAAAAGCACCTGCTTTTTGTCCCAAGTCGAGATTTGTACTGGATGATCCGTCCAAACAGCTGCTCTTTTGGGGTGTGTGTGTGCTGGGGTGCGTTTTCTTGTGTTTTCGAAGGAACATATTAATCCCCATAGCCTGGAACCATGTCCAATATACTTGAACTTATTTTAAACTAATTCCTTGTGAATCACCAGTCACAATGCTTTGGGATGTGGTATTCACCTCATTTTTAGTGCGAGAGATTCAACTTTGTTCACAGAAATGTTTCTTGTTTTTGTTCTAATACGGAGAGATTGCATGACGTATGCACAAAATAAGAGTGTTTCATGGGCATTTTCTCGCGCGCATGTGCTTGCACAAAACGTTTTCTTGTTTTACATATAATTCTAAATTCTAACAAAGCTGCATGAGACGGCAGAACGGAGTCTGTTGAACACGTTCCAAGAGCGTTTGTGCATTATTCTCGCAGAGAAAAAAACACAAATGTATTGGGTGCCTCATTCATATATATAAAATGCATATATATCAGGTTGAATATGGCCATTCTGTTGGGAACAGTGTTTACAGTGTTCAAACACTGACCCTTTAAACACTAACATAATTCATGTCATGCGAAGGCATCAAACGGAGGAGTCAATATTCAGGGTTTTGTTTGTTTCGTTATGGGGATTTAACCCTTTACCCAACGTAACTGCCAAAACCAGCCAGCTCTATTCACAAAAATCGGGAATTAATTTTCATTATTTTTGTCATTTTTTTGTCTCAAAAACATAGGTTATGACCCCTCTTTGGAACGAGCTCGTTCCAAAGAGTGTTCATAACCTATGTTTTTCAGACAAAAAATGAAATAAATTAGTTATTCAAGAATTTTGCATGGCCAATGAAATGTTTCCCTTGATGCGATTCTCTACAACATTACCTCCCCTTAATTTGGTAAAGCTGTTCAGGCATTTAACACTGAGAGAGATGGGAACTTCATATAAAAACTTATTTTTTTTAATATTCGTGTATTTTTATCATCGATGTGCGCATCATTTCACAAATTACAATTCTTTTCCTGTGGCGTAGTATAAGCAAATAAAAGCTATCTTGTTACACTTTTTTCCCCAATCAATTTGAACATTGGACTATTGTTCCCAGAAGAAACACATTTAAAAAAATAGAAAACTGCCTTTTCAGACCCTTTTGGTGATCTATAACTTTTTTTATTTTCATTGTATCAACAGTGTGCGCATCGTTGCATAAAATACAGACACTGTTCTTTTTAATAATCTAAAAGTCTGTCAGATGTGGTTTTCCAATTTTTTTCCTCTGATGAATTAAAACTTCCAAATTGCTATGAACACACATTCTCGGACTGTGCAATAACGCAGAGATGGATGAGAAATTACAAAGTAATTGCATTAATTGGTGTCGCTATTTCACACCTCATTGTCATTCATCCACGCACATCAAGTCTCAGAAATTTCACACCTCACCACCCACATTCACTGCCTTCTCAGTTGGATTTCGTCTCGCAAGTTCAATAATCTCAAGGGAGATAATTTTCGCGTAAGATATTATTTTAATCAAAATTGTTGGGTTTGTTTGCAAGTGTCGTCTGCTTTTCATGTTAGCTAAAGGGTTAAAATACGTTTAACAGGCAGTGTCATAAGTATCTATTTATTTATTTATTGGAGTTTTAACGACACTTTCGACAGCCAGGGTCACCTCGTGTCGGATAGTTTTACGGGTGGAGGAAGACGGATTACTCGGAGAGAACGACCGAGCAACGGTGAGCAACTGTCAGACTCCCCAACGTGCTAACTCCACACGAGCAGGGTTAGTATTGATTGAAGACAGGTGTACCATCGACATGCAGTATGCCTTAGTAAACAGCGTGTCCCTCTTGGGAAATCGGCATTAAGTGCCCCACCCAAGGACACAACGCAGTAACCCCTGGCGGTGCTCGAACCGTGGACCTCTAGATCTGAAGTTAATGCCGTAACCGCTGCTCCACCGCGCTCCCTAGTGTCATAACCTGGAGTAAAGTTTTTTCGAGTGGAAGAGACCGGATTTCCCGTAAAGAATCACAGTGCTACTTTGAATTCCTATCCAAATCTCCCACGTACTGGCGCGGCATTTGCAGGGTTAGCATTGGTTTAACGTAGGGTTTAATATATTCATTGGATTTCTAGGGACAGGGAATGGAAATGAAATTACCCTCAGAACAAGGAATCGGGGAATTTCCCGGGTAACATCAACCAAATTCACGAAAGTATCAAGTGCTGTTTATTTTCGGGAAAAAGAACATCTTTGATTGACAATCAGCCATCTCCAACGGAAAAGTTTTTTTCCTGAGGAAAGTGTGAAAACCCAAACCCACTTCCATCTCGTCTCCATATTCAGAATCACAACTATTATCACAGCAACCTCCTCCAAACCCAACACCCTCTTCACTTCCGTCACCAGTCTCCCTGGTGAAAAGGATTAGTCAGGAATCGAGACTGAAAAAAGTCCAAGCGTGAAAGGGCTGACGAAATCTTACAATCTTACGTTGGGGGAGTTTTTCAATTCAGAAATCTTCCGTTCAACACACGAACAGTGCCACGCTTGATTCCCGGTTCCCTGCTATATATTTCTCAGGTATCGGGACCAGCTTTTCGAACCAGGATCCCGGGAAATCCCATTCCCGGGATTAAACCCTAGTTGAACGCAAGTGTACCTTTGAGGTCCTTTATGTTGGTAAACGGTGCCGTCGTGCTCCCACGTGAGAATAGATGATGCGTGTCGCGATCGAGCGTATAGATCACGTATTTCAGGATCGAACCGTCGACCTTCAACTTGAAATCCAATGCGTTAAGCAGTGAGTCACATCACTCTTTATTTGGGAATAGAAGACTAAATACTTTCAACATGCATCCTTGAGACACCAAATTCACTGGGTGCTCTTTTACGTCATAACAGGGACGTACAATGAACCCGAGCTGTAAAGGAAGGGGTGTCGAGTTCAAATTGTTAACGGTATTGAATTCAGATGTAGAGACTAACGATCGAGCTACAGGCCACCCAGTCTATAGGGACTTCGACATTGTTATGACCTGTGACCAGTGCAGCCCACAAGTAGTCCATCTTCTGTGTTTAGAATTACTTGTTTGAAATATCTCAGTTTGTGGGAAAAGCGACCTTACAGTTAAAACTAGAAGCCCTGTCACGAACTGTGCGCTTATCTAGTCTTAACTGCGCGTAGGAATTGCGCGCAATTGCCATATCGAAAGGCACCCAAAGCACGGCAGTTTCTCCTGTTTACTCATAGCAAATACAGGCAATGTTTCTGCCAATGGACCTCCGGGTTACCCGGAGGTCCATTGGCTGAAACATTGCTTGTGCACAGGCCATATGTACAGAATTTGATAGCCTTACTATGGTCATAACGCGTAGATTAATGCGCAGATCGACGTGCTGTTTGTGCGAATTTCATGACAGGACATCTAGTTTTAACTGTATGGTTCCTTTTCCGACCAACTGCTATATTTCAGACGGCTGAATCTACACAGTACTGTAAACATTCATTTTTTTGAATCAACGTCGGAAGAGTCGCTCAATGGTGACCTGAATTTGTTGAATTTTTTTAAATGAAGTCCCGCCGCAACCGTAGTTTTAGGATTATGCCGCACAGTTCCGCCTTGTGGGTTAATATCATGATGTTTTCAATGGGAATTCAATACTATTGATTGGACTATCTATAACTTGGGTACGAAAGAATATCAATATATCTTTATGAAAATAGGGTATTCACGTTTCATCAACAATACATCGGATATGGGCATTCAAAGGTTAACAAAATTCAAAGGAAAGGCTAAAGATACAGGATTTGCTGTCGATGTGAAAAGAGTTCTAAAGTATGGGACAATCGCCTTCCTGAACCTTATTCCAGGAAGGCGTTAGCCCAACCCTCTTGTGCTTTTCAAAACTACATGCTTGACTGATGAGTAAAATTGCTTATCGGTTTAACAGTTCACATTTTATTTTATGTCGTTTCCGGTGTATTGTGCACATTGTTTGTTATACATTGAGTTCCGCTTCGCTGTGCTGATAAGATTACAAATTCCACGAAAAACTTAGCGAATTCAAAATGATGACATCTGGGATTGGCGAGTAGTTTAACCGAGAGATGAAAGAAGAGGGAAAGGTGCAGACAAATAACAAAGCACATTTAGATGAATGACAGAACGCAAGAAAGCAGGTAATGGTAACATATCTCTGGATTTTCTCTGTTTTTTTTGTCCACTAGTTTAGATACTGTCTAGAAAATTAATAATTGTTTATCTCGCTGCATATCTCGTCTTTTCCACGCATCTGCCATTCCTCCCTCTTTCCTACTCCACACTCCGGACAATCAGTATCAGACTCCTGTGTGTGCGCTGGCTCAGTACTTAGAGATGCAGACTGCAAACCAAGAGGTCATAGGTTCGAATCCCACCTGTATGACAACCGCGTTATGTACTTGGGAAAGACACTTAATCCCAATTGCCCACATGGGGGCACGGTCGTGTTGTGCACTAAGGCGTACTGCACGTCGATGGCGCGCTTGCCTTCAACCAATGCCAAACATGCTTGTGTGGAGTTTGTACGTTGGGGAGTCTGACAGTTGCTCGGTGGTTCTCTTCGGGTAATATCAGACTCCTTTTGGACACCCCGGGCCGTTTCTTCTCTCACTCTCAAGAGCGGAGTGGTTCGTTATTAGTTGGTTTGGTAAGCACATTGGACTTTAACACTAAAATGGACAGTTCCATCTTTAGGTGCGCCATAAGCATTGAGAATCAACGAGTATGCACTTAATCACATAGTTATCCAAGTAGGAGGATGGTGACATTGTGTACTAAAGCATACAGTACGGCCATTGCACACGTAGTTTCAATCAGTGCTAACCCCGATTGTAATCGGTTAGTAAGAAGGAGAGTCCGTCAGTTACTGGTCGCTGTTCCGTGTACACCGGATTCGTCCACCCGAAAAACGGTCCATCGTGATATGACTCGGGCTGTTGAGAGTGATGGTAAGTCTTTCTCCATATCTCTCTCTCTCTCTCTCTCTCTCTCTCTCTCTCTCTCTCTCTCTCTCTCTCTCCCCTTCTCTGCCTTCTGCCTTTCTCTCTAATAATTAGGCAAAACTGGTGGGATCCTCTTCTTTCTAATACAAATGCACCTTCTAACCACTTTCTGTACATTAACCCTTTAACTAACATGAAAGGCAGACGACACTTGGAAACAAAATTCTTGAATAACTAATTTTTTTCATTTTTTGTCTCACAAACATAGGTTATGGCCCCTCATTGGAACGTGCTCGTTGAGCTCGTTCCACAGAGGGGTCATAACCTATGTATTTGAGACAAAAAAATGAAAAACATAATGAAAATTAATTGGCGATTTTTGTGAATAACGCTAAGCGGTTTTAGCCGTTACGTTGGGTAAAGCGTTAATGAGGCACTAATTACACTTTGGAAAATATCATCAGATCGTTTGTTCCCATTCTCACCAGAGATATAACAAGTCGCTTCTAACTGAGTCTTACAATTAAATATTTCCATATGATTACCAAATATAATGAATCTCCATCACAAATAATTGAATATTCACCAGGTTAGAATGGTTAACATACTATAAAACGTGAGAACCTACAGTACAGTCGCCGTGGATTGGTCGTAATCCACGCGTAGGCAGTGATATCCACGCAAGCGTTTACCAGGTGTTTCATTAATTAAAATTTTGATGATTATTCCTATAATTAGTGTTTGGAATCTAATATTATTGCATCAGTGGAAATATTGCCCACCAGTGAAAAGTGACCAGCGGCTGTACTGTACTATAAAACTTAAGAGAGCCTAGTACATTTAACTCTTTGACTGACGTAACGACCACATCCGACCAGCGCTATTCACATAAAAATGCCGGATATTTCCCCAGCGGATATTTTCCCAAAGGACCTTACCGAAGACGGACATTGCCCAGGTGGACATTTCCCCAGTATGTGCAGACATTACCCCAGGCATTTCGTCATATATGGGCGGATATTATGAGATAGTAACAAGACTTTCACAGTTATATTTTTTATTCTATACGTTTTCCGTGTTGATAAAAACCTGTTCCTAGTATCATTTCTTCGAACGCTCTCTCCGAGATCGTTCCAGAAAGTGATAGCAAGACCTGTTTTATCAAGGTACAAAAACATCTAATGCAAATCGTTTCGGTAAGTAAGTAAGTAAGTAAGTAAGAATATATTTATTGACATGTGCTTTTCAAATAATTAGCATGATATATTTGCATTTTATCTAACAATCATCACGATTTTGGCCTGAAAACCACGAGAAACGGTACGTATCACACAATGTGTTCCCATTCCGCATCACATAGGCGACTCATTCTGATTCCGTATCATATAGACGACTCGTTTCCGGTAGCGCTACGGGCTATCATAACAGGCGCATGGATACATTCTATGTGCGTTTCAGTGATCGACCGAACATAATGTCCTAAAAATATTTAAAAATAATTTAACCATTTACCTAACATGAAAAGCAGACGACACCTGCAAAAACAATTCTTGAATGACTAATTTTTTTTAATTTTTTTGTCTCAAAAACATAGGTTATGACCACTCATTGGAACGAGCTCGATGAGAGCTCGTTCCAACGAGGGGTCATAACCTATGTTTTTGAGACAAAAAATGAAAAAAATAATGAAAATTAACTGGCGATTTTTGAGAATAGCATTGGCTCTTTTAGGCCGGTACGTTGGGTAAAGGGTTAAGATTTAATCTGTTTATGTGACAGAATTGTTAGATAAATGAAGTATACATGTTAATGTGCATGTCCTGTGATTTGTATCAGATTCTCGGTGGTGTCCAAAAATGGGATCACAACTCGCCGGCAAAGTCAGCTCGTTGAGATTCCATTCTGGACACCACCTCGAATCTGATACAAATCACAGGACATGCAAATTATCATCATAATCTCTATGTATTACATCAGCACCCGGCCTAATAGGCCTATATGTCACTTGAGTTTATTTAGTCGTACCTCATTCACTCACTCCTTTAATCCCTCATTCATACTCACTCACTGGCTAATTCGTTTACACGCTCACCCACTGACACCCCCATGCACACACGCACACGAACGCCCATAACCACCATCACACACACACCCTCACACATACACCCTCACACACACACACACGCACAGACACACACCCCACGCATACACCTACACCCCCATACACACACATTTACACGCCCCCATACACATATACCTACATACACACTTTACCCTCCCCCCCTCCACATGCGGATACACACACAGCGTACACAATCGTCCATTAGCCCAATCCCTCCCTCTCACGACTAGCAGTTAACCCTTTAGCCAACGTAACGGCAAAAACCGGCCAGCGCTATTCTCAAAAATCGACAATTAATTTTCATTATTTTTTTCATTTTTTGTCTCAAAAACATAGGTTATAACCCCTCGTTGGAATGAGCTCGTCGAGCTCGATCCAATGAGGGGTCATAACCTATGTTTTTGAGACAAAAAATGAAAAACAAATTAGTTATTCAAGAATTTATTTTGCACGTGTCGTCTGCTTTTCATGTTAGGTAAAGGGTTAAACTCATTCAGCTCTCACTATATATTAAAATATCGTTACTTTTATTTCTTTGTCGGTTACTGAACTTTCCGATTTTCAGAAAAGAAGTCTGAAGTTACATCGGTGAGGTAAACACGTTTTACGCTTCAATCAGTTTCACCTACCACTGTATGGCTTTTGTTCATTCTGTTTTAAATTTTCTACGTTGAAAAAACAAGGGATTAGTATCGTTTGAAGAACTTGAAACGATTTGCATAAAAATAGTTTCTGCCCTGATAAAATCAGGTCCGCCTACTCTGCCCTCAAAGCAAGCAATTCAAATCATTGCATAAATGTCTGTTCGAAAACAAAGGGAGTTACACCGAACAAGGTAGATAAATTTGAAATTGTTAAAAAAAAGCCCCAAAAATTAACCCAAAATGAATTAACAAAAAATGTTGGAGGAAAAGTTCACTTTTCTTAAAAAAAACATCCAGGGAAAATGTCCGCTCGGACAATGGCCGCCCACCGTGTACGTTTTAATGTCGTTTGGAGTAATGTCCGCAGGGAAAGTGTCGGCGCACCCGCAAAAACACCATTCGGATTTTAATTTTTCATAAACATAGCTTATAACCTCTCATGGGAAAAAGCCCATTGTGCTCGTTGTCATGAGCAGTCATCGGGGATGTAGCGACGGGAGGGGGGGTGCCTCCCCCAATCCTGGCCAAAATTTTCTATAGTTGGAAATTGGGAGGGCAAGTCATGAGTAGTTGGAAATTCCATCTATCTGTATTTTAGAGCTTCTTTGGTGAGGCCCATGTCTCCTTTACTTCCCAAAATTCCAACTCTGTTCGAAATCGGCAAAAATTCTAACTGTTACTATTTACAACTACAGTGTACGCAATATGGAGCTTCGTAAGTATGCATGATGTCAATCGGTACGGGGTTTCTACAGTACGTTTACTTATCGAAATGAAAAAAATACTCGAAATGCACTTTAAGAAAATCACATCGTGTAAAATCGTTATCCTGGGTTAATTCCATCATTCACAGTTACAAAATGATGAAACATCGAAAATTTATCATTCCTGCATAAGATCTGATTTAATGTTAGGACAGTGTGAATTGTTCAAAGTTCTAAGATTGAGCATTTGTTTAGCACATATTCAATTCCCAGAATAATACCAAATAATAATAACCTGAAAATTCTATCATAAATGTGTTGGCATTTCAGTTACTAGAATCAATTTTATTTCCCCTTTCATGGCTTCGTTTTCAAAATCTTTCTCGGTAGTGAATTTCCATCTGGGGGAGAGGTGCGGTCCCTCCCCCTAGTTGGAAGTTCGCTACCCTACCCCCCCCCCTCCACCATCGGAAACCTCTAGCCATGTCCCCGACAGTCATAGGCTCCGTTTTGTGTTTAAAAAATGAAAATTGTTTTAAATGTGTGTTCTGTTACTTGGGTTGTGCTAAAGGTGAACACAAAAAAGATCCAACTCTCACAGCACGAAATGCATAATTTTTTGTAGCAAAAGTGAATTTGGAAGTCGATAAGTAGGCAATGCTATCAGCAACAGCTTGTTTGGGAGATCAGTTATAACTCGACTCTATTAACCCTTCACCTAACGCAGACGATATCAAAATTTATTATTTTAAATATCATTTTTTTTTTTCAAATTTTTCAAAAAATTTCAACAAAACCATATCATGTGACCCCTCCTTGGAACGAGCTCGACGAGCTCGTTCCAACGAGGGGTCACATGATATGGTTTTGTTGAAATTTTTTGAAAAATAATATTTTTTCAGCTGCTGAATTTGCATATTACGCGGGCGGATGCGGGCGATTCGTTGGGTAAAGGGTTAACTGTACATATATAAATACGCTTACAATGCTTCTTATTATTTCGGCACAGAAAGTATCCGAGGTTAAAGGGCAGGTTACCAAGAGGGGCACTCGACTCTGTGTATGGGTTAAGACCGGAAGTTTACAACGCACCATAAATTGTAATGCGACACTCAATAGAAATAATATGTATCGTCTCTTGAGAGGAACAAGGTGCCGTCTGCAACGCGAAAACACAGCCTTTATCAGATAGATACAATTTTTAGTAAACAAAGCCATCAACGCACATTAAAGTAAAAACAAAATGTTGTGTTTCATGCGATGCGACCAACCCGAGGTTATCGTTCCCAACTCTAACCATTTTGCGGTCGACTTTTTTCCAAGTCACTAGTTTTTGCCAGATTTTTCAGTTTTCAAATATGGGCTCACAGTATAAAAAAAAATTGGTTGTCATCATATTAATACGTCGTGTGAGAAACATAAGTTCTATCTTCCACCGGAAGATAAAATCTGATGGTTCTCACACGACAATTATTATAACGCAGAGGTTTCCGTTATCATGGAATCCCTCCCAGCTTCTGACTGAATGCGGGGACACATCATATTGACTGGAAATACAATTGCTTTTGCAATTACAAACCTTTATTTCCCGCAAGCATGATTCCACCAATTAACGACAAACTGAAGCATGGGTTGGTTGTATCCAAGCGAAACGCTCAGGTAGGACTCACATTCGTTTTTTATCCAATCATTTTTTTAAAAAGAGATTTTATTTTTGAACTGATTCAAAAGTGAGTGTGTGATGGTGGTGTGGTAGGAACGGGGGGAGGGGGGAGGGGGCGTTGTTATCATATTTTTCAACATTTCTCTCAAAGCAAAGCATACAACCTCTCACTGGAACGAGGTTGTCGAGCTCGCTCTAATGAAGGGCCATAAGCTGTGCCTTTAATGCAAAAAATGAAAACACTGAAAATGTTTTGAGTGATTCCAAAATTGAATTTGGCAATAATCCACGCGTGGGCAGTGATGTCCACGCATGCGTTTACAAGATAATAAAAATCATCATTAGGGAAATTTTAATTAATGAAACACCGAGTTGTTCTCGGTGCTTCATTTATTAAATTTTTGATGATTACTAATATTATTGCGTCCGCGTACTGTATGCTATTAGTGTTGGGCAAAGAGCTATAATAATAATAATAATAAAGGGGTAAGGGCCCTGTGCTTTTTCTGGGAAGTGTCGCCTTTTATTCGTGTTTGGTAAAGGGCTAAGTAATAAAAATAATAATAATAATAATAATAATAATAATAATAATAATAATAATAATAATAATAATAAAACTGTTATATTTTAAATAAGCAAATATGATAACAAATAAACGTTGATTGAAAAATCTCCATTGGCAATTTCTTATTCATCAAAATTGTGGGAGCCTAAATATATGATCTGAAAAAAGTGCCGGGGCATAGACCCCTCCCCCATCCCTCTCCTACATGCATCTCCCTTTTAGTTTTTTTTTAGTTCACTTTTGCCATCGCTCTGTTGCACGTCTACTTAATCTTTGAAAAAATTATCTAGTTATGTAAGGCCCTACATTTCGGTTTACTTGTATAAGGGCCTACATTAGAGGCTATTTCAGTTAACCTCAGTTCAATTCGATTAAATTTTTTCACTGAATGTTACGAATCTCTGCTGCTTAATTTTCATTTGGGTTGCTTGTTTCACTTACATTCTTATTATTAAATTAAAAAGATGTTTGGTGTTGTTGCTGTTTAATTTTAAATCAGGCAACGAGTTCTGTCGAAAAACACTGGCTAAACTCCAAGTGGCAATATGGAATAAAACTTGCAGCTGGACACAAGGCTCAAAATAAGCGGTGTCGCGTCGCTTTTTGCTAGGCAAAACTTGCAAAAAGCTACACAATGTTATGCATAGTATTTTGCTATACAAGATAATCAACTGCAGCCTATTAGGCTGCAGTTGATTATCTTGTATGGCAAAATGTAAATGACAATTTGCAAACAAATTTGAAAACTAGTTCACTGATGCTTTACTTCTGATTGTGGAACATTCCAGGCATAACTCAGATTAACTCTCCATCAAGCATCATTAGCAACTTCATATGTAAGATGAGTTCTCTTGGTTTAAATACTTCCTGTTTTTACAACATTTTGCATAAAATGTCCATTAAAAATAACTACAAGCCCATCAAATTAAAAATCCCAACTTCCATTTTGGGAACTCTATTAAACAACCATGACGCCATTTATAACAGTACACAAGTCCATGCAACCCTTAAAGGCAATTCAGTTAAAAAAACATAGTAAATGTTTCATGTGTTGCCGATCATTTGGAAATGCCCAGAAATGGATGGAAACTATTCTATCTACCTTAGAAGAATTCAATATAAAACAGCACAACATACCTCTGGTATACAAAAATAGCTATGTAATGTTTACAAAATGCTATTCATATTTTGGAAATGCGTAGCATTTTGCTACGCAAAGAAAAAAAGTTATTTTGAGCACTGGCTGGACATTTTAATATTTCTACGTCAATGTATACAGGGTTAAGATGAAGACGATGCTTAGCATAATCTTTCTATAATACAATTAATAATAAACTAATATTTTTCTGGTAGTTAATCAATTTTTTTGTTGGGGGGGGGGGGGGGGTGGAGAGGTTGTTTTCTTTTTTTTCTGTTTTACTTCTTTTTTATTATTTTTGTGTTTTTGTTTTTATTTTTTTATTCGTCTACGAAATTTGTCTTAACTCTTTTGGCGCGGAATAATCTGAGAAACAGAATTCTTAGCGCCTAATATTCATCAGGAATTTTACAAAAAGTATAGGTTGTTAGACTAAAGCGTTAATGTTTTAAAAGATGTTCTAATGATCTCAATGACAGTTTTTCAAATGATTTCCTGTATATATTTAAATGGCACCTTTATACTTTCAAGGGTCGATATCGTTGTTCATGGATAGGACATAAATGGTGTATGAAACATAGGAATACGTATGTTTGTTCAACCCTTTACCCAACGAATCGACCGCACCTCCCCCCCCCCCCCCCCAGCACGTAATATGCAACGTCAGCAGTTGAAAAAATATTATTTTTCAAAGAATTTCAACAAAACCATATTATGTGACCCCTCGTTGGAACGAGCTCGTCGAGCTCGTTCCAACGAGAGGTCACATGATATGGTTTTCTTGAATTTTTTTTAAAAATTTGAAAAAATGATATTTAAAATAATAAATTTTGATATCGTCTGCGTTTGGTAAAGGGTTAAAGGCACTTGGAAATGGACACACACAGTTGGCTAAAATGACTACTGCAGTATCTTTCCGCGGTCTGCCGTCTGTCGAGTTTAGTCGCCTGTCGCGCCAAAAAAGTTAAGCAAAAGTAAGTACACAAAACTGATTGTTGTCGGTCACAGATAACGCTATTTTTTCCTAAAATGAGGAGAAACAGCAAAACGTTTCTTTTGAATATTTGGTTTTGTAGCAGATGTTTCTCTTATGTATCTAAATGGTTATATATCTTACGAACAAGACTTAAAGTTTCATCACTTTAAAATTCCATTTAATTGAAAAATGTCCAAAATAAGTCAAGGATGCTTTGCATAACGTTGAGCAGTGCGAATGGCTTCCAAAGTGCAGAAATTACAGAGCTTTTGATTACCCCACTGGAGTGCTAATAATTTTAACACCCAAATATTTTTTATCACCAATTGTTCTATTAAAGTTAACCCTTCCAGCATGATGATACCTTCCATTCAGATCCGTGGCATCAATTTGAAGAGTCCATATTTTTTATTTGGGGTAGACCAATTAACCCTTTATCCAACGTAACCTCCAAATACTGCCAGCGATATTCACAAAATTCGCCATTCAATTTTTATTACTTTTTCATTTTTTGTCATAAAAACTTAGCTTATGACCCATCATTGGAACGAGCTCAATGTGCTCGTTCCAATGAAGGATCATAAGCTATGTTTTTGACGTAAAAAATAAAAAATTAATGCTTCAAGAATTTTATTTGTACGTGTCGTCTGCTTTTCCTGGTAGGTAAAGGGTTAATATATTCATCGTGCAGCCTTGGGGATGCACGATGAAAATGCTGATTGCTTGTCCACTTAAATTCACCAATAATTAAGAACACATTTTCTGTAGATCTCCCGCTTCATTCTTTTCCGAAAATTCGGAACGATTTAAGCCCAGAAATACAACACAGTAGGCCTCTGTTTGAAAAGACAATAATTAATACAACTCTAAGTCGTATTCCTCCATCATTTCTTGTACCAACCCGTCTTGTCCCAATTGTTTGTTTGGGTTTTTTTTTATAAATAAAGAGATCTCATCTTCCAAACCCATTATTTCTTCTTTCATACTATTAATCTGTTAAACTAGAATCACTTTAGCAAGACATGTCTCCGGTTCGTGCACGGGGATTGTTTTTATTTTATTTTGGCACAACCCCCGAGGAAAAGACAAAGGGAAAAGTCTTTATGTCAAGAAATCTGGTGTGTGGGAATATTCGGAAGACAGCCTCTCCGGCTATGCCATTTCCATGCAGTGTACACTTACCTTGTTACATGTATTAATACATGTACGTGTGTTAATTGATATTGTCCTTGTGTACGCTGCAAAATAAAGTTCCATTCATTCATTCTTAACCACCCACTAACTGACTACAGTTCATATAACAGTCCTGGACTGGGAAAAATAGCTTTCCGGATCAAAGGGTTAAGGGCATCAGCATTGTTCGCGGACATCTTCCCATCGGACAGTTACCCCGTACAATGAGGGCGGACATTTCCAGAGCGGACATTTCTCGGGGACGTTTTTTTTGTGAAAAACGGACACTTCCCTTGCACTTTTGTGTTATATTTTAATATGCTTTGGGTTATATTTTTTGCCTTTATGTTTGGTATATGGCCCTAATCTTGGGAGTTCTCAAATCGGTTTTTATACAGTATGCCGTATAATTGCTTGCTTTGTACAGCCGACGTTGTTTTTGTTTGGGTTTTTTTTTTTTTGGGGGGGGGGGGGGGGTTGGGGTGGGAGGAGAGTTTAGAGTGCAGCTAAATCAGTTGAAACGACAACTTCAAGAAGAACCTGAAACAGTTTGTATTATATTTTCTGTGTTGATAAAACCAGGTTCTGATATTATCTCTTGGAACGCTCTTTGAGAGAGCGTTCCAAGAAATGATACCAGGGTCTGGTTTTACCAACACATAAAAACTATAATGCAAATTGTTTCATCTTGAAAACTACTTCGTTATGCACGATACTTACATTGGCGACAGTTGAATTGTTAACCTCCATGCAGACTGAGCGAACCCTTGCTACTGATACACAAAGCAAGCTGCCTTCTTTTATCCCATAAGTATGTGTTAACCCTTATGCTGTCACAATCGCTTTTACCATGTATGGATGACCTTTGTGTATACCTGTATGAGAGGAAATTTAATGAAATTTAGAACACATTTTGAACTGTACCATCTGATTAATTGCTTGAATGATCTTACTGAGTTCTTTTGATCACTCCGCCACATGGCAGTGTCAATATGCACGTGTCAGAACATGCAGAACTTCACAACGAAATAAGTGGAAGGGTTAAATCTTTTGAAATAAGTCACACAAAAAACGTCGATCTGCAGGTGGTGTTTGTGAATGAATTCTTGAGTATCTATCCCTCTGACTGTCTATCTGGTAGTGTAGTATGAGCAGTACTGGTACTACTAGTAATAGCAGTTGTTGCTGTTTCCGTTTCTGTTTTTTTATTTTGGGTTGTTGTTGATGTTATTTTAGCTGTTGTTGTAGTGCTAGTAATAGTAGTAGGAGTTGTGGTTGTTGTTGTTTTTTTTGGTTGTTGTCGTTGGTGTCTTTTCTGTTTTTGTTGAAGTGGTGCTAGTATTAGTAGTATAACTGTTTTGTTCAGATAGAATGATTTGCGATTTGCAGTAAAGTGGGTCCATCTATTCTGTGTGTATACGTAGGTCCTACTGAACCTTTGTATGGATACAGAATAGAGGTGTGACGGAATCGAACGCACCTCGCCACAAAATTGAATAAATAAATAAATAAATCATAAATGAGGTATATTTTACGATTTAAATATTTACTAATTTCACTTTTAAAGATAATATTTTCGAGGCTGTTATTCTCATTCTTGTGGAATCCAGCTTTTAGAAAAAACTACACTGACAGCTCTGTCTTTTTAGTGCATGTCAGATGAGACCTGGCATTTTGATATCTTGTGTCATGAAAGAAATATGAGCAAACTTTTTGTAAATATGCAAATCGGGCTAGTGTAAACAACTACACACCATCTTGATCATGTTAATAACAATTAGTTTTTGTCAAAAAGTACGGTTGGCCTCACCAGTCATGATATTCTATGGAGTGTCATTGTCCCATACACATAGATCTAAAGTGGACAGTATGATCCAACAATTAATGTGGAGACCTGTAATCGAACGCCGACGGGACGCAAGGCTTACTATGTTATACTAAATTGTAAATGAGAAAGTGGCAATAGATAAAGATAGTAAGCTAATACCACTAGTGCGCAGGACGAGGCATACCCACCACCTAGCCTTCAAAATACCATCAAGCCCTAGTGACTATAGAAAATATTCCTTTTTCGCACGTACCATCAGGGAATGCAATTCACTACCACATGGGATTGTGTCCTCAACATCATCTGACGCCTTCAAAGCCAAAGTCTCACAAGCACAATTCTAATAGAACGATGCTTCCTGTTTTTTTAATACATTATCTGGTTGTTTTAACTCTAACACTCTACCATGGCAGTATAATCAACCTGTTGATTGTGGCCATTATCAGGCAGAACCAGGAGAAACCGATGCAGTTTCATAGAAAATCTGGTCAATCCACTTGACTGGATGTGATGCAAATCGTACAGCTATGATCACATTAGAAACAAAAGTGACAGGTACAGTTTATAGGACTTTTCTTTGGTGAGCTAAAATATTGTAATACTTGCAACATTTCTCCTTTTATTACACGAAATCCTCATCCGCAGCAACACTAAACCATGTGGAAAATGAAAATCCGTTCCGCACATATGTGCGGAACAGAAATCGTTCACGAACTATTTTTAAATAGATTTTTAAATAGAAGCGAAATTTCATTGCAATTTTCTACAAATCGTGCAATGCAATTACAATTTGAATTGCTAGCGATAGCTAAAAATCGTCTCCTGAATTCCAATGTGTTCTGTGTGCCTGATGGCACATAGAACACATTGGAACTCAGGAGACAAAATAGTAACACGGGTTCCCCTCGCAAATTGGGTTGGCGATAAAATGTGTTCTTTTTGTTGATAGTTGTAAAATGAATTGCAGAGTGTCCTTCTAATAAGTCATGTAATAAACACAGAACGACACGCTCATGTGACTGGGTTAATCGATGTGGCACTTGTGCCATCGCCGAAGGATAAAACTCGAGGTCTGAGGCCTCTCGTTTTATCCTTCCGTGTTGGTACTCATGTCATATCGATTAACCCATTCACACGCGTGTGTCGTTCTGTGTTCATTATATGCCTTATTAGAAGGACACTCTGCAATTCATTTTACAACTATCAACAAAAAGAACACATTTTATGCACAAAATTTTGACAAACCAAGGCTCCCCTTGCTGGAAGCAATAGAATCTTTAAAAAATTAGTCATGTTACAAATCACCTTTGGAAAATAATTCAGCACTGTACCGGTTAGTGGATCACTGGATAAACTACGAAATGACACAATAGCTACAAATTGCTATTTTTTCAAGTGATTACATATTAAGCAGCTAAAGGTATAGTTATATGTCCCGATACCAACCGCAATACCTTGCAGTGATTGGTCAATGCCTCGTTGATTTTTTTATTTATGTCGCCGGGCACGCGCATATGTCTACTGTCAGCGATTCTTATGTCCACTGTCAAGGAAAGCGTCTCGTTGCCGTGAGAAACGGTTCATCGCAATGTCTTTTTTCACTTGAAATCAACTGAGACAAATACATTTAACTGAAGTAAAATACACACAAAAGTACCGTTATTACGCACAAAAAGATTAGTTATGTAAACATAGGTAATTATTTATGAAACCGATTAGATTATAAGGTCACTTTTCATTAATTTACTGTAACATAAACTAAAACGAATCGAGAGCATCTCGCCCCGTTGATTGCGTACGTAAACATTGAATAAAGGGACATACATCATACCACTTTCAAAACTTTTGGCCACGCCCACTTTTTTTCGTGTAAAAAATGCATGTATGAACTTCGGGAATGCATTATGGAGTCAAAAAATATGATTTCCAGCAATTCTGAATAATGCACTCAATGACACCTTGGTGATCTTAGTGACCTTGACCCAGATTTTGAATCTCTAGCGAGTGTCGACTTACGTGCTGTTGGTCCCAGGTCCATACGTCATACCATGCCTGAGATATGGGGTGACCCACTTTCAAAAAACCTCTACGGAGACCCCTAATGCCCCAGGAATCTGAAAAAACATAGTGGCCGAGAATTTCTGACTGTCTATCAGCCTGCCAAAAATCAGCGAGATAGGACAATTCGTTTTCGAGTTCTCTTGCGGACAACGAAACGCATAGAAGACAGAAGAAGAAGAAGAAGAAGAAGAAGAAGAAGAAGAAGAAGAAAAAGAAACCGTACAAAAACAATAGTCTGTGTGTTTCACACAGACTAACAAAGACATGCCGAATTTTGCTCGCACGCAGAATGTGCATTGACTCGTGATACATAATGGGAGACAACTCCAAAATTGGATCTCTACTTCAAGTGCGACCTTCAAGAGCGACCAACGTTGAGAATGTGAATAGAGACCGCTTTTAGAGATCAAGGTGTTCCGTCAGCCTTCATTTCGTTTGTTTCGTTTTTTGTTGTTTTTTTTTTTTTGTTGTTTTTTTTTTTTTTTGTTTTTTAGAAGACCAAAACAATCTTCATGCAAAAAAGCAGATTCTCCTATTTTTATATTGCATTTTGTTTTGATAGATATCAATCCGGGATAATATATAGACTTCCCCACTGATAGTGGCTTTCTTTCTTGGGGTGCATCAGTACTGCAACCGTGGTCTGATCACTTTCCATGGGTGGGCAATATTTCCATGGAGGCAATAATATTAGATTCCAAACAATAATTATAGGAATATTCATCAAAACTTTAATAAATGAAGCACTGGGTACAACTCGGTGCTTCATTAATTAAAATGTTGCTGCTGATGATTTTATTACCTCGTAAACGCATGCGTGGACAGCACTGCCCACGCGTGGTTTACGACCAATCCATGGCGACTGTACTGTATATAAGTAAGGACAATAGTCTACTTTAAAATTCCCAAGTCTGGTATTCTATATAAATTGAAATTATTTATCCCATAAATAGCCGTTAATTTGAACAATAAAGGCCTTGGATACATTTTTGCTTTATTCACCTAGTTGGGTGATAAATTTACCCCATTGGTTTAACACTGAAATAACTTATTCCCTAGTAGCGACGGACTTGTTAACCTCTGGCCTCTACCACTTTTGTCTGGCATGATTAATAGTTCAATTGTTGATTTCTTTAAATCTTTTTGAAAGTATTACACAATGCCAGTAGAAAACACCACCGACTTCTCATATAATGAAGTATTTTTGCAAGCTTAGCTCAAGTTTGTAGGGGAATTATTTTTAGACAGAAATGTATTACTGCGCCTTGTTTATTTTTGCTAATTTTGTTGGTCGATCGAATTGGACCAATGTGCTCCTCTTTTCTCACTGTGTAGCGAATTATAGCATGGTTTTGCCGCGAATGCCCTGTAGAAGATTTATGGGATAAACAAAATAACGTAAAATTTATTTTACTCGTAGAATTAAGAATGAAACCGACTCGCCAGAGGCTCGTCAGTTTCATTCTTAATCCTACCCGTAGAATAATTTTTTTACTTGAAAACACTATAAGTTTATTCTATATATATACACAATTGATACATCAGAATGAAGAATACGGAAAATATATGCGCTCAACTCACAGAACTGATAACAGGCATCAATTGTTCCTGAAATTTGTTGTCGTATTCGTTCCAGAACTGATAAGCAAATACTATTTCATGGGAACAACTTATGTCCAAATATGCTTCAAATATCCGAGAACAAAGCTAGGGATTCAAAACTCTTCACTGTGCCAGGAAAGGTCTGTATTTATAAGCCCGGGGAAATACCAAAACTGTCTATCATTTTTCTTGAAGGAAGATCGCACAGCCGATGAACATGTGTATGTCACGTGATACCTCGAAATTGAATCGTAGAATAATTGTGTTATTCTAGAAAATTGAAACAGGTGCCATGATTCCTTGAAAGTAATATGCCAATTGTGTAGTTTCCACATAATGGCAGTCTGAAGTGTGAAGGCGGTTCAGTCTCATCGTTTCATTTTAGCCGACAATGTGTATCGGTGCATTTTTGTCTTTGTTGACCTTGACCTAAACGTAAACAAATAGAAGACAAAACTAAAACAAAGTTTTGGTCATATCACCCCACGCAGCACTGACACTGAATTATGAAGAATTTTGTTCTCCTAGCTGTGTTATTGGATATCTGAAGCATATTTATCCAAGAGTTGTTCTCGTGAAATATTAGTTTGTTATCAGTTTTGGTACGAAGACGGTACACTGCAAAACAATGTAGGTTCTCTTTAGAACCAAAACTGGTTCTAATCTTATCCCTAAGATGGAACCAGTTCTGTTTAAACAGTGTTTATTTCAAATCGGATAAATTTACCAAGATTAGCATTCAATTTTAACAGAATATTGCATGAACTGAAGTAGATTCAGCAGGAAACTTGGAGTTTATTCAACGTAGTCGCCAAACATTTTGAAACAAAGGAGATATGAGCAGTTGGCATATCGAACCAGTTTTGGTTCTGTATAGAACCAAAACTGGTTCGATATGCCAATTGTTCATATCTCCTTTGCTTAATAATAATTTGAGACAACCTCGTATAATCTCTAAACTTACGGCTGAAACCCCCGGAATTTATGTTTAATTCTGTTAATATTTAATGTTAATCTTTATAAAATTATTTGATTTGAAATAAATACTGTTTAAATAGAACTGGTTCCATCTCAGGGACAAGATTAGAACCCGTTGTGGTTCTAAAGAGAACCTATATTTTTTGCAGTGTAGCAGACTTCCAGGAACCATCGATGCCCGCTATCAACTGCATGAGTAGAATGCATTTATTATTTTAAATATTATTGTTTCAAATTTTTCAAAGACTGTTTATAAAACCTAATCTTGTGACTCATCTTTGAGGCAAGCTCGATGAGCACCTCCCAATAAGGGGCTACCACATTAGTTTTTTTGAAATGTTTGAAAAAACGTGTTTTCCAACGGCACGTTCGTATATTACATGAGCGGTTGCGGTCGATTCATTAGCTGAAGGGTTAAACGCGACAATGGTCCATCTATGAATAAAGGCTTCATAAAAAGCCGTTCAAGAATGAACAGGCAAAAATAAGTAAAATACATCAAAAACTGAATTTAGTAACACTTTTGAGATAAATATTCACGGAACAAATGTGTGAGGGGGAGGGGGGAGCAAAAAGAAAAAAAGTGGATTTTCATGGTTTTTCAGACGTCAGGCAAACACATGTCTGTTTTTCCGACGGCTATTTTCTAACTCAAAGATCGGCAGATTTGGGCACGAAATTAACTTCTATTACTTACGTAGTACGCGCGTTCACGCACGAGAAGACTGCACGCACATGCAGTTCCATGTATTTGGTAAGTTAGGAAAGACTGTCTTCCTTCCTCTCCGAAAACGAGATTTGCCGTCTTAAAATGAATCATGGGTTGTGTCACATATTTACAAAACAAACGAAATCGTTTGGATGTCTCATTTAAAAACCGACATCCAGGTATTAAATTTCCATATACCATACATGTTGGCGGAGGTAACTTATAATAACGGTTGCCACATGATATTTACAAGGCAAGCCAGATCTTTTGTGTTGTTGATCTACATTTTATTCTTACAATTCTTAGAAAGGGTGGAAAACATGTACATCGTATCTTCGTAAGCTAGTAGTTTACACCGCACGAGACGATTCAGCTTGGGATTTTTAGCCTTGGGATTTTTTTAATTTTAATTGTTGAATAAGCAGGCTTCTCACGTGCATAGACTGTTGTCGTTATAAAAATGCAATACTGGTGTCTTCCCACTGGACCAATTCCCTTTAGACCAACTCCCACTAGGCCAATTCCCAAAAGACCAATTCCCCTTTGACCAACTATTGACTGCTGTTATTGATTAAGGATAATTAGGAAAATATTTATTTACTGAAAAGCACTTTATTTAATAAAAAAATATTTATATGCATAACATATAACAAATATTGGTTTATAACATTTCAGCACAGCTCAATACATATAACATTTTACTTCATTTTCTCAACCAATTTACTTCAATTTCAAAATACAAAAACTTTTCTTAATTTTCTTCAATTTTTACCGTGAGACCAATTCCCCTTAGACCAACTGTTTACTGTTATTAACTGGTTGAGGGCTAGAATATTTTGGTGGTCTAATTTTGTTCATGAAATGTGTTTTATTACAAAATTATTGGAGAGTGCCTATAGGCACTCTCCAATAATTTGTAATAAAACAAATTTTTATAAACAAAATATTATTTGCATTTGACCTAGGGTGAAACATATCAAAAGAAAATGCTGGCTTTTGCTCCGGCATCCCTTTGTTTTTGAAAGCATCAATAGTGGTTTCTAACACTCGACTCAAATTATTGATATAAAGTTATTTTGAAAGTAGAACATATCAGTTGGTCTAAGGGGAATTGGTCTAATGGGAAATGGTCTAGTGGGAGTTGGTCTAAAGGGAATTGGTCTAGTGGGAATGAACCGCAATACCATTAGCCCTTTACCTAAAGCACACTTTATATCAAAGTTTATTATTTTAAATATTATTGTTTCAAATTTTTCAAAGACTGTTCATAAAACCTAATCTTGTGACTCGTCATTGGGGCAAGCTCGATGAGCACCTCCCAATAAGGGGCCACCACATTAGTTTTTTGAAATGTTTGGAAAAACTTGTTTTCCAACGGCACTTTCGTATATTACATGAGCGGTTGCGGTCGATTCATTAGCTGAAGGGTTAAACGCGACAAATGGTCTATCTATGTATTAAGGCTACATAAAAAGCCGTTCAAGAATGAATAGGCAAAAATAAGTAAAATACTGCATTTAGTAACACTTTTGAGATAAATATTCACGGAACAAATGTGTGAAGGGGGTGAGAGGAGAAAAAAATGTGGATTTTCATGGATTTTAAGACGTCAGGCAAACACATGTCTGTATTTTCGACGGCTATTTTCGAATTCAAAGATCGGCAGATTACGGCACGAAATTAACTTCTATTTCTTACGTTGTATGTGTGTTCACGCATGAGAAGACTGCACGCACATCCAGTGTCATGTATTTGGTAAGTTAGGAATGGCTGTCGTCCTTCCTCTCCGGATACGAGATTTGCCATCTTAAAATGAATCATGGGTTGTGTCACATATTTACAAAACAAACGAAATCGTTCCTGATATTTCGGCACATTCCATCCTAACAATTCTTTAAAAAGGTGACAATTTTATTTGGAAAAACAACATGGACTTCGTATCTTCGTAAGCTATTATACAACAATGCCCCAGACGATTCAGCTGATAATTACTGATTTGTTTTGAACTTTGACTAAGTAGGCTTCCCGCGTGCATAGATTATTGTCGTTACAAAAATACAAGTGCTCAGATTCATAACTTAGAACAGAATAGAGCACTGATAATGTGTTGGGGGCTCCATGTTAGAATTTTTTCCCCATGTTTTACACTTCATAAGGGGGTGGGTCCTATTCTGGGTCTGGCAAAATTTTGCAAAACAAAAAAGTGAATCCCAGCCATTTGGTCATGATTTTCACTCCTTTATATTTCTACTAAGGCAGTCTGCCTCTTATTAGTGCTTTGAAGCTCCTAATATTTGATTCTTCTGTAAGCCTCAGGGTGCCTCATGCCATTGGCCTAGTGTGCTTCCATGTATGGAATAATTGGAAAGATTGATAGAATAAAAATCTTGATTGTGGAAAAAGTGTATAATTTCAAGGTAAATATGATTCTAGTGACACTAACACAAAAAATTAAATAAGAGGCAATTCATCTCAGACAAGTCACCCTGGCATGGGCCAAAGAACTTCAGTATTAGGTCTCTCTCAGACCAGCTGTACAAACTAAACATTTAACCGAGTGACGGTTGATGACGTGAAAGCTCTCAAACACCAAACGAAACCCCAGATCGACATCTAGTAACGCGCTATCAACAACGTAACACGGCACAAATGTACTCCTGCACCACGGATCTCTATACAACAGGATTGTTAGAACGTCAGCGAAAAACATTACCACTCAAACAGCGCCCCCCCCCCCCCACCCCACCACAACATAAGTTAGAGTCAAGTCAATCATCAATGTAATAACTCATCCCAAGCCATGACGTTTGATGACGTGAAAGCTGTTACGCTGTAGCGTTACAGCTTTCACTTCATCAAACGTCATTGGCGTTTATTTTACAATAAAACTAATATCACTACATCAACTTTCCAATATCGACCCTTGTTTTCACAATGGGGAGCACGGTGAATCAGTGGTTACGTCACTGAACGTCAAACCGAGAGGCTCACGGTTCAATCCCCGCCAGGGGAAACTGCGTTGTGTCCTTGAGCAAGGCACTTAATTCCGATTTTGCACGTGGTGCACGCTGGCGCTATGTACTAAGGCGTACTGCATGTCGATGGTGCATCCGTCTTCAACCAATGCTAACACTGCTTGTGTGGAGTTAGTTCGTTGGGAAGTCTGACAGTTGCCCTGTGATACTCTCCGGGTACTACTCCCGATACCTCCACCCATAAAACTGTCCGACAATAGGTGACCCTGGCTGTCGAAAGTATCGTTAAACTCCAATAAATAAATAAATAAATAAATAAATGTTTTCTCAATGATAACTAAAATATGTTGTAAATATTCAATTTGTATTGCCGCGAAAGGTATGCATTAGGGCTGTCACGATTTTTTAATTTAGGAATCGATTAATCGTCGCAAATAATCAATGATAATCGATTGATCATACCTAGATGACCCCCATCTCCTTCTCTTTGATTTCGATAAAAATGAAGTTGAAGTCAGTTGACCAACCTCAAGTAAACAATGAAGACGATCCTCTTTTAGTTACATTCAAAGCTTTGATGTTCTGAACTTTTGAACCGTCAGTGTAATAATCAAGACCGGTCTGCAGTTGCGAACTTCTCAACTGCCGACCGGTCTTGATTATTACACTGACGGTTCAAAAGTTCAGAACATCAAAGCTTTGATGAATGTACCCGAAAGACAAATGCTTCCAATAGCTTATTGGGGTTTAACATCGGTGTTCTTAACTCTTTACCTTTAGAAACAATAGTTTTTTCAACATATTTTCTTTTAATTATTAAACGTCTAAAACGGGATATAATTTACCGATTATTCGACAACGAAAAATACTAATCGATTTCGCCGTGACCGATCAACAATCGATTAATCGTGACAGCCCTAGTATGCATATCATCAACATATTACACAGACTTCAAAGAATATACTTGAGAAAACCAATCAGCTATTTCGAGGCGACTGAATATTGAAATCTTTCGAGTAAATGCTTTTTGTTGGGCACTGTATATTTAGAGCAACGATGTTCCTTTCCACCCCCCCCCCCCCCCCCCTCTAAGATAGCGGTAGGTGAGACACCTTTCTATATGTTTCCAGTGGGCGTTTCTGAGCAATCGAGTTGTACAGAGATGAGTGATTCACATCGACAAATAATTTAGTAACTGAACAGGTGTTTACCCTCAATTTATTTCATTGTTCTTGGCTCTTTTAAAACGACGGTGTGGCGGGGTGAATAATCTAAAATTAGAATGGGGTATGTGGAATTGTAATAGTACCTACCAAACAAGTCCACTCCCATTTCCGTGTATATCCAAGAGTCTTCTTTCGCAAGTCAACATTCATATTTATTATGAGTCATCTTACTATGAGCCAATATCTATATCTATGTACTGGTAGATAACAGAACCAAATATGGCCAAAAATATTGTATCTCTTTGTACTTATTTATAAACCTGATGCGAGAAAATCGCTTAGGATTATATCACGCAGTAAAAATTTATTGCGTATGAATGTACTATTTAAAAAAATAAATACTGGAATAAATGTTTTAAAGTCAAGTGCAGTTTCCAGGGACGTACACAGAGGAGAACTACTGGGGATATCCACAGCCCACGGAACTAACCCGATATCAGTCATTGGAGTTGAGGTATATGGAAAGCCAGGGGAAGAGGGCGCCATATTGGCAGCTTAGGAGTAAAATTGAGGGAACATAGGAAAGGGGCGAGGAAAGTGGGTGCCAAATGTGCAGATTAGCATCAACGGAGACCCTGGAACCTTTCATTTCAGAATAACCAAAATGAGAAAGGGCACGAAGCAATTGTAGATGGGGAGATTGAGAAAGCAACTTTGGAGAAAAGTATTAAATTGTTTGTGTCTGAATCCTGGGAGTTGAGGAGGGAGAGTGTGGGAGAATGACCCAATCGGGGACACCTCGTTAGAGGACCGTGACAAATCAGCGGACGGCCCAGACAGTATTATCAAACAATAGCGCCTTGTAAAAAACAGAATAGCAAACGGCAGTCATAAAATGATACGTTGCAAAGGTAGATGACCAGTCTGGAAGCGGCGATAAGGGAGACGACACCACCAAAACATTTTCCAGTCGGGATATTTTCGTTAGCTTTGGAGTCCAAGATATCAACCCTCTCTTGTCAGTAACAATGTACCTTAAACCTTAAAACACTAGATTTTATACTTGAGCTTGTGTCACTCATACAGTCGGTCGGTAGGTCAAACAAACTGGGGTCTGTAGTACCCTATCGGACTGTTGGGGATACAGCATGACCAGTTTGGACTACCAGTACGACACGTGCGAACTAAATGAGAATTTGGTTAAATATGTATTTATGCCATGATTACCTATTCTACTATACATGAAAAGCCTATGACATAAATTTTAGCTTTACACACCAACCGTGGTGAACACGTCAGCAATGGGATTTCAATAGTTAAAATTTACACCTACAGTGGAACTACATCCAGGTTGACCTTTGGTGACATCGACCTGAGTGCGAACTTTTCTAAATTAATCGCACGTCGCCTCGCGAAGAGTGAAATGACAGTGGCAATTATTTATTACGTTTTTAAATGAGTTTACCCCATAAAACACCAAAAATTAACAAACATGCATTGTCTCATGTTAATAAGGCACCCATAACTCTAAATAGTATGTTATTATGTTGTTAAAATGAAAAAGGTCCTCTTTCTTTTTCAATTTCGTTTCGGTGATAAAACTGACGTACGGAAGTACCGCCCACCGTATTTACGGCTGTTGCTCAGTAAAAACGAGAAAAAAATAATAGTGACTCTTAATAATCTGACGATCATGGTATAAATAAAATACACCCAAAATAGCTTTGTATACCACATGTTCACCACTCGTGGTGAACATTTGGTACACCAAGCTACTATGGGTATGTGCTATATATATTTTATTTATTTACCAATAAATTTCCAAGAAGTGTTGGCTTTTTTTAACCAGGCTCCAAACTGACTAATATTCTAACCACATCATCAAGGCATGCCCTCGGCGAGTGTATGCCTTGATGATTTAGTAGGAATATCACTCAGTCGGGCTTGAGCCAATACACCACCTCAATAGGCCATCTTGGCGACGCCTCAGCGTAAAACTGGTGAAATAACACGATGCAGTTGTCAAACAAACGGTGATTGTTAATTGTGTATTCCTGAGTCTTTGATCAAAGTAACGGTTTCGCCGTAGTTGGCCCCTCTCACGTTTCACCAGCTTCCTAAAGCGTGCCCCTCCTCTCTTTAAAGCCGTGGGTACGACCCTGGAGCGCCTGGGACGTGTACACTGTTCATCTGTGGTTACGAAAGGCCGCGGTACGTGTACACTGCACACCTGCTGCGACGAAAGGTCACGGGAAGGCCGCTGGAAGTCCGCAGGATGACCATGTTCGGCCCGGTGGGAGATATTTCGAACATTGGTTCAAAAAAAAGGAAGATCCTTCACTATAAATGTCTAACGAGAGATGAAAACAACTCGACCGAATACCGCATAATTATTTTCCGTTCTATAGTTGGCGTTGCATCAGTTGACAAATAATTATTTACAGACTGATGAGCAGTTTATTTGTGACGGTGTGATAACTGAATACTCACAGTATTATTTGTTGACGGACAGGCACACTCGCTGCATATCAATAGAATGACGAGTGTACTACATGATATCGAGTGAATGATACACCATTCCCAATGGTGCCACCTTGGGGCGGGTCTCCTGGCTTTCGGCCACACTGTACCATAGGACAAATCGCCATTACTGTTATCGCGATCTGCAAATCAATACCCGAGTTGATGAAATGTTAGAGATGGATATCAATTACAACCAAGTAACTTCATTACATATCATATTAAAAATGTTCATAAATTTGCATTATTTGTCGAAAAATTGTTATGGGACAAAGGCAGAAAACATCTCTCTTGTATGTGACACGGATTTTCGACATTCAGGCCTGCACGAATTGGCTGAAAGAGCATTATGTTCGATCGCTATCATCGAAAAACATTATGGCATCTGATATTTCATTTGCCCACATTACTAAACCTTAGAACAATGGCAAAAAATGTACTCCAATTGCTCTTATCACTTTTGACCGGAAGTAACGCAGTCGTACTGGAAGCAGTCAGAGAGATGGAATACATATGTCAAGTTAATGCTACCTAAAGTACCTTGTACCTAGTACCTAGTAAACCATCCAAGCAACAGGTATACATATTATATCCAGGAATCAGACAGCGAGGCGGGTGAGGGGGCTAAAGTGGAATTATTAGTCTGAGACTTTAGATCTGGAAAGGGGGCTGTTGCAGGGGGAGTTTTATTAGAGGAAGGACGCTCGAAGATTACAATAGAAATTGGCGACCTGGTGTAGTGATTTTTGGGGTGAGTTGTCATTGTTGCTCAAAGTGAGATGAAAGTCACTACAGTTTTGGGGGGAAATCGCGAAAGGCGGGGAAAGATGTATAAGTGGATGACAGTGGTGGGCATTAGAGAAAGGGTAAGTTGGAAATCATTGACTTGATGACCTTGAAATTATTAATACCCTCAATTACACATGTCAGTTTTATTCCATGCACTGGTGCATTACTTGGATCACCATCCTACCCGTTCGTATATTAATCATGACATCTTTAAGTTCTTAGTTCAACCTGTCAATCAAGGTACAATTTTGATAATTTTAAATGAAGTACTGTACTGAATATATGAACTCGATCAGAACTAAAACAACTACAATTTGATGGTCCGATAAGTTATCAGTTAACCTTGTAGTTTGAACTTCGAGTCACTGATGTACCTTGCCATCAATTGCAAGTGATACTCCTTTGGGCTGCAATAATTTGAAATCTCCAACAAGGACCTTGTACGTACCTGAAACATTAGGATGCCCTAAATATTTGCATAATAGAACAAATCTCATCGGGAAACTAATGGAAAAATGGGATGAAAATATGAAGGATAATTGGATGAGGAATGACATGAGTAAAAAAGTCAATGTTATAGTTTGGGAGATCGAGAAGACGCCGGTGGGTGTGTGTGTGTGTGGGGGGGGGGGGGGGGGTTATTATGAAACAGTTTTTGACTGAATGCTGGGAGATTAGGAGAGAAAATGGGGGAGGAATACCCCGGCGGGGCACTAGGTTAATGTAGTTCTTCTCGTTAGAGGACCCCGACAAATCAACGGAAGGCCGAAGATTTATTATTATTACTTGCCTTGGTTTATATTGATCAGTCCTTCAATAAATTGTGGTCATTTCATTTAAGGTTATGTGCATAATAATAATAATAATAATAATAATAATAATAATAGTAATAATAATAATAATAATAATAATAATAATAATTCTCAAATCTCTAGAGTGCTAAAATTGTTCCTTCTATAGTTCAAACTGGGACCTTCGGTTATTACCTTCTCCTTTTACTTCCCTTCTCTCGTGCAAATTCTTTAAATCACATTTAATTGTGGTTATTTCATTTAAGGTTATGCGCATCACACTATTGGTTGGTAGTTACGGCTGGGTGATTTCCAGGGACTGGGTCACTGTAGCTGCTCGAATGTGGGTATGGCTGGACATGGCAGAATATTGATACAATGTATTAGCTCTTCTAATGTGTATTCATGTGTATGTGGGTGGCTGGGGTGGACGCGCTACTGCTTGTTCAGTTGTTGAACTTGGGTCACTTTTTTAAGTTTTATGAATCAAGTGTCATGAATAATGGCACTTGATGAGACGGAATTTTAGTGGCAAAGTGATCAACCATCACATCAGTGTACGGAGGGGCTACTCGGATTGGTTAGGGAGGGCTCATTTTCGCACTCTTTGTGATTGAGTGAGGCGTACGATAGATGTGTGGATGCGATCGCACGCCTCAGAATCGAAGGCTTCAAAGCACTGATTGATTAGATTAAGTGTAGTTGTCCCTTATAATAACAGTTGAACATATGTGCTTCGGTTTTGACCAGGGGTCTGTATTCAGAAAAAAACCTTATGTTCAAACTCATTATTCCCAACTTAAGTTCTTACAGTTAAAACTAGAAGTTCTGCCATGAAATAGCACGTCGATCTGCGCGTTAATCTACGCGATATGACCACAGTAAGGCTATCAAATTCTGTACATATAACCCGGATGTCCATTGGCAGAAACATTGCCTGTGTTTGCTATGAGTAACCAGGAGAACCTGCCGTGCTTTGGATGCCATTCGATATGGCAATTGCGCGCAATTCCTACGCGCAATTAAGCCTAGATAAGCGCACAGTTAACTCGAATCGACATTTTGAAAAATCTAAAGGAAAGGCTTAGGTCGAAATATCAAAATTTAAAGCAGCATTTTTCCCATAATGCAACTTGGCATTTGACCAATTCAATCTTCTTTGACAGTGTTCATTGAGCTCATTGAATTGGTCAAATTGCTAGCTGTATTATGGGAAAAAGATGAAGCATGAAATTTTGGTACTTTGATATCAGTGCGCAGAGGGTTAACCCTATCAAGCGATGCGCTTAACTTTTGGCATTAAGAAAATTAATTGGTCGGTTAGCTAATAATAATAATAATAATAATAATAATAATAATAATAATAATAATAATAATCATAATAATAATATTTTCATGGCCTTAATCCTTTACCTAACACGAAATGCAGACGACACACGCAAATAAAATTCTTGAATAACTAATTTTTTCATTTTCTGCCTCAAAAACATAGCTTATGACCCCTCATTGGAACGAGCTCAACGAGCTCGTTCCAATGAGGGTCATAAGCTAATGTTTTGGAGACGAAATAATGAAAAAATAATGAAAATTGAATGCGATTTTTGTAAACAGCGCTGGAGGGTTTTGACCGTTACGTTGGATAAAGGGTTAAATCCGCATAGTGTACAGATAAATTTGGCCTAAATTCGAGTTTCTACCTGAGATTATAACTTTCTCGTTGTTGCGAATCCGTCGGGGCAGGGCGACGTCACGAGCCGCCCACAACAGCCAAGCTGGCATCTGTTCTGGGGTGGGGCGATGAGCAAAGTTTATGCTGATTGTTCCTATTTCGTATCAGTGTCCACTCTGGCGGGACTGCATCTGTGTGTTTGTAGCTGTTCTGGAGTTGAAATTGTCAGAGTGTGTGCGAGTGTAGTGTGCTTTTGCAGTGTGTTTTTTGTGAGTCGGCCGGTGCAGGGTCAAGTCACGAGCAATATCCAGCAGTGATGCTGGCATCTGTTTTTGGAGTAGGGACTGTGAACAGAGCTGATGCATCTCGTCGCTATTGCTTCTCCTTATCCACCCTGGGTGGATGCATGTGTGTGTTTGTAACTGTTCTGGAGTCGATGTTGTCTGAGAGTACGCGAAAGTGGTGGAATTTGGCAGTGTGGTTCTCATATTAATAGTAGTTTTATAGCATAAAACCCACAGATGATGCGCTATGGCTGTACAAATATGGCAAAGGTATGTTTTAATACCAGATTTGAATGATTGTGTACGGGTTGGAAAAGAATGCCATAGCTTTGGCATGGCAACAGCAAATGCACTATCACCTGCAAACCTCAATTCAGATGTGGGCTGAACCAGATTAAATTAACATGTTGGCCGATGAGACACCTGTGGCTTGTGACTGATAGGAAAATTAGACATGTAGGGTGAAGTGATCGATTTATGCATTTAAGGATAAGAAGAAAAAATTGAATTGAATTCTCTGCTGAATCGTGGAGTGGAGATCAAAAAGGACCTGTGTAATGTGACAGTACTTTAGAGACACGGTGATGACACATGATAAAAAATAAATAGCTTAAGAGGGTTATAAAATATTTCAGTGGCCACAACTGTACTGTAGCTGTCATAAATCTAATAGACCAGGGGGCAATACTATGAACTTTTACAATTGTATTTTCTAGAATTGTATTTTCTAGTTATGACTTTAAATGTGTAGAAATGAATCATTAGCACTTTCAAAGATCTGGCAATTTGCCAGTTGGCAAATTGCCATATCTTTTAAAATGCTAACGATTCAGTTCAGTCAGATATATTAATAGGTAGAAAATACAATTCTAGAAAATACAATTGTAAATGTTTTATAGTATTGGCTGCAGTACGTATTTCAATGTTCGAAAATGTCTGTCATGCGAAAAAATCACCAAAGATTTACTGAAGAATGGATTTCCCTCTTTTTGGAGGCAACACACATAGAATGTCATAAAGTGTTTCTTAAAATGTGTTTAATGAAATCAGAATTATGTGCTGCCCTCCATTGCACACGCACTTGCACCCATTTATTATCTTTTGTAATTTGTGAAATGTACTGGGAGAGAAGTTGATATAGGCTATGCCTGTGTCGTCAAGCCCTATTTCTATTTTGAGAAATAAAATTATGTTTAAACAAATAATAATAAAAAATAAAATATTTAATCCTGTAGCCTTCTCGGGTTGTATGATTAAATTTATTTACACAACCTCCCTGTGTACGAAAAACAGGTTTATCTAATTATTATGACTAACATGATTAGTTATCATTGTGTCTTCCGGGGTGTGTGGGAATTTACACCGGTCTGGAGACTCATACACCCTGAGTAGGGGTGGTGGTGGGGCTCAGTGATATCATAAATGGCACTCGACTCTGAGTACGAGTTAAGACCGGGACTTTATCACGTATCATGGGAGCGCGGTGGCTCGGTGATGGCCGGTTGGACTTCAATGCTGGAGGTCCCGAGTTCGATCCCCGGGACGACCCGCGTTGTGTCCTTGGGCAAGGCACTTTATTCCAGTTGCCTACATCGGGGCACGATGATGCCGTGTATTAAGGCGTACTGCGCGTCGATGGTGCATATGTCTTCAACCGCTGTAACCCTGCTTGGGTGGAGCTTCAACAGAGTTAGAATGTTGAGGAGCTGACAGTTGCTCGTCGCTGCTCGGTGGTTCTCTCCGGGTACTCCGGCTTCCTCCACCCGTAAAACTGTTGCGGTCACGATTAGCCACTGTGCATAAGTATGTGACCTTAAACACCAATAAATAAATAAATAAAAAAAAAAATAAATAAATAAATAAATAAATAATAAATACCACATATCATAAACTGTAATGTGACACTCAATAGTATAGGAATTATATATATATGGTCACGTCCGAGGAACAAGGTGCCATCTGCAATTCTAAGGCATTGCAGATGGCGCCTTGTTCCACTCCAGGGACGATATTAAGCTTTATGAATCGTCATGTCGATTGTATAGCTTCTTTGTCACTTTAGGGGAAGGAAGCATCTGACTCCATCCCCACCCCCACTCCCACCGCTCCCGATGCCACTGTGTACCATGTCCGAATTTTCTGTGCCCTACTCCTATGTGTTACATGGGTTTGTGTACTGTTATTGTTCCGCACCCATACGTGTCATCGGCCTCTGATAAACCGAGCTCGGTTCCCTGAGTGATGAAGTTGGAATGCTTGTCAATGGGGATTATAGTTTAAAAACTTGTTTGTCGATAAAATACATGCACCGGTACATGATTACCAGCATTTGCGAATGGACACGCAAGACTCCAATCCAGATGAAAATGTCCCGACTGGAAAATTATTGGAGACGATACCTACTAGAGCTGAAACGGTTAAAGGGTTCTCTTGATATATTAACCATATGGATTAACCTTGGTTAACCGATTAATCACTTGTTTTAGTAGGTAGCTGAATTATTGCCGTACCGTTGATGATTTATAGCATTAATCCTTTACCCAAAGTAACGGAAACAACCGGCAAGAGCTATATATAAAAATCTAGTTCAAATTTTATTATGTTTTCAATTTTTGTCTCAAAAACATAGCTTATGACCCCTCATTGGAACGAGCTCGTTGAGCTCGTTCCAATGAGGGGTCATAAGCTATGTTTTTGAGACAAAAATTGAAAATTGTTAGTAATTCAAGAATTTATTTTGCAAGTATCGTCTGCTGTCCGCAACGGGAAAAGGGTTAAGAATGACCATTCCAGCTACTGATACAGTACAATGATCATGCAAGTGAACAAGTATATCTGCACATAACTTGCATGCTTTAATCTGTCTCATAATAACTGATGCAAGTTAGTGTGACAATGTTTGCCTCTTTTAGAGCAAGTTTGTTCCTTTGTTAACCCATATAATACAGTAGTTTAAGGCAACGGTTAATCGATCAATTACTTTTTTTGATCGATCAAGATGTTGATCATTGGTTAATCTATTAATTGGTTAACCGTTTCAGCTCTACTACCTACCCCCGCATCCCCCACCCACCCACCTCCCCATAGTTACACCTATGATGTTCTATGCGATAAACACTGCTCACATAGTTTCCATTCAAATTTATTATTTTTCCAAAACTTTTACTCACTCAAAACATAGCTTTTCACCCCTAATTGGAACGAGATCGTCGACATGAAGGGATCATAGGCTATGTTTTGTGAATAACTGTGCGAGTTTTATAGTTAATCAGGAAATGGAGCACGGTGGCGCAGTGGTTACGGACTGAACTTCAAACCGAAAGGTCCCGTGACGGTACGAACCCCGAAAGGTGTAACCGCGTTATGTCCATGGGCAAGGGACTTCATCCCGATTGCCCACATGGAGGCGCGGTGGCGCTGCGTACTAAGGCGTACTGCACTTCGATGGTGTACTAGTCTTCAACCAATGCTAACCCTGCTTGTGAGGATTTAGGGCGTACACTGGATTCCTCCGCCCGTAAAACTGTCAGACACGAGATGACCCTGGCTGTCGAAAGTGTCGTTAAACTCCAATAAATAAATAAATCAGGAAATATTTTTTGAAAGTGTCGACTGTTTTTCAAGCTGAATTACGGGTTAGTTTTGACGATTCACACCAAGGTGAACCGACAAATACATGCCTTGGGTCCTTGAAAATAGCAAATGCATTTATTTTAGGCAATTGATTTTGAGAAAACAAAATACTCCAAATCATCGGATTATACCCACGCACTTTAGATTTAGCAAAGGGCTGGAATACTCCAGATCAATCGAATTCATCGCAAACGTTTTTAGTACGTGGCGAGTCATACAAATCCACAGCGTACATACCTAAATATAGTAGTATTATCTGCACAAATCTACAAATTTAAAACTTACGCAACCCGAAACCTTTTCCGGGATTTATTTCCTTCTTCTTTTCTCCGAAATAAGTCTCAAATTTAGAGCAGTGGTGTCGATAACTGTGTCGGGTGGAGGTGGACTATAACAGTCCTGATTAAAATACACTGCAAAAAATATAGGTTCTCTTTAGAACCCAAACTGGTTCTAATCTTGTCCCTGAGATGGAACCAGTTCTGTTTAAACAGTATTTATTTCAAATCAAATAAATTTACCAAGATTAGCATTCAATTTTAACAGAATATTACATGAACTGAAGTAGATTCAGCTGTAAACTTGGAGCTTATTCAACGCAGTCGCCAAACATTTTGAAACAAAGGAGATATGAACAGTTGGCATATCGAACCAGTTTTGGTTCTGTACAGAACCAAAACTGGTTCGATATGCCAACTATTCATATCTCCTTTGCTTAATAATGATTTGAGACAACCTCGTATAAGCTCTAAACTTACGGCTGAAAACCCCTCAATTTATGTTTAATTCTGTTAATATTTAATGTTAATCTTTATAAATTTATCTGATTTGAAATAAATACTGTTTAAACAGAACTGGTTCCATCTCAGGGACAAGATTAGAACCAGTTTTGGTTCTAAAGAGAACCTATATTTTTTTCAGTGTAGGCGATTCAAAGCGTGGCTACGAGTGCATTTTTTGTCGGAAATACCTCGACCCTCGTATTAGCAGGGGGGTGAATTTTCACCTACCTGACATGGACTTTTTAAAATGATGTCTTGAAAGTGAAATCTCCGAATTCTAACATAAACCTCTGCCATTGATGTCAAAATATTGAAACTTCAAACAGCAATTTTTTCCCATAATTAAAAAGTTAAAAATCGAACTCAGATTTCAACGCTGATGCGATTAAAGTCAAAATCCGTTGGGTTATTTGGGAAAAATACGAATCCTTGCACAAGTCTGAACACATCTCAAAATGTTGAGTCTACTTGAAAGGTAAATTAACCCTTTGATATTTTTGTACGTCTTATGACGTACGAAATCAAACAGTCCATTGATACTTTGTGGTCATTTGTTTTGTAATTATTTTTCGATTTTTTAAAGTTTTAACCTCAATTCCTATTTTCTCCTGAATAGTGCTCAGTAACAACCGTTGACCCAAATGTTATCGCAGCTAAAAATACTAATATAATCCTGCTGTCAAGACTTCTTAACTGGTTGAGTGCAAGCAGCCACTATCAGGGTTTTCAAAAAATGACGATACCAGAACAAAAGCCAACACATTCCTTGCTTATATTTCATATTCAGTCAAACACAAAATAATATTTTGTTTATATAAATTTGTTTTATTACAAATTATTGGAGAGTGCCTGTAGGCACTCTCCAATAATTTGCAATAAAACAAGTTTTGAATAATAAATTCAGACCACCAAAATTAATCTAGCCCTCAACCAGTTAATCACAAATGTGAAAAAGATCCTGTTAGTTGTACTTTCCGAAGTTTGACGTCGCATTTTGAAAAACGTTGAAGAAACTGAATTCCCAGTGACGTTTGAACGTCAGTATAATTAAAGTTTCAAAGGGTTAACCGCTGAGTTCTTGAGAGGGCTCATTAAACACAATATTATTAATAATAATGAATGTATTTTTCCTTTGTGGGGATATTCATTGAAAATTCAATTCTACAACCCTGTTAGTCTGTTGGCTTATTTATTTACTGATACAGTACAAACGTCGTGAACTGGTCACTTTCCACGGATTGGCAAAATGTCCACGGACGCAATAATATTAGATTCCCAACACTAAATATAGGAATAATCATCAAAAATTTAATTAATAAAGTATCGTGTACAACCCGATGCTTCATTAATTAAAAGTTTGCTGCTGATGATTTTAAGAACATGGTAAATGCATGTGTGGTCGTCACTACCCACGCGTGGATTACGATCAGTTAACGACGACTCTAGTGTACGCTTAACCTTTTACACAACGCAGACGATATCAAAATTTATTATTTTAAATGTTATTTTTGAAAAGTTTTACAAAAATCTCAACAAAACCGTATCATGTACCCACTCAATGAAACAAGGTTGACCGGCTCGTTCTAATGAGGATTCACGTGATATGTTTTTGTTGATTTTTTTTTAAAAATAGTTGTTTCATTTTATAAATTACGGATGCAGGTGGTTCGTTGGGTGAAGGCTTAACCTATTTGTGTTCATCAGGAGCACGGTGGCTCAGTGGTTACGGAATTAGACTTGAAACCGAAAGGTTCACGGTTCGATCCTTACCAGGGCTAACTACAATGTGCCATTAATCCCCCTTCCGTGGGAACCCCGGAAGTTGAGGAGCTCTTCTTTCCGTGATAAACAAGCTCTGTTTTTCTGGTACAATAACACCCAGACACCAATGCTGGGATGGAAGTCTTCTAAAATGGGCAACATGGATATAAACTATTGAATAAACTTGACTTTATCTCCAAGTAGCGGTCACGATTAACCATTGTGCAGACATATGTGAACTTAAACACCAACAAATAAATAAACAGGCCATTAATGGTGCTGTATTTTAATATGGCATTATTATTATTTATTGGTGTTTAAGGTCACATATGTTTGCACACTAATCATGACCACAACATGAGTATCAACTCAAGACCCGGGGTGAGCGTTAATAAGCCATGTTGCCCATTTTAGAGAGGGTTTGCACCCCCCTAAGCATTGGTGACTGGGTCCTATTTTACCAGTAAAACAGGTCCTGTTTTCCGCAGTGAACATGCACTGCTTCACTTCCCGGAGAATATGGCGTTAACGACCATTTCTATTCATCCAAACGTGATTTTGACAGCATTTGTTGGCCTTTTCCTCTTTTTTTCGTCACAACGTTAAAGTTCAGTGCGCAGCCATTTATAAATACTTCCTCCACCTGCTCATCAAATATACCTAACATGAAAAGCAGACGACAGTTTCAAAAACAATTTTTTGTACAACTAATTTTTTTCATTTTTTGTCTGAAAAACATAGGTTATGACCCCTCATTGGAACGAGCTCGACGAGCTCGTTCCAATGAGGGGTCACAACCTATGTTTTTGAGACCAAAATGAAAAAATAATGAAAATTAACTGACGATTTTTGAAAATAGGCCTCCGGTTTTGGCCGTTACGTTGGGTAAAGGGTTAATCCCGATAGCCCACGCGGGGGCACGGTGACACTGTGTAATAAGGCATACTGCACGTCGATGGTGCACTGGTATTCAACCAATGCTAACGCTGATTGTGTGGAGTTAGTACGTTGGGGAGACTGACAGTTGCTTGCCGTTTCTAGGTGGTTCAGTCCGGGCAATACGGCTTTCTCCACTCATAAAACTGCCCGACACGAGGTAACCCTGGTTGTCGAAAGTGTCATTAAATCCCAACACAATAAATAAATAAATAAATTTGTGTTCATTAAGTTGTTCGCAATAAGATTTTAATGCAAAAAAAATTATGTGTACCATTTGAGAGGTTTACAGTTAACTAGGTCCATCCGAAGCTTCGAGATTCGATTCGAAATCCCCTCACCTATTCGATTCGATTAAAAAAATACGAAAAAATACGATTTTTTCTGAACACATCGCAAAGGGTGTAGGTCATCCCTATAAACCAGGTGTCATTTATGTGGGATATGTGTACTTGGTATTTGCGTGCAATCGCACGATCGTATGAAGCACAAGTTATGTATATACCAACGGTATATACCACGAAATCGATTAGGAACAGTGGCAGCTTGAGCGTTGAAGAGTTTTAGAGCATCGAACTTTGATCACACTGCATTCCAATGACGTCAATATGAATTAGTTGGTAGCAAGAAACTGATACGATATGCATAACGTCATAATAACGTTATAAATGTATAACGTCACGTGGGTGGGGTGGGATACATCTGTCTCTCCCTGCTATCTCACACGGGACGCACGTATGTTACACATGCAGTGGGGGAAGAATAAATACTGCCTGTTATATAAGGGAGATAAATCTTCGATAACCATCATCAACAGATGCGATTCGATTTGAGGTTTGCTTCGATGTAAAATCTTTTGTTTTATTCGGTTCCAGCAAACCATTTGCAGGGCCCAGAGTCAGCAAGGAACCACCGAGTTTTATAGGAAAGAAATCACGAGCGGTGACAGAAACTTTGAACTCAGCCAAGGGCGCCGGAAGCAGGGCGTGGGGGTGTCCGCCGTGCTCTGAGTTGGCCAATGGGTGTAGCACGTGACCTTTTTCGTCATACATGTACGAGTTAGAGCTGAAACGGTTAAAGGGTTTTCTTGATCGATCAATCATATAGATTAACCTTGGTTAACCGATTAATCACTTGTTTTAGTAGGTAGCTGAATTATTGCCGTACCGTTGATGATTTGTAGTATTAATCCTTTATTCAAAGTAACGGACAAAACCGACAAGCGCTATATATAGAAATCTCTTTCAAATTTTATTATGTTCTCAATTTTTGTCTGAAAAACATAGCTTATGACCCCTCATTGGAACGAACTTGTTGAGCTCGTTCCAATGAGTGGTCATAAGCTATGTTTTTCAGACAAAAATTGAAAATTTTAGTAATTCAAGAATTTATTTTGGAAGTATCGCCTGCTGTCCGCAACGGGCAAAGAGTTAAGAATGACTATTTCCAGCTACTGATACAGTACAATGATCATGCAAGTGAACAAGTATGTCTGCACATAACTTGCAAGCTTTAATCTGTCTCATAATATTTGATACAGGTTAGTGTGACAATGTTTGCCCGTTTTAGAGCAAGTTTGTTAACCCATATAATACAGTAGTTTAAGGCAACGGTTAATCGATCAATTAGTTTTTTTGATCGATCAAGACGTTGATCATTGGTTAATCGATTAATCTGTTAACCGTTTCAGCTCTAATAGCGATAGGTAATTAATTTCAAATATTCTTTGTTAGATGCATGTCCGCCTTTACAAGTGGTTCCAGTTCAAGCACTGCATGCAATGAGCGTAAACACAGTACAACGTGCTTGATAGCGTTTCCCCCAACCATTTCTGCTTCCCCTTCAGACAACTAGACTTACTTGATAAATCTTCATTTACAATTCGTGTTTCCAGTATGTTGTCCTTTATTGTTTGAGTTAAATTTGAGTTCTGGTAACTGGAAAACAAGTTTGTCTGATAGAGGTATGTGAAATATGTAGGGATATCCAGTCGTCAATCAGAAGATTTATTTTGATATATTAAGACTTTAAGGAGAGTAGCAAATGTTTTCGTGGCTGTCGATCGACGATCGTTACTTTTTTATTTAAATCAAGTAATTTGATTGGCTGGCATGTACTATGTAAACAATACACTCACACTCTTGAATTAATTACACCTTGGTGCAGCTAGGTGTAAAAGCACGCATATGTAGACAACGTGAATATCTTTTCAAAAGGTACATAAAAATTTAACTTGAAAATAAAATATGTATTAACCCTTTAAAAACATGAAAAGCAGACGACGCTTGCAAACAAAATTCTTGAATAACTATTTTTTTCATTTTTTGTCTCAAAAACATAGGTTATGACCCCCCTATGGAACGAGCTCAATGAGCTCGTTCCAAAGAGGGGTCATAACCTATGGGTTTTTTTTTCCGTGGGAACCCCGGAAGTTAAGGAGCTCTTCTTTCCGTGATAATCAAGCTCTGTTTTTCTGGTAAAATAGCACCCAGACACCAATGCTGGGATGGAAGTCTTCTAAAATGGGCAACATGGGTATAAACTATTGAATAAACTTGACTTTATCTCCAAGTAGCGGTCACGATTAACCATTGTGCAGACATATGTGAACTTAAACACCAACAAATAAATAAACAGGCCATTAATGGTGCTGTATTTTAATATGGAATCATTATTATTATTATTATTATTATTCATTGGTGTTTAAGCTCACATATTTTTGTACACTAATCATGACCACAACATGAGTATCAACTCAAGACCAGGGGTGAGCGTTAATAAGGCATGTTGCCCATTTTAGAGAGGGTTTGTACCTCCCAAGTATTGGGTCTATTTTACCAGTAAAACAGGGCCTGTTTACCGCAGTGAACAGGCACGGCTTCACTTCCCGGAGAATATGGCGTTAACAATCATTTCTATTCATCAAAACGTGAATTTGACAGCATTTGTTGGCCTTTTCCTCTTTTTTCGTCACAACGTTAAAGTCCAGTGCGCAGCCATTTATAAATACTTCCTCCACGTGCTCATCAAATATAATGGAACGCAGTGATTATTTCAATGACTGCGTTGTGTTTAATGATTCATTAACCCTTTACGCAACGTAACGACCAAAACCGGCCATCGCTATTCTCAAAGGGTCGCCAATTAATTTTCATTATTTTTTCATTTTTTTCTCAAAAACATAGGTTATGACCCATTGTTGGAACGAGCTCGTTCCAATGACAGGTCATAACCTATGTTTTCGAGACAAAAAAATTAAACCAATTAGCTATTAAAGAATTATTTTTGCAAGTGTCTGCTTTTCATGTTAGGTAAAGGGTTAATCTGTAATACCGCGGTTGCTGAGTGTATTCAACGTTAACCGATAGTATACAGACAGTGAGAATCGTGCTAGGTGCACTACGCGTGAAATGCGGCATCCGTGTGAGAGCGTCGTGTAAAAACACATTTGATTGGTCGTTACGCATCTGAGTGACGTTCTAGCGTGAATGTAATACTTCAGCACAAACAGTGTCAAGCAAGAATGTAAGCAGATCGCCAAAGGTAATATTTGCCTTTATAAATATCAGATTTATTCACTTAATTCAAGTTAAATTGGGGTATAAAGACAGAACACAACTCTGGTAGGGAACAGAGGACAGGAATCAGCGACCCTTGCTGGGGTTGTTTTTGTATTTCAGGCGCGCCTCCGGCGCTCGTGAAATATAGCAAAAACTCCAACTCGTGTTGTTGATTCGAGGCCCCCGTTCCCCACCCTCGTTGTGTTCTGTCATAATACACCTCCTCATTCCAATTCATTCTTCCTTTCAGTGTACTCAGGTGTGATGAAGCAATACTAACTCTTCTATGATAATCAGCGTGCCTAAGGGTCTCATTTTACCGATGTAAGTTATTATCACCCTGGAGGGTTCCATGACGATGTATTGAAGTCGAGACCCCGCCTTTGGCACATATTATTAGTTATCCTTGTGTTTTCCATGAGTGTATGGGAATTTACACCGGTTTGGGAACTCATACACCTTTCGGCTTCGCCTCAGGGTGTACTAGATCCCAGACCGGTATAAATTCCCATACACCCTGGAAAACACAAGGATAACGGAATTATTTCCGACAATTTTGGTGCACTTAATACTTTAACCTAAATTGTGGGAAAAACAGACAGAAAATGTGTACTTTGTAAGTTTCTTAATAAAATCAGACAAATATGGATGTCATTGGAACTGGCTCAATGAGCCAGTTCCAGTGACATCCATATCTGTAATATTTTATTGCACATAAATATTAAATTTCCCGTATTTTTATTTTTGTTCTGACATAACCGAGCAGAAAGTATGAATTAAAAATTAAAAATGGGTGCTTTTTTAACCATGTAGCCTGCTATTGTGTTTTCTTGTTTTTACACCGTGGTTAACCACGGTGTAAAAAAAAGCTACTGTGGATTGCAAGTTACACCGTACCTCTCAGCCAATCAAAATGCAGTATTTTGTTTCGTTTGGAAATATTAAAATTTATTTATTTATTGGTGTTTAAGTCACATATTTCTGCAAAATCGTGACCAAGATTGTGGCATATATTGACGGGTCCAAATGTTGAGTAGATCGATACCCCCCCCCCCCCCCCCTCAACCCCACCCGGGATGGTAATGGCCAATTTATCTTGCAATATCACTTCTAAAAAAGTAACTTACTTGTCATTTAAGCAAGGAACTGCATTAATGAGCGCAAACCAAAATACAGAGCTGTTGTCATGAGTGATTTGTCCTCTCGACAAAATACATTCATGTGATTTAAAATCAATGCCATTGTCAGTGACGTTTCCGTTTCAGTTGAGCGAGAAGCAATAAATTGCCGAAAACGCTTGTCCATGTTATACGAGTGATTAACAAATTTCGGCATAATATAGTGTACTTTAACCTGGAAGAGTCAAGTATGCATCAGAACCTGAAACGCGGGCACGCATATATAGCATAGCATTGAGGTCTATCACTGAAACATTACGGAACCATCATTGGGAGATCTGTGTTTGTCAGCAGATCCGATTTCAACCGGAATTTAAGAAAATTACGTATCCCAAAACTGGTTTTTTTTTTGTTTTACTTGAGTCATACCAGTGGCACTTGTGAATAAATGAAATGGTATTTGGATTTATGTGATAAGTTATCTATTCCTACATGTATGGTATATGGAGATTTAATACCTGGATGTCGGTTTTTGAACACCGAGCCGCAGGCGAGGTGTTTAACTGAGACATCCAGGTATTCAATCTCCATATACCATACATGTTGGCGGAGATAACGTTTTTGTCCCGTTTGAAACACAATACAAACATAGTGGAAATAAATTTGTGGACATATTTCTCAGCTCCACAATCATTTGGACCAAATTCGTGATAATAATTTTGTTTTTATAATCGCAGAAGACAACAGACAGAATCACATCCCTTGGGTCGTTAAGGAAACGAGTAAACAGTATTTTGTTGACATATCGTCCCCTGGGATCCAATGTGTTCTACGTGCTTACTGGCACATAGAACACATTGGTACTCAGGGGACGAGTTATTTGCTCTTATTTGATTTTTATGATTGTATTGTCGGAAATCTGATGATATTTGTGACTATTTTCGGGTTTTTGGGTTCGATTTTTGTAATAAGGCGATTGGAAGCGAAAAGCTTTCATTTAAACCATATGCCCCCGATGTTTCGCGTGCGCTTATACCATGGATGTTGCACGCTCTCATATACCTTGGATGTTGGGCGCACCCTTTGCCATGGCTATTTGTCCAAGGTATTCTGACTAATTAAAAGACAGAATCTATCGGGATATAGGGACAAACAAAATTGTCTATACATTTGTGCAAATAAACACTAAAGTGGTATCATTTTGTCGAAAAGTGTGTTTGAGTTGTGTCACTCGCCAACATGTCTCTCCCATAACGAACTTCTAAACTTGCAAAGTAATAAGCAATCCCCTTTGCAGATGAATTTGAAATTTACCTTTGACATCGTTCAGAAGAAAGAAAATATTGCTTTATCCTCTGGTAGTTCGAAACGTCCACATCAAAACTGGAGATAGGTAAACCCCGGCATAAGTTTGAAAAAAAATCTGTAAAATAACGCAACACTGATAAGTGTTGTGTGGGAATCGCAAGTTGGCAAATGTGTTGTTGAAAAGGAATTTTAATTCACTTCTAACTCTCATAATTCCGCGGTACTCCACGGATAACTCATTACGATCGAATTAGAACCGACAGTGAAATATGTTATTGGTATGTCACAGGAAATATGCCGTCTATAATAGGAACAACAACAGTGAAGGTTAAAAGTGTCTGAGTAATTCATAAGCCGTTATTGATTGCATTTTTATAGTTTTTTTTTCATTTCGTTTGCCCGCTGTGGTCATCAATTGAGCATTGTCGTTAGAATATGTGGGTGCTTTTGTCAAACAAAATAGATTTTTGTTACAGGAGGTACCGGATTGTTACATTGAGGATACAAACTTTGCATTCGTCACTTTCGCCGTAACAAACAATTTTAGCCACATCAAATGAAGGTCATTATAGGCTGAGTATAGTGGGCTGAACATAGAGACAAAGGGAAAACATAACCTTACTTTTCGAGATAGTTTAACCCTTTCAACACTGGTGGTATCTTCCATGCCAGTTAAATGGCAGAAATTGGAAGAGTCCATATCCATAATTTGGGAGTAGAGCAATTAATATTTTCAACGTGCAGCCTGAAGGCTGCACGTTGAAAATATTAATTGTTCTACCACACACGTTCACTTAGTAGCCATCCTACTTAATGAAATTATGCCGTATTGTGTTGCTGGATCGGAAAAGCGGTCTCTCGTGTTGAAAGAGTTAAGGAATTTGTGAAAAGGTTTTGGTATGAAACCTTTTCTTCTAAGTAGGAATGGAATAGGGAATGCTGTTCCCCCTTTTACTGTTATTTTTTTAAACATTTTTCAGCTACCACATTCAATCTTCTTTTATTTTCTACTGTTGGAAAATTATTGCATGTTGAGTGAGTATAAATTCTCTGATTGAAGCATATTTCTTCAGATCTGACATACTGATATTACTGTTACAGTATGTACAAAGAATTGTTATACGGAACTGCATGTTTAAATCGTAATGTCTTTTTTGAATGTGTGTTTGGGATCATTTCGATGTTTTTAATTCGGATTTTGCTCGAGAAAATTAAATCTTTATGATTTCCCCAGCTTTTACAAAAATAAATAAAATGAACAAATAAAAAATAAGCAAATTCATTCATTCATTCATTCATGTATTCATTAATCTTCGGGCTTCCGCTGATTTGTCGGGGTCCACTAACGAGGAGCCTACATTAAACCAGTAGCCTGCCGGGGTATTCCTCCCTCACTCTACCTCGTAATCTCTCAGCATTCAGTCAAAAACTTTCATAATTCCCCCATTGCCCCTCACTTGACCTCCCCATCTATAGGATTTACCCTTTGCCTCAAGTCATTCCTCATCCAATTTTCCTTCATATTTCCAGCCCATTTTTCCATTAGTTTCCCCAAGGAGTCGTGTTCTACTGGGCAAATATTTGGGACATTCTAAAATGAAATGTTCCAGGGTCTCCGTTTCACCTAAGTTACACATTTGGCACACTCTTTCCTCGCTTTTCCTGATTCTCCCCCACTACAACTGTAGCTACGTGGATCAAACATTGAACAACAATGCCCCCCACCCCCACCCCCAGCGATCCACTCAGGTACACCTCAAAAGCTGTCGCATCATTTTTTATGGGTTTCACATACCCCGTCTGAGGAACTCTTGGTCTTAATTCCAGATCACCAGTTTCTGTTTCAATCCTTTCTCTTATAAAGCTCGTCCCTGGTTCCAGTCCCCCTTCTAGATCTTCATTCTCTATAGAGTAGTTCTCTATTATAGCTTCCTCGCCTGCTTTATCCACACTGTCTGAATGATGTAGTTCCATACATGGATAATATTAGTTATCCTTGTGTTTTCCAGGGTGTATGGGAATTTACACCGGTTTGGGAACTCATTCGCCTCAGGGTATATGAGTTCCCAAACCGGTGTAAATTCCCATACACCCTGGAAAACACAAGGATAACGGATTTATTTCCAAGAATTTTGGTGTACTTAATACTTTAACCTACAATGTGGGCAAAAACTGACAGAAAATTTGTACTTTGTAAGTTTCTTAATAAATTAAACCAGACAAATATGGATGTCATTGGAACTGGCTCAACGAGCCAGTTCCAATGACATCCATATCTGTAATATTTTATTGCACATAAATATTAAATTTCCTGTATTATTATTTTTGTTCTAACTTAACCAAGCAGAAGGTATGAATTAATAATTAATAAATGGTACTTTTTAGCCATATAGACTGCTATCGTATATTCTTGTTTTTACACCGTGGTTAACCACGGTGTAAAAAAGAAACACTGTGGATTGCATGTTACACTGTACCACTCAGCCAAACAAAACGCAGTATTTTGTTTCATTTGGAAATAATCTCGTTTGCTCCATCTATTGTTTTGGGAGATTTACCAGGTAATTTAGGAAGCATAATTTTCCAATATCTATTCTATCTTTAACCGTTATCCATCCGAGTTCCCGTCTGGCCGCTTCCAGTGCGGCTGCGTTATTTGACCGGTCCACATCATCTTGTAGAATCTCCAAGTTCTTCACTACCATATGAATTAGAGTGATCATGTTTGTTCCATATGTTATACTTGGCAATCCCACCCTCTCCTAAATAGATTATTCAACGAACACCTTGTTAAAGCTACTTCTCGGACGTTTTAACTGACTGAGTATTATTCTCCCCTTACCTAAAGTTTATCTGTGTGTTTTCTGTATTTGCCTCTACCTGTAACACACAGATTCACCCCACGTATTAATATCCGCCCGTTTCTCCAACTATTATTTCTTGCTTTCTTCTTCATCAATAGAGAATTTACCGACCCTCCAGGCCCCCACCTTCGTACTCTACCGTACACCACACAGGTATTACCTTGCTTTTGTTTTCGTTAAATTCAAGACACCATTCATCCCCGTACTTTCCAACTATGGTTAACAGCTTTTGCAGTCCCTCTTCACTCTCGGTTAATTGGCAAAAAAAAAATCATGGAATTTTTGTCTCTCCGACATTTAATAGGCCCCCTCCCCCTCCCCCCCCCCCCCCCCCCCCCCGATCCTGCCCTTGCAACTCTTCTCCTAAATCTTGTGTGTTCAATGCAAACAGGATCATCGGTGATTGGATGCACCCTTGTTTAAGGTCTATCTCCATTGGGGGCCCTCTTCGTTGTGATTTTTCCCCAGTTGAGTACACTCTGCACATCTTTGTACAGTGCTTTCATGATTCCAACAAAACTTCCTTCCCATTTTATCTGTTGCAACCACCTGCCTTAGTTAAATACGAACTTTTCGTATTCCAACTTGAATTTTATATATACAATTGAATTGTCGTTTTACTTTCATCAGTTTTTTTTCCTGAAATCACATTTGAAATTGAATTAGGGCTGTCGCGACTATCATTTTTTGTAATCGAATAATCGTGACCAGTAATCGACGGTTAGTCGATTAATAGTCGCTTCCCATGATTTTTTAGCAAATCATTCTTCTGTTCGTAAAACTCTGAAAATGACAATGGCACCAACCAGTGTGTTCAGACGAAGTGGGGTTGTGGGAACAACAAATCGGTCCCGACTGAAGCTACATGTAGTCCAATCTTGGACCCACAGTCCGTAATATAATTTTTGGGGTTGGTACGTCCTGTAGGACGTACCAACCCCAAAAATAATATTACTGACTGCGGGTCCAAGTTTGAACTAGATTGAAGCCGATGAATTAAAATGAATTTACCAAAGAACGTTCCTGCATATGTTTCCTTTCTGCAATTAGTTTCTCGAAATTTTGAACATTGAGATCTATGCATTCCCTCGTCAGTTGTTAAAATTGGATCTTAGTCTGAAGTTCCGAACTTTGAGAAGTGATCTGAAGTTCTGACTTTCGTCATAATTTTGTCACTTCCGCGCTTTGGGTTTTCCAATGGGTGCATTCGTGTGTACAAGACTGGAGAAATTCAGAAGAATCTATTCTTCTCGAGTAACTGTGAGTGTTCTTTCTTACACAGTCAGTGACAGTCGTACAGTCTTCCGGATATGAATGTTAACTATGGTTAGATATTTAAAGTTATTCACCTTCATTGATCATTCACCTCACAAAACAATGCAATTTAGCCCCGACGTGTAGTAGACGTGTACCACCTTGAAAATGAACGACGATCGACTAAAAATAAAAAACGTCAATAGTCGACGGTTAGTCGACTAATCGAATAATCGCGACAGCCCTAATTTGAATATTTATTTACAGAGCGCCAAGATTAACATCGCTTTTGAGTAAAACGTGTTTTAATTGATGATTTTTTCGGATCGAAAGAATCACGGCTGGTGTTTGTTAAGTTATGGGGAAAATTTTCAAGTATGGTGACACGCAAAAAATGCGTGACACCAAAATTGGACTTTTAAATTCTCCTTAACTTTGCAAAGAAGAGCAGTTCACATATATATTACTTTTTTATTGATTATAAGATTGTTCAGTTTTGTTGAAGTTGATAATTTTTAGTTTACGTTTGACCAACCTGTCTTAAATAGACTAGCATAATCCGCCATGTAACAGATAAAATGTATTTATGCATGCACAGTGTTTACAGTTCGTCATAAGTTCAAATAATGCAAAATTCTGTCTCATGAGGAATGTCTACACACAAAATATGCTGATATTCACACTTTTATTGCTACTTTCCGTTTGTTTACTGCCTGCAAAAACCAAAGAGTCCATCGGGTAACAGGTTGAGTCTTTACTGTTACAAATAAAGTATAAAAAGGTGACAATAAAACAAGTATTGACTTTTTGTATCGATTTTAATTCTGCAGTTCATGCAATATGGACGTATCATATGCGAAAAGACAAGCTATGTAATTTTACATCAGATAGTTGCATCTAAGCACTTAATTCTACGAACTGCACCTCAGAAGAAATCAGCGACAGCACTTGTCTTTTTCAAATTTCTCGGATGCCATAGAATTAAGAAAGGACGCTGGTTTTGTTTACATTGGCATGGCGGGGGTTCGAACCCACGCCGAGAGAGTTTCCTTCGGCACCAACCGCCTGACAGACCTGTCTGTCGGTGGCCGAGTGGTGTGCGTGGTTCAGTATAGTTTCGCTAGGCGGTTGGTGCCGAAGGAAACTCTCTCGGCGTGCGTTCGAACCCCCGCCATGCCTATGTAATTTTAAATCAGATATAGCTCTTCTTTTCAGAATATTTTTCCATCCTGTAACTAAATAGCGTCTTTCCTGTTAGAAACGAGTCCCCACTGTACCAACGAGTTTTCCCCCTCCCCTGTTGAGCTTTCCAGTGATCATTTCTGGCCTTTCCTAGGATATTCATTATATAATGTGAGAAGGATATTCAATATATAATGTGAGAACTTCCTAGTGATGGGATGCTTTTTGCTAAGAGTTGGTGATTCTCCAAACAAGGCTTTTATCTTACAGGCGTAATTGTTGTTTTTTTCTGACAGAAATTCTCTAACCACCGCAGCTCTAACACAAATTTAAGTTGTTTTAAATGTTTCAGGTTAAAATCTATGATTAGGCCATAAAAATTGATAAACATACAGAATTAATAAAACTGACCAGTAATTTGTTCAGCAAGTTTCTTGGAGTACTTCCGTTATAGCATGGACAGCATGTGTTACCACTTTCTTTTGGACACACGGTGGAATGATGAGAGATCCATTAAGCCCGGATTTTGTTATTTTTATTCTTAATAATGTTTCATCTGTATAAAACTTCCGTAAAGAAAAGTTTTTACGAATTTAACCTTTTGGGTTTTTTGTTTTCTCAAATTCTGCCGAAATTTGATAATGACTCATACCTAATAAATTATTAGAGTCTAATATTTGTCGGAATGTGATGGACTGAGAGATTTCAGGAATAGGTTTATCAAGCCGTATTACCGGAAACGACTAACACACATAAATTTGTTAAGCTATTAAATTCACAAAGCAGGAAAATATTATTAAATCTTGCATATTATATACAAAGTGCGCTAAAAGTACGCGAAAGTATTCAGTCAGGCCGCCCACGAGACGATTAAAACCATTTCTATAGCACGTATATATGAATGTCGCTGGGATCGGCTCAGTGATCCGATCTCACTGACACCCATATTTGCATGGTTTTGTTGAAGAATAAAAAATAGTGCTTTTAAAGCAGATGTTATTCCGGGGATGAAATTAAGTAACCTTTCATACTGACTGATTTTACTGTAGATTCCTTGTGAGAACTCTCTTCTGAATTTTCATATTTTCCTAAATTCATTATTTATAAGGCATTGTTGAGACTTGATAACAGTTGAATGTTTCATTCTGATGAAAAAAGTCTATTATTTTTTTCTGCTTTGTTAACCCTCAGGGGCTGGGCAAGTGTCTTCAATTCTCACTAGAATACAATCTGCACATTCAAGCTGCTTAGCAGTGATTTAACCCTTTACCTAACGTGAAAAGCAGACGACACTTGCAAAAAAAATTCTTGAATAACTAATTTTTTTCATTTTTTGTCTCAAAAACATAGGTTATGACCCCTCGTTGGAACGAGCTCGACGAGCTCGTTCCAACGAGGGGTCATAACCTATGTTTTTGAGACAAAAAATGAAAAAAATAGTGAAAATTAATTGGCGATTTTTGAGAATAGCGCTGGCCGGTTTTGGCCGTTACGTTGGGTAAAGGGTTAACAGGCAGCCGAGACTTGTTTAGAAATCACTGCCCATGTACTTTGTCTATTGTCAGTAAGACCTCTTGAAGATGGCATGGCCAGGGCACACGCAATGAAATTGCATATGCCTGAAATAGGGCTATAAAGGTTAAGGTGTGCCTAGAACAAGACACAAAATTACTATAGATATGATTTATTTTCGTAAAAGAATGCCACTGTTGAGCTCATTGGTGGCGGCATTTGTGGCACTGTGGTAGAATGATACAAGAACAACCTATTCTGCATTTTCCTGATCTGAATTCCCCTTTGGTGGTATCGGCAAATCTCAGTCACGTCAGATACCGAATTCCGAACCGATACCGGGGTATTTCCCCTTAAAAAAATACCGAAACCGAACTCTTAATTTCGATAACGCCCAATGTCTAGTACAATCAGTGTCAAACGCGCAAGGAAAGCTAATAATATTTCAGGTAATGCATTTCCGGGATCAAGATATGTAACAATTTCTTCATATCTTCAAAAGACAAGAACCTGAGTCATGATTACTGAGCACATTGTCTCTGTCGTCAAGGTATAAAACTTACAGTTTAGTTCAGAAATATTAACAACTGAAAGTAATCTTCAACACCAATGAATAAATAGTGCGGTAACACATGTATTTCGACACGTTGCAATGCTCGGCCCGCAGAATGCGGTATGCAAGCTGGTTTTGAAATTGTCAGAAATCTTGCAATTAGCTAGAGAGTAATCGCTTTACTGGACTTGTAACGTGAAATAATTCATGAGAGGTGAGGGACGTTGTACAAAACACACACGAGTGCGCGAATGCGCACGAGTGTTTTACAATATAGACCCTCGCCTCGAATGAATTATTTCACGTAACCAGTCCAATCAAGCCTTTACTCTGTTTATTACTTTTCATTATTAACGATAATTATATTATTTAACACTTTACCTAACGTAACGGCCAAAACCGGCCAACGTTATTCTAAAAAATCGCCAATTTTTTGTCTCTAAAACATAGGTTATGGCCCTCTCATTGCAACGAGCTCATCGAGCTCGTTCCAATGAGGGGTCATAACCTATGTTTTTGAGACAAAAAATGAAGAAATTAGTTATTCAAGAATTTTTTTTTTGCAAGTGTCGTCTGCTATTCATGTTAGGTAAAGGGTTAAAATAAAAACAAACAATGAAGTTCCCATTACACCCATGGCAACGCGTCATCGTTTGCGCGCATGGTTACATGACCCAATTGTTGATTGCATAATATAATAATAATAACACTTTAGCCGGCCGATGATTTGTCGCTGTTCTCGGATGAGAAGGCCTTGGTTACCCCTGTACTCCCAACTGCCTCCATATTCCCACTTTTCTTCTCTCCTCCCAACACTCGGAGACGAACTGCTTGATGACATCCCTTGCCCCATTCTTCCCAATCTCGCCGATTAGCATATTAACCCTCTCCTTTGAGTCTCCCACTAATCACATGTCCTTCATTTTCCCATCTCACTTCCCCATTATACTCCCAGTGAATCTTATTCTTTTAGATTGGTATTTTGGGCATTCTAGAAGAAAGTGTTTCAGGGTCTCCACCTCGCCCAAATTACACATCTGGCACTCCTTTTCACTGTTTTTCCCAATTTTTTCCCTCAGTTCCAGGGACCGCGACCTCAGCTTGAACAACAGTGACCCCCCCCCCCCCCCCAAAGATGCCATCAAGGTACTCTTCAAAACCAGGCTTCTCTTTATCACGCAGGCCACCCAAAGACCTCTTTGATTTGGCCCCCCTCTCGCCAGTTACGGTTACAATCCTCCGTGACCCTTTCTCTTTTTTTACACTGGTTTGACCCAACGTCTAGGTCCGAGATCTCCAATGAGTAGTTCTCTACTAGCTCCCTTACTTGGGCCATCCACCCGTCTTGATATTTGAGTTGAAAATTCTCAAGAACATTACTTTGCACCATCGGCTGTCGGGGAGATTTACCAAATAATTAAGATAACCGAGTTTCAATAGGTCTATCCTGTCCTTGATCCTCATCCACCCAAGCTCACCCCTGATTGCTTCTAGCGCTGCGGCATTACTCGACCCCGTTATCCATCGGCCTTCATCGTTCTGCAGGATTTCCAAGCTCTTTACAGCTGTCTGATTTAGGGGTGCCACTTCCGTACCGTATGTTATACTTGGTAGACCCACCATTTCCCAAATAGTTTTCCCCACGAAAACCTTATTGAAACTGTTCTCCCTGTAAGTTCCATTTGGTTAAGGATTCGCTTCCCCTTCAAAATCAATTTATTTGTGTGGTTTCGGTAGATGCCTCTTCCTGTGATGTTTATATATACCCCAGATACTCGTAGTCACCTGTCTTTCCTGCACTAAGAAGTTTGCTGCTACCTTCCGGAATACAGAACTCCTCCACTCTCCACCTTCGAGTGGGGTCCACTTTGCGGCCCACAGGTATAACTTTGCTCTTGTTTTCATTATGTTCGAGTCTCCATTTGCTTCCATATTTCCCAACAATTCTCAGTATTTTGGCTAGCCCCTCTTCGCTTTCTGACACTAGCACCATATCGTCTGCAAAAAATAGCCCTGGGATCTTCAAGTCCCAAATTGCTACCCCCTCGTCGCTATGCAACCCCCTCGTCGCTATGCAGGAGTTCATCTCCTAAACCTTTGATGTGTAATGCAAAAAGATACACCCCTGTTTTAGGCCTATCTCCATAGGCACACGTTTTGTTGTAATGTTCCCCAGGCTAAGTTCACTCAGTACGTCTTTATATAATGCTTTCATAATTCCAACAAACTCGCCTCCCAAGCCCAGAGCCTCCCCCTACCTCCATACTCTATCGTATGCCTTTTTAACATCCAAAAAGGCCATGAACATCTTTTTCTTTTTTGCATTCGCGGATTCTATTTGGGATAGCGTGAAAAGATGGTCAGTGACTCTCTTTCCCTTCCTGAAGCCATTCTGGATTTCTCCCAAAAAAACCTTCTCTTCAATCACCTCCTCTAGTCTCCTATACAGGACTTTACAGAAAACTTTTCCAAAGTTGCTACTGACAGAGATCCCTCGATAGTTATCCAAAACGTCTTGTTCCCCCTTTTTGTGAATAAATGTCACTTTGCTTTATCTCCACTCCTTTGGTACCTCTTGATTTTCTATGGCTAAATTGAATAGGGCAGTTAGGCTTTCAACGAATTCCTCTCCCCCTTTTTTGATAAACTCGTTAGAAATTTCATCCACCCCTCCCGCTTTTCCATCCCTTAATTTTATTTTGAGATCACCTTTCGCACCTCCTCCGTTTTAATTTCGCTGCACACGAAGTTCGTTAGATTTTCCTCGACCTGATTCGGACACTCTGGTGGGCTCCCCATTCCCCATCGCTTATCGTTTATCTTTTCCCAGTGCTTGACTGGTACAGATACGATTTGATCTTACTCGTCTGTAACTCTGCTATCTACTTTAATACTCTGTGGGTTACTTCCTTGGTTGGGGGCGCGGTGGCTCAGTGGGTAGAGGTGCAGGCTGCAAGCCGAGAGGTCCTCGGTTCGAATCCCACCTGCGACAATCGCGTTGTGTCCTTGGGCAAGACACTTCACCCCCATTGCCCACGTGGATGGCACGGTGACGCTGTGTACTAAGGCGTACTGCACGTCGATGGTGCACCTGTCTTCAACCAATGCTAACCCTGCTTGTGTGGAGTTAGTATGTTGGGGAGCTGACAGTTGCTCGCCGTTGCTCGGTGGTTCTCTCCAGCTTCCTCCACCCGTAAAACTGTCGTGGTCATGATTAGCCATTGTGCAGAAATATGTGACCTTAAACACCAATAAAATAAATAAATACTTCCTTTGTCACGTTTATTCACCCATTTCCAAAATACGTTCGAACTCGACCCCCCTGTCGTTCTTATCGTCCTAATAAGACTGCTATTTCGCACTCTCCGATTATCGTCTTTAATCTTATTTACTTTATTTCGTGCTTGTTGGTATTCTTCCTTTGCTACTGTGGCCTCGTTGCTTTCCGCCCCCTTAAGTTTTCTACTTCTGTATGCGGCACATTTAGCTTTTCTACCCTTTATGGCCCTTTTCAGTTCTTCGTTCACTCTGTACCCAAGTTCCCGTGTTGGCACCCTGATCTTTCCTACACTTTCCTTCTCTGCCTCCACTAGGCTCGCAACTATGGCGTCTGCCATCTTCTGGACACCCCCCCCCCCCCCCCTCCCCTTTGTGTACGGTTTCAAGCTTTGGTTTCAGTTTTTCTTCCAGCTTCGCCCAGTCAGCATCCTTTTTGAGTTCCCAAATCTCCTTGAAGTTTCCTTTGCTTTTTACTGGTCGTCACTGTAATCAAGCTGTGATCACTATCCACCTCCATTTTACCCTCATCATCCACTACTACTCCTATCACCTCCCTCTATAAATTAATATCTGCGAGAACGTAGTCGATTATTGATTTTCTGTCGTTCCTTTCCCAGGTCCATGTCCCCTTACACCTCGCGTCCCTGTTCAGAATCTTCAGACCGAGCTCATTTGTGAAGTTCAACAGCTTCCTTCCATTCCTGTTGACTCTCTTGTCCACACCCTCTATGCCTTCTTCCTTATCACATATGTGTCCATTAAAGTCACCCATCAGAATTATACCGAGCCCCCTGTTTTCTAGTTCTGTGATATTGGACCTTAGTGTTGCGTATATCGAGTCATTCAACTCGGATTTGCTTCCCTCCACCGCACAATACACAATCCCAAGGGCAATACTTTTGTTTCTCAGATTGATCTTTACCCATCCAATTTCATTCGATATCTCAGCTGAGGTGCTGACATCTTCCAGGTCTGTGATCAGCGACGGTTTTAAATCCTCTTTAATATACATGCCTATCCCTTCCCCGTTTTTCTGGCCTTCCGTTCACCCTACAGCTATCCACATGCATCCCCTTACTTGGACTACCCGTTCCTCGTGTCTTACCCACGTCTCGCTTAAGCCCATGACATCAAACTCCTCTGCCTCGATCAATGTAGCAATTTCACTTACTTTCCGGTGGAGACCCTGGATGTTGCTATAACCCACTTTCAGGGCACCGAGATTAATTGGCTTCCGCCTACTGGTCCCATTGTTATCTAGTCCCTGTATGTTTGTATATCCTATTTTGTATACCTGTGCTTTCCTTGGGTTGCTATTCCTATTGAAGTGAATTTTTGGTCCCTTTTCCTTATCCCCTTAATCCTAATCCCATTTTTTACAACTATGTTTCATAATACATTTCCTGTGTTCATTCCCCCTTCTCTGCCCCCCCCCCCCCATCCCTATACTAAAAACGTTTCCACCACCTGCAACATAGTTCTTCCTAAAACCTCTGTACCCCTTGGGCTAAGATGGAGACCATCCCTTCCATATAGGTCCTTTCTCCCCCAAGATGATCCCCAATTGTCTACAAACGGTATCCCAAGTTCCTTACAATACTCCCCCAATTCCTCGTTGACCCAAATGATGCGCTAATTACGCTCACCCATAGTACTGGAAGAAGCCCCGAAACCACGACCTGTACATTCTTAGCATTCAGTTGAGTTATTAAGTCCTTGTACATGTAAGTCTCAGTAAGCTGAACTGATTTCCTCTCCCTGATGTTGTTGGTCCCCACGTGTACAACAACCATTGGGTCTGGGCCTGACCCCTTTACTAATCCACCCACTCTTTCCCTTAGGTCCTCCACCCTAGCTCCCGGAAAACACAAATTTGTCCTGTGGACACTGTCGGGCCCACACACCACCCTATCTAACCCCCGCACTATACTACTCCCTGCAACCACCAGCTGCCTCTTCCTGTCTTACTACCCCTGTTACCACTTCTGTTCCCACTGGACCGGCTTGCAGTCTTGCACTCCGCCACACTAACCTCCATGCCTACCTCCACCTCTTCAGACCCCACCTGCTCCTCATAATTCTCGAAACTACCTAATACACTGAATCTGTTTTGGACACTGCACTCCTCTTTTGGCCCACTCCCACCACAAGCCTCCTTGTCCTCGTTTACCTGCATAATTCACTTGTGAAGTTATCGGTTATAATCAAACCCGAAAGTCCCAGTAAATCACGCTTTAGAAAGTAATAAGTTAACGAAACCACTTGTTTACGTGGTTGGTGTTATGTTGGGCAGTGCTAATATCATACTTGAGTTCTTACCTGATTTAGTTTGATGTGGTGTACAACTCTCTTTCTGTCTAGTGTGAACAGCCTCCTTGGATATGGAGCGATGGTGAGAGAAGATTCCAACTCGACTGGTATTTCAGTATCAACAAGCCTTCACATTTCCATCTCCCGAGTGATAAAATTTAACAATTCTATGACACAGGACTGGTAAGTTTTGTTTATGCAGACAGTAAGACTAATACTAAACTTATGAGCCTTCATACAGTACGTGGAGAGTGTATTATCATTAAATCACCCGCAGAGTGGAGATTCCACCCGGACAATAATAGCAGATTTGTTGCAAGCATAACCATCACAAGCAAAGTTCCAGCCAATGGACCTCCGGGTTGAACCCGGAGGTCCATTGGCTGAAACATTGCTTGTGTTTTTTGTCCATATGTACAGAATTTGAAAGTGATATTTCAGGTGATAACTCCACTCCGCGGTTGATTTAGTTACAATCCACTCTCCACGTACTGTACATATCACACTTAACAAAATAAAACTTGTCATAGCAATCAAGTAATCGAAAACAATTCTATGGCGTAGGATTTGTTGGTTTGGTTCAGGCAGACAGTGTCACTAATACTTCAGTTATCAGCCTTTAGACATGTCGCACCATGACAACAGAAAGCATGTCACAAATAAGTATTTTATCAAAATTGACAAGAAACTTTGGTAACCTGTTTCGCCTTGACGTGCAATCCTTTTTCTTGAATACTTTTCCAATCAGAACGAACTAAAAATTCTTACAGCTCTTCTGTTGTGTCCGTATAGATTCAACATTCTCGTTTGTGAAACTAGAAACGCTCATAAACTCTTTTGATCGTCTTCACCATGTTGTTGTCAACACAGTAATGAAACACAAAATTCTCTTTTCTCGATTCGATGTGTTGTCAGAATCATATCTCTATGGAGATAACCCTTCAGTACACAGTATATAGATTTCGTTAACATTACATACCAAGGACGACACGCGCTTGTGAATGAGTTCATCGATATGGCACGAGTGTCATCGCGGAAGGGTAAAAGAAAACAAGCACTGCTTCACTTCCCGGGGTTTATCCACTCTTTAGTACACTGTAAACAATTCTCGTTTACCCTTTGAACACGAGAGGCCGTTTTCCGCCCAGGAACATGATACGTCATAATTACTTAAGTGCGATGGGTGCTCAGTGCATGTGTATGGTTGACCAATCAATATTTTCAACGTGCAGCCGTTGAAAATATTAATTGATCTACCCCCTCCCCCCCCCCCCCCCCAATTAATGAATATGGACTCTTTCAGTTGCTGCCATTGAACTGACATGGAACATACAACCAGGGTTCAAAGGGTTAACATTACAGTAGAAGTATTGGCAAACAGCTGTCGTTATTTCTACAGAAAGGTTGTACGATAACGACTGTTTGTCACCACCTTTATCCGTGTGAGAGAGATGACATGGGGTTGTTTAGACTCGCCGTTTAAAATGTTGGGAGATGAGCCAACAAGGAGGGGCGGAACCCGGACGCGGGTCGAACTCGGCTCGCAGATATTCTACCCTGCCACGTGACCTCGAATTAGGTTCGTTCCTCGTTAGGTGTGATTCCTAGGAGGAAACAATGATTAAAGTAATAACGAGTCTTTTATTTACATTTAAAATACACTGATTTCAATTTATTACACGCCTGTTCTATGTAATCCCCACCTACTGCAACACTAAACCATGCGGAAAATGAAAATCTGTTCCGCACATATGTGCGGAACGGAAATCGTGACGGACTATTTTTAAATAGAAGCGAAATTTCACTGGAAATTTCTACAAATCGTGCAACACAATTTCAGGTTGCATCGCTAGTGATAGCTGAAAATCGTCCCCTGAGTTCCAATGTGTTCTATGTGCCATTAGGCACATAGAACACATTGGTACTCCGGGGACGAAATAGTAACACGGGTTCCCATCGCAAATTTGGTTGGCGATAAAATGTGTTGATTATGTTGATAGTTGTCAAATGAATTGCTGAGTGTCCTTCTATTAATTGTTTTATAGACAGTAAAGGCGTGTAATAAACACAGAACGACACGAATGTGAATGGGTTAATCGATATGGCACTTGAGTAATTGCGGAACGATAAAACTCGAGGCCTGTGGCCTCTCGTTTTATCCTTCCGCACTGGCACTCGTGCCGTATTGATTAACCCCTTCACACGCGTGTATCGCTCTGTGTATTTTCAACGCAATCAGCAATTTGATCAACATGGCAGAACGAAATTGATTAAGTAGTTTCTCGTCACATTTTGTTGATCTATAGCCCAGTGCTGTCGCAATAGTACACTTTGAAAATGTCTGCAGTTCCTAAGGGTTAATATCACAATACCATACCCTTTACTTTGAGACAGGTGTGAGTCGATCCTCGCTAACGACATCTAAACTAAGCCTTTACTTGTGTTGGTAATCTATTCTGTGCATTCGGGTCTGTAGCCCTCCTACGCCCACCTAATCTGAAACTTGTGGCGCACAGAGGATCGGCATGGGTGCCCAGCAATCCCACTCGCACGAGACCCTATTATGGTGTCTCCCAAACGGCCGAAACACAAGACCCTCTGCACTATCTAGTTCTCCAAACTTTATACCTTATCCTGGGATGCCAGATAGCAATATTTCCAGATGCCTAAAATGGCCCGCAACATGCTTGAAGATAGAAATCAGCGTGTACAATGCATGTGCTATCACGAATATCTCGAGAAATAATATACTTTATAGGCGTGTGGACAAAAATCAGTTTATAAGTGGCAGTCACCGCTAGATTAATTGACCGATGATAACGCGGAGACTCCTCATCCTGACTGGTATTTCGCCAAAGAAGTATCCCACTGTGAGTTGCCTGGGGCCAATTATATAATTGAACCATGTGTGTTTACAACACAGAAAGAAGAAATAGATATATATCTGAACTTTTATAAATCTGAACTTGAAAGTCGTAGGAGGGGGATTCTCGCCTTTTAGACAGACTGGCTTTGCTCTGATACTGTTAAAGTGCTATAAACATAAGGAAAAACAATTTACTTTGATATTCCCAGGCCTGAAATGTCACATAAATATACACAAATAAAGTTTCTGATTTTGTTTAGTAGTGGTTTAAAGGACACAATAAATACAGGCGTTCAACGGACATAGTCGATAACAGACACAAACGGTTCCTTGAAGTCTGTTAATGCACTCGTACCAGAACTGATAATAAACTAATATTTCACGAGAACAACTCCTGGCCAAATATCCACGAACAATGATAGGAATTCATAATACTAGAAAGTGCTTTGTATAAAATTGTCTAGACCGTCGGGTAGCCTGTTAAGAAATTATAAAATGTTTTAATATCATTTAGCGAATTGTTTTGGGTTTTTTTTATAATTTGTTCCAGCACGTGTCGCTGAACGTTAAATTATTTTGTATGAAATGAAATGGTGACTCTCCCACTTTTATAAGTCATTTGTCTGTATAAAAGGCTGCAATAGAAAGAACATTCATAATTACTTGATTTGTACTTAGCAAACATCATAAAAAATGCAGGCTACTGGAGACCGAGGAATTCGCACACCAAGGGGTGGGGAGTGACATGTTATGTTTGAAAATACAGCAATCAGAGCAAATAGTTGTTTATTGAAAAGATTATATGCAATCTTATTGGACATTTAAGAACTGAATGCAATTTTTATAATCTTTATTGGAGTATGAACGTGTGGGAATGGGTACAAATTATGTATGAATCCCGAAGGGATTTATACAATTTGTACCCATTCCCACACGTTCATACTCCAATAAAGATTATAAAAAATGCATTCAATTCTTATAATTACATTGCGTAACTGTTTAAACTACTTTTTGCCAAATAACAAAGCAGAAATACGAAATAAAACATGCACGAACGAACGAAGCGAAAAACCACCCTCACACAAAAGACAAAGCGCACTCTGAGTTGAGCGCCGGTTTTCGGCATTGACCCAAATTTGTCAAATTGTCGTCTTTCAACACGAAACTTGCAATGTTCAAAACAATTCATTTAACATATCAGTAAGCTATAATCACTGATCACTGCGAGAGGCGCTAAAAGTTATAAACCCGCCCAAACACCGCCCGAATTACATTCTGTCAACTGCGCTCTACCGTAAATGCGGGTCAAAGTTCGACCAAATGTATTCATTGGAAAACGAATTACATTTGGTCATGACGTTTTCATCCAGCTGACCAATGGGAATTGAGTATTTGGAGCCAAACCGTATAACTACATTAAAATGTGATTATTATGCAAATATGTGTACAAAACGAAAGCATATTTACTCTTCTATTTCTAACATTGTTAACAACAGTTACTGAAACTGAAAAAAACAGAATTTAATGATGAGGACGATAGCGTACTTTATAATCGCATTGTGCACCAGCCTAATGAAATGCTAGTGTGAAAAATGACGAAAAACAATCTGTTGGATTTTATAAACAAATGAATGCGAAGAAAGGCAAGAAAATTAAAAGATCTTCTGACGCAAGTGGGGATTATTATAATCCCTGATGGGTACGGGTGTGGGATGGGAAAATCTCACCCTCGGGACAAGATATTTGGTCCAGACACTCGGCGTGTCTGGACCAAATATCTTGTCCCGAGGGTGAGATTTTCCCATCCCACACCCGTACCCATCAGGGATTATTTTTCTCCCCCCACCATACAGCGGCGATCACGTGCTGATATAATCAACTCATTCGGTATTCGTTGTTTTGAAAAACTAATGACACCATCGGAAAGAGCGTGCAAAAGTTATGTATATACCAAAGGTATATACCACGAAATCAATTAGGATCGGTGGCATCTTGGGGTTTAAAGAGTTTTAGAGCATCAAACTTTGATCACACGGCATTCTGATGACGTCAAAATGAATTAGTTGGTAGCAAGAAACTGATACGATATGCATAACATCATAATAACGTTATAAATGTATAACGTCACGTGGGTGGGGTGGGATACATCTGTCTTTCCCTGCTATCTCACCCTGGACAGACGTATGTTACACATGCAGTGGGGGGGGGGGGGGGGGGGGAGAAAAAAGACATGTGCTGAAAGAGAACAGTGTTCAAGAAAATATCAACGACATAATTTTATGACAAAATATTTATTTCCAAAATATTTATTTCCATATTTATTTATTCATTTATTATTTATTGGTGTTTAAGGTCACATATTTCTGCACAATTGCTAATCGTGACTGCAACATGGATATAAGGTCAAGTGCAGCAAATCGTTTAATCCTTTACCCAACGAATCGCCTGCATCCGCCCGCGTAATATGCAAACTCAGCAGTTGAAAAAATATTATTTTTCAAAAAATTTCAACAAAACCATATCATGTGACCCCTCGTTGGAACGAGCTCGACGAGCTCGTTCCAACGAGGGGTCACATGATATGGTTTTGTTGAAATTTTTTTAAAGATTTGAAAAAATGATATTTAAAATAATACATTTTCATATCGTCTGCGTTAGGTGAAGGGTTAAACCCCATTTTACAGGATTTCCAACCTAAGCATTGCTGACCGGGCCCTATTTTACGAGCAAAAACAAAGCTTGTTTACCACGGTAAACAAGCACTGCTTTGCTCCCCGGGGTCTCCGGAGTCCCAGGGGATGTATTTAGGAGTAACAGATACAAAAATGTTATCAGTGTGAACACGGCTCATTGTGAAAACGTATAATAGTACAATTGTATAACGTATTTGGAATAAAAAAAGGTAACTATAAGGCCTAAAAAAGTTTAAAATCTATTCTCAGACATCCCCCCCCCCCCGCATGGTCCTTTTTAGTTGCCGCATGCCCTTTTTCTAAGCAACGTAGTCTTAAAAAATAGAATTTAATAGAATTTGGTTTATGTCTGATCTTCTACCCAATAAAATTGATATTTTTTTCCCTTGAGTGCAACAAGGCATTGCAATGCATTAGAATTGCAAAGCCTTGTTGCACTCAATGGACGAAATACACAACCACTCTGTAGATTAAAAGGGATAAAACATAAAACAAACCAAGAACATGAACTTTTGATGGCAAAGAAATAATTACCAAAATAATATAAAAAAAACCGTCCGCCCACATGCAATTTTTCTAAAAATGTCATGAGAAACAGGCGATCAATCTTGTGGGGCCTAAGTCGTATGTTTTGTTTCAATGTGTTATTCTCAGTGCATTATGTGCGAAATACTATTTGAGTGAGATAAAACTACGCCACCGAGGGATAAAAAAAATCTTTTTCAAACTAGAGAAACAGAATTTACTGCCACCAGTAAACTCAAGTCTGTGTGAAAAGGGTTAAAGTATTAGGAAAAAACTATATAAAAAGAGAATTTATGGAGGCTTATTTTCAGGAGTAAAATATTTCCAAACAAATCAGAAATGGATTTTCGTTAACAGTATTTACAGATATTCATACAGGAATCAGAACAATTTGTCTAAGAAACCAGAAAAGGCATACATGTGCACAACATTTAAAGGGTTCGATCAAGGAATCAGAAATTGACATTACTGGCTCTGCAATTTATTTGAATGATGAGATACATGTATAATCTTCAAAATTGCATTATTTGGTATAAAATGTAATTCCTAATCGGTCTGAAAACCAGAAATGTGATTTCCAGCAATTCGGAAAAATGCACTCAATGATCCCTGGGTGACCTCAGTGACCTTGACCCATATTGTGAACTTCCGTCGAGTGTCAACTCATTTGGTGTTGGTCCCAGGTCCATACATCATACCATGCTTGAGATATGAGCATGGCTCACTTTCAAAATATTTGGCCACGCCCACTTTTTGTGGTGAAAATATGCATGCATGAACTTTGGGAAAGCATTTGGAGGTAAAAAAAAATGTGATTTCCAGCAATTCTGGAAAATGCACACATTGACCCCTGGGTGACCTCAGTGACCTTGACTCATATTGTGAACCCCCATCAAATGTCGACTCATTTGGTGTTGGTCCCAGGTCTATTCATCATACCATGCTTGAGATATGAGCGTGACCCACTTTCCAAAATTTTGGCCACGCCCACTTTTTCGTGTAAAATTGCATGTACGATCTTCCGGGAATGCATTATAGAGTCAAAAAATGTGATTTCCAGCAATTTTGAAAAATGCACGCATTGACTCCTGGGTGACTCAGTGACCTTGACCCATATTTTGAATCTCCATCGAGTTTTGGCTCACTCGGTATTGGTCCCAAGTTCATACGTTATACCGTGCCTGAGGTATGGGCGTGACCCACTTTCAAAACACCCCTACGGACACCCCTAAAGCCCCAGGAATCTGAAAAACATAGGTGGCCGAGAACTTCTGACTGTCTATCAGTATGCCAAAAATCAATGAGATACGTTTTCAAGTTATCGCGCGGACAAGGAAGAACAAAGAAGACAGAAGACAGGAGAAGAAGAAGACGAAGAAGAAGAAGAAGAAGAAGAAGAAGAAGAAGAAGAAGAAGAAGAAGAAGAAGAAGAACAAGAAATATATTGTCCATATATCCCGATAAATTTTGTCTTTTGATTGGTCAGAATGCTTCGGACAAATAGCCATGGCAAAGGATGCGCCCAACATCCAAGGTATATGAGATCGTGCAACATTCAGGGTATAAGCGCACGCGAAACATCGGGGGTATATGGTTTCAATGAAAGCCTTTCGCTTCCGCTCGCCTCATTACAAAAATCGAACCACAAAAAACGAAAATAGGCACAAATATCATCAGATTTCCGACAATACAATCATAAAAATAAAATAAGAGCAAATAATTCGTCCCCTGAGTACCAATGTGTTCTGTGTGCCAGTACATAGAACACATTGGAACTCAGGGGACGATGTGTCAACAAAATACTGTTTACTCGTTTCCTTAACGACCCACGGCATGTAACTCTATCTGTTGTCTTCTGCGATTATAAAAACAAAATTATTATTACGAATTTGGTCCATATGATTGTGGAGCTGAGATATGTGGCCACAAATTTATTTCCACTTTGTTTGTATTGTGTTTCAAAGGGACAAAAACGTTATCTCCACCAACATGTATGGTATATGGAGATTTAATACCTGGCTGTCTCATTTAAACACCTCGCCTGCGGCTCGGTGTTAAAAACCGACATCCAGGTATTAAATCTGCAAAAAACATACATGTTGGCGGAGATAACTTATATAGTCTGTGTGTTTCACACAGACTAATTATAATATTCTTTGCTAAATTCTCACTCTTGTTTTTGACAAAAAAAGTTCCTCTGAATGAGTCACCTGGTGCGCAACAACTATATTTTGCTTGAAACAAAAGTACATCTGTTACCATGATCCGATGTTTCTTGAAGAAGTGGCAGAACTGAACTATAGAAACAGAATTTACTGCATCCAGTAAATTCAAGTCTGTGTGAAAAGGGTTAAAGTATCAGGAATAAACTCTACAGAAAGAGAATTTATGGAGGCTTATCAACTGGTGTAAAATATTTTTTAACAAATCAGAAATGGGTTTTCGTTAACAGTATTTACGGATATTCATACAGGAATCAGAACCATTTTATAAGAAACTAGAAAAGGCATATATGTGACCAGCATTCAAAGGGTTCGATACAAGAATCAAAAATGGACAATTTTGGCTCTGCCCACTAATTTGAGTGATGAAATACATTCATAAACTTTAGAAATACATTAAGGTGTAAATGCATTTCCCAGTCTTTCTGAGTAATACACACTTGATGACCTCATTCGGGTGCACCATATATTGAATCTCCAGCAATTTTTGACTCAGTCGGTGTAGTCCCATGTCCACATCTACATTGAAGAATGAGCGCAACCCACTTTGAAATAATGGCTCCACCAACTTCAGATCAGTCATCTATCATTCAGATCGAACGGGTGAAAAAAACATAGATGAGTGCAAACTGGTCATTGTTAACCAGCATGACAAAATGCATAGAGATAGGACGATCCGTATTTGAGTTGTCGCGCTGACAAAGGGTGCATAGACTCTATGTCGGAGATATTGTCATAAAAACCTTAAAAACCGCAAGAGCTCATTTGAATGCCTGCTCTTAAAAGAGCATCTGGTGACCAAAATAAGGCATACATAAAACTAGAACTTCTCTAATAAATTAATTTTAAACAGTCATAGCACTAACACAGTTAACTATACAGTCAACTATGTCAGTATTGCATCTTTTACCAGCACCTTGACATTATTGTGATAGGTTTCAATAATAAATCTTCAGTCTAGTTTTACAGTTACATGTACACCAGAATTCTTCATGATCAAGTTGTTTGTTTTTATATTAACTTGGTTTGGGAATTAATTCTGTACAATGAGATTAAATAAATAGACCATGTTATTGTATGTGACAGTCACAGCTTACTCCCTACTGCTTTTTGTGAAATTCTTTCATGGAGAAAATATTCATACAGGAATCAGAACAATTTTTCTAAGAAACGCGAAAAGGCATATATGTACACACCATTTATAGGGTTCGATCAAGGAATCAGAAATGGACATTACTGCCGCTGCCTTTTATTTGAATGATGAGATACATGTATAATATAATTGGTATAAAATGAAATTTCTAATAGGTCGAAAAAGTATGCAATTAATGACCTCTCTTGACCGCATAGAGGTGGACCACATTTTGAACGTCCAGCAAGTTTCAACTCATTTGGTGTAGGTACCATTACTATAGGTCATACTAAGCCTGAGGTATGATCATAAACTACTTTATAAATATTGGCTCCACCAACTCCGGATCTGCCATATTTGTAAATGATGGCAAATGTTCATATTAGCTAGATAATGATGAAGTGCATGCATGGTACCTCTGGAAAATATATTGCAAGTAAAAAGGTCCAGTAGTGTTGGAATGTAGACGTTGAAAGGCCTTGATGATCCCCAAATCGCCTATCTGAAGACTTATTGGCATTGTCAAAATACCGAAGTCCCATCTATATCCATGTGTGTTTAGAACAACATTGTGAGAATGGAAATGGTTTTCATTATTCTCAATGATTTTTTTGAAGAGAGGTGCAACATAGAAGTGCAGTACGCTTTAGTACATAGCGCCACCGTGCCCCCATATTAAGATCTTCAGGGGGTTAAAATACTCTCTTTAAATATTCCATTTTAATCCTTTAACCCTTTACGCAACGAATCGGCCGCATCCGCCCGCGTAATATGCAAATTGAGAAGCTGAAAAAATATTAGTTCCAACGAGGGATTCCATGATATGATTTTGTTGAAATTGTTTGGAAAATTTGAAAAAATGATATTTGAAATAATAAATTTTGGTATCATCTGCGTTGGGTAAAGGGTTAAATGGGGGCGCAGTGGCTGAGTTCGCAGATGTGCAGGCTGCAAGTCGAGCGGTCCTCACTCTGTCCTTGGGCAAGACACTTCACCCCATTGCCCACGTGGGTGCATGGTGGCGATGTGTACTAAAGCGTACTGCACATCGATGGTGCACCTGTCTTCAACCAATGCTAACCCTGCTTGGGTGCAGTTAGTATGTGGGGGATCTGATAGTTGCTCGCTGTTGCCCGGATGTTCTCCCCACATACTCCGGCTTCCTCCACCCGTAAACTGTCCTGGTCATGGTAAACCACTGTGCAGAAATATGTGACATTAAACACCAATAAATGAATAATCTTTTAAAAAATGAGCTCATTCCAATGAAGGGTCATAAGCTATGTTTTTCAAGCAAAAATGAAAAAGTAATTAAAACTGAATAGACATTTCTGTGTATAAAGCTGACCGGTTTTTCCGTTATGGTGGCTAAAGGGTTAAGATTCCCTTAGTTTGGAAAGCACACTGAAAAGGTGTCCCATTGCACATAGAATTAAATGATGCAGAAAAGAAAGCGAAAAACATTCTGTAGCCATGAGTTATATTAAAGGAATTTTTTTACTCACTTCGAAGTATTAAGAGGGTTAAAATTTGACCATTCAAATATTCCATTTTATTACTTTGTAACTGTGATAGGTGTTTCGAGAAAGCCACACACCACTCCATCCCAAAACCTGTCAATCTTGAGTTATGATTGAGAATAAAGAGATTTTTAAAACAATGCCTTGAAAAGTGAAGGTTTCTCTCTCTATTCAATGATTGAGACTGAAGTTTTGCAACATGACAGAACATAAATATACAGTGCTGTTCAATGTAACAAAGAATTCTATCTCAGCTTTCTCTCTGGAGATTATATTCTGTTTTAGATAAGATAATGGTTACTGCTTCAGCTAACTCATTTCCCAGTAACTGTTGTAAACATATTTTTAACCTGAAGAGCCCGAAGATCCCACATGGCTCCAAATCATAGATGACCGAGTACCAATGACAGGCAGTCTATCAGTATACCAAAAACATTGAGATAGGATTGATTGTATTTGGGTCATCATGTTGACAAACAGTGTATAGAAGACATTCTATGAATGTTATTAATTTATTGGGGTTTAACGACACTTTTTGCTTCCCGTCGGACAGTTTGTATGGATGGAGGAAGCCTGAGAACCCAGAGAACCACCAAGCAGCAGCAAGTAACTGTCTGGCTCCGCAACATGCTAACTCCACACAAGCAGGGTTAGTGCAAGTGCATCATCGACATGCAGTATATCTTAGTACACAACATCACCATGCCCTTATGTGGGCAATGGGGAGGGGGGGGGAGTGAAGTGTTTTTGCCCAAAGACACAAGGCAGTTGCCGCAGATAGGATTCGAACTGAGAACCTCTCGGCTTGCAGCCTGCACCTCTAAATGCTTAGCCACCGCACCCCTCTATGAATGTAACGGGAATACTTTAGAGGCTTATTTTGGGGATAAACTAGTTTTAAAGAAATAAGAAATAGGTTTTCAATGACAGTATTTATAGATATTCATTAAAAAATCAGATAATTTTTTCCAAGAAACGAGATAAGGTATATATCTTCACAGCATTCAAAGGGACCGATCAAGGGAATGCACAAGGAGGTTCAAAAATATGATTTCTAGCAATTCTGGTAATAGCCCTCGTAACTCCTGTTCGACTTTGGCCCAGATTTTGAACCTCCATCGAGTGTCGACTCGTTTAGTATTGGTCCAAGGTCCATAAGGGAAGGGAGGAAAAGGGAAGGAAAGAAAGGAAAGGAAGAAAAAAGAAATCCCACTCTCACTGGAACCTCATCCCATTTTGTGAGCAGCCCACCGACTTGATCTAACATCCTGGAGAGTCCTGCAAACTTTATGTCTTCTTTTTTGGTTAAATTCTGCACCTTGATGTATTCAGACAGCAAGTTAAGAGCAGGTTAAGTAACCTAATGCACGGAACACGAGACCCCATTTAAAGGAGATCTCGGGTGCCGGCAGTGGGTACATTATTATTATAAGATGAAGACATCATTTTATTTTTCTTTGTCACTTTACGACTCAATACATCATGGAACTTTGTACCGCCTAATAATTGTCAAGTCGTTTTTGTCTTGTATCCTCGTCAATACAACTATTAATCCCTCAACAGCTGTGATCCTTATTTGCTCGTCCATGTCGTCAATGAGACACTATCATACGCCTTAAAAATCGTTTTAAATACACGGTCTGCTGTCGAGAATTTTTTTTTTTTTGCTTCGTCTGAGGAGCGACAGGAAGACAGCATTTTCTGCTATGTCGCATCCTTGCAGTGTATCAAAATTGCGTTTGATTGAATTAACATTTGTACTTTTTATGTAATTGATATACTGTGAATAAAAGTTTCAATTTTCATTTATTTCATTTCATTTACATCAAACCATGCTTGAGATATGAGCATGACCCACTTTCACAAATTTTGGCCACACCAACTTTTTATGTAAAAATGGATGTATGGACTTCAGGAATGCTTTAGAGAGTCAAAAAATGTGATTTCCAGCAATTCTGAAAAAATGCACTCAATGACCCCAGGTGACCTCCGTGACCTTGACCCATATTTTTGAACCTCCATCAAGTGTCGACTTATTTAGTGTTGGCTCCAGGTCCATGCATCACACCATGCTTGAGATATGAGCGTGACCCACTTTCAAAAATTTTGGCCGCACCCACTTTTTTTCATGAAAAAATGCATGTCTGAAATTTGGGGAAGCATTTGGAGGTCAAAAAATATTATTTCCAGCAATTATGAAAAATGCACTCATTGACCCCTGGGTGACCTCAGTGACCTTGATCCATATTTTGAACCTCTATCGCGTGTCGACTCATTTGGTGTTAGTCCCAGGTCCATGCATCGTACTATGCTTGAGTTATGAGCGTGACCCACTTTCCAAAATTTTGGCCACGCCCACTTTTTTACGTCAAAATGCATGTATGGACGTCAGGAATGCTTCAGGGGTAAAAAAATGTGATTTCCAACAGTTATAAAAAAAATGCACTTAATGACCCCTAGGTGACCTCGGTGACCTTGACCCATATTTTGAATCTCCATCGAATGTTGACTCATTTGGGGTTGGTCCCAGGTCCATTCATCATACCACACTTCAGATATGAGCGTGACCCAATTTTAAACTTTTTGGCCACGTCCACTTTTTTAATGTTAAAAATGCATGTTTGTACGTAAGGAATACTTTAGGGTGTCAAAAAATGTGATTTTCAGCAATTATGAAAAATGCACTCAATGACCCCTAGGTGACCTCCGTGACCTTGACCCATATTTTGAATCTCCACTGAATGTCGACTCATTTGGTGTTGATCCCAGGTTCATACGAGATACCATGCCTGAGATATGGGCGTAACCCACTTTCAAAAATTTTGGCCACGCCCACTTTTTTAATGTAAAAAATGCATGTGTGTATGTCAGAAATGATTTAGGGGGGGTCAAAAAATGTGATTTCCAGCAATTATGAAAAATGCACTCAATGACCCCTAAGTGACTTCCGTGACTTTGACCCATATTTTGAATCTCCATCGAGTGTCGACTCATTTGGAGTTGGTCCCAGATCCATACGTTATACCACACATGAGATATCGGCCTGACCCACTTTAAAAAATTTTGGCCACGCCCACTTTTTTAACGTAAAAATGCATGTGTGTGCGTCAGGAATGCTTTAGGGGGTCAAAAAACGTGATTTCCAGCAATTATGAAAAATGCACTCAATGACCCCTGGGTGGCCCCCGTGACCTTGACCCATATTTTGAATCTCCATCGAGTGTCGACTCATTTGGTGTTTGTCCCAGGTCCATATGTCATACCACACCTGAGATATGGGCGTGACCCACTTTCAAAACACCCCTACGGACACCCCTGATACCCCAGGAATCTGAAAAAAACATAGGTGGCCGAGAACTTGTGGCTGTCTATCAGCATACCAAAAATCAACGAGTTAGGGCAATTCGTTTTCGAGTTATCAGAAGAAGAAGAAAAAAAAAAAAAAAAGAAACCGTTCAAAAACAATAGTCTATGTGTTTCACACAGACTAATTATTAACAATCTCCAAGAAGCGAAAAATGTTGTCTGAGATAATTTCACCTAAATGGCGAAAATATTGTAGAAACAAATTTGCGCTTGTTGAACTGAGTTGAAAATAATATTGCCTATTACAGATATCTCGGAGTTGGTTATAACTGAGAAATCTTCACGGAAGCGAAAAAGCATCTTCACCTCACTATTTAGCATATTGCCGATATAAACGTTGGTCTGTTGAAGTGAGCTGAAAATAAGACTGTCCACTGCAAATGGATCGCACTGAGTTATAATTGATACATCTTGGCGAAAGCGAAAAGGTTATTTGACAGTCAACTTACTTACATTCCATACGCACGGGTAGAGCAACTTTTACCCTGTGAAGTGATTGTTCTCGATTACCAATGGTAGACAGCTATTTAGATCCTGTGATGATTTACATTTAATGTAAAAAGCTGGAACTCATTCGACATGCAGAAAATATTGTTTCAGCAGAATTCCATGATGGGTTAACACTACTCTTATACTACATTAGAAGTGTGTCGTGTGGATAAATGACCCTCATTTGGGGAGAGAATGGTGAGGCGCAAGGGGCGTCATAGTCACGGAACCCAGGGACGCCATGTTGTGTTGTTATGGTAGCCCGCGTGAACGGCCATGTTGTGACGACATTCCCATAGGGATATGTGATGTAAGTGCGCGTGCGCAACGCGTGTAATTTTGTGATACGTGTTTCCGCCGTCTATTCTCTATACTGGTGTCCGCCATCTTGTCTTTTTATGATGGTCCCTGTTTGGACCCCATGGCCTCTAATAGAACGAGGATGTGTTTTGAGGGTAAGTTCGATTGGACGGGGAGTATAATGGATACCCAAATGATACCGACAACTATTTTTATCTGGCTCGGATTCGCGAAGAAAGCTCGTTTCCTTTGTTCTTGGCCTTTCCCTGGACCGGGTTCTCCTGGAATCCTCGTTTCTGACGGACACGGACCTGCCCAGAGTACCACATAGTGCTATATGACCTTAAAAATGCGGTGCTCGGTTGTACTGGAGTATTTTTACTAAGAGTGGCATTGCAGGCAAATCCTCGTTTCCACTCTGTTGCAGGATTGTATTAGGTGCAGATTCTTCCAGAATCCTCGTCTTTATGTGGCTTGAATTCTGTAGAAACATCCTTTTTGACTGCTTAGACCATCTACTGCCCATTCTTAATCTATTTATATACCTGGCTTTGTAAAAATGCGGTGCTCGATTGTACTGGAGTATTTTTACTACGAGTGGCATTGCAGGCAAATCCTCGTTTCCACTCTGTTGCAGGATTGTATTAGGTGCAGATTCTTCCAAAATCCTCGTCTTTACGTGGCTTGAATTCTGTAGAAACCTCCTTTTTGACTGCTTACACCTACACCATCTACTGCCCATTCTTAATCTATTTATGTACCTGGCTTTGTACTTATCATCAGCTCTAGTCATAGCTAGGTATGACACTCTCCCGACTGACATTTGGCACCCTTTTTCATCGCACCAGAACATGAGCACCATGAGGAAATTCCTTATTAATGCACAATCTGCCATTTATCATATCCTCATCAAGGTATTTGGGGATCTCCAGAGCCAGTCTATGGGGACTGGTAGGGACCACTGGAGACAATGCTTTGGGAACTAGTAGAGAGCAGTCTTCGGGGACTACTACCCGCTACTATTATCTTCTACTAACTACTACTACTACTACTACTGCTACTACTACTACTACTACTACTAGTAGTAGTAGTAGTAGTAGTAGTAGTAGTAGTAGCAGTAGTAGTAGTATTACTACTAACCACTACTTCTACTACTACTTCTGGTTAGCAGTAGTAGTAGTAATAGTAGTAGCAAGAGATGTAGTTGTAGTAGTAGTAGTAGTAGTAGTAGTAGTAGTAGTAGTAGTAGTAGTAGTAGCTGAGTAGAGAAATAGTAGTAGCAAGAGATGTAGTAGTAGTAGTAGTAGTGATCAGTAGGGAAATAGTAGTGGTAGTAGTAGTAGTAGTAGCAAGAGATGTAGTAGTAGTAGTAGTGATCAGTAGAGAAATAGTAGTAGTAGTAGTAGTAGTAGTAGTAGTAGTAGTAGTAGTAGTAGCATGTAGTAGTAGTGATCAGTAGAGAAATAGTAGTAGTAGTAGTAGTAGTAGTAGTAGTAGTAGTAGCAGCAAGAGATGTAGTAGTAGTAGTAGTAGTAGTAGTAGTAGTAGTAGTTGTAGTAGAGAAATAGTAGTAGTAATTGTAGTAGCAAAAGATGTAGTAGTAGTAGTAGTAGTAGTAGTAGTAGTAGTAGTAGCAGCAAGAGATGTAGTAGTAGTAGTAGTAGTAGTAGTAGTAGTAGTAGTAGTTGTTGTAGTAGAGAAATAGTAGTAGTAATTGTAGTAGCAAAAGATGTAGTTGTAGTAGTAGCAGTGGTTAGTAGAGAAATAGTAGTAGTAGTATAGTAGTAGTAGTAGTAGTAGTAGTAGTAGTAGTAGTAGTAGTAGTAAGAGCTTTAGTAGTAGTAGTAGTAGTAGTAGTAGTAGTAGTAGTAGTAGTAGTAATAGATGTAGTAGTAGTAGTAGTAGTGGTGGTAGTTGTAGTAGTAGTAGTGGTCAGTAGCAGTAGTAGTAATAGCAGTGGTAGTAGCTGGGTATTCAATATTCCCCCGTCCAATCGAACTTACCCTCAAAACATATCCTCGTTCTATTAGAGTTCATTTGGTCCATATAGCAACCACGTGCTATTAAACCAAGATGGTGGTCTCCAGTATACCGAATATACGTCGGAAACACGTATCACTTAATTACACGCGCTGCCCACGCGCACTTACATCACATAACCCTATGTGAATGACGTCACAACATGGCCGTTCACGCGGGCACCATAACAGCACAACATGGCGTCCCTTGGTCCCGTGACCATGACGTCCCTTTCGCCTCCCCCATTCTCTCCCCAAATGAGGGTCATTTATCCACGTGACACACTTCTAATGTAGTATAAGAGTAGTGTTAACCCATCAAAGAATTCTTGTGAAATATTTTCTATATGTTGAATGAGTTCAAGCTTTTTACATTAAATGAAAAACATCATAGGATCTAAATAGCTGTCTACCATTGGTAATCGAGAACAATCACTTGACATGGCAGATGGAAATGGCAGTGAACCTCCAAAGCACCCACTCTATTCCCCTCGCCTTTGATACCCTCTACTCTCTTACCGACCTCCTCCTTCTAGATGAAAAAAAAATAACTGACCGCAGATTTTAGGTAACACCCTCCCCCACCCCTCCCCCACCGCACCTTCGTAAAATATAGTACAGTGCTATGCTCAAGGAATATGATGAGCACCACTCCCAGAATAAAAACGAATTTTAGAATTCAAAACGGTCAACTAGACTGAAAAAGCCGCGCATATTGATACAGCGACTGAAATTGGTGGATGTGAGAGAGGCCTTCAGAGATTCGTCTGTGCCGTATTAAATATTATTATTGTAGACAAGGCAGGAGATCACACAATTCTAGCCATTGAATTCCACACTTTATCACCCCTAAGTGTTCTGGTATGATAGAACCTTACCACTTATGCCTGGGGTAAGCAGTCTCTCAAAAGCATAGCATTACTATAAATAATTGGCCAACTTTGAATTTACATGAAGCTGCAAATGCAGAAAGAGACATTAAACACCAGAAAATACGCACATCACATAAAAATCATAACAATACCTTTCCTCGCCGTGTTGAACCCACGAAATGATGTTTGACCTGCAAAACGGCTTTAAATGTACGATAAAATGATTAAAAATTGATATGATTTGAGCCACTCCAAAAAAATTTCAAATTTTGTTGAAAAATTTTTGGTTTTCATGGATGTTTATTACACTACTGGTTAAGTTTATTACACTACTGGTTATTACACTACTGGTTGATTTGTATTACACTACTGGTTGATTATTACACTACTGGTTAATTTTTATTACACTACTGGTTAATATTACACTACTGGTTGATTATTACTCTACTGGTTGTTACAGGGTCGCTTGTCTCATTACTGGTGAACACAGATATTTTAGACTCAGTTTTCAAAACCTAGTTTGAAGGGTTTGATTTTTAGACATTTAGTAATTTTCAACTGAAGCCAAATTTTAAGTCAGAAAATGCAGTTTAGAAAAATTATTGGGTGGTAACTTGTTGTCATTACTGATGTATACAGATATTTTAGACTCAGTTTTCTTGTTGACGTGAATTGACAATAACACCTCCTATTTGAAATATATTGCACTAAGTTCAAAATTGACAAATCTCGGCGGATTAAAAAGCAATTTGATAGTCAACTAGCTTACATTTCACCGACGCGCATAGAGATTCAGATCAGATTCTTTATTCACGGTACACATACATGTAAAATGGTTACAAATAAACATATTGCACAAATGTAATGTGAAGTATACCGTAGGAAGTGGCATAGCCAGATTGGCTGTCTACCTGCCACCCCCTGGAAGAAGATGGGTTGATTGCAAACAGACTGTGACTGAAAGAATGAACAGAGAGCCAATTATGTGACACATGATGGAGAATGACGATCGAATCATTACTTTTCTGATATTAGAGTATTAGTGTTTCATTTTCGCCAGCGGAAAGACGGTGATTCAAGGTAGGCAAGAAGCAACCTGCCTATAGGACTCCCTCCACTACTTATCATAACACATGAGGGCGGCAACAAGTCCCATCGTGAAGTTCGTATCGTTTAGACTGCGACAAGGAGGTTGGTCATGATGTTTGGGTGTGGTGTCTACGTTAGCTGCATCATCATCGTAGGATGACGAATGTTATTGATTTATTTGTGTAGACTTTTATTTGCAAGTTCATACTTATATCCATATAGTATTTTACATAGCACCACTGTAAGGAGGAAGCGCGACAGGTTGCACAAGACGAGGATTCCAGATTTAGACGCGGACCACGACTTTGACAATTTACGAAGTTTACGAAGTGCAATCAGGACAGTAGGGATTGTTGCAGCTGACATAACTGGAATATGAGGAAATGAATGTGGAAGTTAGCTTGTTCTTAAGCATGCTTCTGTCGCTAATATTACGAGTTGTGTCGTCCAGAGCATTCCATAGTTTCGGGAAGGAGTATAAAGGAAATTTATCCAGAGTTTGAGTCCGTGTTTTTTCTATGTATAGGAGGCCTGACTGTCTAGTTCTCCTACCAGATGGATTGTCAGTAATTTTAAATATATCATTGAAAGACACCGGTAATCTGCCGTTCTGCCAGTCAAACACGAACAGTAGTGCATGTAGCCTAAACAAATCATCAACCTTGAGTATTTGGTTTTCTTTAAACAGGGGATCTGTATGAGAATTGTACTTTTTGTTATTAATTATTCGTATTGAACGTTTTTGCAGGACAGCTAGTTTTTTGATAGCTCTTGAGTTGCCCCATGCCTGGATTCCGTATACCAAATGGCTATGTATGAGGGCGTAATACAAAGTTTTCATAGCTCCGTGGGGGAGGATATTTTTAACTTTGTTTAGACTATAGTTTGCGCGTGCTATTTTCGAGCATAATCGGGATATGTGAGCCTTGTAGGATAAATGTTCATCAATGCTAATTCCCAAGAATTTAACAGATTTTTCTGTTTCGGTGGCCCCAACTTTGTTAATGTTTTGGTTATTTATTTTTACCTCTTGACAAAGATTTTTGTTCCTACCTTTGTTTGGATTAAGTATGATGTACGAGGTCTTCTTAGCATTCAGCATTAACTGGTTCACAGAGCACCATTCGAATAGTTTCTGGAGCAATTTTTACTGTTTTAATAATCCGTGTTCAAATGAAATAGAATACTGATGTTAGTTTAAACCACGCCTATTCTCTCAACAGACATCAACTGACAGATGTGGGGAGGGGGGGGGGGGGGCGCTGCGGTAACCGGTTCTCGTCAGATCACCGAAGTTCAGCAACATCGAGCCCAGTTAGTCCTCGGATGGGTGACCGTCTGAGCGATCGATTCGGACTCCAGCGTTGTGTCCTTGGGCAAGGCACTTAACCCCGATTGTCTACATGGGGAACGATGACGCCGTGTACTAACGCGTACTGCACGTCGATGGTGTGCATGTCTCCACCCAATCTAACCCTGCCTGTGCTGAAGTACGGAGTTACGATGTCGGGGAGCTGGTAGCTGCTCGTCGTTGTTCGGTGGTTCTCTCCGGGTACTCCGGCTTCCTCCACCCGTAAAACTGTCACGGTCATGATTAGCCATTGTGCCTAAGTATATGACCTTAAAAACGCCAATAAATAAATAGATGTGTGGAGACACAATTACTGATGTGTGAAGACACAATTCCACTATTCTCCCAGTGAAGATAGGAGACATTTCTTCAGTACAGTCGCCGTGGATTGATTGTAATCCACGCATAGGCAGCGATGTCCACGCTTGCGTTTGCCAGGTAATAAAAATCATCAACAGCAAAATTTAATTAAATTTGTACGGTAGTGACTATTCCTATAATTAATGTTTGAAATCTAATATTATTGCTTCAGTGGAAATATTGTCCATCAGTGGAAAGTGACCAGTCCATGGCGGCATGAACTGGAACAGTGTAATTAAGTCTATGTATATCAGTACTCTTACTTTCTGGATTCTTCATATATTTTAAAATGATAAACCTGAATGGGGTGGTCTTTCTCAACACTATGCATCAGAAGTAAACAATCTCACTTTCACGAAATTATTAGAGCGGTCCCGTGTTCTGATTACTTATATACACAGATATTTTAGACTTATTTTTCTAAATTGACTGTTTGAAGAGTTTGCATTTTTAAATATTTAGTAATTCTCAACTAAAGCCAGATTTTAAGTCAAAAAATGTGTTTTCAGAAAAATGATGGGGTGGTCGCTTGTTCTCTTACTGCTGTTTACTGATATTTTAGACTCAGTTTTGTAAACTGATAGTCTGACGAGTTTGCATTTTTAGAAATTTAGTAATTCTCCAATTCCTATTAAAATGAAGTAAAGAAAAATGTTCGGAGAAAAATTATGGCGTAGAGGTTGTTGACAAGGCTGCAGTCTGTTTCATGAGTCCAGTAAAAAAAACATAGCCACTTCGTGAATCCATACAATTTCGGAACTTCACACTTTATGTAACGTTTTTGCAATCACACATTGAGAAAATAACGTTTTTTCAGACTGGCTACTAGGGCCGGTGACTTCTTCTCTTTAGTTGTGTACACAGATATTCTGGACTCAGTTTTAGAAACTGATAGTCCGTCGAGTTTGCATTTTAAGAGAATTAGTAATTCTCAACTGAATCCATACTATAAGTTAAAAAATACATTTTTAATTATGTGGCGATCGCCTATTCTCATTACTGGCAATACTGAGCTAATACTAGTAGTATGTCAGGGATGAAACGTGCCTGATCAGGGGGACCTCGGCGGGGAGCCTCAGAAGTGACGTCATGTTAGTGACCCAGTGGCGTCATGTTGGCTTGTCATGGTAACCCCCGTGAGCGGCCGTCTTGTGACGTCATCCACGTAGTGATAAGTGGTTCTACTGCGCATTTACGGAATCCCACTGATGGAATCCCTATTCGGGAATCCCTTTTTGGAAAATCCTTGCGGAATCCCTTTTTCTTGAAATGAGTCGAAGAGTCGTATGTGTGGGTTACTCGCTTGAGCAGATGATCTAAAGCTCATTTGCTCGATGACATTTGGGTTGTTCGAGCAAACTTAGACAGTTAGCAAGCCTGCAGTAGTGCATAGGACATGCTGGAAGCCGATGGGAAGATTACCTGTATAGGAGATAGGAATCCTACTTATGGAATCCCGCTTATGGAATCCCTTTTATGGAATCCCTATATAATCCCCTTTTGGGGATATGTCTGTGGCTGAAGAATCCCTTTTGGTCGTATGTGCCTATGTGCTAGTGCACAATGTGTCACATCGTGCATTTTCACATAAGCACATATCATCACATCCAGCATGTGCCTATGTGCTACGTATAATGTGCACAATATAACAAAAACACGTCTAGGGTCTTCGCAATACTATGGGGAAAGGTAATAATGGCACAAAACCGGTACAAAACTATACTATTGTTTGACCACAATAGAGCCAAATCATAGGACAGATAGTTGGATATAAGATAGTAAGATTACCTTACAGGAACTTAGAATCCCACTTATGGAATCTCTTTTTTAGAATCCCCATAGAATCCCTTTCTGGGAAACATTGATTGTTATAAACACATATCGGCACATCCAGCATGTGCCAATGTGCTAGTGCACCATGAGTCACATTGTGCCTTTTCACATAAGCAAATATCGGCACATCCAGCATGTGCTTTTGTGCTATATGTAATGTGTACAATAGAACATAAACATATCCAGGGGAGTCAGAATAAATAGAACAAAGAAGTCATAACAGAGCCTGTAGATACACAGGTAGAAACCGAGAATTTATTGGGAAATCAGAGCCAAAATAAAACAATTGTCGGATCTATTTGGGTAATTAAATATCCTTTAGTTCAATCGAACTTACCCTAGAGGCCCCCTCGGTACCATAGCACTACGTTCTACTATTAGAATCCATGGTATGACGGTGTGACAGGAATGATAGTCCGTAGGAACGTTAGTCCCTCTGGACTATTATTCCGCGGAATTATAGTCCTAGGTCTAACATTTCTAGGAATAGTAGTCCGCCGGACTACTATTCCTAGAAATGTTAGACCTAGGACTATAATTCCGCGGAATAATAGTCCAGAGGGACTAATTTTCCTCCGGACTATCATTCCTGTCACAACGGTCCTAAAAAAGGATTCTGGGGGAATCAGTAGTAAATAAAGTCGTTTTTTGGTGATTTGAAGGGATTGTTGGGTTGTTTGTGGAAATTAGATTTACTCCTATTCCATCGACCATACCCTCCGGACATACCCTTGTCCTATTGTAGGCCTTTGAGTAACATAGCAACCACGTGCTATGGGGCACTGGCTTCTTCTCATCACTGGAACTCTTGGGAAAATTTTGAATGCACACGACTTCGTGTGCATTCAGTATTTGTCCCAAGGGGTCAGTATCGAGAAAAGGCCAGTGCCCATATCACCAGTGCAAGTTCTGGTATACTATCATCTATGTTCCATTGCTCAAATAATACTCACGCGTATGCTTCTGTGCACGAATGACTTTTTACAGATCATTAATTGTTTGTAAATAACCGTTCCTTTAAATATATACTCGCCCAAAAAAGAAAGTGTGCATTGCAGAAATTGAAAACTCCAAAAAAATAATTTCGTAGGTGTAAAGAGTGTTAACCTGTTCATGAATAAGTTATATTGAACACAAAAACAGCTTTCCCCGTTAAAATTGCATTAACGTTAAATGACGTGCTGCACGTTTGTGAAAAGGCATGTTTTGCACGCGGAGAGTCTGAAAATTCATGCAGCAGTGTGAATCCTTGGGTATTTAAACACTAAAGTAAGGCCTTCCTATCGTTCACATTCAAACTTGCGCTGCTGTTAAAACGACTCCACATTAGCATACCAAGATTGACAATGAATCAACGTCTCCTTGCCCTGGGTATGATTAGAGCTGGCAGAACACACAGAGATGTTGCCCATCATTTGAACTGCCACCGTAACACTGTAGACAGGCTAGTCCATCGACATGCACAACATGATGACGTTCGAGACCGACCCCGCTCCGGGAGACCCCGAGTTACCACACCTGCACAAGATCGGTATATCCGTGTCGTCCATCTCCGGAACCGGCAACAAACGGCAACGACGACAGCCAGGAACATCCCTAACCTGAGACGGATACATCCTCAAACAGTAATCAACCGGCTGAGAGAATACGGCTTACGTCCTCGAAGACCTGCAATTCGTCCGATTTTGACGTTACGTCATCGTCGTGCTCGACTGCAGTGGTGTAGACAACATCTCAGGCATCCCTTACACTGGTGGCGACGTGTTTTATTCACAGATGAATGTCGTTTCCATCTTTCATCATCAGATGGCCGCCAGAGAGTGTACAGACGTCGAAACGAACGCTACGCAGATCCATGTGTCGTGGAGCGAAACCGTTATGGGGGATGGTCTCTCATGGTTTGGGGTGGCATCACTGCCCGTAACAGAACTGAGCTGGTCATTATTGATGGCAATCTCAATGCAGCCAGATATCGTGATGAAGTGTTTACACCTGTTGTTGTCCCATTTCTGCAACGTCACGGCCCCGGCGTCATTCTACAGCAGGACAACGCCCGATCCCACGCAGCTCGTGTTGTTCAACAGTATCTGCAGCAACAGCAAGTGGATGTTCTTCCCTGGCCCGCAAATTCGCCCGATATCTCACCTATTGAGCACGTATGGGACGAAATGAAACGTCAGCTACGCCGGCTTCCCCATGCACCGTCAACGCTGGTGGAACTCGAAAGACAGCTTATCAGAATATGGAACAACATCCCACAACACTTCCATGCTAACTTGTTCGCTTCCATGAGGCGTAGATGCACAGCAGTAGTCGATGCAGACGGAGGTCATACCAGATATTGAGTGACTTTTGTGTTGGACCCTTAGTGTCTTTGACTCTCCATGGCACCAAGAGTATTCGTCGTAGCGTAATAAAATTTCTCGTGTTGATCACAAATTGATTCATCTGTGATTGAGTAAAAGTTCCATGAATGAAAATATATATATCTTTTTTTAGTGTTATTTTTTAGCATGCACACTTTCTTTTTTGGGAGAGTACATATACACATGTTCCTTTTCTGTAAGAGCAAAGTCGCGTATACTACTCAGAAATGTGTGGAAGTCGAGAATGGGCTCATCATATCTGACTTTTGTCACAGGACTGTCACTAGTTTTCCCATATTCTGTCACTCATAAGTGTTCAATGTGAAACAGGAGACATTTTTATGTGGAAATGTGAATGATTCGTTTAATTTCGCCAAATAGGGCTTATCATTATTTCTCAGTTTTCAACGTATTAAATAGATTTGTTTTTAATTTTAAAAATGTAGTCTATTAATCATGATGATCAAGTTACGTGGGTGTAGCCCAAGATGTACCCGGTGCTTCAGTAATTAAATGATTATTCCTATAGTTAGTGTTTGGAATCTAATATTATTACATCCGTGGAAATATTTCCCACCCGTGGAAAGTGACCAGTCCAGGGCGGCCGTACTGTACACATCTAATCAAACAAATTGGAGGTCTGTAGTACCTGATTTCGGTTGTCAGAGGCCCAGCATGACCAATTTAGGGTACTGGTATGGTACATTTTAATGTTCTTTTCTCGCGTTTCAACGAATAAGGAGAAAAAATTGTCTGGGCGTTGCATATGTAGGGTCAAACGTTACACCAGTACGGTGGCCATGGTAGCGGGGACATAGGACCAATGAGGTTGCTCCATGTGTTTGAAGATGGTCACCGATGCGTGTAAGCATTGCGTACCGGTCATTTCTAGGCTAACTTTCACTTTGGGAGCACCAGTTCAATTTAGTGCAGGTCCGAGCACGTCTATCGCAATCATGCAGTGACATCGGACGCAGGTTTCTAGGGGGTTTTCCCGTTAAACGAAACATGGTTTTTATTCCTGGTTTTTCCTGAGCGGCATGTTTGCATATCTGGTGAGCCTTTATCAGATAACTTTTGTAACAAAAGTCACTTTAATAGAATTTTTTTTTTTTTTGGTAGTTTTCAATTATAAAATCGTAGGCTTAATGCCGATTCGAAAATTCAAGAGATGGGCTATTAATTAAATATGTATTCATTTCTGATCGCTTTATTGGGATGTTTACACCTCAGTGGGATTTAATGGCCTCGAATATTAAAGAACTTACAGTTCCGAAATGGGCTTATTGCGAGATCGAAATCCGCTATTTTGGAACAGCTTTATTTGACATATCAATAAGTAATACTTATATTGGGTGTTTAGGTTAGGAAGGCAAACTGCCGCCATGCCGTCAGTATTCAGATAGTTTTATTTCTTTCTAAATTGTTGTAAAAATTCCGATAGATGTTTTGCATGTTGTACAGGTAATCAGCATTGTTCGATTTAATGAAGTGTAATTGCTTACGTTTGAAAATGTGCGCAAGTGTCTTTCATGGATACTGATTTAATTGTTGTCTGAATGTGACAAATTACGAAAGTTATATTTGATACGAGATAGAAAGTCAGGAAATACTTGTCAAAAGTTGGTGTAAGAGAATCTTTCACTTGATTAAAATCCCATAAGAACGGTGGGGTCCCAGAACATGATAAATCGGTTCGGTTGATTCCGCAGTGTGTGTTGGGTCAGCAGACCTCGAGCACTGACGAGGTCACGTGCCCTTGCAGCCACTGCGGAATAAGGAATTTTACCATAAAAACACCCGCCTGGAACTGTCGGGGCGATTTTGCAGTTTGGCTTTTTGTCGATTTGTGAATTTCTGTTCAAGCGTTCACAGCTCCTGCCTTCACAGGGACCATTGACTCAGCATTTATTAGGACTTGGACACGTTTGGTGAGCAATTAGTTCAGACAGAAAATACTTTTATTTCTTTGGCATTTAATTTACTAAACTTCTTAGAATGCGGACTGGATGATCCCTGTGAAGTGCAGAGGTCCTCAGTCATTTTATTTCTGCTGCTATTCTGTGCCTACAGGCATTCTGCAGCCTACAGCTGCAGCTTATTTTTAAAAGCTCTTTCCAGTAAAGAGTACTGAACGTATTTTTCAAATTATACCTGATGAGTTCTTTCACTTAAAAGTTGTGATTCGACTAGGAGTGATAATTTTTCATCTAAGATAATTTGCATTTTTGTGAGCTCTTTCCAATAAAGTGTACTAAAAGTATTTTACAAATTATACCTGATGAGTTTTTTCACTTCAAAGTTGTGATTCGACTAGGAGTGATAATTTTTCATCTAAGATAATTTGAATTTTAGTTTATTTTTGTGAGCTCATTCCAGTAAAGTGTACTGAAATTATTTTTCAAATTATACCTGATGAGTTCTTTCACTTGAAAGTTGTGATTCAACTAGGAGTGATCATTTTTCATCTAAGATAATTTGCATTTTAGTTTATTTTTTTGTGAGCTCTTTCCAGTAAAGTGTACTGAAAGTATTTTTCAAATTATACCTGATGAGTTCTTTCACTTAAAAGTTGTGATTCGACTAGGAGTGATAATTTTTCATCTAAGATAATTTGCATTTTAGTTTATTTTTGTGAGCTCTTTCCAGGAAAGTGTACTACTGAAAGTATTTTTCAAATTATACCTGTTGAGTTCTTTCACTCAATTGTTGTGATTTAACAAGAGTGATTATTTAGAGAGATTGTATTTCTGTTGATTGTACCTTGAGGCTAAATGTTAGGAAAAGGGGGAAATAATCTTGTATTTGTTGCATAGAGATTTGTACTTGTGGGAAAAATACAGGCAGAAATATTTATTGTCTGATAATTTGGTTCAGACCAAATTCTGGAAAGTCCTGAGATTGTTGCTTTGGTTTAAGTGAAATCCACTGAATTAGTTGACGAGTTGAAACGTGAATGTAGCTGGTCAAACGTTGTATTTGAAGGTTAGAGAAAGAAGATGATGTACCCAAAAATTCTTTAATGTACAAAGATTAGTTGTCTGTAGGAATAAATAATTGTTATTATAAATTGAGTGGTTTATTCATTAGGTTACCTTACTGCTTGTGATATCCTTAAGGGTAAGTTTTAGAAGGAAGTCAGCCCGGATCGTCTGTGCCCATGGTTGACCCCGGATTAGTTGATCTATGTTGCTCGAGCATTGACACAGGAAGTCTGAGTAAGTTTTAGGCATTGTGATTTGTAAATTGTATGTTTGCCCACAACATAAAGTGGGCTGGTGTCGCTATCCAGACAAATAGAGGTGTTGATTGTCCCCGGGATTGAGGTAATCGTCCCTCACCTATAGCGTGAAGGTGCCCCTCCCTCCTCTTTCGTGTTTGTTTGTAGACAACTGGGTAGATAGCAGGTGAGTTGGGGAGATAGGGAGTGCTTTCCCGTTACATTTTTGGTGTGAAGAAGTGGGATCTGGTTGAGATACTTTTGTAGTGTTTGCCCTTACAGATCCAGTGATACGAACCTTAACTGCCGTGGTTAAAGGGCCAAGTATTTGTTGTTAAGATTTAGTTTAAATAGAAGGGTAATAGGCGCGATGGTAAGGCAGGGTAAAACAAAGCCTCAAAAAGGTGCAGTCAATACAGGTACAATTGACTCTGACACTGATAGTGTTACTATGGAACATAGAGGAGAGGTTATTTCCCCTGTTGTTCCCATGCAGAGCAGAAATGACGATTTAGAAGTAATGAGTCATGAGGTGATTCTTCAAGGTTGTACTTCTGGTAGACTTGGTGAATCCGAGTTTGAAGTTGTAAATGGGCATGACGAAGCAGTGCGTGCTGGGCAGCATAAGAGTGATTCTCTTGTGTCTACACAGACTGCTGAAAGAAGAGCAGAGAATCCAGACTTTATGAGAATCGAGTCTAGAAATGAAGATTGCCCCAGTGAGAATGGGGTAACAAGAGTACCATCAATGGAATGGCAAGACGACTTGGTTCAAATAATGAAGGAGAACCAGGCTATGGTTAAAGGGCAAAGAAACTCTATACAAGAAATGATGGCTTCCATGAAAGGAACAAATGGAAGTTTTTCAAGAAGCATGGCTGGTGTTCATGAGCTCTTGAGTGAGATGGTCAAACATAAATCGCAGAATAAGCATCAGGCGAGGCGGTCCAGATATTCCTGGAACAATGATAGAAGAAATGGGACACCCTCGTCATCTGACAGTGAGACAGACCTCACTCATAGTGATGAGGGTGATGCTGAAAGTATGGCTGACTCTGTAAGTTACAGATCTTCTGGATCACTGGTAAAGAAAGATAATGTGAAACTCCCAGCTTTCACCGGGAAAGAGAACTGGGATGTATGGAAAAATCGGTTCAACCAGATTGCAGAGAGAAGAAATTGGAGCCCTGAAGATAAGCTTGACCAACTTATTCCTAGGCTCCAAGGTCTTGCTGGAGACTTTGTTTTGGACAGTTGCCTACAAGAGTTCGATCAAGTTACAGGCTGCAGGAAAAAGAACTAGATAACAGATTTCATGTAGTAGAGACTAGAAAGACCTACTGTGGTCAGTTTAGTCGAAGAACGCAGAAACCTGGTGAATTAGTTGAAGATTTTGCCGCTGAGCTCAAGAGATTGTATGACAAGGCTTATGTTGATCGTGATGCAAAAACAAGACAAGAAGACTTGCTGAGAAAATTCTTGGATGGGCTTTACGATGACCAAGCAAGATTTGATGTAGAGTTTCATAAAAAACCTGATACTATTGAGCAAGCGATTCAGCAAGTAGTTGGCTTCGTGGAAACTAGAGGTAAAGGCTCTACCCAGAGCTCATACCATCAATTCCTATGCAAGGTATAGGAAACCAACATGAAATGTAAGGTTTTCAGATGAGGATCCTCAGAGATTTGAGGGTAAAAGAGGAAATAGAAGAACCCCAAAAGCAGTGAGAAATATAAAGCGTAAAAATGAAAACTCAAATGGGAGTTTGCCAAACAAGAGTAAGGTGGTGCCAAAAGTAGAAGAGGTGGGCCAGAATAAAACAGATGAAAAGCTGGACCGGATGACCAGTATACTAGAGAAGCTTCAACAGAGCATTATGATGCAAGGCAGATATACAAATTTTGAAAGGATTAATGAAGGAGTAAATAGAGATTTGGGAGTAACTCAGAGGGGCGTGAACCTGTCTAAAATTGTTTGTTTTCAGTGTGGTGTATCTGGACATATTTACAGGAATTGCCCCTTTAATGAGGTGCAGCGTTTTCCCACGCAAGCCCCATGGAAGGTAAATGGAGCTATGGGAAATGGACCTGTTAGGGAGGTACCTAACCAGAGGTCCCAACTTGAGTCGAGAGGATCCAGGGAGAGTGTATGCGTAACACCCCAGGACAGACCAAGTGATAGGGCTCAGAGTCAGCCTGTTAATTTAAACTAGTAGAGGCCAGTTCACGAGGCCAGTGGACGGCAAGTGGAAATAGTGGCCAAACTAGGATGAATAGAGAGAAGTTAGATGATGAGTTTTGTAGTGTAAATATTGATGAAGTTGAATCAAGTTTGAAGTTGGATGCTAAAGTTGATGTGATGGATGGTGATGAGTTGAAAAAGGAGGAGATGGTTTGAAGAGTTCCCAAATCTGATGGAGTGTATATACAAAGCAGTGTTAATGGGGTCAAGATGACCTTTACTGTAGATACAGGTGAAACAAAAGCAGTACTCTCGGAGAGACTTTTCAAGAAAATGTCATCTGATGTAAGGCCGAAATTGATGAAATCAACAGTGTTGGGATTAGCCGGTGCTAGCGGTGCACCCCTCACTGAATACGACAGAGCAGAATTTGAAATTGTCCTCGGCAGTTTAGTATTGAAGAGAGAAATGGTCATAGCAGAAATTGAGGATGATGGTCTTCTAGGTATTGATATTTTACAGAATGAAGATGGTGGTTGAGCAGACGTGTTATTAAGCAAAGGAATAATACAACTACATGGCACTCCAATAACATGCATTCAAGTTGGCTTACCAGATCAGGTGAGAAGAGTTCGAGTTGCAGACCACTTCACAGTACCAGAATATAGTGAAATTATTGTTGATGCTTTTGTGGAAATGGACGAGAATGAGGACCAAACTAAAGTTTTAATAGAACCTACAGAGCATTTCATGGAGAAATATCCACTTGATATGGCTCCATGTGTGGCAGATATTGGAAATAATGCTACAGTGAAAGTTCGATTAATGAACCCTTTTGGTAGAGAAGTGCCATTGAACCAAGATGCAGTCATTGGTCAAGCCGTGGGATATACAAATATCAAAACATTCTTGGAATGTGAAGAGCCGGATGACCGAGATAACTATGACTCTCTACGTTGCATACAAACGCTTCAAAGCACTGGAAGAAACTATAGTTTTGATGAACGAAGTGGGGTAGATAAAGTTAATTACAGCGTGGAAACAGATATCTCACATGACGATCAGGTTAATAAGTTACCTGGTCACTTGCATGATATGTACACAGCAGCATGTGTCAACAGAAATGTAGAGGAATGTAAAGTTATTGAATAGACACTTCGAAAATATGCAGATGTATTTTCACGAGATGAGACAGACATTGGTTGTACACACCTAGCTGAACATGCTATAGATACTGGAGATGCCAGACCAATAAAACAACCACCCCGGCGTGTTCCTATGGCATTTGATGCAGAAGAAAGACTTATGATGGAACAGATCGAGAAAAAGGAAATTATCAGAAAATCCTGTTCTCCATGGGCATCACCTATCGTGCTAGTTAGAAAAAAGAATGGTAAACTACGTCTGTGTTGTGATTACAGACGAGTTAATATGGTTACTAAGAAGGATGCTTTTCCACTTCCCAGAATTCAAGACTGTCTTGATGCAGTTTCAGGATCAGTGTTGTTTTCGACATTTGATCTTACCTCAGGGTATCATCAAATACCAGTTAAGCAAGAAGATATACCTAAAACAGCATTTGTGACCAAGTATGGTTTATATGAGTATACCACTATGCCCTTTGGTTTAACATCGGCGCCGGCAACCTGTCAGCTTGTTATGGAAATTGCCCTTCAGGGTCTACAATGGATTAAATGTATTCTTTACTTCGATGACATTGTGGTGTTTGGGAAACGTTTTGGCGAGCATGTTGAAAGAATTGGCGACGTTTTACAAAGAATAAAGAAAGCAGGGTTAAAGTTAAAACCAGAAAAATGTCAATTATTCCAGGAAGAGGTCACCTTCCTGGGGCATGTCGTGTCGAAAGAGGGGATACAACCCAATCCGGACAATGTTATAAAAATCGTCAGTTGGAAAATACCCACCACAGTTACTGAAATACGTCAGTTTCTAGGCATGGGAAGTTATTACAGGAGATTTGTCCCTGGGTTTTCAAAAATTGTGCGACCCCTAGTGGAGCTAACAAAGAAAGGCAAAGTTTTCAACTGAACAGATGAATGCACTAAAGCCTTCGAAACAATGAAGAAAATATTGGCAAGTCCAGATATAATGGCTTATCCATTAGAGCATGGTGCATATATCCTGGATTCTGATGCCAGTGAGCACACTATTGGGGCTGTGCTCATTCAAATACAGGATGGAAGAGAGAGAGTAATATCCTATGGTAGTAGAACCTTGAACAAAGCAGAGAGAAATTATTGTGTCACGGACAAAGAGTTGTTGGCTGTCCGATATTTTATAGAATATTACAGGCAATATCTACTCGGACGAAAATTCCTGGTTAGAACAGATCACCAAGCCTAAGTATGGTTGTTCAGTCTGAAAGAACCAAAGGCTCCAATAGCGCGATGGCTAGAAATACTATCCAGTTATAATTTTAGTATCGAGTATCAACCTGGTCAGAAACACTTGAACGCAGATGCCCTATCCAGATGCGAGAATCCTAGGGATTGTAATTGTGCAGATGTTGATAGTTTGGAACCACTCAAATGTGGACCCTGTAAAAAAATGTAAAAAAGGTAGCTGAAATGCTAAGCTCTTGGAGATGTCATCCATGTCAAATCGAAACCCAAGCTTCAGAAAAAGCAGAGGGTGACCTGATGAAGGAGCTAAGAGCTGTCACTACACGATCACAGACTTCAGATGGGTGCCACTTGAATGTAGGCCCTTCATGGTTGAATATCTACTCTAATAAATAAAATGCAGTCAGAGGATGAAGATATAGGGTATATCTTAAAAAAATTCAAAGGAAATGGACGACGACCAGATTATTCAGAAGAAGTTCATCACAGTCCTGAAGTTAGATATTACTGGCACATTTGGCAGACACTAAAAATATGTGACGGTTTGCTTATGAAAAAGTTTTTCAAGAAAGACGGAAGTGGTGAATATTGGCAGCTGTTGGTGCCCAAGAGAATTAGAAAGGAAGTCATGTATCATTCTCATAATCATTTAATGTCAGGACATCTTGGAAGTAAGAAAACTGTGGAAAAGATTTTGAGGACCTTTTACTAGTATAACATCAGAGAAGATATAAAATTATGGGTGCTGGCATGTGAAGAGTGTGCGAAAAATAAGCCTTTAACAACAGCTCCAAGAGCTCCACTTGGCGATATGAGAGTGGGCGCTCCCTTGGATCGACTTGCTACAGATCTCTTGGGGCAATTACCTACCACCCCAAGGGGAAACAGGTACATTTTACTTGTCACAGACCACTTTACAAAATGGGTGGAGATTTTTCCAGTGCCCGATCAAACAGCTGTTACTTGCGCACAGAAAATACTGAATGAAGTGATAACCAGATATGGATGTCCATTAACAATTCACTCTGACCAGGGAAGAAACTATGAAAGTGATGTATTTAGTGAGCTATTCGAGATTTTGGAGATCCGCAAAACTATAACTACAGCCTGCAACCCCAAGTGCAATGGTCAGTCAGAGCGGTTTAACAGAACCTTGTTAAGGATGATAAAAGCCTATTTAAAGGGAGAACAGAGAGATTGGGACTTATATTTAGGGTGTTTGGCTGCAGATTATCGAGCAACCCCCTTCCACCCACCCACCCCCACCCCCCCCCCCCCCCCCATGAGAGTACAGGGTTAACCCCAAACCGTATGATGATGGGAAGAGAAGTTAGATTACCCATTGAGTTGATGTGTGGCAGAAGATCTGTTCAGAATGAAGAGATTAGCAGCTATGGGGAATATGTTGAAAAACGGAAAAACAGAATGCAAAAAGCTCATGCTGTAGCCAGAGAAAATCTTGAGAAGTCAGTAAAGAGACAGAAAAATTTATATGATGCAAAACTAAAAGTAAAATGTCTTCAAAGCAGGAGATCTGGTTTGGTACCTATCTGAAGGAAGGAAAGAGGGGATATATCCAAAGTTGGCACCCTTGTTTGGTGGCTCTGCAGTGATTGTAGAAAAGTTATCTGATTTAACATACTGTATGCAGATGGATGGGTCAGGAAAGAAGAACAACAAACTAAAGTCTTACACTGGTGACTCTCCACCTGTATGGTCAAGCAAATTAATTAAGAAATTGAAGAAAAGAAATTGATTTTTGTTGTGTTTAAAGCAATTGCGTCTTAGTGACCCCATCTCGTGTTGTGGGTTATGCTCCTCCTACATTTTTTTGTCTATTTTTTTTTCAGTAAAGGATGGAATCTTCAGTATCAAGCTCTTCATCAGAAATCAGTATGGTGGCATTGAGAGGACGGGCATATCAGTGTCTTAGATGCAGCCGCTTTGTACCATTTGTAGGGGAGAAGAAGAAGTGACACATTTGTTCAAAGTGCATGTCATGCTAGAAGAGGCTCCGTTTTACTGTAGCCTGTGTTTATTTAAATGTCAAAGGAACAGAGAACTTGAGAGGCATATTCTGGGATACCCTCTTCATGTGAAATTATGTAGATCCATGGGCATAAGCTGTGAGAACCAGCATGGTTATTTGAAGAAGTCTGATCATCCCTAGGTAATTAAAGAAACTGATTATAAGAAGTTAAGTCAAGATGAGTCTGAAGCGGTTTGGAGGCGGCGAGTACGTGGTGATGACATTGTTATAGGTCGAGCACTGCAGAATACTTCTAATGTGATGACAGTGGCTCAGAAGGAACCGACAGAGATCGAAAACGAATCGGTGGAGATTGAAAAGGAGCCGGCATACGATATGAGTGTTCAGGATACCACTACTGAAGTTCAGCATAAAAACACACCTTGTAGTGAGCAGGACTCAGTTAGTGACTTCATTGATATCCTGCCTGAGGTTTTGGGTGGAAATCTGGCTGGCTATAACAGTGAGGAGGAGCAGGTGGGTGAATGTGCAGACACACTCAAAAGATGTCTGCGAAGTGTTGAGAACACACCGATTAGTAAAAAGAAGAAACTGGAAATGAATACACCAGCGAAGACAAGAACGCCGTCACCAGCTAGAAGCGAGACTGAAGTACTGGGGTTTGAGACCCCAGCAGCAATAGACATCGCAGATGGAATAGAAAGACCAGTCACCAGGCCCGCAGGAGATTTTAAACTATTCATGAGTGAATTCACTGAATTTAAAGAAGTAATGGTGAAGACCATGCAGAAAATGGCAAGTGTACTGGAGGATTAGAAGACAGAGAGTAAGCGTCAGACCAACATATTAAGTAATTTACTGAAGGAACACTCAGGAAGACATGAGAGAAATACAGCCAGCTCATCTACATCCAGCTCCAGAAGTAGATACCACCACCGATGAGATGGCATCCAATGATGAGATGCTAAATATCCTTTTCTTAAAAGTTGTTTCTTTTTGCAGGAATACGATGGAGATTCACTGAGAGTGGTGTATCTCCATAGTGTTTTGGCAAAGAGAAATATTTTACTCTTGAAGTTTGAGGTCTGATGTTCATGAGGCCATTGAACATCAAAGCAGAGGGTAATGTAACAAAAGTCACTTCAATAGAATTTTGTTTTTGGTAGTTTTCAATTATAAAATCGTAGGCTTAATGCCGATTCGAAAATTCAAGAGATGGGCTATTAATTAAGTATGTATTCATTTCTGATCGCTTTATTTGGATGTTTACACCTCAGTGGGATTTAATGGCCCCGAATATTAAAGTCCTTACAGTTCCGAAATGGGCTTATTGCGAGATCGAAATCCGCTATTTTGGAACAGCTTTATTTGACATATCAATAAGTAATACTTACTTTGGGTGTTTAGGTTAGGAAGGCAAACTGCCGCCATGCTGTCAGTATTCAGATAGTTTTATTTCTTTCTAAATTGTTGTAAAAATTCCGATAAATGTTTTGCATGTTGTACAGGTAATCAGCAATGTTCGATTTAATGAAGTGTAATTGCTTACGTTTGAAAATGCGCGCACGTCTCTTTCATGGATACTGATTTAATTGTTGTCTGAATGTGACAAATTACGAAAGTTATATTTGATACGAGATAGAAAGTCAGGAAATACTTGTCAAAAGTTGGTGTAAGAGAATCTTTCACTTGATTAAAATCCCATAAGGACGGTGGGGTCACAGAACATGATAAATCGGTTCGGCTGATACTGCAATGTTTGTTGCGTCAGCAGACCTCGAGCACTGACGAGGTCACGTGCCCTTGCAGCCACTGCGGAATAAGGAATTTTACCATAAAAACACCCGCCTGGAACTGTCGGGGCGATTTTGCAGTTTGGCTTTTTGTCGATTTGTGAATTTCTGTTCCAGCGTTCACAGCTCCTGCCTTCACAGGGACCATTGACTCAGCATTTATTAGGACTTGGACACGTTTGGTGAGCATTTGGTTCACACAGAAAATACTTTTATTTCTTTGGCATTTAATTTACTAAACTTCTTAGAATGTGGATTGGATGATCCCTGTGAAGTGCAGAGGGCCGCAGGCATTTTATTTCTGCTGCTATTCTGTGCCTACAGGCATTCTGCAGCCTACAGCTGCAGCTTATTTTCATAAGCTCTTTCCAGTAAAGAGTACTAAAAGTATTTTTCAAATTATACCTGATGAGTTCTTTCACTTAAAAGTTGTGATTCGACTAGGAGTAATAATTTTTCATCTAAGATAATTTGCATTTTTGTGAGCTGTTTCCAATAAAGTGTACTAAAAGTATTTTTCAAATTATACCTGATGAGTTTTTTCACTTGAAAGTTGTGATTCTACTAGGAGTGATAATTTTTCATCTAAGATAATTTGCATTTTAGTTTATTTTGTGAGCTCTTTCCAGTAAAGTGTACTGAAATTATTTTTCAAATTTTTTCTGATGAGTTCTTTCACTTAGAAGTTGTGATTCGACTAGGGGTGATAATTTTTCATCTGAGTTAATTTGCATTTTAGTTTATTTTTGTGAGCTCTTTCCAGTAAAGTGTACTGAAAGTATTTTTCAAATTATAGCTGATGAGTTCTTTCACTTAAAAGTTGTGATTTGACTAGGAGTGATAATTTTTCATCTAAGATAATTTGCATTTTAGTTTATTTTTGTGAGCTCTTTCCAGGAAAGTGTACTACTGAAAGTATTTTTCAAATTATACCTGTTGAGTTCTTTCACTCAATTGTTGTGATTTAACAAGAGTGATTATTTAGAGAGATTGTATTTCTGTTGATTGTACCTTGAGGCTAAATGTTAGGAAAAGGGGGAAATAATCTTGTATTTGTTGCATAGAGATTTGTACTTGTGGGAAAAATACAGGCAGAAATATTTATTGTCTGATAAGTTGGTTCAGACCAAATTCTGGAACGTCCTGAGATTGTTGCTTTGGTTTAAGTGAAATCCACTGAATTAGTTGACGAGTTGAAACGTGAATGTAGCTGGACAAGAGTTGTATTTGAAGGTTAGAGAAAGAAGATGATGTACCCAAAAAATCTTTAATGTACAAAGATTAGTTGTCTGTAGGAATAAATAATTTTTATTATAAATTGAGTGGTTTATTCATTAGGTTACCTTACTGCTTGTGATATCCTTAAGGGTAAGTTTTAGAAGGAAGTCAGCCCGGATCGTCTGTGCCCATGGTTGAGCCCGGATTAGTTGATTTTTGTTGCTCGATCATTGACACAGGAAGTCTGAGTAAGTTTTAGGCATTGTGATTTGTAAATTGTATGTTTGCCCACAACATAAAGTGGGCTGGTGTCGCTATCCTGACTAATAGAGGTGTTGATTGCCCCCGGGATTGAGGTAATCGTCCCTCACCTATAGCGTGAAGATGCCCCTCCCTCCTCTTTCGTGATTGTTTGTAGACAACTGGGTAGATAGCAGGTGTGTTGAGGAGATAGGGAGTGCTTTCCCGTTACATTTTTGGTGTGAAGAAGTGGGATCTGGTTGAGATAATTTTGTAGTGTTTGCCCTTACAGATCCAGTGATACGAACCTTAACTGCCGTGGTTAAAGGGCCAAGTATTTGTTGTTAAGATTTAGTTTAAATAGAAGGGTAATAGGCGCGATGGTAAGGCAGGGTAAAACAAAGCCTCAAAAAGGTGCAGTCAATACAGGTACAATTGACTCTGACACTGATAGTGTTACTATGGAACATAGAGGAGAGGTTATTTCCCCTGTTGTTCCCATGCAGAGCAGAAATGACGATTTAGAAGTAATGAGTCATGAGATGATTCCTCAAGGTTGTACTTCTGGTAGACTTGGTGAATCCGAGTTTGAAGTTGTAAATTGACATGACGAAGCAGTGCGTGCTGGGCAGCATAAGAGTGATTCTCTTGTGTCTACACAGACTGCTGAAAGAAGAGCAGAGAATCCAGACTTTATGAGAATCGAGTCTAGAAATGAAGATTGCCCCAGTGAGAATGGGGTAACAAGAGTACCATCAATGGAATGGCAAGACGACTTGGTTCAAATAATGAAGGAGAACCAGGCTATGGTTAAAGGGCAAAGAAACTCTATTCAAGAAATGATGGCTTCCATGAAAGGAACAAATGGAAGTTTTTCAAGAAGCATGGCTGGTGTTCATGAGCTCTTGAGTGAGATGGTCAAACATAAATCGCAGAATAAGCATCAGGCGAGGCGGTCCAGATATTCCTGGAACAATGATAGAAGAAATGGGACACCCTCGTCATCTGACAGTGAGACAGACCTCACTCATAGTGATGAGGGTGATGCTGAAAGTATGGCTGACTCTGTAAGTTACAGATCTTCTGGATCACTGGTAAAGAAAGATAATGTGAAACTCCCAGCTTTCACCGGGAAAGAGAACTGGGATGTATGGAAAAATCGGTTCAACCAGACTGCAGAGAGAAGAAATTGGAGCCCTGAAGATAAGCTTGACCAACTTATTCCTAGGCTCCAAGGTCTTGCTGGAGACTTTGTTTTGGACAGTTGCCTACAAGAGTTCGATCAAGTTACAGGCTGCTGGAAAAAGAACTAGATAGCAGATTTCATGTAGTAGAGACTAGAAAGACCTACTGTGGTCAGTTTAGTCGAAGAACGCAGAAACCTGGTGAATTAGTTGAAGATTTTGCCGCTGAGCCCAAGAGATTGTATGTTGGCTTATGTTGATCGTGATGCAAAAACAAGACAAGAAGACTTGCTGAGAAAATTCTTGGATGGGCTTTACGATGACCAAGCAAGATTTGATGTAGAGTTTCATAAAAAACCTGATACTATTGAGCAAGCGGTTCAGCAAGTAGTTGGCTTCGTGGAAACTAGAGGTAAAGGCTCTACCCAGAGCTCATACCATCAATTCCTATGCAAAGTATAGGAAACCAACATGAAATGTAAGGTTTTCAGATGAGGATCCTCAGAGACTTGAGGGTAAAAGAGGAAATAGAAGAACCCCAAAAGCAGTGAGAAATATAAAGCGTAAAAATGAAAACTCAAATGGGAGTTTGCCAAACAAGAGTAAGGTGGTGCCAAAAGTAGAAGAGGTGGGCCAGAATAAAACAGATGAAAAGCTGGACCGGATGACCAGTATACTAGAGAAGCTTCAACAGAGCATTATGATGCAAGGCAGATATACAAATTTTGAAAGGATTAATGAAGGAGTAAATAGAGATTTGGGAGTAACACAGAGGGGCGTGAACCTGTCTAAAATTGTTTGTTTTCAGTGTGGTGTATCTGGACATATTTACAGGAATTGCCCCCTTAATGAGGTGCAGCGTTTTCCCACGCAAGCCCCATGGAAGGTAAATGGAGCTATGGGAAATGGACCTGTTAGGGAGGTACCTAACCAGAGGTCCCAACTTGAGTCGAGAGGATCCAGGGAGGGTGTATGCATAACACCCCAGGACAGACCAAGTGATAGGGCTCAGAGTCAGCCTGTTAATTTAAACTAGTAGAGGCCAGTTCACGAGGCCAGTGGACGGCAAGTGGAAACAGAGGCCAAACTAGGATGAATAGAGAGAAGTTAGATGATGAGTTTTGTAGTGTAAATATTGATGAAGTTGAATCAAGTTTGAAGTTGGATGCTAAAGTTGATGTGATGGATGGTGATGAGTTGAAAAAGGAGGAGATGGTGAGAAGAGTTCCCAAATCTGATGGAGTGTATATACAAAGCAGTGTTAATGGGGTCAAGATGACCTTTACTGTAGATACAGGTGCAACAAAGACAGTACTCTCGGAGAGAATTTTCAAGAAAATGTCACCTGATGTAAGGCCGAAATTGATGAAATCAACAGTGTTGGGATTAGCTGGTGCAAGCGGTGCACCCCTCACTGAATACGACAGAGCAGAATTTGAAATTGTCCTTCGCAGTTTAGTATTGAAGAGAGAAATGGTCATAGCAGAAATTGAGGATGATGGTCTTCTAGGTATTGATATTTTACAGAATGAAGATGGTGGTTCAGCAGACGTGTTATTAAGCAAAGGCATAATACAACTACATGGCACTCCAATAACATGCATTCAAGTTGGCTTACCAGATCAGGTGAGAAGAGTTCGAGCTGCAGACCACTTCACAGTACCAGAATATAGTGAAATTATTGTTGATGCTTTTGTGGAAATGGACGAGAATGAGGGCCAAACTGAAGTTTTAATAGAACCTACGGAGCATTTCATGGAGAAATATCCACTTGATATGGCTCCATGTGTGGCAGATATTGGAAATAATGCTACAGTGAAAGTTCGATTAATGAACCCTTTTGGTAGAGAAGTGCCATTGAACCAAGATGCAGTCATTGGTCAAGCCGTGGGATATACAAATATCAAAACATTCTTGGAATGTGAAGAGCCGGATGACCGAGATAACTATGACTCTCTACGTTGCATACAAACGCTTCAAAGCACTGGAAGAAACTATAGTTTTGATGAACGAAGTGGGGTAGATAAAGTTAATTACAGCGTGGAAACAGATATCTCACATGATGATCAGGTTAATAAGTTACCTGGTCACTTGCATGATATGTACGCAGCAGCATGTGTCAACAGAAATGTAGAGGAATGTAAAGGTATTGAATAGACACTTCGAAAATATGCAGATGTATTTTCACGAGATGAAACAGACATTGGTTGTACACACCTAGCTGAAGATGCTATAGATACTGGAGATGCCAAACCAATAAAACAACCACCCCGGCGTGTTCCTATGGCATTTGATGCAGAAGAAAGACTTATGATGGAACAGATCGAGAAAAAGGAAATTATCAGAAAATCCTGTTCTCCATGGGCATCACCTATCATGCTAGTTAGAAAAAAGAATGGTAAACTACGTCTGTGTTGTGATTACAGACGAGTTAATATGGTTACTAAGAAGGATGCTTTTCCACTTCCCAGAATTCAAGACTGTCTTGATGCAGTTTCAGGATCAGTGTTGTTTTCGACATTTGATCTTACCTCAGGGTATCATCAAATACCAGTTAAGCAAGAAGATATACCTAAAACAGCATTTGTGACCAAGTATGGTTTATATGAGTATACCACTATGCCCTTTGGTTTAACATCGGCGCCGGCAACCTGTCAGCTTGTTATGGAAACTGCCCTTCAGGGTCTACAATGGATTAAATGTATTCTTTACTTGGATGACATTGTGGTGTTTGGGAAACGTTTTGGCGAGCATGTTGAACGAATTGGCGACGTTTTACAAAGAATAAAGAAAGCAGGGTTAACGTTAAAACCAGAAAAATGTCAATTATTCCAGGAAGAGGTCACCTTCCTGGGGCATGTCGTGTCGAAAGAGGGGATACAACCCAATCCGGACAATGTTATAAAAATCGTCAGTTGGAAAATACCCACCACAGTTACTGAAATATGTCAGTTTGTAGGCATAGGAAGTTATTACAGGAGATTTGTCCCTGGATTTTCAAAAATTGTGCGACCCCTAGTGGAGCTAACAAAGAAAGGCAAAGTTTTCAACTGGACAGATGAATACACTAAAGCCTTCGAAACAATGAAGAAAATATTGGCAAGTCCAGATATAATGGCTTATCCATTAGAGCATGGTGCATATATCCTGGATTCTGATGCCAGTGAGCACACTATTGGGGCTGTGCTCAGTCAAATACAGGATGGAAGAGAGAGAGTAATATCCTATGGTAGTAGAACCTTGAACAAAGCAGAGAGAAATTATTGTGTCACGGACAAAGAGTTGTTGGCTGTCCGATATTTTATAGAATATTACAGGCAATATCTACTCGGACGAAAATTCCTGGTTAGAACAGATCACCAAGCCTAAGTATGGTTGTTCAGTCTGAAAGAACCAAAGGCTCGAGTAGCGCGATGGCTAGAAATACTATCCAGTTTTAAGTTTAGTATCGAGTATCGACCTGGTCAGAAACACTTGAACGCAGATGCCCTATCCAGATGCGAGAATCCTAGGGATTGTAATTGTGCAGATGTTGATAGTTTGGAACCACTCAAATGTGGACCCTGTAAAAAAATGTAAAAAAGGGTAGCTGAAATGCTAAGCTCTTGGAGATGTCATCCACGTCAAATCAAAACCCAAGCTCCAGAAAAAGCAGAGGGTGACCTGATGAAGGAGCTAAGAGCTGTCACTACACGATCACAGACTTCAGATGGGTGCCACTTGAATGTAGGCCCGTCATGGTTGAATATCTACTCTAATAAATAAAATGCAGTCAGAGGATGAAGATATAGGGTATATCTTAAAAAAATTCAAAGGAAATGGACGACGACCAGATTATTCAGAAGTAGTTCATCACAGTCCTGAAGTTAGATATTACTGGCACATTTGGCAGACACTAAAAATGTGTGACGGTTTGCTTATGAAAAAGTTTTTCAAGAAAGACGGAAGTGGTGAATATTGGCAGCTGCTGGTGCCCAAGAGAATTAGAAAGGAAGTCATGTATCATTCTCATAATCATTTAATGTCAGGACATCTTGGAAGTAAGAAAACTGTGGAAAAGATTTTGAGGACCTTTTACTGGTATAACATCAGAGAAGATATAAAATTATGGGTGCTGGCATGTGAAGAGTGTGCGAAAAATAAGCCTTTAACAACAGCTCCAAGAGCTCCACTTGGTGATATGAGAGTGGGCGCTCCCTTGGATCGACTTGCTACAGATCTCTTGGGGCCATTACCTCTCACCCCAAGGGGAAACAGGTACATTTTACTTGTCACAGACCACTTTACAAAATGGGTGGAGATTTTTCCAGTGCCAGATCAAACAGCTGTTACTTGCGCACAGAAAATACTGAATGAAGTGATAACCAGATATGGATGTCCATTAACAATTCACTCTGACCAGGGAAGAAACTATGAAAGTGGTGTATTTAGTGAGCTATTCGAGATTTTGGAGATCCGCAAAACTAGAACTATAGCCTGCAACCCCAAGTGCAATGGTCAGTCAGAGCGGTTTAACAGAACCTTGTTAAGGATGATAAAAGCCTATTTAAAGGGAGAACAGAGAGATTGGGACTTATATTTAGGGTGTTTGGCTGCAGATTATCGAGCAACCCCCCCCCCCCCCCCCCCCCCCCATGAGAGTACAGGGTTAACCCCAAACCGTATGATGATGGGAAGAGAAGTTAGATTACCCATTGGGTTGATGTGTGGCAGAAGATCTGTTCAGAATGAAGAGATTAGCAGCTATGGGGAATATGTTGAAAAACTGAAAAACAGAATGCAAAAAGCTCATGCTGTAGCCAGAGAGAATCTTGAGAAGTCAGTAAAGAGACAGAAAAATTTATATGATGCAAAACTAAAAGTAAAATGTCTTCAAAGCAGGAGATCTGGTTTGGTACCTATCTGAAGGAAGGAAAGAGGGGATATCTCCAACGTTCGCACCCTTGTTTGGTGGCTCTGCAGTGATTGTAGAAAAGTTATCTGATTTAACATACTGTATGCAGATGGATGGGTCAGGAAAGAAGAACAACAAACTAAAGTCTTACACTGGCGACTCTCCACCTGTATGGTCAAGCAAATTAATTAAGAAATTGAAGAAAAGAAATTGATTTTTGTTGTGTTTAAAACAATTGCGTCTTAGTGACCCCATCTCGTGTTGTGGGTTATGCTCCTCCTACATTTTTTTGTCTATTTTTATTTTTCAGTAAAGGATGGAATCTTCAGTATCAAGCTCTTCATCAGAAATCAGTATGGTGGCATTGAGAGGACGGGCATATCAGTGTCTTAGATGCAGCCGCTCTGTACCATTTGTAGGGGAGAAGAAGAAGTGACACATTTGTTCAAAGTGCATGTCATGCTAGAAGAGGCTCCTTTTTACTGTAGCCTGTGTTTATTTAAATGTCAAAGGAACAGAAAACTTGAGAGGCATATTCTGGGATACCCTCTTCATGTGAAATTATGTAGATCCATGGGCATAAGCTGTGAGAACCAGCATGGTTATTTGAAGAAGTCTGATCATCCCTATGTAATTAAAGAAACTGATTATAAGAAGTTAAGTCAAGATGAGTCTGAAGCGGTTTGGAGGCGGCGAGTACGTGGTGATGACATTGTTATAGGTCGAGCACTGCAGAATACTTCTAATGTGATGACAGTGGCTCAGAAGGAACCGACAGAGATCGAGAACGAATCGGTGGAGATTGAAAAGGAGCCGGCATACGATATGAGTGTTCAGGATACCACTACTGAAGTTCAGCATAAAAACACACCTTGTAGTGAGCAGGACTCAGTTAGTGACTTCATTGATATCCTGCCTGAGGTTTTGGGTGGAAATCTGGCTGGCTATAACAGTGAGGAGGAGCAGGTGGGTGAATGTGCAGACACACTCCAAAGATGTCTGCGAAGTGTTGAGAACACACCGATTAGTAAAAAGAAGAAACTGGAAATGAATACACCAGCGAAGACAAGAACGCCGTCACCAGCTAGAAGCGAGACTGAAGTACTGGGTTTTGAGACCCCAGCAGCAATAGACATCGCAGATGGAATAGGAAGACCAGTCACCAGGCCCGCAGGAGATTTTAAACTATTCATGAGTGAATTCACTGAATTTAAAGAAGTAATGGTGAAGACCATGCAGAAAATGGCAAGTGTACTTGGGGATTAGAAGACAGAGAGTAAGCGTCAGACCAACATATTAAGTAATTTACTGAAGGAACACTCAAGAAGACATGAGAGAAATACAGCCAGCTCATCTACATCCAGCTCCAGAAGTAGATACCACCACCGATGAGATGGCATCCAATGATGAGATGCTAAATATCCTTTTCTTAAAAGTTGTTTATTTTTGCAGGAATACGATGGAGATTCACTGAGAGTGGTGTATCTCCATAGTGTTTTGGCAAAGAGAAATATTTTACTCTTGAAGTTTGAGGTCTGATGTTCATGAGGCCATTGAACATCAAAGCAGAGGGTAATGTAACAAAAGTCACTTCAATAGAATTTTGTTTTTGGTAGTTTTCAATTATAAAATCGTAGGCTTAATGCCGATTCGAAAATTCAAGAGATGGGCTATTAATTAAATATGTATTCATTTCTGATCGCTTTATTTGGATGTTTACACCTCAGTGGGATTTAATGGCCTCGAATATTAAAGGCCTTACAGTTCCGAAATGGGCTTATTGCGAGATCGAAATCCGCTATTTTGGAACAGCTTTATTTGACATATCAATAAGTAATACTTACTTTGGGTGTTTAGGTTAGGAAGGCAAACTGCCGCCATGCTGTCAGTATTCAGATAGTTTTATTTCTTTCTAAATTGTTGTAAAAATTCCGATAAATGTTTTGCATGTTGTACAGTTAATCAGCATTGTTCGATTTAATGAAGTGTAATCGCTTACGTTTGAAAATGCGCGCAGGTCTCTTTCATGGACACTGATTTAATTGTTGTCTGAATGTGACAAATTACGAAAGTTATATTTGATACGAGATAGAAAGTCAGGAAATACTTGTCAAAAGTTGGTGTAAGAGAATCTTTCACTTGATTAAAATCCCATAAGAACGGTGGGGCCACAGAACATGATAAATCGGTTCGGCTGATACCGCAATGTTTGTTGGATCAGCAGACCTCGAGCACTGACGAGGTCACGTGCCCTTGCAGCCACTGCGGAATAAGGAATTTTACCATAAAAACACCCGCCTGGAACTGTCGGGGCGATTTTGCAGTTTGGCTTTTTGTCGATTTGTGAATTTCTGTTCCAGCGTTCACAGCACCTGCCTTCACAGGGACCATTGACTCAGCATTTATTAGGACTTGGACACGTTTGGTGAGCATTTAGTTCACACAGAAAATACTTTTATTTCTTTGGCATTTAATTTACTAAACTTCTTAGAATGTGGATTGGATGATCCCAGTGAAGTGCAGAGGGCCGCAGGCATTTTATTTCTGCTGCTATTCTGTGCCTACAGGCATTCTGCAGCCTACAGCTGCAGCTTATTTTTATAAGCTCTTTCCAGTAAAGAGTACTAAAAGTATTTTTCAAATTATACCTGATGAGTTCTTTCACTTAAAAGTTGTGATTCGACTAGGAGTGATAATTTTTCATCTAAGATAATTTGCATTTTTGTGAGCTCTTTCCAATAAAGTGTACTAAAAGTACTTTTCAAATTATACCTGATGAGTTTTTTCACTTGAAAGTTGTGATTCTACTAGGAGTGATAATTTTTCATCTAAGATAATTTGCAATTTAGTTTATTTTGTGAGCTCTTTCCAGTAAAGTGTACTGAAATTATTTTTCAAATTATACCTTATGAGTTCTTTCACTTGAAAGTTGTGATTCAACTAGGAGTGATAATTTTTCATCTAAGATAATTTGCATTTTAGTTTTTTTTTGTGAGCTCTTTCCAGCAAAGTGTACTGAAATTATTTTTCAAATTTTTTCTGATGAGTTCTTTCATTTAGAAGTTGTGATTCGACTAGGTGTGATAATTTTTCATCTAAGTTAATTTGCATTTTAGTTTATTTTTGTGAGCTCTTTCCAGTAAAGTGTACTGAAAGTATTTTTCAAATTATAGCTGATGAGTTCTTTCACTTAAAAGTTGTGATTCGACTAGGAGTGATAATTTTTCATCTAAGATAATTTGCATTTTAGTTTATTTTTGTGAGCTCTTTCCAGGAAAGTGTACTACTGAAAGTATTTTTCAAATTATACCTGTTGAGTTCTTTCACTCAATTGTTGTGATTTAACAAGAGTGATTATTTAGAGAGATTGTATTTCTGTTGATTGTACCTTGAGGCTAAATATTAGGAAAAGGGGGAAATAATCTTGTATTTGTTGCATAGAGATTTGTACTTGTGGGAAAAATACAGGCAGAAATATTTATTGTCTGATAAGTTGGTTCGGACCAAATTCTGGAAAGTCCTGAGATTGTTGCTTTGGTTTAAGTGAAATCCACTGAATTAGTTGACGAGTTGAAACGTGAATGTAGCTGGACAAGAGTTGTATTTGAAGGTTAGATAAAGAAGATGATGTACCAAAAAAATCTTTAATGTACAAAGATTAGTTGTCTGTAGGAATAAATAATTTTTATTATAAATTGAGTGGTTTATTCATTAGGTTACCTTACTGCTTGTGATATCCTTAAGGGTAAGTTTTAGAAGGAAGTCAGCCCGGATCGTCTGTTCCCATGGTTGAGCCCGGATTAGTTGATTTTTGTTGCTCGAGCATTGACACAGGAAGTCTGAGTAAGTTTTAAGCATTGTGATTTGTAAATTGTATGTTTGCCCACAACATAAAATAGGCTGGTGTCGCTATCCTGACAAATAGAGGTGTTGATTGCCCCCGGGATTGAGGTAATCGTCCCTCACCTATAGCGTGAAGGTGCCCCTTCCTCCTCTTTCGTGTTTGTTTGTAGACAACTGGGTAGATAGCAGGTGTGTTGGGGAGATAGGGAGTGCTTTCCCATTACACTGTCATTTCTTTTGAATATATGATACTTTACGATTTATTCGACACCAACTCACAAATTACGTGTCAATGCTACCTATTTATCTAACAGTTGTTAATAAATGCTCCAAAGTCGTCAGCCTTGAGCGTCTAAAATCATAGAGGTTTTGTGTCTAATCCCTATTTGCATAGTTAGGACAGCCCTTTACCTAACGAATCGCCAGCATCTGCCCGTGTAATTTGCAAATTGAGCAGTTGAAAGAAAGAATTTTTTCAAAATATTTAAACAGAATCATGTCATGTGACCCCTCATTGGAACGAGCTCATTGAGCTCGTTCCAATGTGGGGGTCACACGATATGGTTTTGTTGAAATTGTTTTTTAATTATAAAAAATAGTAATTAAAATGTTAAAGTTTGATATCGTCTGCGTTGGGTTATGGGTTAATTAAATAAAAAGCTGCGTCACAAATATTACGTATATATTTCATTTATCCGCAAATAAACTTCCAAGAAGTCTTGAATTTGTTTTAAATTGTGCGGAATTAGGACGTTGGGAAATCTGACAGTTGCTCGCCGTTGTTCAGTGTTTCGGGTACTCCAACTTCCTCCCTCCGTAAAACTGTCCGATGCGAGGTGACCCTGGCTGTAGAAAGTGTTGTTAAGCTCCGATAAATAAATAAATCAGGAAAAGTTTCTTGAAAGTGTCGACTGCTTTTCGAGTTGAGTGACGGGTTAAGTTTGACGATTCATACCAAGGTGAACACGTGCCTTCGGCCCATAAAAATAGCAATTGCATTTATTTTAGGCAATTATTTTGAGAAAAAAAATCGGAAAATAATCGGATTATACCCACCCACTTTAGATTCAGGGATTTTTCTGCCCTCTATGGGAAGGGTCTGCGGCCCATGCAATTGGGAAAATTCGCGCCATGAAGGCTCCAATTGGGAATTTGTTTGGAAGAAAAAACACACAAAAAATAAGAAATGTTACCTTCGTATTGAACAGAGAACATTAATGCAGAACCTACAGCATGTACAATACATGTGATACGTAATATGAAGATATTTATGCCATAGTCTTCATTCTGTGACTTTGCAGTTGTGTCTAGGCAAGTCTTGGCTGCCTATATAGGCAGCCAAGACTTGCCTAGAGACAACTGACTAGGTTCCTCGGCTGTAACTTCAAACGTATTTAAAACCTGCCTATTGGGGTACCTATTTTTGTTGCAGTAAAATGTGGTGAAAGTCAAATTAAATCTTCAAGAATTAAAGAAGAATTAAATTTTTATTTGAATGAGGACTGCGATTGGAAACTTTGGGGTTTGCATTGGGAAAATCATGCCCAGATGCCATGGGGAAAGGGTCCCATATTCGGCCACTGTACACGTCCAAAATAACCCCCTGAGATTTAGCAAAGGGTTGGAATACTTCAGATCAATCGAATTTATCACAATCGTTTTTAGTACTTTGTGAGTCATACAAATCAACAGCGTTTGTACCTCAACATAGTAGTATTATCTGCATTAATCTACAAATTTAAAACCTACGCAACCCGATACCTTTTCCGGGATTTTTTTCCTTCCTTCTTCTTTTCTCCAAAATAAGTCTCACATTTAGAGCAGGGGCGTAGAAAGCTTTCTCGGGCTGACATGGACTAAAAGATTCCTGACGAAAATAGCCGATGCAAAGCATGGCTGCGAGCACATATTTTGTCGGAAATACCTCGGCCCTCGACTTAACAGAGGGTGAATTGTCACCTGACTTGGATTTGTTTAAATTATGTCTTAAAAGCGCTATCTCCGAATTCTAACTTAACCTTCTGCCACTGAAGTCAAAATATTGAAACATAAAACGGCAAATTTTTTTCCAAAATTAAAAAGTTAAAAAACGAACTCAGATTCCCTCACTGATTCAATTCGATTCAAAATCCGTTGTGTATTTGGGAAAACGGCGCAAGATTTTGAGTACTAGAAAGGTAAATTAACCCTTGAGTCTTCAGAGGGCTTATTAAACACAATATTATCAATAACAATCTGGTGAATGTACACACTAAAAACTAAAGTGTTAAAACTGCCACTTTCAAGGTGTTAAACCCATTCTAACTCTTAGGGTTTGATTTTAACACCCAAAGTGCAATGCTTTAAGCACTTAGACATTACAATCGTCAGACATTTGAAACTTGAATGGATGGCACTTCCCATGTGTCTAGCATTGGTGGTTCTTCCAGAAGAGTCCATAATTTGATTTGCACTTAGTGGGTACATAATTAAAAGGACACAACGCAGATGACGCGGATCAGGCTCGAGAGTTCGAGCCTGATCCGCGCCATCTGCGTTGTTTCCTTTCAAGTGTCGCAACATTACACTTGTCAAGTGGTATTATTGTAACACCTATCAAGTTCTGGGATATCTACACTTGAACAAAGTGCTAGTTCAGCACTAAGTAAGTGTTAAATACAGCACTTCAAGTGTAGTTTTTAACACTTTAGTTTAGTTCTTTGTAACCCTATATAAGGCTGTTGGGTTATTTTTTTTACTGATAAAGTACAACCGCCGTGGTCACTTTCCAAGGATGTGCAAAATTTCCACGGACGCACTAATATTAAATTCCAAGCACTAATGATAGGAATACTCATCAAAAATGTAATTAATGAAGCAACGGGTACAATCCGGTGCTTCATTAATTAAACGTCTGCTGCTGTCAGCCTGCTGATGATTTTTATTACCTGATCGCCACTACCACACGTAGAATACGACCAGTCCACGGTGACTGTACTGTACGCTTAACCTTTTACCCAACACAGACGATATCAAAATTTATTATTGAAAATTGTATTTTTTCAATTTTTTACAAAAAAGTTAACTAACCGTATCATGTGACCCCTCAATGGAACAAGCTCGACGCACTAGTTCTAACGAGGGGTCACATATGTTTTTGTAGATTTTTTTGGAAAAATAATTGTTTTCCAAATGTTAATTTTCTAATTACGGATGCAGAGGATTCGTTGGGTGAAGGGTTAACCTATTTGTGTTCATCCGGAGCACGGTGGCTCAGTGGTTACGGAATTGGACTTCAAATCGTAAAGTTCCCGGTTCCATCCCTACAGGGTTAACTTTCATATGTCCTTGGATAAGGCACTTAATCCCGATTGCCCACGTGAGGGCATGCCGCGCTGTATAATAAGGCGCACTGCACGTCGATGGTGCACTTGTATTCAAGCAATGCTAACCCTGCTTGCGTGGCGTTAGTACGCCCTTTCTCGGTGGTTCTCTCCGGGTACTCCGGCTTCTTCCACCCTTAAAACTGTCCGACAGGAGGTGACCCTGGTTGTCGAAAGTGTCGTTAAACCCCAATAAATAAACAAATAAATAAATAGCATGAAAGGCATACGATACTTGCAAATAAAATTCTTGAATAAGTACTGTTTTTCATTTTTTGAGTACAAAACATAGCATGTGACCCTCATTGGAACGAGCTGAACGAGCTCTTTCCAATCAGGGCCATAAGCTATGTATTGGAGACACAACATGAAAAAATAATGAAAATTAAATAGTGATTTTTGTGAATAGCACTCTCCGCTATTTGGCGTTACGTTGGGTAATGGTTTAACTAGGTCCCTACGAAGCTTCCAGATTCGATTTGATTAGATTCGAAATTCCCTCACTTATTCGATTCAATTCAAAATCCGTTGGGTTGTTCGGGTAAAATACGACTTTTTATGAACGCATCGCAAAGGCTGTATATCTCTCCTATAAACCAGGCGGAATTTGTATGGTCGAAATCCACGCGTGTGAAGTGATATCCACGCCTGCTTGTACCAAGTAATAAAAATTATCATCAGCAAAATTTTAATTAATGAAGCATCGGGTTGTACCCGGGCGGGTTGTACCCGGTGCTTCATTTATTAAATTTTTGATAATTATTCCTAAAATTAGTGTTTGGAATCTAATATTAATGCGTCCGTGGAAATATTGCCCACCCGTGGAATGTGGCCAGTCCACGGAGGCTGCACTGTACACATATCGTGACCAAATACCGCCTGGTAAAGAAGGGAGATAATTTTCGATAACCATCATTACAGATGCGATTCGATTTTCAGTTTACTTCGAAGTGAATCTTATGTTTGATTCGGTTCTATCAAAACATCGCGAATTACCGGGCCCAAAGTTAATTTAAACCAAAAATCCACAGATTATTGGAGGAAAGAAATCACGAGCGGTGACAGAAACTTTGAACTTAGTCAAGGGCGCCAGAGGCCAGAGGCAGGGCGGTGGTCAATGGGAGAAGCGCGTGCCCTTTTTCGCTATAAGTGCACCAGTGGAAAACACTTTACTTTCCAAGTACTGTAACTGAGAATCTCTCAAGTATTCGCTTCGAATGTATTTTCCATGGGTCAGTGCCAATTGGGGGTGGGGGGTGGGTGGGTGGGGATAACAGGTGTAGGGACGGAGTGTCGTCGATAATGACCACACAAAGAATCCATAGAACCGGTGGGGTGTTTTCTGAACTGTATACCGTCCCTTTAGTGGAACAAGATGCCATCTGCAATGCTACAGCCTTGCAGATGACACTTTGTTCTTCTCAAGGGATGATATACATATAATGTCTTCTTTTGAGTGTTATATTGGGTTACGTTGTGAATTGCCGGATCTAACTCATACCCAGTGTCTGGTGTCCTTTTAGATACCCCTTTCACCTCTCCCCTAGCGCTCGGATGCTTTCGGTGCCCTTGAACTCAGCTGAGCTTTTATTTAAATTTCTTCAGCATTTCTATTTGGGTCAAATTCTCAGCTGATTCCTGAGTTGAACTAAGGTCAGAAATCTTGAGTCTGAACTTGAGTATTTTTTTCGAAATATGGGGTTCAGGAAAACTATTCGTCCTTTTCTCCACACACCGGTCGTCAAAATTTGTCGCAGCGGACAGAATCGTAATCAAGAGTAAACTATTATTATTCGACGTTTGATATGAGGATTTATCATATGACTCGTCCGTTTTGTTCACTTTTTAACATTTGATATTTTGTTTTCATATTAATCAGTGATAAATAAAGCCTTCCGTCAATTTCATTGGACAATTTCAAAACTAGACAATTTGATTGGCTGAACAAAATAAAACTAGGCCACATTTGATAATTTGCATAATTAGAGTTGGGAGCTTTCATTGGTCAATTTCAAAACTGGATAATTTGATTGGCTAAACAAAATACAACTGGGTGATATTTGCATAATTTTAGTAGGGAGAATTTACGTTATCTGTCTTATTTAGGGTGGGTTATATTGTATTAATCTTTTACCTACAAGAAAAACGCCATTTTTTTATATTTTCACTTTTTGCTTCCAAAACATAGGTTATGACCCCTCATTGGAACGAGCTCGACGAGCTCGTTCCAATGAGGGGTCATAATCTATGTTTTGGAAGCAAAAAATGAGAATTTTTAGTTATACGAGGATGTTTTTTCCAAGTGCCGTCTGCAACTCAGTTTGGTGACGGGTTAAAAAGTCATACTAAGTGGTTAATTTGTGCGTGTGTGTGTCATATGATAAATAGAATATGAAATGGGTGTTTTTCTCATAATATTTATGAAACTCGTCCGAATTTTCCGTTTGGGCTCGCTAGAGGCTCGCCAAAACGGAAAATTCTTTGACTCGTTTCATAAATATTATATGAGAAAAACACTCATTCCATATCCTCTATTTATCACACACCTATTAATGTAAAACACGGGGTTTCCACTGTCCTGCCTGTACGATAAAAATAAATTTTTATCGCACATGTGGTAATACAAACCACGTTCGATTTCGTTTCCAACGAAAACAGAGAAGGATCCTGTCTAAATAAATCACGTCACCCTTGGTCGAATGCACCGGAGTCGATGTAACGCGTGGAAATTCCAAGTTCCTCATTTAGATTTGTATACCCGGAATATTTAAACAATCAGATTCGAGTCAAAAATCTACAGAATAAAAATAACATTTAGACTGCTTGTTCCTTAACACATACTTTCCATAACTAGTCATATAAGTTTTGTTGTGTTATTCCCTGCAGTTTGGTCAATATTTGAAGTTCGATCATCGTGACCGTGACACTGATCAGCGTCAATTGGTTTCGACCAGTTGAATGTCGTAAAAATTAAAAAGCAAATTAGGGTTGGTACCTCACCACCTAACAATGATGTCTCTTTGGCAAAGAAGGAAACGCAGCAATTATCCAGTTGAAAAGTGTTTTTTGTTTAGTTTTTGTGAAGGCTGGTTGTTACATGCATGGGAGGTGTGTGATAAATACTAGCGATATCCTGGGCCTAAGCAATCTCGTTCGATAATTCTTAACCCATTCAAACGTACATGTATGTGCGATTCTGTATATTCCTGGTTGGTACAGCGGTCACCTGTGACAGACGGAGAGTAATGCCCATAATATCGGGGAGTGTGTCTTCCATAGGCAGTTCCGTATCCAGAGCAGAGATCTGGCAGCTGCAGTTACGAACATTTATGATGACTAAAGGGGGATAACTTGGGCTTGGGAGCTTTGGAGATCACTTGTGTTTATTATTCATTTATTTATTTGTGGTTTAATGACACTTTCGACAGCCAGTGTCACCTCCTGTCGGACAGTTTCACGGGTGGCGAAGAAGCCGGAGTACCCAGAGCGAACCACCGAGTAACGGCGAGCAACACTGTCAGACTCCCCAACGTACTAATTCCACACAAGCAGGGTTAGCATTGGTTGAAGATACGTCCACCATCGACGGGCAGTACGCCTTAGTACACAGCGCCACCGTGTCACACGTGAGCAATAGGAATAAGTATCTTGCCCATGGACACAACGCAGTTATCCCTGGCGGGATCGAACAGTCGACCTTTCGGTTTGAAGTCGAACTTGTAACCAATAAGCCACTGTTTGATGGGGGGGACAACTTAATTTTCAACAGTGCAAACAGTATATTGGTCCAGTACGTGGAGGGTGGATTATTACTAAAACACTTACAGTTAAAACTAGAAGTCCTGTCGCGAATAGTGCGCTTATCTAGGCTCAATTGCGCGTAGGAAATGCGCGCATTTGCCATGTCGAATGGCATCCAAAGCATGGCAGGTTCTCCTGGTTATTCATAGCAAACACAGGCAATGTTTCTGCCAATGGACCTCCGTGTTACCCGGAGGTCCATTGGCTGAAACATTGCTTGTGCTCAGGCCACATGTACAGAATTTGATAGCCTTACTATGGCCATGACGCGTAGATTAACGCGCAGATCGACGTGCTGTTTGTACGCATTTCATGACAGGACTTCTAGTTTTAACTGTATAGAGTGGGGCTCCCGCCATTTATCTCCATACATTTAGCTTGAATGGATGCTTATTCGTCAGATACCGAATAGTGTCTCCACTGCCGCCATCTTTGGGTGAATGGGTGGGTGGAGTTGCAATAAATAAACAATGATCAACCAACAACAACAAAATTATCGAAGGGTTCTGGTATCCTGATCCCTGGCAATCTTCGATCGCTTTTTTCCCAGAACTGCCCATTATCGAACTCGGCTGATATGACTTCGAACGTGGCAGATATGACTCCGATGTCGGTCGATACGAACCAAGCTAGAGTTGTCCCCATTGATGTGTTACTAGGCGTAGTCGTTTTGTTTACAGCGAAATCGTAACCGTTATTCGTCGAAAGCAATCAATCAGTGAAATTGGCGTTACCAACCAGAAGGGAGTAGTTTTACCAGGGGCGGCGGAAGCTCGAAAAAAGTGGAGGGACACAAATTTACAATACCATCATGGTTCGACCCAGTGTGAGAAAGGTTACGATCAAACATCGGTAAATGTACCATGACTCGCTATAGTCTCTCATTTAGATGAATATGCCGCTGTGTGGTCCTGTCCTGTCCGTTTTTTCTACTTCAACCATCCTCGCTGGCCTTCGGGTTGGAAGATAATTGGAAGTAGAAGAAAAGGTCCGAAGTGACCGAAAAAGGGATCCTTTGGCTAAATATTGTTTGGATTTGCAAATAATGATACAGGAATGCCTGTATATTGACACGTTTGCATCCGCCCATTTTAGCTGATTGTGTAACTGCGAAACATATCTGTGGAAAAAAGTGGAGGGGCGCGTGACCCCCGTGCCCCTCTGGCTCCACCGCCTCTGAGTTTTACTGTGGTGGGGAATTAATGATGATAATCAGTATGGATAAGGTGGGTCAAGATAAAAAAGAAGAGAGCTGTACAGAAATGTCGACGCAAACTGAGAGAGTTGTAAGCAGGGATGTGGTGACAGGAGGTGGAGGTGGGGGGGGGGGAGTGTCTCTCCCCCCAGCTAGAAGTATTTTTTTTCAATAGTTGGAAATTCCGAGGTCAAAAACCAAATAGTTGGAAATTCAATAAATTAACATTGTTCATGAAAAATATTAAAATTCCGACTAATGATGAGAAATTTTGATCTTTCATTTCCAACTGGAAACTTGAGTTTTAAATTTCCTACTCTAAAATTGACATGGCCTCAAAATTTCGACTCTGACATCAATCCGGTAAATTTTCTGACCCAGACACATTATAAATGATGATTTTTCCGTTTCAGGACTAGTGAAATTTTTCAGAAGGGTTCATAACCCTTTACCCAAACAAAACCATATCACGTGACCCCTCTTTGGAACGAGCTCGGTCCAAAGAGGGGTCACATGATATGGTTTTGTTGAAATTCTTCGAAATTTTTTTTTTTTTGCAGCAGCAGCAGCAGCTGTATTTGCATATTACGCAGGCGGATGCGGGCGATTCGTTGGGTAAAGGGTTAAAATATATCACCCAGCGCTGCAGTGCCACCACCTATCGAAACCACTCACAGTTGGAATTTACACCGGTGGCACCCCCCCCCCCCCCAGCCGAAACCCTCTAGCCACATCCCTGGATCCCTGGCTGTAAGCGGCGATTCCTCGAGGTGGTAGAAGAAGTAGTTCAACTATACGAACTGGGCAAGTCGCGACGTTCCAAACTATGAGAAGAGAAACTTTATGAAAAGTCCGAGAAACAATAACGCTGTTAAAAAACTGTAACAGATCTGCGAACATTCTGTAATTATTTGATTTGATTTCATAAATAATGAGGTTATTATTTGGTAAGAGATATCGGCCGAGATATCGGACCTCGGTATCTTTACATCAGCCTTCGACTTTCGGTCTCAGGCTGATATGAAGTTACCTCGGGCTGATATCTCGGCCGATATGAAACTAGCCAAGTAATAAAGTTACCCAGTCCAATGCTCAATATCATTCTCAGAGTCGCTTTCTATAACCCTTTACCTAACATGAAAAGCAGACGACACTTGCAAAAATAATTCTTGAATAACTATTTTTTTTCAATTTTTGTTTCAAAACCATAGGTTATGACCCCTCGTTGGAACGAGCTCGACAAAAAATGAAAAAAATAATGAAAATTAATTGGCGAGTTTTGAGAATAGCGCTGGCCGGTTTTGGCCGTTACGTTAGGTAAAGGGATAATCTAATAATTTTACTTTATTATTATTTTATTATTATTATACATCTAATTTTGCAGTCATAGAATCACCAGAACGGCTTGAAATAGCATTAACTTCTTGTACTGCAGGGAAAATCGGCACTGAATCGCTTATACCAGTATCGAAGGCGAAGTGATGCGCCGAAGTGTAACGTTATTTAGAAAGCTACTGAGGGATATTCGTCGTTATCCATCAAATCGATGGATATCGAAAAATATTTTTTAGATAATTTGCGATAATTCACAGGCTAACATATAATAAAGAAGGGCGTATGTTGCGATCTTGTAAACATTTCGCGGCTGCCGTGAGAGTTAGTTCACCACTAACGCCAGTATCGAAGAGATGGATTTTTGACCAAACAGTTATTCATGACTACTTAACCCTTTTTTGCATAACCGACAAAAGCGACCAGCGCTATTAACAGAAAACATAATTCTTTATAAAATTTTATTATTATATTATTTATTTAATCTTATTTGTTTTCAAGGATTGGCGAACACGTTATGTAACTTATATTAACGCCTCTCCTTGGCCCAATGGCGCAGGTGTGTACGATGACCGTAGTGGCAACTTCGTGACCTCGCTCTCCTATACTACGAAGGGATCGTTCGCCTACACGGAGTGTTTCTCTCTCCGCACAGAGGACAGCCATTTTACGTCCCCATCCGATAGGACGATACGCTGTGATAGCATCAACCCCACAATTGATGCTGACAGAGACTGTTAGGACGCCTCGAGAACTTTCCCCGACCGCGGATCGTTTCCGGAACCTCTGGTATGAGAGACCAGCACACTTATCCACTCGGCCACACTCTCTATTTTATATATTACTATATTGGTGTTTGTTTAAATAAATAGAGAGTAATCGCTTGACTGGACAGGTTACGTGAAATAATTCATGAGAGGTGAGGGACGTTGTACAAAAACGAGTGTGACAATACGTGTCCCTCGCCTCGAATGAATTATTTCACGTAACCAGTCCAGTCAAGCCATTGCACTGTTTATTACTTTTCATTATTAACGATAATTATATTATTTAACCCTTTACCTAACGTAACGACCAAAACCGGTCAGCGGTATTCTCAAAAATCGCCATTAATTTTCATTATTTTTTTCATTTTTTGTCTCTAAAACACAGGTTATGACCCCTCATTGGAACGAGCTCGTTCCAATGAGGGGTCATAACCTATGTTTTTGAGACAAAAAATGAAAAGAATAGTTATTCAAGAAATTTTTTGGCAAGTGTCGTCTGCTTTTCATGGTAGGTAAAGGGTTAAAAGAAGCAAAAAAAAAACAATGAAGTCCCCATTACACCCACGGCAAAGCGTCTTCGTTTGCGCACACGGATACATGACACAATTGTTGATTGCATAATTCACTTGTGAAGTTATTGTTTATAATCACACTTTGGAAAGTAATAAGATAGTTTATGACCCTTATTGGGACGAGTTCTCCAAGCTCGTTCCAATTACGAGTCATAAGCTATGTTTTTAAGGAAAAAATAAATTTGTTTTTCATTATTCAAGAATTTTTACAAGTGTCATCTAGAGATGGACAATATATCGAAAAACGGAACCGATGCCGATATCAAGGGCATACAGAAAAACCGAACCGAACCAATCATTGAATACTGAAACAGTCTGAATTTTCAAATTTTCCTGTATTCACTATTTATAAGGCCCTATTTAAACTTGATAGCAGTTGAAAGGTTCATTTTGATGAGAGAGGTGACTGATTTTCCTTTCAGTTTTGTTAACCCTCAGGGGCTGGGCATCTGACTGAATTCCCACTAGACTACAACCTGTACTTGTCCATCTGCTTAGCAGTGATTTCTAATCAAGTCTTGGCTGCCTTGACAGGCAGCCAAGACTTGCCGAGAAATCACTGCCCAGGTACTTTGTCTATTGTCATCAGGACGTTTTGAAGATGATATGGTCTGGACACATGCTCTGAAATCGCATACGCCTGAAGTAGGGCTTCAAAGATTAAGGTGTGCTTAGATTAAGTCACAAAATTACTGTAGATATAATAAATAATAATAATCGCATCTCTATAGCACTCTGAATTGAGAAAAAGGGTCAATGGCGTCAAGTGGATACACGCGTAATTAGTTGCTCAAGAGTCTCCTGGATATTCTTGTTTATATCCTTATTCTTGATGGGAACGAGTGTTTAATTCTATTCAGTATGAATAAGTGGGGAATTTAGAAGTTTAAATGTTGGAAAAACTGTATGTTTAATCGCGCAAAAGGAAGTTTAAAAATATTTTTGCCATCGAACTCAAGGTGATATGCCAATATTTGAACTGAAAAAATAGTGTGAAAAGTGATCAGAACTTTCAGAACCTCACACCAGGACAAGGATGAGTAGTCAGAGAAGATTGAGTTCGCACAGAGGTGGATCAAGGTCGACACCTAGCAGGTCATCATCGACACCAACAACAACAGGTGTGAAGAGATCTTCTGATAAGATCTCACCATTAGAGCATCGCTCTACCAAGAAAGTAAATGATCAATCTATTGTTGGATCAATTACAAACGTTGACCCAGTGGCCATTGTGAGTCCTACTCAATCCGAAAATGAGTTAGATACAACTAATAACATTGTTGACATGTCGGATGCTATTCTATCGACGATCAGCCAAAAGCCGTTTCTAGATAAACTGTCTTCTCATCTTGCGGACTCACCCGCACAGACCGACAAATTAGACGAAAAATTTGATGCTTTATATGGGCTCTTCAGAATGGAACTTAAGTCCCAATTGGAGGAGTTATCGAACTCTATTATTCCAAAGGCAATTCAAAAGGGGTTAGAATCATTAATGGAAAAGCACATTGCGCCCTTAAAACAAGAAATAGTAGACTTAAGAAATGAAAACTCTGAGATTAAAGAAAAATGTCGCGAAATGAGTGTTAGGTTGCTGGAAATGGAAGACAAATTAGAAACGCGAATGGACGACCTGGAGCAATACAGCAGAAGAAACTGCCTTGTATTTCGGAACGTCCCAGTTGATACTAGCAATATCAAGATGATAAACGAGTCAACCGATGAGAGAATTATGGACATATGTGGTAGTAAGCTTGGTATAACACTATCAAATAATGATATCAGCAGATCTCATGTCATTGGCAGGGTTAAAGACTCCCAAGAAGGCTCCAAGAAAATATGCAACATCATCTGTAGATTTACTACATACAGACAGCGTCAAGCGGTTTATTCATCCAAAAGGGCCCTGAAGAATAACCCCGAGAAAATTTTCATAACCGAATCGTTGACCACTTGGAGATCCTCATTAGTTGCTCAACTTTCTGAACTGAAAAGGAACCGTAAAATTCATTCTTTTTGGACCAGTGACGGGCGGATCTTCGCAGCAGCCACAGCGACAGAGAGGAGACCAGCCCTCATAAGAACAGACTCTGATATACAACGACTCACATAATAGGTAAATAAAGAGCTTAAAGTCAGACTTGCTCCACAAACTTTTCAGAATCTTCAAAATGAAACAGTTCTCAATTGACAGTCAGTTATCCACCCACTTTTCTTCTAATTAAATAAATAATTTCTAAATAATTAATTAAATAATATGCAGTTTCTTTTAATTGATGGACTCACGGTATTTTGATCATTCACCTGTTCGTCAGACTACTCATGCGTTAATCCGCCTGTCATTCCCCCTCCGTGCATTCATGATTCTACGCATTCAAATTCGTTCGCTCGTTTGTCGTTTGCTCGTCCGTCCGCTCGATCATTCAAACAACTCAATTATTCATTATTCATTCATTCTTTCATTCATTCATTCATTCATTCATTCATTCATTCATTCATTCATTCATTCATTCATTCATTCATTCATTCATTCATTCATTCATTCATTCATTCATTCATTCGTTCATTCGCTCATTCATTCATTCATTCATTCATTAATTCAGATGGACGGATGGATGGATGGATGGATGGATGGAGGAATGCTAGAGAGACTGTAT